>OY759215.1:15114011-15853780 GCA_963662175.1 Aradus depressus
AAATTGAATTTTAGGATTTCTTAAAAAAGATTTATCCGATCTAATTTCTTCCGGTGACAATCGATACATTGAAATATTAGAAATTCTCATAAATTGTTATCAAATAATATCTCATAATTTTTATAATATTAAAAAAAACAGTAAATAACCAATATTAATAACGAGTAAGAGAATGAATCGAATAATATTTATTTTATTGACTTTTATTTTATTTTATTGAATTATATTTTTCTACTTTGAGATTTGATGCGAATGGGATTATATCCAAAGGTATTTTGTTGACGTGAAGAGCCCGAAAGAATTATATTTCCTGTTTAAATTTTCTTCGCCATTCAAAGGTTGATTTCACTAAGTCAGTTGCGAAAATTTCTTCCTATCGGAGAGTCCCATATGCAATTACATTAGTTCATGTGCACTGAAAATATAAAAAACTTACAATTTTTCATTTTCGCCTACTAATGTGCATTCGCACATCAATTGAAAATCTATGTATAGATTAAATTCAATTAAATGAATAAACATTTCTGTACTGAATAAAATACCTAGTTTTGTGATATTATTGCTGGGAAGTTTGCCGTTTACTTAGTTAAATGTCACCTTTGTAGAGTCCTAATACACGGCCCAGTAATTTCCTCTGATTTAGCGTTCAGATAGGCAAAACACACACATTCGAAAACCTGCTTGTTAGTTTTAG
This sequence comes from Aradus depressus, assembly GCA_963662175.1. Taxonomy (NCBI): domain Eukaryota; kingdom Metazoa; phylum Arthropoda; class Insecta; order Hemiptera; family Aradidae; genus Aradus; species Aradus depressus. The sequence continues at coordinate 15,114,706 of OY759215.1, forward strand.
TTTTACCACTATTATTAATACGTTATAGTCCTTCATTTAGTTAATTGATGAGCAGGACCACTATAGGAACTATGGCGGTAGAGGGAATGTTTACACCCTCATAGTGGAGATATTCATAGGGAAAGTTAGTTTAAACGAACCATAATGTTTCAATGCACATTTCCAATTTTCCTTGAACCACTCACTCTGGGCTTCTGTTTAATTTCAATTTTAGCCAAGTGGATTCACCCATGAAACGAACATACCCCCACTCACTGCCTCTTCATATTCCATTTCATTGCGGAAATATTTCTTTGTGATGTTATAACAAAGAATATCAAATGTTTCCATTTTCCATGATTAGAATTTCAAATGATCCCTTTATGAAAATTTACCTTTCTCCTTGTGTTTTCCTTGAGGTTTTCATCGTCGTTCATGAAATCATATTTTCCCTATGTTTATATTTCGTGTCTCTCGAATATGCTTTTCCATAAATTGTGAAGTTAAGCTGTATGGAAAATATATGATTTTCATATACCTTTAGTTTAAGGATGTATAGAAATAGTTCGAAAATCCAAGATGGAGTTTGCAACGGAATTTTAAGTTTGTCCATTTTCGCAGTGATTTGTAAGTGATTGGATCTTTGAGCGCACTAACTCAAAAACAATTGTAGCTATAAACTTGAAATTTAAAATGAAAAATGATAATTTAGATCTGATAAGATTTTGGCCAAAATCAGAAGAAAATTAAGATCATGTTACTTCGGTAGTAAGCGAATACACCTCTTATATTTAAGAATCAAACATCTCCTCAAATAAAAGTTGTAGAGAGCATTGAAAGGCATATATGCCTTTATATATATATATATATTGTAAAGAAGTTGTTATATTGTAAATAAAAATTGTAAAGTTGTGAGCGCTCTACATCAAAACCTATTGTAGCTATGAAATTGAAATTTGGAATGAAGGGGTCACATGTGCTAACCTAGATCTGATTAGATTTTCGCCGAAATCAGAAGAAAATTAAAATCACGTTACTTCGGTATTAACCGAATATACCTCTTATATTTAAGACTTTATGAAACATCTCCTCAAATAAAAGTTGTAAAGACAACTGAAAGGCATATATATTTATATAAAATAAGATTTTCGGTTTGTCAGATACATGCCAAAACCCATCCTAAAAACACCTGAAAAAACATTAAAAAAAAAATTAGTTCTGCTAATTAAATATTAAACTATAAAAATGCCTTCAGATTTGAGTTAATACCAATACGAACGAAGTTAGTTTTAGTTTTATTAAGAATAATAAAAATGAAGAAAAAAATATTTGATCTGGCCATAACAGGACTTTCTTATACCAACCACGTTTTTCTTCCCTAGCTACACGAAGTATAGGGAAAGTTATATAATGGGTCAAATTCGATGCCGAGCTTTTATGGAATTTCATGTATTCCAACTTACAGATTTCAAATATGGAAAAAAAGTCTATTTGTGTGTCTGTGAAAATGATAATTCCCTATAGATGTATGTATCTACACGAAATTTTATATGTGTATCCAGAACCCTTTTAGAACGACACCTATCAATTTTCTTCCGATTCGGCCCAAAGGAGAGAGGGGACTAGAGGAGAGTCTTTACACAAAACCTCTAATAACTGCCGTTGTAATAAATAATGAATGAATTGACATGAAATTTGATATGTAAATTCGAAGCTATATAAGGACGACACCTATCAATTTTCATCCGATTCGGTCAAAAGGAGAGAAGGGAGGCTTAACATACAAATTCCGATAACCGCCGTTGTATTGAATGAATTGACATGAAATTTGATTTGTGAATTCAAAGCTATATAAGGACGAGACCTATTAATTTTCATCCGATTCGGCGAAAAGGAGAGAGGGGATTAGAGGGGAGACAACACAAATTCTCTAATAACTGCCGTTGTAATAAATAATGAATGAATTGACATGAAATTTTATATATAAATTCAAAGCTATATAAGGACGAGACCTATTAATTTTCATCCGATTCGGCCAAAAAGAGAGAGGGGATTAGAGGGAAGACTTAACACAAATTCTCTAATAACTGCCGTTGTAATAAATAATGAATGAATTGACATGAAATTTTATATATAAATTCAAAGCTATATAAGGACGAGACCTATTAATTTTCATCCGATTCGGCCAAAAGGAGAGAGGGGATTAGAGGGGAGACTTAACACAAATTCTCTAATAACTGCCGTTGTAATAAATAATGAATGAATTGACATGAAATTTGATATGTAAATTCGAAGCTACATAAGGACATCACCTATCAATTTTCATCCGATTCGGCCAAAAGGAGAGAGGGGAGTCTTAACATGAAAACTCCAATAACTGCTGTTGTAATGCATTGACATGAAATTTGATACGTAAATTCAAAGCTATATAAGGACATCTATCAATTTTCATCCCGTTCGGCCAAAAGGAGAGAGGGGATTAGAGAGGAGACTTAACACAAATTCTCTAATAACTGCCGTTGAAATGAATAATGAATGAATTGACATGAAATTTGATATGTAAATTCAAACCTATATAAGGACAACACCTATAAATTTTCAGAAAAATCAGTCAAAGAGGAGGGAGGAATCAGAGGGGGGCCTCAACTGAAAAATCCTAATAACTGCTTATGTAATGACTGTATCGATACAAAATTTAGATTGAGGATTCATAAGCTATTATGTAAGTAGGGTAATTGGTAATTGAATTATTCTTGATGGGGAAGTACAAAGCCGGTAATTCATTGACGATGTTTTTACAGATCACTCTACCCCTCCACTCACTCAAAAGTCAATCTCACTCTATACAATGAAAATTTCTTGTAGAAATAATGGCAGTTTCAAATGAGGGAGAAATGAATTGATATAGATATTTTTATTAAATTTATAAACAGTTAATTTATAAATTTATAAATATATAGTTATAATAAATAATAAAAAATAATAATAATATATAGAGAAGTGAAGTATTTAAAAATAATTTCGGTCTTACAAGTTATACATTGCCTTCAACTTTACTGGCGATAAGTCCTATAATATTAAATTATTCAGCCAAGCGGGAAGATAGCTGCAGCTCCAGCGCTCCACTAATATATTTTTTTTCTCTAAATAATTTTCAACAAAAAATCTGATAGAAAAAAAAAAATCAACTTTTTTGTTAAAACACTAAGTTTGTTCTCAAAGATAAACGAGCTCGATAAGAAATTTATGTATCTAATTTATGAATATATACCTTGCTGTTATACTCTTAACGTTACAGGTTTAATGTTATAGTTATAGTATAGAGGATGTTATATAATCGGTTAAATTGGATGAGGAGTTTTCAAGAGAATTTAATGTTTTCCGATCTCCAGATTTCCAAATATGAAAAAAAAAATCTGTCTGTGTCTGTGAACACGACTGCTCCCGATAGAATGAATGTGTCGACACGAAATTTTAATTTTATATGTGTGTCTCAGAATCCTCTAACAATGACACCTATTGATTCAGCCCAATCGACCAAAGGAGGAGAGGGATTAGGGGAAGGACAACTCAAAAAACCTAATAACTGCCAATGTAATGAAGAATTTATCGACGAAAAATTTAGTATGAGGATTTAGGAGTGTCTATGTGTTTAAACTAATGAATATTAGCGCAAACGCTGGACTGTTTTTTTTGGAGGGGGGAATCGTTCATTGACTAATTCGTCCCCTATGAAGTTGGAATCAAACATTTTTTTGATGTTGAAATACTTTTTTCTTCGCCAGCTATATGAAATATAGCGAAGTAGGTATATATACAGAAAGTTATTTAATCGGAAGAAATTCGATTTTGAATTTTTAGCGGAATCTCATGTATTTCGACCCCCTCTATTCAAAAATTATCCATATTCCTGTCTGTGTTTGTGTCTGTGAGTACGAAAACTTCTGATGGAATGAATGTATCGATACAAAATTTTATATGTGTGTGCAAAACAAGGACGAAACCTAATCGTTTTTAGCAAAATCGGCCAAAAGGAAGGTGAAGATTATGGGGGTAATGATTTTATTGACAAGAAATTCAGTGTGACGATTCAGAAATCCTTGTGTGAGACACCTATTGATTTTCAGTTAAAGCGCTAAAGCGGTAAAGTAAGTGAACGAAAACATTCCCGCTGGTAGAGTACATTGACGGTGATTTTTCGACGAATTTATTGTGATAGCACATAGCGTTAGCCTATGAATCCTATATTTCAAATTAGAAGCTGACCCTTGAATATACGTAAATCCCTCCACTCCCCCACAAAATATATATCTCGTGGAAGCCTATGAAATAATATGCCACACATCATTGTTCGTCATTGAAAAAAAAATAAAATAAAATATAAAATATCCCCATAGCGTATATTCTGAATTGGAATGTACTATAAGTACCGTTAATAAAAGCAGAGATGTATCGAGGCTATGGCTGGGCGCCACTTGACTTAGACACTACTTGAAGGGGCGCCACTGATCATTTCTCCTTTTTTTTTTTTCCACTGGTATGGTCAACTTTCAAAGTTTGCAAAAGTTTGTTGTAAATTGGATGTTGTTTCATCGTTAAATGAAACTTTTATGGTAAAAAGTTGATCCGAAAAAAGTTTTGCTAAAATTGGACTCTGGAGCGGTCCAGCCTTATAGTTCTAGTTTGAACCACTTGTCGGCTTCTTGTTCCAGAGTTCATAGTAAAGTAGGTGTGGCTTCATTTAGTTTAATTTATAAACTTCTTAAAAATCTTTTTTACTTCCCCAGCTATATGAAGTATAGGGGAAGTTATGTAATCGGCCAGAAACTCGTTGTTGCGTTTTCATCAGAATTTCATGTTTTTCAATCTCCTGATTCCAAAAATCAAAATAAAAGTTTTTGCTCTGCCTTTAAACCAAAGGTTAAAACGAATAGTTGACTTACACTTCTGAATCGTCGCACTAAATTTCTTGAAAATATACTCATTGGATCCGCAGTTACTAGAATTTTTGAGTTTCCCCCCCCCCCCCCCCCCCCCTCCCTAACCCCTATCTTCCCTTTGGCCAATTTGGCTGTAAATTAGTAGGTGTTGTCCTTATAAGTTTTTGGATACACATACAAACTTTTGTGTCGATACTCATTCTATCGTGGAGTAATCGTGTTCACAGACTCACAACACATAGACTCTTCCGTCCTGTGTACTTACTGAACCTACCTCCTACGTCTGGGTAGACCTCCCACCTATGTAACTCCGTCCTGTGTACTTACTGAACCTACCTCCTATGTCTGGGTAGACCTCCCACCTATGTAACTCCGTCCTGTGTACTTACTTAACCTATCTCCTACGTCTGGGTAGACCTCCCACCTATGTAAATCTGTCCTGTGTACTTACTGAACCTACCTCCTATGTCTGGGTAGACCTCCCACTTATGTAACTCCGTCCTGTGTACTTACTGAACCTACCTCCAACGTCTGGGTAGGCCTCCGTCCTGTGTACTTACTGAACCTACCTCCTACGTCTGGGTAGACCTCCCACCTATGTAACTCCATCCTGTGTACTTACTGAAACTACCTCCTACGACTGGGTAGACCTCCCACCTATGTAACTTTGTCCTGTGTACTTACTGAAACTACCTCCTACGTCTGGGTAGACCTCCCACCTATGTAACTCCGTCCAGTGTACTTACTGAACCTACCTCCTACGTCTGGGTAGACCTCCCACCAATGTAACTCCGTCCTGTGTACTTACTGAACCTACCTCCTATGTCTGGGTAGACCTCCCACCTATGTAACTCCGTCCTGTGTACTTACTGAAACTACCTCCTACGTCTGGGTAGACCTCCCACCAATGTAACTCCGTCCTGGATACTTACTGAACCAACCTCCAACGTCTGGGTAGACCTCCGTCCTGTGTACTTACTGAACCTACCTCCTACGTCTGGGTAAACCTCCCACCGATGTAACTCCATTCTGTGTACTTACTGAACCTACCTCCTACGTCTGGGTAGACCTCCCACCAATGTAACTCCGTCCTGTGTACTTACTGAACCTACCTCCAACGTCTGGGTAGACCTCCCACCTCTGTTCAACCAGCTCACCTCTTAACACCTCCTCTAATTAGACAACCTAATGACTGAGTAAGACCGCCCTTTGATCCTAAACAACTTCCTGAGACTAGCACATAGTGGGAATTAAACGGAATAATTGTTGGGAAATCTTTCTTTCTTCTTTCTTCACCGGACATAACTGAGAAGAAAGGTCGGTGTATCACCGGCAATGTGATTCGTCAGCAAGATTCAGTCAATTAAGTTCTCACTCTCCTTCCAGAACCAATCGACCGTTAAAGTTAAAAATTGACTTAAATAGGTATTTCTGCATCCTCGTACTAAAAGTTTAGTAAGTACAACGGCAGTTGTTAATGTTTTTGAGTTCAACCCCCTCTTCTTTTGGCCGATTTCTGTAAAAATTAATTGGTGTCGTCCTTGAATTAAAATACGAAATTTTATGAAATTAATTACAACGGCAGTTATTAGAGTTTTTGTGAAACCTCTCTCTATTCTATCAAAAACGTTCATCCTCAGCAAATTTCTGGAGGGGGCCTTTCAAAATGCCTCAAGGCCCCAAAACTTGTGGATCCGCCATTGTCATTTCACAAGTAGAAATTTTGCGGGCGAACAAATTAATTTTCTGATAACTATTAATCAGTAAAAGGAGGAACGGCGATCAATATAAGACAATGTCAGAGAGACTTCATTAACCGTTTAGATGCCAATGTTCCCAAATATCAATTAAATCCCACAAAACGTTTTTCTTTCCCAGCTTTTCGAAGTATAAGGGAAGTTATGTAATTGGTCAGCGATTCGTTATTGAGCTTTCAACAGTCTCCTTCAGATCCCTTCCTTCCCTTTGGTCAATTTGACTGAAAATCGATGAGTTGTTCTAAAAGGATTTTGTATTTACATCTGAAATTTCGTGTCAATACATTCATTACAGCGGCCGTTATTAGACTTTGTGATTACCCTTCTCCCTAATCCTTGGTCGATTTTGCTGATAATAAATTGGTGTCGTTCTAAGAGGGATCTGAAAACACATAAACATTCGTGTTGATTCATTTCACATTCATTCTATCAGGAGTTCCAAGATGAAATTCGTGCAACATTTTGTATAAGTAAATCAATAAATTCTATGAGATTCTTTGAATATATTTTACGATTAGATTACATCACTATTACATTATGTCAGGGTAAGACAACTCAGAATAATCTCTATAACATCTCTGGAAAAGTAGCACTAGGCTAATAATTTTAGCTAATCGGAAACATCCCTCACGACTCATTTTAACGATACGAAGTATAAAGAAGTTACATGAACGGTGAGAAATTCGAAGTTGTTTTCAACGAAATTTCATGTTTCGCTGGTTCCAAGAATGAAAAAAAAATATCTGTCTCTGTGAGTGTGTCTGTGAACAAGATGACTCTCGATATAATGAATTGAATGTGTCGATATAAAATTGCATATTGTATACGTTGAGGGCTCCGGTAGCTCAGTGGTATGCGTGCTTACTGAGCTTAAGAATGCCGGATCGAAACCTGGCCGAGGACCTTAGTGTATTTTGTATGGGAGTCAAAACAGATTTGAGCAGGCCGTCCTTCGGATGGGACGATAAGCGATGGTCCGAGTCTGTGCGAAATCAGGTACTCGTTAAAGATCCCTACCATAGGTAAATAAACTTAGGTAGACAAAATTTAGGACTCCCATAGTAGAGTCGGGCTCATGTCAGATCGACGAATGAGCACTTTGGTAGTAGGCGATATTACCTTTTAGATAAAGCCTGGGCATGAGTCGTAATAACTAAAATTGTATGTGTGTATCGAGCAGACCATTGTGGACGGCACCTATTGATTTTCAGCGAAATCGACCGAAAGGAAGGGGGATTAGGTGAGGTTTAACACAAAACTACCTACTGCCGATGATGAATGTATCGACAAAAAAGTAGTTGTGATGAGTTGTGTATCCTCCTTTAACTTCAGTTCAAGATATTCATGTTGAGTGATTTTAGACCATATTTGTCTTGAGTCTTTCAAACATTGGAATTTCTGGGGAGCTTGAAGGACTAGAATATAAACCGGTGCCATTTGGCGGAAAGCCAGACACAGAACGTCACCGCCAGTCTTTTTCTCCAAGAGAAAACATGCCCCTTTTAAGTGCTCATTATTCACAGATGTTGTGTCGAAACTAAGTGGCTGGAGTTTCTCCAGTAGGGTCACTTTGACCAACGGACCATAATCAGTATCGGCTACATTCTGCCGTTCCCGCATAATCTAAGAACCTTTTCTTCACCATCCGTGGCTATCTTCCGCCTGCGTTGACTATCACTTCGGGATGCACGATGTGACGATGGGTCATGTCGAAGTGCAGCCATCAGAGATTTTATTTCGATCCAAGGATGTAACATGCAAAGTGAACTTTTTGGTCATGACCGAAGTTGCCTTTATTATGTGTCTCAATTTAAACCCCGTAAGGACAACACCTATTAATTTTCAGCGGAATCGTTTGAAGGAGAGGGTAGATCAGATTAACACAAAAACCCCAATAACTGCCGAAGTAATCAATCAAACAATATGAGATTTTAAATTTAAATTCAAAACTCATAAAGACGATACATAGAAGGGGGGCTGGACCCAAAAACTTTAATAACTGCCATTGTAATGAATGCATCGACACAAAATTTAGTATAGGTATCCAGAAGCTTCTATATATGTCAACTATTAATTTTCAGCACGAACACTTAATTGGTTTTGGAGGGAGAGCAAAAACCAAATTGATTAATTCTTGCTGAGAAAATACTTTGCCGTGGATTCACCGATTTTTATTTTTTTTTTTTTCGTGCATGCACGTCTTATGATAATTGAATTTTAAATTTTCACTGGTTCATTTGAAAAGGATAATAAAAAAAATTTAAATAACAAAAAATTGTGAAGATTCCTTTGTCAATTGTTGGTCGGCTCTTGATCTTCAACACAATGGGCTTTATTCCGACTTCGGGATGCTGGGGTACCTTCTTTCTTATAGAAACAGGAATCTTTCGTTTATATTTATTCGTTCATAGGAACTTTATAAAGAACTAAGTGAAAATTTCTTCAGAATCAAGTACGCATTTTAGTTATGTACAGTTTCAGTTTATTTAATAAAAAATATATTTAAAAAAATTCGTAAAAACTCAATTTTTACCGTTTTCCAACCCCAAAAAGTGAAGAAAAAAAAGCCAATGTTTGAGTGACGCGGTGCTCACGATAATTGATGTGTGAATAACTTTACGCAAGTTATCTTCCAACCGCAGTGCTGTGTGGGTGGATGAACCACTGATGATGACGCTGTTGCGTCGAAAACCGGTTCTGGTATAAAATAAAACAGTGGGAAGACAACGTCTTTTATTTCTATTAGAAATCTCGTCCCACAACATCTTACTATCCCATATGAACTTCTTTAGTTTCAAAAATTTGTTGTCGCTTACTGATTTTGATTAAAATTTTTTTTACAATAAGAAAAGTACTATTAGGAGTTAGGTATAGGTTTGTGATAGCTAAAATCAGATATATACAACTGTGATTGTAGTGTTTCTAAACACCGCGAGAATACAGCGTCCATACGATCTGACATAGCCCATACCGAGAGCTAAGATGTTTAAACATCAGAAAAGTCGTATTTATGTAACCGAGAACGAGAACAGGAAACCTCCCAGCTGGTTATCCGCTGCCTCCTAGATATCAGTGACGCCTGTAGTCCCACTATCGATTAGTAAGTAAAATATTGAGTTTTAGCCCTAACAGTCGATTGGCTTTGGGGAGAGAGCGAAAAAGTAGTTGATTAATTCGTGCTGGGGAAGTATATTACCGGTGATTCAACAACTTTTTTTCATTGCTTGAAGGGAATCGCTTTGCAGGTTGCTTCAATGACGTGTAGCAAACGTTACTTCCCCTCATCATCATAAGTTATCCACTTATAAAACTCTTCAAAAACATTTACGCCACGCTCGACCTGGAAGGTTTAAAAACGAGTCCTTAATGTCCAAACGTGCTAGAAGAGTCACCGGTCGATTGACTTTCGAGGGAGAGCGAAAACGTAATTGATTAAATCGTTCTGTGGAAACATATAGCCGGTGATTTTCTGACGATTTTTTTTTTATTTCAGTTTTTACTGTGAATGAAAAATCCATCTACGAAAAACCTCTTCATTATGTTATCTGACCACACTACTCGTATGTTATTTGAATGTTTGTTTCCACCTATCTTCCTTGCAAATTGGCCCTCCGCACAGAAATTGAATTTTCAATTGGAAATTTATTTTTCTAATTCCTCTTCTTGCAATTTTGTTTTCAATCCAATTCCAATTCCTTGAGTAAATGTTGACGTAATGTGAGCTGAAGATTGGGTAGGGTTTAGTTAATGCAGACAAAGAACAAGATGAAGAGAAAACAAAATGGAGATTCGTCAATCACTAACCTTTTTTTAACTGAATAACTTCTCTTTGAAACCATTTGTTTCAGAATAAACGTTTTCTTGACTTGAACAAACACTAGGCATACGAATCATTTACAACTTATTGTCATAGACTTCGTTACTTCAGAGTCTTCTGCAATTTTATAAATAATCCACACTACAATGAGTAACTTTTTATTTACTATTTTCCAATTGTGGATCGAAGAGCACCGGTAGCACAATGGTATGCGTTCTTGCTTAATGAGGTCAAGATCGCGGGTTCGAAACTCGGCCGAGACCATTAGTTTAGTTTATCTTGGGGGTAAAAAAAAAAAAAAAAAAAAAAAAAAAAAAAAAAAAAAAAAAAAAAGCACGCCATTTTTTGGCAGCGATGGTTGTCAGGTACTCGTTCAAGACCTACCTTAGGTCTACCCCTCCCCAGTGAGGAAAAATTTAGGGTAGGCAAAATCTCATGTGCTACAGTAGAGTAGGTAGGTATAAATATAAATAAATAAATATTTAGAATGAACAGCATAATTATGAAAAATAAACGAAAATAAATATATCTATAATAGGGAGGGCGCCGGTAGCTCAGTGGTATGCGTGCTATACTTCTGAGCTCAAGGTCGTGGGTTCGTAGCCCGACCGAGGCCCTTATTTTATTTTATCTGGGAGGTAAAATAAACTTAAGCACGCCGTCCTTCGGATGGGACGTTAAGCAATGGTCCCGAGCCTGTACGATGTCAGGTACTCGTTAAAGACCCCTACCCTAGATGAATAAAAATTAAGGATAGGCAAAATTTAGGACTCACACACAGTTGAGTCGGGCTCATGTCCACCAGAGTGACGAAATAGCTCTCTGGTAGTAGGCGATATGACATCGTTGTTAAAGCCCGGGCATTAGTCATAAAACCTAACCTAAACCTAACCTATCTATAATAGGAGAATGTATATAATAGATTCTTTATTATATAAATATGAAGAAAATATTATATATAAGAATAAAATATTAAACATAAGAAGAAAATATTATATTAATAAAATGAAATTAATAAGAATGGGCAGAGTATTAATGGTTGATTATAAAAGAGAAGGAAGGATGCCCAGACAAGGTTTGAAATAAAATTAATTTTAGAAAAAAGGGGCTGGAACAGTGATGAGTGAAAAAAAATGAAGAAAAAAATTAAAATTATGAAAAAAAATGCCTATATAAGATTTAGAAAATTGCTATAGGTAATATTTATTATATAATAAATGACTAAATAGAGAATTTAGGGAAGATGGAAGAAAAAAAGTCGCAATATGCTTCCCCAGAACGAACTTTACCCCCCAGCAGACCCCAAAACCAGTAGACCGTTTGCGCTAATATTCAACAGTCGACTCACATAGTGGCTTCTAAATCCTCATACTAAATTTTGTATCGATAAATTCATTACATTGGCAGTTATTAGGGTTTTTGTATTGATCCCCCTCCCCTAAACCTCCCTTTCCTTCAGATGACAGGTTATGTGCTCTTTCTGTTTTGACTTTAAATGTGAAATTTCATGTCGATACATTCATTACATCGGCAGTTTTTGGGGTTTAAGAGTTGAGCCTCCCTCTGGTCCTCCCCTCCCCAGACAGTCATCTTTTTTTTCATATATGGAAATTTTTGACCGATTTCATAAATTCCCCTATTCTTCGTATAGCTGTGGAAGTAAATAGAAAATAATAAAAATGAAATAAATAACCAAAATAATTAATTATTTTAATAAAAATAAACAAAAAATAATTTAACTCAATAAATAGATGATACACAATGAACATGTTAGTTCGGATATCAAGGTTACAAAATAGAACTTGTTCCTGGCTGTTCTAGATGATTAAGTTCGTAACAATATGTTAGTCAGAATAAAGTGAATAAAGAGGGGAGGCCTTTAAGACTTGTTGGTGTCTGAAAGGGACACCTTGATACAGCTAATCTAATCTTTATTTAATCCGACTTAGGTAGCTAACAGCCAACAATGAAGCTAGGCAAGCTAATCCCATGGAACCTGGAACCTGGCTAGACTGATAAACACATTCACTTCCTTTCCTGCCTCCTTCCCTTCTTATCTCCGGCTCATTCTCGCCTCCTTGGATCATTTCTAGTTAATGATAACATCAGATGATATCACCACTCATCAGTATGTTGTACATTTTGCACAATTATCTCTCGCTACGACGCACACGCACCAGTCAAAAGCAGAAAAACCGGCGGAACTCTGGTTAGCCGGTCTCCATCACATCCAGTCCCAGGTTCCGCGAACCAACTCCATACTGTCCTATGCAGGGGACATTTGAGAACTACATCTTGAGTGGTGTGAGAGAGGAAGGCCACCCAGCGGTAGCTCTTCAGATTGAAATTTAAAAACAATGAATACATCTTCTTGTCTGGCTAAGCCTTCCTAACATAATGTGACAGGTTTCACGTTAAAACTTATATAACAAATTCTTATTAAACTAAGAATTGTTATAAAAAATACTAAAATGATACTAATGTTTAATCATTCAGCAATTCTTAGAGGAATCACTTACAGTATTGACCATCACCTCATTTTAGGTATAAAAATATTTACTTTACCAGTGTTACGTTATCGTAAGAGTCATGGTCGCGATGCAATGTAGTACGGGGATTCACAAGTCCTTGTATATCTCAAGTATCGATTTTTAGCCAAAATGGTCGATTAGATTTAGAGGGAGATCAACAATTTAATTGATTAATTTTGAAACTTCACATCATTTTCTTCTGAAGAAAGAACTGTTAGAATTTTTGGACGATGAAATAGAACTTTGGACTACTGTGGGCTGGGGACAGTTCTGTCTTTGCAAACCAACAGTAATTTTAAATTTTTAACCCAGATTTCTCTTAAAATAGGGTGAATCTTTGTTAAATTTCCGGTGCCCCCCTTTGTGAAATAGGTGAAAAGGATGAAATAGTATCCAGGTCTTTGTTCGATCCTCCTCTGCTTTGTCCTCACCACAATACACAATGTCTATACCACACGCCAATCCTTATACAAGGTCTAACTAACCATAATATTGTATTTTGTATCCCTGTATATTGTTTCCGAAAACATTGACTCTTTTCTTATTAGAACGAAACAGAATGTGTAGTACTTCTGTGGCGGATCTATAGTTTTCGGGTCCTTGTTGCTTTTCCTTTGAAGGATGCTCCCCTTCAGAAATTTATTGAGGTAAAAATTCTGGATGATTTTACGTGGATAGGACAAGAAGTAAATAAATAAATAAATAATACAAATGCAGCTTATCCCTTACTTACTGTATCTTATATTAATCAGTTTTATTTCTCCATCTATACGAAACATATGGGAACTTATGTAACCCGTTGCTTTCACCGGAATATTATGTTTATGTGTCTAAGTATGTTTCTGGACACGAAAATTTATATGTGTGACCAAAACCCCATATGGACTAAATTCATTAACATTGAAGTCAAAAAATAGTTTATATATTTCAATAATTTTCGATAAATATTACATAAAAAGCTTTGAATAAGTCCTCTCTGCTCTCTGTATGGCATCTTGTCTCTTGAACGCTACGTTAACTCTCAATCCTTTGATGTGGAATAAACCTCTTCTGCCTTTGAAACTTTTTTTTACTATTTTTAGAAAGAATTTAATATATTGGATAAAGAAAAATAAGAAAAAGACATTTGTTAGTGGGGATAAATGCTTACCTGATGTTTTGTGTGACTGAAAAATATCTTTTGTCTTGTTAAATGTTTATACCCCTTAAATTCGGTCAATTTGGCTGAAGACCACTAGGTCTCTAAACATAAATATAAAAAAGAAAAATATCTTTTATCATGTTAAATGTTTATATTCCTTAAATTCGGTCGATTTGGCTGAAGAACACTAGGTCTCTAAACATATATATAAAAAGTCATCACCAGCAATGTGCTTCTTCAGAACGAATTAATCAATTAACTTTTTGTTCCCCCTCCTGAATTCTCATACTAAATTTCATGTCGATACTTTCATTGTATATTGCCTTTTTTTTTTGAGAATTTTTTTAAATTTATTTATTTACTAATAGATTTTTACAACTATATAAAAATAAATACAACAAGCAAATGTGCTAAAGGGAGATAATGGCAATGTCAAGAGGGGAGACATCACCCAGTGGTGACCCTCCCTTGAACATATTTAGAGGCAGTATAATCCCTTTTTTAAACAAAACAACAACACACTTTACTTGGACCAGAACATCTTGGTTCTTCACACAAAGTATAAAATGGAAAATATAAAATGAAATTAATTAATAATAATGTCTTGGTATAATCTTGGTTTGAGCCTTCTGTGGAGAGTAGGCTGACCAAGATTGTAGTGGGCTGCTCCAGAACACAGGCCTAGTGTTCCGTGGTAGTTATCTACTAAGGACCTTAAATAGGCTGCGACCCGACGTTCTGCTCAAACATAGGGTACGTGACATCACCCAACACTCCTGCCAACTCACTCCCCTTTTTTAAAAATTCAAGGAATAGTGAGCATTTCTTCCTAGATCTGTTATTGGAATATAATTTTTGTGTTTTCAAGATGGTGCAAAAATATTTTTATTGGTGTACAATACGTTGTATCCTTTTTATATAAATGTAAAAAAAAAAAAAAAAAAAAAAAAAAAAAAAAATGAAGAGATCTTATTAGTAGTGTAGTAGTGGCCCTAGTTAACGGAATGGGCAGGACGTGGGGACGTGCTCTGAATACCGTCCTTGCATCTGGAATAGGGCGGAATTAGGAATTTTAGTTAGCTCCTCCTTAACACATTTCGTGGAAAAATGTTAACTTTTAATAACCCCCTCCCTCAGAAGTGGTCATAGATGAATCACCGCTAATATTCAACAGTTGACTTACATAGGGGGCTCTTAAATCCTCATACGCAATTTTGTGTCCATAATAATCATTACATCGGCAGTTATTTGGGTTTTTGAGACACCTCCCCTGGAACTCCTTTCCTTCTGTCGATATCGCTGAAATGTCCTTAGGGGTCATTCATAAGTTACATAAGGCATTTGGGGGGGGGGGGGGGGGGGGGGGGGGGGAGGAGGAAGCTCAATATTAATAATTCTTACTATAGAGGGGGGTTAAAGAATTTGATCTTATGTAAGTTTTTGAATTTAAAATCTACTACTTTCGCGCTAAGAAATGGCGCTATTCTATTCTATAGCGCCATCTATACTTAGTTCTCAAATTCAGTATTGAATCCTACAGAAATCATATGGTCTCAGTACCCTACACCAATAATAATGTTCACGATATAGAGTGGCACGAAGATAATGAAATTGATGTTGAAAGGTTGGAAGAACCTGAAGAACAAAATAATGAACCAGTCATCCCTGTGATTAATTCAATATCAGACTGGTTAGTCAGTCCATGGATAAATAAATAAGTAAAGTTTGGATTAATTATCTATTTATATATTTTATGCTATTTATATATTTTATTTAAGTAATTTAATGCAGCAATGAAAAAGTTAAGACGATTAATCGAAGTATAATTGCAATAAATAATATTTTTTAATCAAACTGTCTTTTATTTTATCAATACGATCATTGAAAATTTCTTATCAAGGGGTGGGGAGGGGGGGGGGGGGGGGGGGAATCTTTTGATATCTTACAATAGGGAGGGGAGGGTCAAATTAGCTTTAAAAAAGCCTTATGTAATTTATGAATGGTCCCTTATTGGGTTTCAACTTTAAATGTAATATTTCATGTCGGTACATTCATTACATCAGCAGTTAATGTGGTTTTTTAATTAAGATCCCCTCTGATCTCCCATAACATTTACATAACTTCCCCTATTCTTCGTATAGCTGGGAAGTAAACTGTTTGTGTGTTTGTACACATGATAACTCCCGATAAAATGAATGTATCGACACGAAGTTTTATATGTGTGACCAAAATTCCATATGGACTAAACTATTTGATATTTTTTTAGGGGATAGGCTTAACTCAATAACTGCCGATGTAATGAATTTATCGACATGAAATATAGTGTGAAATGAATGAAACTTTTTTTTAGTGTTTAATTACATTATATATTAAATATAATTACTATAATATATTATTATATAATTACACACACACACATATGAGGAGTTTGAAGCCAGAGCGGACCAACTGGTTAAAACTGAACAGGAAGAAAATGGCAATTGAAAATTGAGTACATTTTGTTTATCTCCATAAATGGGCCCCAAATATTTATTTATATTTGAAATTTTAGAATAGCATTGGATGAGTGATCCCTTTTTGTGTTCTATAAAGTTTTTGAAGGCCGTATGATTCATTGTGACTGTGAAAATATATGCACAAAATACTTGTGGACTAAACTTAAAGTGCTGCTATCTATCACTGAAGTGAAGAAACTAAGTGATCCACACTGGTTTTGAAAAAGGGAACCTATGCCAACATCAGGATGGTAATAACTCAATTTCCGAAAAATTGTGGGTTGGTCCGCTCTGGCTCCAAACTCCTCATATATAAGTATATCTTCTTTAATAACTCCTAATATTTTTAAATATAATAATAATAGTATGTTTATAATACTGCTATTAATTATTTTACTTATTTTTTTTTGTCCAATTACACTGTTCAACAAAAAAAAATTAAATTCATTTTTCTGGGGGTATCATTCTTGATTCTTATGGGAAATTGCCTCCTGGATTCAAATCTGTAATTAGTTTTTCTGTGTCAGGCACAGTTTTGAGGTTATACGCAAATTCAGTTTTTTCAAAATTGTTACACTTCTTATTTCCACTCTGTGTATTTATAAAGACAAAACATGCAACTATCAATATTTTAGTCACTTATAAAATTATTTAGAAACATTTTGGACAGCATAAAACAAAAACATGAAGGAGCCCATGAATTATCATCATATATTGTTTAAAAAAACTTATTTAAGATTAGAAAATATGAAAAAAGTCATCTTTTACCCAAGAATTTAAAAGGCTCATTTTTTTTCTCTTGTGTTCAATTTTGCAGTCTCCAATAATGTTCCAGCAGTAGTCAGCAAGCATTGCAGGCATCCATTTCCCATCATACCGCAGGTTCCATAATTATCCATAATATTCAACAAATTTCCTAAAAAAATAAAATATATTTAGTTATTTATATTTTGTAGTAAGTAAGGTAATGTAACGTTATTATAATGTAATTTTGTTTTAATAAAGATATCCGGCCAACGGTGAGGACGCAATCTTCAGTATTGTTATGATCGATGATCAAGATGGATGTGTTTTAGTTGTGTTGTTTGTATGAAGTTGATAGAAATAAACTGAGTTGTGAAAATTACACTACTGTTTTCTTTTTTATATAAATTTTATGAATATATTAAACTGGCGCCCTAAAAATATCAAGTTTTGCGGTGCGCAGCACAAGATAACAAGATAAGCTATTTTAAGGCGAACTTTGTTATGAAATTATTAAATTCATGTATTGTTTACATTGGCATGTATTAGACCAAACAGAGATAGAGTGGCTTTTAAATTTTGTTAATATATGCGGATGTTGTATTCATCGTTGGGAACTCCAATTTCTGACAACTTTGAATAGTTCTATATGAACAAAGTTAAGCAGAGTTGAAGGAAACACGTTCTACCACTTATATTACTGTCTATGTCAGTAATATTGTCGCCGAATATTACCAAACCACCAAATCTCCATGCATTATTCTACCTAACTCAGTTTTACACACAAAAAAAGAAACTGAATTTTCCATAATTCAACAAAATTAGGGCTTTGGTGTTTATGAAGAAGGACTTCCATGGAAAATGTTTCTCGTGTGCATCCTTACCTCTTGAAGGATAATAATAATAATTTAATTTTCGTTAAACCAATAGGTGGTAGTAGGATACGTCAAAGAATTTATATTAAGATACCTTATAAATTAGATTTATAACTACTTGAGTCTAACCCACATATGATTAGTAATAACAAAACTATTAAAAACAGTAAAATGAAATGAATAAAAACTGAATAAATAAATATTTAAAAATTCGCCGATTCCCTTCATTCAATCGTTTTCAGAGTTTTGTAGGTCAAAAAACAAAAAAAAACTTATGGTTGCGGTCGTGTGTCTGTCGGTGATCAGCCTCTAGCTCCCAGACAGAAAATCGTAAAACTCTGAATGCATGTGTGTCTTAAGGGCAGATATAAACGGAGTTAGTGATTGATTGATTGCAGGGATGAGTTTTGTGCTCATTTTATCCAAAGCCTTATGTCCCATATAACAGCCCCTCACTAGTATTTAACTATAGGTTTTAGGCTTCCCTACCTCTTAAAAGCGCAGGATACCTTTTTGAAGTTTTGTTTCCTCAACTCATTTCGGTTGAATAACCTTCACATTTGCACAGGACGTGTACCGAAGTATTGTACATCACTTCGGAATGATGTTTTCTGACGCAGTGATGTCCTGTTATCAACTGTCCTCAAATCAACACTGACTCTCCACGATCCGACTGATTGCGCCAAGATGAGTTTACTTTCCGTAATGCCCATTCCTCCTGGACTGTTCTGCAATGTGCCCTCCTGATCCCTTTGAAGGGTCGGATTCAATAAGGTCCTCTTCCGTTTCTGCACGACCCAGTTTGTCGGCTTGTTCATTTCCTTCCACTTCCCCATGTCCTGGGCTCCAGAGGAGTCGGATTTATTTTTCATACGCTTTTTCATTGATTCTCCACACTCCTTGTAAAGGAAAGAAATGAGTTGGTGGCAGCGGTATTTTTTTTCTTTGTACAACGTAATTCTGAGAGTGATTTTTTTATACCCAGTAATGCCAGTATGAAATGATTTTGAAAAGGGGGTGGGACAGAGAGAGAGTGATCTGTAAGCGTGGTTAGTATAAGAAAGTCCTGTAATGACCACATCACATAAATTTTATTTTTATATTTTTTTTATAAAAACTATGACTAATAAAAAAAAATTAAAATTCGTTGCTAAGCGATATAATTTAAACATTACTTTGAAATATTCGAGGAGGGCGCCGGTAGCTCAGTGGTATGCGTGCTTGACTTCTGACCTCAAGGTCGTGGGTTCGTAGCCCGACCGAGGCCCTTAGTTTATTTTATCTGGGAGGTAAAATAAACTTAAATACGCCGTCCTTCGGATGGGACGTTAAGCGATGGTCCTGAGCCTGTACGATGTCAGGTACTCGTTAAAGACCCCTACCCTAGGTGAATAAAAAATTTAGGGTAGGCAAAATTTATGACTCCCACAGTAGAGTCGGGCTCATGTCCACCAGAGTGACGAAAGAGCACTCTGGTAGTAGGCGATATGACCTCGTAGTTAAAGCCCGGTCATGAGTCATAAAACCTAACCTAACCTAACTTTGAAATATTTCTTCTTTCTTTGAGGGCGCCGATAGCTCAGTGGTATGCGTGCTTGTCTTCTGAGCTCAAGTTCGTGGGTTCGTAACCCGATCGAGGCCCTTAGTTTATTTTATCTGGGAGGTAAAATAAACTTAAGCACGCTGTCCTTCGGATGGGACGTCAAGCGATGGTCCCGAGCCTGTACGATGTCAGTTACTCGTTAAAGATCCCTATCCTAGGTGAATAAAAATGTAGGGTAGGCATAATTTAGGACTCCCACAGTAGAGTCGGGCTCATGTTCACCGGAGTGACGAAAGAGCGCTCTGGCAGTAGGCGATATGACCTCGTAGTTAAAGCCCGGGCATGTGTCATAAAACCTAACATAGCCTTGAAATATTTCTTACGGAAATGTATTTTATATTACATTCTTTGTGGCGCGTTCAACGATTTGGTCTCATCTCAAAACTGAGGACACGTTAGATATTGTAACTATCATAGTAACTGCTGATATAATGAATTTGTCGACACGTATAGGTAAGGATTTAGGAGCTCTTATGTCAGTCAACTGTTCAACCTTAGCACACACGGTCTACTGGTTTTGGAGGGGTGAGCGAAAAGTTGATCGATTAATTCGTTCTGCAGAAGTATATTTCCGATTATTCACCGATGAATTTTTATTTGTTTTTTTTCATTTACTGAATGAAGAATTGTTATTTTTTCTGGTCGATAGAATAACAATATTTGATCAATATGCACGGTACAATTCCAACCACAACAAACTGTGAATGACTCGATGTTATTTTGATACGATGCCAAGAAAACAATTTTTCTACGTAGTAATGTTGGCTTTGAAACCTATCCTATAATTTATGTGGGTCCTTTTGAGTGTATCTGAGGGCCAGTTCAACCCCCATTATTCATTTGGAAATGCGGAGTTTTGTGTAATCCTATATATTTAATGCTTTCGAAATAGACAACCTCTGGTAAAGAGCTCTATTCATTTGATAATATCTTTCCGACTTTTTACATCTCTATGGAAGCTGATTTAATAGTTTTTTTGAGAAGAAAATTAGATCTGTTTGTGCGCTCAGAATTCTATGGTCTTCTGCTCATTGGTATATAAGTAAGATCGGTCGTAGAGGTGGGCAGTTATAAACTAAGCCAGTTCAAAAAAAAAATTGTCGGTGAATCACCGGCAATGTACTTCCTCAGCTCGAATTAATCAATTATATTTCCGCTCTCCCTCCAAAATCAATCGATCACATAGGATAAAAATCCTCAAACTAAATGCGCCAATACATTCATTACATCGGCAGTTATTAGGGTTTTTGAATTGTGCCCCCTGTCACCCCCTTCCCTTTTGCCGATTCTGCTGAAAAACAACAGGATTCGTCATTAGAGGGTTCTGGATACACATATAAAATTTCGTGTCCATAAATTCATTCTATCGGAAGTTATAGTGTTCACAGACTATTGATTTTCATACAAATTGGTAAAATATTTCAGAGGGAACGCAAAAACTTAGATGATCAACTCGTGCTGGGGAAGTGCATTGCCGGTGATTCACCGACAACCTGTTGTTCATTTCTTTTAATATTTCTTTCACCGTTAGCCATATTATTTAGTTATTATTATGACCTATTTTTTTTTATTATCAGATTCATTCATTTATTCTCATTCATCAGAACAGGTGCAAAGAAAAACGGAGAAAAATAAGGTTGGTTTTCTTCCAACCCATAAACATAGGGTGATTTACAACTTTTTTATTGTTGTTTGCGGTTGGAAAACCAAGGAAGTGGCTTCTGTGGAATAACAGATTCGGAATGTAATAAAACCCAAGACGTTATGGCACCGTATCGGCTTATTTTAACATGAAATGGAGTTTTCACAAGTATACAATCTATGTTGGGCACAACTCCAATCTTGTCTTTGAATTAAAGAGAGAAAAAAGTTACGATACAATAACAATACTTTTTTATACCAACTACGCTTTTACAGATCTCTCTGTACCCCTCCCCTCTCCAAAAATTATTATAATTTCATGTTTTCTGACACCCTGATGACAAAACTGAATGAAAGAAATTCTATCTGTGTGTTTGTCTGTGAATACAATAACTCCCAACAGAATGAATTTATCGACACACAATTTTATATGCGTATCAAGAAGCCCCTAAGGACAACACCTATTGATTTTCAGGGAAATCGGCCAACCCGCGGCCCGCCTTGAGTAATTTTGCGGCCCGGGAGATTCATCACAATTTTACAAAATATGTTTTTTTCACAAAACATGTGCAAATACATGCATTGAGATCGACTTGCAAATGCTAAGTGAAACAAATATCTCACTAATTAAATAAATAAATTATTATTTGACCATTTCATTATTATATTATTTATGTTCATGATATAACTATCAATATCTGTGCAATCCTATCCCACTTGATATATAATATAATATTTTATTTGTTTCTTTATTATTATATCAGATTCGATGAGGATCCTTTATTTGATGAGGACACACAAAAAAAAACAATGGATATAACTAAACAAGAGGAGAGAGAAGAATAGTTGGACAAAATGGTGGTATTGTCTGAACAAACGAGTTGCGGGGATCTGGATCGACCATCTATTGTGAACTGTGGTCATATCCTATCCACACCTACGACATTGGTTCTCTTGTTGTGGAACTGACACAAAAAGAGAAGTTCTTACCGCCATCTTGGTAGACTTCTCGTTGTGGCAACCCTGTTCTGGACAGTTAGTTAACTTTTGTAAAAGTCATTTACTTTTGGCCTTTTTATCGTAAGTTGGTACTTGACAGTAGATAAGAGGCGACGTTATACACGTTATTGATGTGTAAAAAGTGGCTCCTAAAGAGGCGTATAGACACGCAAGCAACGAGCCGAACATTAGTCAGTGTGCATGCCTGGGGATGAAGTGCGCAGGCGCTCGACGAACAAGGGAGGCTCGGGGTCTGCTCCACCTGTTGTCGGTTTTTTGACGAACCATCAAAGGAATGTTCGGCTCGGGCTGCGGTGTTTGTGGACTGGTACCAAGCCGAACCGTCCCGACTTGACCCGAGCACTGTTGCTTATAACCAATATTATAACCTTCTCAAATATTTAGGTTTTTGGAAGTGCACGTTCTTCTTTTTTTTTTAATTAAATATATATTTAAATATTATTCAATAAATTATATTTTATTGTGGCTTCTGAAGACTGGTCTCAGGAGCTTCAAATTGAGTTTGCTCAGGCTATGAGACAGTACCCAGTCATATGGGATTTAAAACACAAATTACATTTTAATGAAATAAAGAGATTGGATGCTTGGGAGGAATTATCCAAACACTTTTCCTAAAAAAGTGTTCATTTTAAACAATTTACATGTAAAAATAAATTACGTAAATATATATAAATCATATATATATAAATGTACATATCAAATATATATAAATGTATAAATCATAATAAATACGTATCCGTATTAATTGTACTACAAATATGTAAATTAATTACGTAAGTAGCTACCTACCTTGAGCATTTTCTGATTGAAGACTTTAAATAATAATAAAATGAAATACAAATAAACGTAAATTGGTTATCTGCAGGTTAACTTGTGCAGGTTATGTTCGTTAGTATGGTTGTGGAGCATCCAAATGCTCGGCTCGTCTCTGTTCGGCTTGGAGTGTGTTCGTTGAAAACTGAAAACGAGCCGAACAGTGCTCGGTTCGTTGCTCGCATGTCTGTACTAGCCTTAAATCTTCATACTAAATTTTGTGTCGATAAATTCAGTAAATCGGCAGTTAATAGGGTTTTTGAATTGAGCCCCCTTGCCTGCACATTCTCTTCTTCTCAGCCGATATCTGGTAATGTTATCATTGGGTTTTGACTTTAAATATGAAATTTCATGTCGATACATTCATTACGTTGGCAGTTATTGTGGTTTTTGAGTTGTGCCCCTCTCTGGTCCCCCCACTTCCCTTCTGCCAATTCCGCTGAAAATTTATGTGTCGTCCTTATGTGGTTATGAATTCACATATGAATTGAATGCTTTCATTACAGCGGCAGTTATTGAGTTAAGCTAAAGTTATTTTTTAAGGTAACCCTCTCTCCTTTCACCGATTTGACTGAAAATGTGATGCCCCTATGGGGTTTTGCCCACACATATAATATTTTGTTTCGATATATTCATACTATCGGCAGTTATTAGATTTTTTATGTATTCCTAATCCCGTTCTCCTTTGATCGATTTGGCTGAAAAACAATAAGTGTCGTCGCTAGAGGGTTCTGAATTCACATATAAAATTTCGTGTCGATAATTTCATTATATCGGGAGTTATCGTGTTCACAGTCACACAGACAGACAGAATTTTTTTTTTTTCATATTTGGAATCTAGAGATCGGAAAACATGAAACTCCACATAGCATTTTTGCCGATTACATAACCTCCCCTATACTTCGTAAAATATTTCAAAGGATGTCTAATATAAGATAGTCTGACCTCTCACAGTTTTTTATTGGTAGTAATAGCTAGCCGGCTTTCGAGGTTTCCCACATCATCAGGCAGTCTACAAAAGAACCATCCATAATATAATATGTAATATAAATAGCAAAGATAAATAAAAAACACAATTTTTGATTAAACATACCTGATAAAAAATTAAAAATTTTGAATAGAACTAAATAATATAATAAAAATAAATAAATAACAATCTAAAACATTAACAATTTAAAATATCATGGATGGGGACAGACGAGTTATCCCTGTCCACCATCTGAGTCACAACTGGGAGAACGGTGTACGTGAGACTGGACAAACCTCCCATCCCCTCTCTAGAGTTGAGGAGGGGGGGACTCTCTCTTCCTCCTTTCCAATTTGATTTCTATACTTTCCAATGTATCCATCTTTCTACTTTTTTGGACATGATGCAGTAACGAGACTGAACCGGCCTCATGTCCTGTGTTCTGGAGGTGTTGGAAAAATTCAGAGTCGCCCCTCCTCAAGTGCTCCCTCACTCTAGTCCTCAGCTTCCGGCCTGTCTGCCCAAGATAAAAAACATTCACAGTCTTTACAATTAATCCTGTACACGCCGGATTTGTCAGGGAGGTCCACACGATCTTTGGTTTTTGAGAGCATCCCCTTAAGAGAAGTCCTACTTTTGAAACCCACATTCACATCATCCCTATTTATTACCCGAGATAATTTCTCAGAGAGTCTGGGGAAGTACGGCAGAACACACCAGCCACCCCCGTCATCCCTCTCCTTAGTTTGGCTACACCCTCCGTACACAGATGTTACCATTTTCTTCTCCGTCTTTCTTTTCAATATACGGTTTACCAGGTCATAAAATATGTTCCGGCGTAAAATATGTTGTTTGCATTATAACAATGATTCCTATTGGTGAATCAATGAAATGTGGTTTAAAATTGTAAATTAAATGTCATTCATCTCCTAACCATAATTAAACGAATTCTCTCTTTTCACTCGTAATGAAAGTAATTATAACATTGAGGGTCCGATAAGAACCTCTGGGCCCCGGGCCAAAATTCATAATGAGGATCCCCATGAGCGATACCCCGATAAGAGAGATTCATGAGGGGGATGTACGAGTATAGCCCTTAATTACCTTACGATTTATCATAATTTCTTCATTCGGCTACTCTTATAGTTCCGGTTTTTAGATTTGTCCCGCCTGAAAGTGAGATCTACATCCATGCTAGTCATCCTGCAATCGCCATTATTTGACATCTCTTCAATCTCGAAAAAAGATGTAGAGAATTAAGTTGAACGACAAGAAGTTCGCCTTTCCCGTCTACCTTAACAGCAATCCTATTCCTTCAAAAAACGAAGTTCGTTACATAGATCCTCATATTTGACAAACGAAGGCCATGGAATCCTCATACTGGATTGATAAGACAAGAAATTAATCAATCAAAATGACCCCGAGAAATATATTGTAACGACTCTTACCTCTTTTAAATTAAAAAAAAAAACTATACTATGAGATTAAATGGTTGAAAGTAATAAAAAAAAATCACATGATAAGGTGTTACATTTTATAATTGAATTATTTAAATTAAAAAAATTTGGGGTATTAGGGAGTCATGGTGGCCGTGCGAGCTAGAGCGTAGGGCTTTGGTCGCATGGTCTCACCATGGTTTGCGAGTTCGAATCCCGTCCGGGAGTGAGTTTTATTTCGTAGATAGAACTCCCTCCCGGGGCTATGGATGTCTTAAATAATTATATATAACACATTGACATGGCTAATATGCACCGTACATAAAGCAAAAAAAAAAAAAAAAAAAAAAAAATTCAAAAGAATAATTTTTTTTTGTTTTAAAAAAATATAAAAGGGTTAGTTACAGGTTGTACACACATAAAATTTACCACATTTAAAGGCTGGCATGATTTTTTCCGACTGATGATCTGATGATTAACTGGTGGGACAATATGTGCTATGGGTTGCAGGTATCACCTCTTCTGACTTCTGGAGTTGATTCTTTCTACTATCATTTTTTTCTTTCTTCTTCCTCTTATCCTCAACTCCTCATCATTACTTAACGTTCAACATTCCGAGACACTTCCCCTCCTGGTACTATGTACTCAGACAACCGATTTTCACTTCACCAAACACATTTTTTTTTTATATCACTCCATTGACATCCTCACAGACCTGACTCTGAGAACACACACCAACTCTCCTAGTGGGAACCAAAATCACACCTTTTTTGCACTCCTATTTTCGTATTGGCTAAAATTCGTACTTGAAAACAACAGAACATATGTTTTTTTATTTTATTTATCTTTTATTGATATTTTGTTTTTTTTACCATTCTATTTCTCACTCCAAATTTTTTATGACTCCAACTACGTGGTTAGATTTTTTAAGGTTAGGTTAGGTTTTATGACTCATGCCCGGGCTTTAACTACGAGGTCATATCGCCTACTACCAGAGCGCTCTTTCGTCACTCTGGTGGACATGAGCCCGACTCTACTGTGGGAGTCCTAAATTTTGCCTACCCTAAATTTTTTATTCATCTAGGGTAGGGGTCTTTAACGAGTACCTGACATCGTACAGGCTCGGGACCATCGCTTAACGTCCCATTCGAAGGACGGCGTGCTTAAGTTTATTTTACCTCCCAGATAAAATAAACTAAGGGCCTCGGTCGGGCTACGAACCCACAACCTTGAGCTCAGAAGTCAAGCACGCATACCACTGAGCTACCGGTGCCCATTATCAAATTATATAATTGAATCTTATAAACTAATCGATTGTTGTATAGTATCAAGTTGAGACAACCTGATATAACCTCACACTCGATCGATGTGGACTTGGCATATTTATCTAATTGTAATTACATTTATTTCTTTTGATTTAATAGTGTAATGGTCAAAGTGGACCATTACAATATAGTGTAATGGTCAAATTGGACCATTACAATATATAACGCAATACTCAAGCCTATGTTGACTTATGGACTTCAACTATGGGGTTCTGCCAAAGCTTCCAATCCTCAGCGCATTCAATCCTTGCAATCCAAAAGTCAAAAGTCAATGCTCTTTATTACATCTCTAACATAACCCTTCACACTGATCTCAATATTCCCTATGTCACCGAATTAGTAAATCCAAGAAAAAAAAATTTTTTCTTCCTTTAGTACCCACATTAATCCTTTCAGAATGACACTTTCAGCGCCAATGGCCTAGAGACCTCCCTAATAGCAGCATTTTTTATTCAGTTCTAAATTGAAATTTCGTGTCAAGATATTCATTACAACGGCTAATCCCTCCTTCCCTCTGGTCGATTTGGCTAAAATTCAATAGGTTTCGTCCTTAGAGCGTTATGAACACTTTCGTGTTGATTCATTCATTTTATTAGGTCTTATCCTGTTCTCACACAAAGACATACTTTTTCTTCACATTTAGAATCAAGAAGTAGGAAACATGAAATTCCGTTGAAAAAAACGCAATACAATATAATTTTAATATATATATATATATAAAATTATTACTCTCTTACGCTATCGAGCATATGTATTGTGAACTTTGAGTCTAATTTGATTTAGATTCCTTTCATTCAAAAATTCCTTTAATTGAAAAATAAAAAAATAATCAATCCTTAGAAATTTTTGATTGAATTTTCTGACTTTCCTTGTCTTCTCAGAACATAAAAAAAAACGATTAAAAATAATAATAATTTGTTTCCATTCAATAAAGTTTTACTCAGAAAATATTCATTAATACTTGAGGAGAAAGAGCAGTTGTGAAACATTTTTTTTTTGTTTTGTATTTGCTTCTCTGGTAAATGAACCTGTCAGAGATGTCATAAATTTGAGATTCCCCACATTTTATCTCCACTTTTTTTATTTAACTGAAAGCCATTGTATGTTTCTTCTTTTTTTTTTAAAGGTACGGAAGGTCAAATAGAGGTAAATGAAACTTCTCTCTGTCCCATGTACCTGGGGCTATCTTCTGTCCACATTTTGTACTACTAAATTCTACCGTGTTGCATTTGTTATATCCTTAGCTTTTTTATTTGAGAATGCCGTCCTTCAGGTGAGACCTTAAGCGATGGTCCCGAACCTGTACGTTGTCAGTTACAAATTTACTAGTTTAATTAATAAATCCGTACGAAGTTTATATGAGGGTTGAGAAGTTCCTGAATATAGTTTAGTTATTAAGACTCTGGCCCGTACTTTAACTACAAGGTCATATAGCCTACTACCAGGGTCCCCATTCGTCGCTCTGATGGACATGAGAGACTAGAGAGTCCTAAATCGTATATTCGAGAACATTCTCTTAACGTGCCATCCAAAAGATGGGGCCCAAACAAGGTTTTTTTCACATCCCAGATGAAGAAGACACTTATTGATTTTTACCCAAATTGACCGAAGAGTAGTTAGTTATTATAACTCATGCCCGAGCTTTAACTGCAAGGTCATATCGCCTACTACCAGAGCGCTCTTTCATCTCTTTGGTGGAGAGTCCGACTCTAATATGGGAGTCCTAAATTTTGCCTCCCCTAAATCTTTATTCACATAGGGTAGGTGTATAATATGCCCCCCCCCTCCCCCTCTAAAAAAAAAAGGGGTTTGATGAGAACAAAAGTAAGCAATTTTTTGTATATTACATATACTAGGGTGGCCCATATTTTGAAAAAGTTTAAATTTCTCAGACCTCCACACGGAATTTTGTTTAGAATGTTGAAAAAATAACCCCTGAATTTTTTCAGATTTTTTTGACCATATTAACCCCTGCTTATGAGGTGTTAAAGTTTAACATTGAGTTTAAATGGGGATTTTGCGATTCGAGAGACGGAACTTTTGATGCCTCGAATGGATTGTACTGAAATTTCGAATTCTTACGTTTTGGGGGTCGCTGAATTCAAATTTGATGTCAAAAATCAAGTTTTGACAGTTACACTTGTCAAAAAACTGTCATTAATTTTAACTAATAAACAATTTTCTCAAAAAATCCATCCGTGATGTGATTTCATAGGTTTTAGAGGTCGCTGATTTCGTTTATATAAACAATTGAAATTTGATGTCAAAAATCAATTTTTGATATTAAAATTGAATTCAGCTACCCCTAAATCATATATAATCACATTATTGAAAAATTTATTCATTAAATTGTATATTAATTTGATTTATTGACAGTTTTTGGACATCAGATTTGAAATCTGCGACCTCTAAAACGTATAAAATCACATTACGGATGGATTATTAATAATATATACTATAATTATACTATTATTAAATTATATAAATAATATGTAATATAATAATTAATATTTGTATTTATCTAACAAATAAGACAACTGTTAGGCACTATAGAAATATAAATTATGAATATAGTGTGGCAACTAAGCTTATTAAATATTTAATTTTTAGATATTTATTTTCTAATAAATCGAACAAAATAAAAGTTCCTAAAATGTATGGACAAAATAATATTTATCACCGGACAGAAAGGGGAGTTGAAATTGACATTGAGCGGCCGAGTCGAAAAGGAGAGAAATAAGGAATGAGTTTGGCCTTGGTTTAGGAGAGATGAAAAGGTGGGAAAGAGCCAAAACTCCCGCCTTGTAGAAGGCGGGAAAGGGTTGAGGTTACAGATATTCGCCACCGCGCGAGCTACCGTCAACTATCACATTACATTTTAGTTCCACACCACCGCAGCCGGAGGTCAGATTAAGTTGTCCTTTTGTAACCTTTGATATATTGCTAAAGTCAGTTTTCAACAAAGCGTATTTATAGAATTGATGCAGGGACCTTTTAGGGATTAGTTAGTTATTGTTACTCATGTTACTACGGCTTTAACATCGAGGTCATGTCGTCCATGGTTCCGGTAGTGCACTACCGGAACGCTCCTTCGTCGCTCTGGTGAACATGAGTCCGACTTTTTTGCGAACTTTTGTTACTTTAAATTTTCATTCATCTAGCGGGTCTTTAACGAGTACCAGACATCGTACAAACTCACGACCATTGCTAAACGTCCCATCCGAAGGACGGCGTGCTGAAGGTAGCACCCATACCACTACCGGCGCCCTCTAAGAGAAAAAGTGTTTAGAGGTAGAGTGAAAACTTAGTTGATTACAAATAATTCGAGCCTGACGACATTTTTAGATGTTAGGGCCGTGGTGACCGTATGAACTAGAACGTATGGCTTTGGTTGCATGGACTCACCATGGGCACGGGTTCGAATCCCGACCGGGGAAGAGTTTTTATTTCATAGATAAAACTTCTCTCTTAGGGCCATGTTTGTAAATAACCCCAGTAATCTAGCCTGCCCCTGTAGTGTCAAAATAAAAATGCGCTACTCTCCCGCCCTCTCACAGGACAAAGGAAGGAATTTCCATAAGGGTGGGCGTTATCAAGAAGAAGAGGAAGACATTTTTAGATGTGAAATTTTGTCTATAAACTTTATATTATGAAAAAAAGCACGAATATACTTATAAAAAAGGAGGAGTGGAAAAGAATGCTTTGTAGCTTTCAGCTCGAGATCCTTCAAAAAACACCCCCCGCTCCCTGTCATCTAAGTGATCACCCCTCCTCCCCCCTGTCAATCTGCTCCGCGTGTGCACTTGGTATAAAGAATGGTAGTAGGTACTACAACATAAGAAATCGAAGGAATTTTCACGGTTCTTTTAAACCCTGTCCTCTTATTGTTGATCCGTCA
Source organism: Aradus depressus (assembly GCA_963662175.1). NCBI lineage: Eukaryota > Metazoa > Arthropoda > Insecta > Hemiptera > Aradidae > Aradus > Aradus depressus. Next base: position 15,145,688 of record OY759215.1, read on the forward strand.
ATTAGGATACCAGAAGATCCATCTGATTTGGACCCATCTTGTTACTCAATTTCATAGTCTTACAATTAGATATTCCGTTGAATATGATCCAATATTTTACTCTACCTGCCATTATTTATTATGTATTTATTTTTTTCTACTCGTGGAAAACTATATTGTAATGGCTCAAACTGTCATGCTTTGAAGTCCGAGCGAGGCGAATCTAAAGTTCTCTCAGGACCAGACGTAAATCTCATTCTGTGAGAAAGGAACCACTATAATATAGATTTGTTGCTGATTTTTTTCGGAATCACGTCGCGATCACCAGTTTTTTGACGTAACATTAATAAATGAATAAAACAAACTTATTTTTTGAAATATTGTCTATTCCACTAAAGATCTTTAGTGGAATAGACAATATTTCAAAAAATAAGTTTGTTTTATTCATTTATTACAAGTTTCCACAATATGTCCGCGTTCCTCAACTTAGAAGTTAGTAACATTAATAGTTAATAATTTGTATCTTGTGATACACTCAATAGTAAAATAACATGTGGTTTTTACATTACTGAACATAATACTAAGAAGTTAGTTATTGTGACTCTAAAACCCGGGCTTTAACTATGAGTTCATATCGCCTACTACCAGAGCGCTCTTTCGTCGCTCTGGTGGACGTGAGCTCGACTCTACTATGGGAATCCTAAATTTTGCCTACCCTAAATTTTTATTCATCTATCTTAGGGGTCATAAACGAGTACCTGAAATCGTTCAGGCTCGGGATCATCGCTTAACGTCCCAACCGAAGGACAGGGAGCTCAAGGTTTTTCACCAGATATAAAAACCTAAGTAGATTTAGGGATTTAAGGTGTAATAACATGTTGAGGCACTACAATTGGTGACCCCGAAGGTTCCCTTCTAACTATTAACTATTAATGTTACGTCAAAAAACTGGTGATCGCGACGTGATTCCGAAAAAAATCAGCAACAAATCTTCACTGGTTAGGAATGAGATTATGGCGTCGGTACACGACCACGCTAATATGGATAATTCGAGGCTAGCGTGGGGCTGGCAGGAGTGAAGGATACATAGGTATTAAATTCATATATTTAATAACAATACTAGCCCAGGTCAGCGTTGAGTTTACCAGACCTGAGTTCGCAGACAGAATGGCGCCTTCTCGTCGCCAATGTTTCACGGCCTATTCTGGTGGCTGACATTCTGCGCTAGTGCCTGGACCATCGAGCTAGCGAATAGCAGACTTGTACTTCGATGTGACGCATGTTAAGAACCCCTTGGCGGTGCTATGCCCTAACAATATCACGACTGGGCTTGCAGCAGACGCCAAAATGCTGTCAGTTGCGTTAAACCTAACGGAGGGCAAAGGAGCCAGCAACTCTCAGCATCCTCGATCGTTTTCCTCGCCCTAATAGGGCCCCGCCGACGCATTGCATCTGTACCATTACTCCTCCCACTTACGCTAGACCTAGGCAGCTACCGCAAAGGGCTGCGAATTGATCTACGGATCCATGGTGTAAAATATTGTATCTTTAGAAAAATCTATTTTAACCAGTGACTCTCTGTCCGATCAGAAACCCTGTCCTTTTGTGAGGGGCAACTCATAATGTAATCCCTTGGATGCTTTCTTAGTCAGTATCATGTTTCATTAGTCTTTTTACATCAGTCGTTATACATTTATAGCGTTAATGGAATGGCTAAAAGCAAAGGAACTACTTAAAAGGAAACTCCAAGAGTCTTTGAAAAAAATGGCTTTACTAAGAAAACTTGAGCCATTCTCATATTTTGTTACACAACTTTGAAAATTATATTTCCCTTACGAACTGTTGGACGTTAGTACTATATCAAATGTTTAAATTCCTTCATTAGTTTGAACATTGTTCCTCCAGGAAGGTCTTTTATGCGGAAGAGACAAAATTCCAGAGGAAGTGACATTTATATTGCAATGAAAAAAAAAGTCGGTCACCGGCAATGTACTTCCCCAGGATGAATTATATTTTCGCTCCCTCTCAAAAACCAGTCGACCGTTTGTGTTTATATTAAATAATTGACTTACATATGGGCTCCTAAATCCTCATAGTAAATGTTTTGTGAATGAATTCATTACATTGGCAGTTATTTGGGTTTTTAAATTGAGCCCCCTTTCCTGAAACCCCCTTCTCTTCGACCGATATCGCTGAAATTGGACAGGTTATGTCCTCATTGGGTTTTGACTTCAAATATGATATTTCATGCGGATATATTCGTTACATCGGTAGTATGGCTTCGGGTTTTTGAATTGAACCCCACCCTGATCCCCCCTTCTCTTCTCCCGAATCCGATGAAAATTAATAAGTGTCGTCACAGTGGGTTCCGGATTCACAAATACAATTTCGTGTCGATACATTCATTCTATCGGGAGTTATCGTGTTCAGAGGTACACACAGAGACCAACAGACAGGCAGAGCTTTCTATTGATTTGTAATTTGAATAAATATAATATTTCACATGCAATTATAAAGATGTCGTCCAGTCTGTAATCTTTAGTTGCCCGGGCATTAACTATGATGTCATATCGCTTACTATCTAATTTTGCTTACGCTGGTTTATTCATCTAGAATAGGGGTCATTAACGAGTATCTGACATCATACAGGCTCGAGACCATCGCTTAACGTCCCATCCGAAGGACGACGTGCTCAAGGTTTTTTCACCTCTCATATACTACCAGAGCGCTCTTTCGTCACTCTGGTGGACATGAGCCCGACTCTACTGTGGGAGTCCTAAATTTTGCCTACCCTAAATTTTTATTCATCTAGGGTAGGGGTCTTTAACGAGTATCTGACATCATACAGGCTCGAGACCATCGCTTAACGTCCCATCCGAAGGACGACGTGCTCAAGGTTTTTTCACCTCTCATATAAAAAAACCTAAGGGCCTCGGCAGTCTCTCCTTCACAAGATTTGGAGATAACATAACATATTAACACTTGTTAATAATAAAATATTTCTAATATAGGTATGCATTTTATATGAACTTGAAAGAAATAAAACTTGTTTATTTATGATATTGTCTAATTTCACCAACTATATTTACATGGGAGTACTTTCGGTATTTCTACCGGTAAGGGGTTCCTCGAGAGGCTGACATTCTGTACTATTAACTTAGTCTTATCTCTTGTGCTTTTGGCTGAGGATGGTAGAAATACCGAAAGTACTCCCATGTAAATATAGTTGGTGAAATTAGACAAAATCATAAATAAACAAGTTTTATTTCTTTCAAGTTCATTTGAATTATTTCACAATATCTCTGCAATAATGTCAGTTTTCAATGCATTTTATAGTTCAAACTGCACTTCATCCATACAGGAACCGACAAAACTACTGATTTATATATATATAGAGTGCGTTGTAGATAGGTTAATATGTTATGTTGCCGCAGACTTTTTTGCCATAGGTATTTTTGCCAGCAATTCCTTTTGATGTACCTTCAACTTTATAGACATCATTGCAATAAATGGCGTTCCTTCTCCGACTTTCTTCGCTTTTACCATCACTGCTCCAGCTCCCTTTTGGTAAATCGTGAAGTTGTACAGCCCATGTCCACCGGAAACAAATAAGCTTCCCAACAGTCAAAGTGTTATCCAAATCGGTTTAGTGGTTTTTGAGATTACTTCGAATACACAAACAAATAAACTTTCTTTTTATATTAGTCTAGAATAACCAGCTATCAAATATAACTGTGCTAATAAACATTTTAGTTTTAAATCAATACCTCTGAAGATAGTACAAGTAACAGGTTTTTCTATATAAAAAAAATATAATATGAAATAGTGAACGGAATAAATAACTTTTTTAATAAAATGTCTGAAATAGGAACCTTCTTCAGTTGACTTTCCAGCAGGGCTCATAATAAAATCTTTCTAATATAGGTATTTTATAGATCAAACTGCACTTCGTCCATATAAAATCCAATAGCTAAGTTCATCGGTATCCAGGAATTCTATATCAGTGAAAAACAGTCTAAGGATATGATTTAGGTTAATGGTTACAAAAGAAAACAACTTTATTTATTGTTTGTTGTTTATTGGATGCACCTTGCAATCCTCACTAAAAAAACACCTCCCTGTATCCTCTCCTGTCTCATTATCCTCGTGGAACCGCCATCACGCATTACTTCACGGGGGAGGCTCTAGCTGACGCTTTCCCTCAAAGACAACTACGCATTACGCAATTCCACGCTTCTCCATCTCACGGAGCTCCCTGATGACTTCCGCGGCGCACCGCCGACCGCAGTCCACTTCTTCTGCGACTCCAGCATACAGCTCACTAGGGTCTCCGGCGTGAGCGTTTCACCCAGAACTCTTTCTAGCTCATGACGCTCCCCACTGAAGCGAGCAGACTGCGTCACTTTGTGTGTGTCTACGTGTGTGTATGAACGCGATACACATCGACATGAAATTTTATATGTGTAATCAGAACCTCATAATGACGACACCTATTGATTTTCAACCAAATTGACCAAAGAAAAGGGTGGGGACTTCAAAACCCCATAAGGATAACACCTATGAATTTCACAGCGGAATCGGCGAAAGAAAGAGGATAACCAGAAGGGTGGTCATCTCAAAAACCTCAAATCAACATGAAATTTTATATTTACATTCAAAACCCTCACAAGGATTGCATCTATTAATTTTCCGCGAAATCGATCGAAGGAAAAAGAGCGATCAGAAGTAGGGAGCTTGACTCAAAAAACCTAGTAACTGCCGATTTAATGAATGTTTCGACACAAAACATAGAATGAGGACTCAGTCAACTATTTTTTGGCCAAACGGTCCATTGATTTTGGAGGGAGAGCGAAAACTTAATTATTTCGGGTTGGGGAAATACATTGCCGGTGATTCACGGATGACTTTTTTAATTTCATTATTTTAATTTTATTATCTTTTTTTTTTGATCTCTAGTCTCAGGAAATGAGGGAGAAATGAATTTGAGAGGTTGAAGGAGATTGATCCGTAAAGAGTGTAGAAGAAAAATCTAAATTTAGCCAACGTTTCAGAAACTATTTATTTCCTTCATCAGGGTCTTATTATGACAAGAGTGGATCTGAGTGTGGTGTGTTTTTGTCTGCTAGCGAACTGTGAACGACAGAACCTCGATTTCCCTCAAGATTAATAATAGTTAATTTCCCTTGCGACCACAAACCCATCATATTTTTTCCACTAACAAAATTTTAGAGTTGAGATCAACTTAAAAAAAACAAAAAAAAACAGATAATAAAATAAAAATAATTGAATTAAAAAAGTAATCCGTGAGTTACCGGCAATGTATTTCCCCATCACGAAATGATCAATAAAGTTTTCGCTATCCCAATGGACCGTTTGAACTAAAAATCAATAGTTGACTGTGTCCTCATTGTAAGTTTTGTGTCGAGACATTCTTAAACATAAAATATAGGTACTACGGAGCGAAGTAAAGTGGTCTTAATATTCGTTCGATTTTGGTCAAAATCTAATGAATAAAATAAAATGATAGATAAAACACTTTTTTTTTTGAACACTTATATTGTCTAATTCCACAAACATATACTTAAATGTGTACCGGTTTCGGCTTACGCCATCGTCAGCACAAGCCGAAACCAGTACACATTTAAGTATATGTTTGTGGAATTAGACAATATAAGTGTTCAAAAAAAAAAAAGTATTTTATCTATCATTTTATTTTATTCATTAGTATTTCCACTATATCAACACAGAACGCAAAAAATGTACTCGAAAATCTAATCAGATCTAAGATAGCACATACGACAACATTATTTCAAATTTTAGGTTTATAGCTACAATCATTTTTGAGAGAACGTAGTCTGAAACATATACACACAGAAACACATCATCACGAAAATGGTCAAAATATGCTCAGGGAACCATGAAACGAGAAATTCCGTTGAAAACTTAGCACGGTTACAATACTTCCTACTACTAATGATATAAAATACAGGGGTATAGGGGAGGGCCCTGAACCCTTGCTGAAAGTTGACAGGTTATGTCCTCATTGGGTTTTGACTTTAAATATGAAATTTCATGTCGATACACTTATTGCATCGGCAGTTATTGGGGTTTATGAGTTGAGCCCCCCTCTAGTCCCCGCCTTTCCTTCAACTGATTCCACTGAAAATTAATAAGTGATTATGGAGTTTGGAAATCACAAATGAAATTTTAGATAGATACATTCATTCCATCGGAGTTATGTTCACAGACGCACAGCTTACTGAACTCAAGATCGTGGTTTCAACTCATAGCCCTTAGTTTATTTTATCTGGGAGGTTAAATAAACTTGAGCACGCCGTCTTCTGGAACGTTAAGCGATGGTCTCGAGCTTATACGATGTCTGGTACTCGTTAAAGACCCTTACCCTAGGTGAATAGGCAAAATTTAGTATTTCCATAGTAGATCTGGACTCATATCCACCAGAATGACTAAAGAGAGCTTCAGTAGTAGGCGATATAACCTTGTAGTTAAAGCCCGGGCATGAGTCATAATAACTAACTTAGTAACACACAGAGTCATTTTTTTTTTTCATATTTGGAATCAAGAGGTCGGAAATCATGAAATTTCGTTGGAAACTCGGCATCGAATTTTTGACCGATTACATAACTTCCCCTATACTTCGAATAGCTGAGGAAGTAAAATTGAATATTTGACCATCAAATGTAAATGATTTTTTGAACTATCTTATAGGCAGACACAAATACCGTCAGTATAGTTCACTTATTTCATTAAATGTATTGAAACTATTATAACAGCTTATTGACATATGGAGAGATAGTTAGGTTAGGTTAGGTTTTATGACTCATGCCCGGGCTTTTAACTACGAGGTCATATCGCCTACTACCAGAGCGCTCTTTCGTCACTCTGGTGGACATGAGCCCGACTCTACTGTGGGAGTCCTAAATTTTGCCTACCCTAAATTTTTATTCATCTAGGGTAGGGGTCTTTAACGAGTACCTGACATCGTACAGGCTCGGGACCATCGCTTAACGTCCCATCCGAAGGACGGCGTGCTTAAGTTTATTTTACCTCCCAGATAAAATAAACTAAGGGCCTCGGTCGGGGAGAGATAGTTCTGCAACTATAGTGAGAGGGACGGAACTTATCAAAGTTTGAAAAGTATATTGAACGAGTTGGCCAACATCCTGATAAATCCCTGGAGCGTGGTCTGTGTTTCGTTCAGTAAACATTGTGTATGTTGTTGTCAGTCCAATGAATTGGAACAACTCTAATGGATCCAACATTTTCTTTTATCTCTCGTCTTTTGAGATTGGAAAGTCGAAAAACCTCAAAAGAAAACTTTTTAAAAATGATTTGATGTCCGTCTACTAACTCCACTAGCGTTTTCTAGAAACCATTAAGTGAATATAAAATTGTTCAACTGAAACATTGCACAAAACTTCTAAGTAGAGGGGGCTCGAACATGCACTCTGCACATGCAATCGTATGTTACTTTGGGTAGAATAACAAATATCCGACAATTTACCTTCACAGAACGTTTACTAATTTAACTATGGATGGAATTGAGAGGCGGATCAGGATCGTACCTGGGACAGCTGGTGACGGAAACCGACGATTTGTCGCCCCTGGAGGAGGAAAAAGAAAACACTCTAAGCCCGCGCCGATCGCCGCTCCTAGCCGAGCACAGCAACACATTATTATTTGTATTTGATAGATAAACAGTTAAGTTAGGCCCTTTTTCCCCTGCGACTCGCCGAACGGGTGCTGTGGTCTCCATCGGTCGAGGTCAGCATACCCCCCTAAAAAAACCTAAAGGTTACTTTAATAAAGTTTTCGCTCTCCCTCCAAAACCCTTGAACCTATCGACCGTTTGGGTTATTAATTGTAGACTTATATAGGTACTTCTTAATAACCATAATGAATGTTGGGCCCCACTAATCTCCTTTCCTCTGGCCGATCTAGCTGAAAATTAATAGGTGCTGTCTGTCTTTATTGGGATTTGAATACACATATAAAATGCTTGTATTGATGTAAACAGAAATGTTTTTGAATTTTTTCAGGCTGTTCGAAAACATGAAATTTAATTGAAAACTCAACAACGAGTTTCTGAGACTACTAAGGTTTCTCCAGTTACTAACCCTCCAGCTTCCATGTAAGAGCTAACTTTTTTTTTTTTTTTTTTTTTTTTTTTTTTTTTTTTTTTTTTTTTTTTTTTTTTTTTTTTTTTTTTCTCGGGTGCTCCGGTTAATCACCCGGCCCGTTTTTTTCGTCGGGGAATGAGGATACATGACATGGTTATGCTAAATTTATTTATTTATTTGTTGCTGTGGGTGTCTGGGGGCGACAGCCTCTGGTCCCTTGCGGGACAAACTGGCGCTCCCAGACCCCCTTGTGTTGCGGCTGCCAGATGGCGCCGAGAGAGCTCAGGATCTTGGAGTGGGGGCTGCTACTACATCGCGGTCGCCGGGGGTAGACATCGGGCCGCAGCCCGTCAATCGCCCCCGGCGCCGGGTCAAGCGGGCTTTTTCTGTTCCCGCCAGGAGGTGACAAACCGGCCGAACGCCGGATAGTTCGACTCCGTCATCAACTCCGGCAGGCTCAATCCCAGATATGATCCTGTCGCGTGGATCAACTCCACCCTAGACCTGTCGTACAGCGGGCAATCGAGGACCACGTGTTCTGCAGTCTCGATGCCGCCACACGAGCAGTTTGGGCTATCCTTCCTCTTGAAGAAGAAGAGTTTGGAGTTGAAGTCGCCGTGACCTGATAGTACCTGGGATGTCCAGTGATCGGGTTGTACCCAAGTGGAGCGTAGGCGGACCTGGACGTCAGGGATGTACGCGAATGTCGTTCGGCCATCGGAGGAGCGCGACCATCGCTGTTGCCACTTGTTCATTATCCAGTCTTGGACCATGTCCCTATCGACGCCTTCCTCAATCTGGTCTACCGGGTCGGAACCCCTGAGACCTTCCCATTCCTCGTCACAGGAGTAGGCAGCAGCGGCGGCCACGAAGGCTTCCGGTATCGCTTTGCGAGTTGCAAAGCGAGGGTCCCTAGACCTGACTGTCGTTAGCCGGGCGTCAAAGAGCCTCACGTCTAGGACTTCATGGTCACTATACGTAACCCCTCGGACTTCCCAGCCACTGACAGCCCTGTATAGTTCTCCAGAAACCAACGTGACATCGATGTGCGATTCTCCATTGTGGCCACGAAAAGTGGGCGGAGAATGCTGGTCATTAACTATGCACAGGTCATGGCGGGCGATCAACTCCATTAGTCTGTCCCCCCGGCGGTCGGTGCGAACCGATCCCCAGGAAGCAGACCAGGCATTGGCGTCCACCATGACTATGACTTGGCGTCCCGCTAGTTCGTCCAGAACGTGGTCCAAGTGGCCCAATTGCACGTCTATGCGCTCAGACGGAGGGAAATATCCGCTGATTACATAGCAATCGACGTTGGCGTGCCTGATACAGGCCACAGCAATGTGGCTGGTGGACAGATGGTGGAGCGCCATCACATCCACCTGGGGGCCGGTCACAACGATTGCGGCCATAGGCCGTTCGTTGTTCCTTGCGCCAGTTATTACTCTGTGGCCAATACCAAGGCCTGCCACGCGATTTCCTATACAATAGGGTTCCTGTAGAGCCGCCATTGACGATATAGACAACTGGTGCTGCGCCAACAAACTGGCTCTCTCTCCTAGCAAGACCTCGGCTTTGCTGATGAGAGGGAGAACCGACGCCCGACACCCCCTGGTAATCAAAATCCACGGACGCCGCATTGAGAGCCCGGCAACGGTCACTTATCTCGGAGTGCGGATCGGGCCGGGCCTAAACGTGACGCCCCACGTTGTTGCCATTAAAGAAAGGACTACCGCCACTTTCAACGCTTTGAGCTGCCTAGCCCGCGCGACGTGGGGCCTCGGCTATTCTGCGTGTAGAATCATCTACACTGGAGTATTCGAGGCTGTAGCAAGGTACGCCGCTGCTGGGTGGTGGCATCGTCCCACGAAGCGGCGACGCGTTATCCTTGTGCAAGCCCAGAGAGCAGCCCTTTTAAGGGTTACAAAGGCCTATCGTACTGTCTCTACGGCTGCGCTACAGGTGCTGGCAGGAGCTCCGCCAATAGACTTAGTCTTGGACGGGGCTGTCGCCTCGTACTATTGTAGACGCAACTTGCCCTTAGGAGCAGATATAGATGAGCCTTTACGTCTAGCCCTGGAGGAAGAGATGCGCGGACAGTCCAGACCGGAGCGTTGCAGGGACATAGTCCAGGAATGGATAGTGGAGAAATGGCAACAGCGGTGGTCACGATCATCGGATGGCCGAACGACCTACGCATATTTACCGGAAATCCGGGTACGTCTGGACTCTACTTGGATACTGCCTGACCACTGGATGTCCCAGATACTATCAGGTCACGGAGATTTCAACTCCAAGCTGTTCTTCTTTAAGAGGAAGAACAACCCGAACTGCTCGTGCGGCGGGGTCGAGACTGCGGAGCACGTGGTCCTCGAATGTCCGCTGTACGACGGGCCTAGGGTGGAGTTGATACGCGGGACAGGATCGTATCTGGGACTCGACCTGCGGCAGCTGATGACGGAAACCGGCTACCCAATGTTCAGCCGATTCGTCGCCTCCTGGCGGAGAAAGAAGCAAGCATTTTGACCCTGCGCCGGGGAGGCCTGCAGTCGTCCCCGGCACCGTAATGAACCACAATTAGCGATCGCCCTACATTTATCTCGAGCTCTCTCGGGCCGCCAAGAAAATTAAGGTGGGCTGGGAGTGACCGCTGATCGTCGCAGATGGTCGGCAGCGGTCGCTCCTAGCCTACCACAGCATCATATGTTCTGCATTTTAAATTATGTACTTATTTAGTATTTGAATTTTGTAAATAAATTTGTTAGGCCTCCCATTTTCCCCGACGATTCGGCGATGGTGTCGTGGCCTCCAACGAAGGTCGGCAACCCAAAAAAAAAAAAAAAAAAAAAAAAAAAGGTTCCTGTAGAGCCAAGAGCTGGACGGACTCATCGTACACCAGTGCTCGCAACTCATCCGCCACTCTCTTACGCCTATTCATGTTGTGCTGGACAACGTGGATTCCGGTGCGCTCCCTAACTCTACCCGCCATAGTCCGTGCGCGAGGCCAGCTTCTCAAGCGCGCGGATGTATGACGGGCATGTCGCGCTATCAGCGCTATGGGTCACGCCCGGTTTCCCGCTGCCGCAGTTGCAACACTTCGGCGGCAACGATTTCTTTTTACAGCTGGAGCTGTCGTGCCCTACCATTGCACACCAAGCACACACCCTCTCCCTGCTTGGGCAACGCTTCTCCGGGTGGCCGAAGCCATGGCATCTCCCACATCTGGTTACATCCAGGCAATCCCGCACTGCACAAGTGTACCATCCTAGGATGATCCTCCCTGAGGTGACGAGAGCCCTCCGAGTCGCAGGGGTGGTCTCTACCACCCAGCGCACCGTCGATCTGCCGGGGGGGCCCTTCCTATAAATGGGGACTATGGGGGAGAGGTCGGGGAATTGGGCTTGAAACCTCCTGGTGAGGTCCTCGGCCGACCAACCCGCGGGCACGTCGAAGACCGCTAAGCGCGGTCTTCTCCTGTGCAGCGCCTCCGCCTTTAGGCCCAACTCCTGGAGACGAGCATTGGACGTCAGCGCTTCGAGTTCTTCGGCCGAGGACACCTCCAGGAGGATTCCCCCCCTCCTGGCGGGTCTGCTGTTTTTCATAGTGATCCCGAGCTCTCCCGGGGTCACCTGCTCCATAGCGTCCGCCAGCGGGCGTGAGTCCTCCTTGCTGGACAGCTCGACCACGGCCAAGAACGTCTTAGGGCGATTTTGGCTCTCCCCGGCCGTGGCGAGCTGCCGGAGGACGTCTTCCTTCCTCTTGGTAGGTGGTAGCGGTCGTTGTCCCAGCCGGGCTGTCGCTGCTGGAGGGACGGATTTCTTCTTCTTCTTGGCCCTCACCACCTGGATCCATTCTGCTGGGTCCGGAAGGGCCGGGTTCACAGGGTCCAGGGGGGCAGGGTGTTGCGCTGTCTTCTTGAGGGGCGGTGGTGGGGGGCGAGGCTGGGGGGGAGCTCCGTCCACTTCCATCCCCCGCACCGCGGGCACGGAGGGGGGAACCCTGACTGGAGCCGGGGGGGGTTTTCTGGTGGGCGCCACGGCCGCTTGGTTCTTCTTATTCTTCATCTTCTTCTTTCCCCTTTCTTTCTCCCCCGTTCCGTGGCCATCCCCCACCCCTCCCTGGTTCAAATCTCCAAGAGGGGGAGGGAAGACGGCGGGGGGGGAGGGGGCGGGCGGGGGCTGGGGGATGGCCGGACGGGCCCTGAGGGCCTCCGCGAGAGTCGCGGTAAGGCCCTCCATCATCATCCTGGCCGTCTCAGTCCTGGCCTCGGCCACCTCCTGGGCTGCCATTATCATTACGATCAGTCTGGCTACTCCCCGGTTGATCTTATCACGGCCTGCCAGGCTGACTCTACTTTTTGCGACGATGTTTGTGATCGACGTTTGTATTGAGTAGGCCTCCTCTGGCTGGCCACTCCCTCCCGCGGTGGCGCCACTTATCTGGGAGGGAGCTGGCGTTGGCACGGGATCCTTATGCTCTCGACTCCTGGAGGCAACTGGCGGGGTCCTCTCCATAGCGCTGGGTGGGGGACACTAGACACGCCTACTTGTCTTATCTCCTCGCCACACTAGACTGGGTTCCGTATTTAAGATTTTAAATTCACTTTTTTTTTTTTCACTTAAATGTACACCACACTACCGGACCGATTGAGGTGAAATTTTGTATTTCACCTCCTTCAATACCCTGCCAGGGTATAGCAGCGTCAAACCTAATAATAACTCACTTGTACACTTCGGATAAACACTCGACGGAGAGACTGTTTATAAGGCAACCTCTCGCGGCGGAGGTTGGCACACAACTCATGTAAGAGCTAACCAGAACGTTGCCCGACTTACAACGACAGGAAATTCAGTGCTTTCCCTGCCTGTTTACGTTGGACCGCGACTCTGCGTAGGACAAGCCCTAACGTATTGCTATCAGAGTAGTTTGTGACAGGACTATTGTAAGATCAAAAATACAGCTTAGGAAAGTATTCTAGTCTTGCGAAAATCTGTGATCTAGTTTTCAACAGAATTTCACGTTTCAAGATCTTTTTACATTTTTCGAAGAATATATGAGGAGTTAGGAGCCAGAGCGGACCAACTGGTTGAAACTGAACAGGTAGAAAATGGCAATTGAAAATTGAGTACATTTTGTTTATCTCCATAAATGGGCCCCAAATATTTATTTATATTTGAAATTTTAGAATAGTATTGGATGAGTGATCCCTTTTTGTGTTCTATAAAGTTTTTGAAGGCCGTAAGATCCATTGTGACTTTGAAAATATATGCACAAAATATTTGTGGACTAAACTTAATGTGCTGCTATCTATCACTGAAGTGAAGAAACTAAGTGATCCACACTGGTTTTGAAAAAAGGGAACCTATGCCAACATCAGGATGGTAATAACTCATTTTCCGAAAAATTGTGGGTTGGTCCGCTCTGGCTCCAAACTCCTCATATGTGCCATCTGCTAGTGTTTGTGATGGAAATTTTTTGAGTGCTCTAATTCAGAAATAATTGTAGCTTTGAACTTGAAATTAGAAATGAAGACGTCACATGAACTAACTTAAATATGATTAGATTTAAAAAAATTTTAATCACTTTACTTCGGGGCTTAAGTACATTTTGTAGGCAACCGCTTATACTTTGTCCTAATCAAAATTCTGTACAAATAAAAGTTGTAGAAACAACTAAAATGTTTTAGTATGAAGATGGCTGATGTAGTGAGAAGTGATTAAATTCACAGGTTGTCAAAAACTTTTTATTACTTTATTAGAAGTAGCTAGGCGGCTTTCGGGGTTTCCCTCAACATCTGGCAGTCTGATAAAAAATTGAAAAATTTTTTGAATGAAAACTTAATAATTTTATAATAAAAATAAATAAATAAAACGTAGTAAGTTTTTAGATTGTTTTATTTATTTATTTTTATTATAAAATTATTTAGTTTTCATTCAAAATTTTTTAAAATTATTTATCAGACTGCCTGATGATGAGGGAAATCACGAAAGACGGCTAGCTACTTCTAATAAAAATCTGTCAGAGGTCATACTATATTTAATTTGACAACCTGTGAAAAAAATGTTTTAGATTGCCGAAAACTATAATGAAATATAATATTTTTAAACTAATTTTTGACATGCGCTCGATTTTCGCGAAAACCGTTACTCATATCGAAATATAGTTCCTACCAAGAATGTTCCTTATTTATTACAGGGCTATCTTATACCAACCACTTTTGTACAGATCACTCTTACTACTTCTTATGAGGAGATTCATTTCATACGGGCATTACCGGGTGAAAGAAAGTCACACTCAGAATTAGCGTGTACAATGAAAGTACTTTCATATTCATAGATCCAATAATGTCAGTATGAAATGAATAGGTTGGTATCAGAACATCCTGTAATTGCTAGATAACATATATTTTTTGATTATATCATCAGGACACTTAACGACAGGCAATACATTTTTCTTACTTTTTTTTTCTTTTGAGGAAAGCATAAGAGATGTGAAAGACAAATGGCCACGGATCTCCAGTGTGAATATTTCCCAGTGAAGACCATTTTTCTTCAGGATCCTGAGTAAGTGCTTTCTGGAGTTCTGGCTCTGAAAATATATTAAATTTAAGGAAAGTCTTCCTTTCAGCTAGATTTCAAAACATCGGCTTACATTTCTTCCTGAATATTTCCCGAAAATTTATATAAAGTGTTACTAAATTTTTTTGAGTGACTTTTTTTTTATATATTACTACTAGCAGTAATACCCGGCGTTGCCCGGGGAACTTTGACTTTTCTCCCAATATCTCCTATAAGGCTATTCAGTTCCTCGACAGTACATTCATGATGTTATAATTTTCAATTATTCATACGGAATAAGGTTTATAGTCCTTCAACTGTAGTAACGCTAGCTTTGGAGCTAAAACTAATTTATTCAAAAAGATTTCTCATTAATCGTTGCAATGGTTTTCGAGTTACAAAGATTGCGTGAGTAGATGCTGGGATGGACCAGGGGTTGATTAAAAAATAGACCTTAACCTTCCGGTAGATAAAACTTATCTATTCAAAAAGATTCCTCATTAATCATTGCGTTGAGTTACAAAGATTGCGTGGGTGGATGCTGGGATGGACCAGATATTGAGGTACTAATATGCCTATAACCTTCCACAGACGATGACGAACAAATTAAAAAAAAAATTAATCAAATCCATCAAGCCGTTCGTGAGTTATAGCGGTACAACGTACAGACATTTTCAGCTTTATATATGTATATGATAATCTTTATCAAATTTTGTATTGACAGTCCTCACTGGTAGACCGAAGAGCATATAAAGATGGAAAAAAAAGTGGTGAATCATTGGCGATGTACTTCCTCAGAGCGAAGTAATTATTAACTTGTTAACGCTCCCTCTCCAAAACAAGACGACCATTTGAGCTAAAATAACATAGGGGCTCCTAATACCTCATACTAAATTTTGTGTCTATAAATTCATTACATTGGCAGTTATTAGGGTTGAGCTCCTTTCCTGAACCCCCCTTCGTACCTTCGAACGATTTAGCTGAAAATAACTACAGACGTAATGAATGTTAGCAATATCAGCTGTAATTCAGCCATATCGGCTGAAGGGAAGGGTTCAGGGGAGAGGGCTCAACTCAAAAACCTTAATAACTGCCGATGTAATGAATTTATCGACACACAATTTAGTATGAGCATTCAGAAGCTATGCACGCAAACGGACGACTAGTTTTTGAACGCACGCGAAAAGTTAATTGAATAATTGTATTGCCGGTGATTCACTTTTTATTTTTTTTGTAAATATCAATGTTACAAATGTCAAATACACAATATATATTGTTTTAATTTTTATGGTATTTATTTCTGAAAACTCTGATTTTCGCACGATTACAGTACTTTCCTTACACTAAAGATACAAGAAAGTAAATATACAAGAATTTATAATGTGAAAAGATCCCAAAGCTCAAAAATATAGTCTCATTTCTGAATAAAACTCTAACATGCAACAACAATCGACTACCGGTCTGCATGATGAACACTTATCATGCAACAAATCCCTATTTATTTTATACACTATTTATTTTCAATTAAATAAGAAATTAATTATTGATATGTTGTTAATAGAGAATTCAATTTTTTGAGACCTCCTCCTTTAATTTTGTTATGTATAGGTGTTATGTATTATAAATACACACTTTTTGGCCATATGGTCTTCCTTTCTACATTTATTTTTATTTTTTCATCAGAATTTCAACCATATTTCGTCCCTTGGCACATTCTCAAGTATTCTTCTTTATATAATCAAGATTTTGGTGTTAGTTTTAATGGGACCTCAAATAAAAGGGGAATAGAATGGAGGAACGAGTGAGGTGTGATAATATATGACGAAGTTTTTATAACTGGAAATAAACAAATATAATAATATAAAGGTTAAAGAAGAATACTTGAGAATGTGCCAAGGGACGAAATATGGTTGAAATTCTGATGAAAAAATAAAAATAAATGTAGAAAGGGAGACCATATGGCCAAAAAGTGTGTATTTATAATACATAACACCTATACATAACAAAATTATTGATATTTATTAATTTTTCCTTACTTATATTTCTACTTATACAGTCTATTATTATTTTTTTTTTTTTTTTTTTGCATGGGTTTATTGTCTTATTTTTACTTTCGTAATACCTACAGTATAAGAAAGTTTTGTAATTGTGCGAAAAATCCAAGTTGGAGGTTTTTTTACATTTTTAGTTCCTTGGAATATGTTTTACCATTTCCGTGATCATGTCTGTCTATGTGTATTTTTTTTGGGACATTGTGAGCGCTCTAACGAAAAAAAACGCTTGTGAAGCTCTGAATGTGAAATTAAAATGAAGATGTCACAACTTATATCTAATTGGATTTTGGCTGAAATCTGAGATCATTTTACTCCAGGGTTCAAGGAAATTTTAGTAATTACCGCTTATATTTATTATCTAATCAAAAAAATTTTCAAATAATTTTTAAGAAAACTAAAAGACATATTGTATATAAAATACCTCCGAAGATATAGACTTTGTAAGCCCAATGTGTTACAGCCCCTGTAAAGAAGATCTATATCACTTCCTCATTACCTGTCCTAAATGAGGAGTTTGGAGCCAGAGCGGACCAACCCACAATTTTTCGGAAAATGAGTTATTACCATCCTGATGTTGGCATAGGTTCCCCTTTTTCAAAACCAGTGTGGATCACTTAGTTTCTTCACTTCAGTGATAGATAGCAGCACTTTAAGTTTAGTCCACAAGTATTTTGTGCATATATTTTCAAAGTCACAATGGATCATACGGCCTTCAAAAACTTTATAGAACACAAAAAGGGATCACTCATCCAATACTATTCTAAAATTTCAAATATAAATAAATATTTGGGGCCCATTTATGGAGATAAACAAAATGTACTCAATTTTCAATTGCCATTTTCTACCTGTTCAGTTTCAACCAGTTGGTCCGCTCTGGCTCCAAACTCCTCAAATATGATGATTTAAAAAATAAAATATTTAAGTACAACACAGATATTTCATTTATGTTGGAATTATTAAATGGTAAAGATTGGCAACTACTGGTAAATTATTGCAAAAAGGCTTACAATTTCAGAAACTGTGAATTAAATAAATATATAGGAACAAAGATATGTTTATTATTTTATTTTTATTTGTATTTTAGAAAAAAAGTTTGTTGTTAATAAGTTTATAATATAAGATTATAAGTTAATAAGATAATATTATTTATGTAAATCTAGACTCCTCAAGACGGCTTAGGCCATTGAGTTTGTCTTCATAAAATGTCACATTATTGTATATATGTTTTGTATGTAATATTCTATTATGTTAATTGAATAAAGACTTTACTACTAGGTACTACTATAAAATACATTTTTTTCAGGTTTACCGGTTCTCGAGATACATGTCGAAAACTGTCCTGAAATTTCGTTTTGAAATCAATTATTTCAGAAATTTGCTCCATTTATGCGAAAACAGTTAATCCTATTGGCAAGTTGGTTCTTACCTCTGACTTTCTGTCCTTCTGTTTGCATGTTCGGGCATATGGCTGAACTTATATTCACGAAACTTGCAGAGTATTTTAAGTTTGATTCAATTTACGTTTTAGGATTTTTAGAAAAAAGTCGGTACTTCCCCAGAGGAATTAACCAATTAACTTTTCTTCCAAAACCAGTCGACCGTTTGCTCTAATATTCTTTGACATAGATAGGGACTCTTAAATCCTCATACTAAATGTTGTGTCGACAAATTTATTAACATCGGCAGTTATTATGGTTTTTGAATTGATTGGATTCACGTATAAAGTGCCGTGTTGATAAATTAATTTGATTGACTGTTACCGTGTTCACAGACACAGCCATAGACACATTGTTTTTTTCATATTTGGAATCTGGAGTTCGGAAAACATGAAATTCCGTTGAAAACTCCGCATCGAATTGTTGACCGATTACATAACTTCCCCTATACTTCGTATAGCTGAGGAAGTACAATTATTATTAATTTCATCATCGTATGAAAGTTATCAATTTTTTTTAAGCTTCACTTTAAGTCTATATGTGAATTTTTCTTGCATTGATTCGTCCTGTAAGTTCATATTACTGAATTTTTTCTGATCTACTATGAAAATTTCAAAGTAAAATGTGTATAGCGTTGGGAAAAATTAGAAGTGTGTATCCGAAGTGCCAACAAATTTGGAAAAACAAATATAATATAGGATACATATTATGTTATACTGCAGCGTATAATCCAATTTGGAGTGAGGAGTTCTCTGGAGGGTAAACGGTGAACTGACAGATTCCTCTCAAATCCGCTAGATGTCTCTCGCTAACCATTCCCTTCCATCTTTATATTATTTCTTCATAAAGCTTCAATTAAAGTTTTTGGTCACATCAAATACTATTTTTCCTATTGTATATTTTTTTTCTCTATTAATATGCAAATCAAATTTCTGATTGGATCAGGACGTACATATACAGTAACGGACTCATCTAATAAACCTACCTACATCTCTGTTAAACGGATAGAGTTATATTTTCCCATACATCTTACACGGTTTCCGACTGCTATTAACTGGACATTTTAATAAACGGACACGGAGAAAATCTCTATTAAGCGGACAAGAGTGCAAAAATAAACCTTATTTCCACAGAAAAGATAAGAAATGAATGGACCTTACAAACTGATACTAAGACTACTAGACAAAAGATCAAAATTAACTCTGAGAACAAAACGACTAATATATGAAAAGAAATTAATGAAAAATGAAAATAAATTTTATTATTCTGGGACCGACTTCCCCTAAGAATTAATACATACAGAGTGAAGAACAGGAAACAATGAGATATAGTATCAGTATGGCGTACAAAGAAATAAATAAATTAGTGCTACATTGGAGAAAACTAGAAATTAATAATATATAGGTAGATATACAAAAGATTAACGTGAAAAAACATAAAATTAACGAGCTTAATTGAGGAGTTTGGAGCCAGAGCGGACCAACCCACAATTTTTCGGAAAATGAGTTATTACCATCCTGATGTTGGCATAGGTTCCTTTTTTCAAAACCAGTGTGGATCACTTAGTTTCTTCACTTCAGTGATAGATAGCAGCATTTTAAGTTTAGTCCACAAGTATTTTGTGCATATATTTTCAAAGTCACAATTGATCATACGGGCTTCAAAAACTTTATAGAACACAAAAAGGGATCACTCATCCAATACTATTCTAAAATTTCAAATATAAATAAATATTTGGGGCCCATTTATGGAGATAAACAAAACGTACTCAATTTTCAATTGCCATTTTCTTCCTGTTCAGTTTCAACCAGTTGGTCCGCTCTGGCTCCAAACTCCTCAATTATGAAGGAGAATATGTAAAAAATAAGTATATAAATAAGAAAAAAATAAATAGATTAATAAAATCGACAGAGCATAATACTTTGATGGCTGATTATAAAAGAGAGGGGAGGATGCCCAGACAAGGTTTGAAATAAAATTAATTTTAGACAGTAGGGGCTAGATAGAGAAGTGGGAGGAGAGAGAAGAAAAATACATAATAAAATAAGATAAAATAAAATATAAAAAATGCTTGATGAAATATATAAAAATATATATATATATATATGGGTGCTTGTCTTCTGAGCTCAACATCGTGGGCTCGGATGGGACGTTAAGCGATGGTCCCGAGCCTGTACGATGTCTGGTACTCGTTAAAGACCTACCTTAGGTGAATAAAAATTTAGGGTAGGCAAAATTTAGGACTCCCACAGCAGAGTCAGGCTCATGTCCACCAGAGTGACGAAAAAGCGCTCTGGTCGTAGGCAATATGACCTCGTAGGTAAAGCCCGGGCATGAGTCATAAAACTAACCCAACCTAACCTAGAGTGAAAAAAATATATACATACAGTAAGTAAAACAAAGCATTTGTTTTACTTTTATTTTGTCTAATTGCAAAAAATATATACTTAAGTGTACCGGTTCCGGCCTACGCCATCGTTAGGACAAAGTTCAAAAGTTGACCATGTCAACTTTATGTATGTATATATTTTTGTGGAGCTAAACTATTTCTTAGTTTTATTAATTTTATTAGCTTTCTACTACATCGCAGAAATGTATTCTAATATAAGGCAATACTCAAACCTAAATGGACTTATGGGCTTCAACTATGGGGTTCTGCATAATCTTCCAATCTCCAGCATGTTTACAGAGTGAGTAAATCAAATTCCCCCCCCTTCGAGATATGTTTCGTTAGACAACACACTGAACGGGTGGAATGCGCCACAGATGAAGTTGCAGTTTCCTTGGAAACCGATCCTAGTCACAATAACATATTGTTAAATTAAACATTTTATTACAACAAATCATTCCTTCCTTCTTTTCCAGTGAACACACAATCTTTACAGAGAACTATGAGAGTACTAATTGGGAAAACAGGGTTTTTTCTGTTTAAACGTTCCACCCTTGGCTAACATGCTCGACTTTCTCATCTTCAACGTAGACTTTATTTATTTTTATATACGTTGTTGTTATTTGTTTTCTTTCTCTTTTCTATATTGTGACCTAATGAAGGAACTTAAGAACCTCCCAAAATGTCATCTTGAAAAAAACACTTCCGGAAAAGTTATAAAAAATTATTGTCTTAATTTTATCTTAAATTAAAAATTGTATTTACTGTATTTATGAATATTATTATTTTAGTACTCATATTTACAAGTATTTATTTATTAATTTCCTTTTATTTTTTAATAGTATTGTTACTATTGATATTACTAATCACAGGCATGTCTGACTCAAGTCATGACTGACAAGAGTAGATATCTATTAATGTATCTAAATTAGAAGCTTTATAAGCTATCTTAATGTATACACTTGGACGTATCCTATTATCGTATTATGGTTGAACGGAATTAAATATTATTATTATTAATAAAGTGCGAATGTGGACCACAGATATATACAACCTTGCTGATATTCTTTTCACAGAGTACCATACGTAAGATGTTGTGGTACGAGATATCTCATAGAATCAAAACACAACTGGCTTCAACCTCTACTCTGTGTGGGTGGGATGTGCCACTGATGATGACGCTGTTATTGAAAACTGGTTCAGGTCAAAAATAAAACAGTGGGAGGACAAAGTCTTTTATTTCTATGAGGTAACTACCATATGTAATTCGAGTGGGTTTTTATTCTAAAGGTGGGAAGAAGAGTCACTTTTCCTAGGTCAGACTACAGGAGCATTCCATAAAAATGTATGAATCTGGGAAATTTATAGGGCTCCCCAACTTTTTGTAGTCTCCTGAATGGTCCTCATTTATTTTTATTTAGAGTTTTGAAGGTATATTCTGTATATTTTGAACTAGCTATAATATCCAGATTTAGGAAAATTCCCTGCCCTTTAGGCGCATCCGATGAATTTTTAATTCATTAAAATATGTCACAGTTGTATGGTGGAGGAAGCGTGGTGACATCAAGTGTATTCTCTCTGTCGATCTCTAGTTGCATCTTGTATACTATGACCCCTCAGTATTATTATTATTTTTTGTTTAACTGTTTAACAAGTGATGCATTTCGAGGTAATGACAAAACCACGAATGAATGTATGAACATTTTGCTAACAGTTGCACTTACAAGTAGTGTCTAGTATACAAATATATTGACAATGGCTAGAATCATCTGTCAGGAGAGGGCATATTCGTAAAAAAATTTCAAATTACGAAGTAATTTTTTTAATTTTCGGCAGTCAATGCTGCGTCTCTTCACTCTGTTCAATATAGCACGTTATCACTCAGGTTAACTAAGATAATTCCCAAACCTGGATTCTGCTACGCTGACTAACACATGAAACAGGATATGTTGAGTTCGGTCAATGTTGCCCTGTTGGTTAGTCAGGGTCTCTCTGTTTGTTCGTCCCCAGTGTTGTGTTTACTCAACTCCTCCCTTCATTTACTCTGCCCCCTCTACCAACCCTCAAAACCTAGGTCTTGCAACGCTGACTAACAGATGACACAGGATGTGTTGGGTTCTGTCAATGTTGCCCTGTTGGTTAGTCAGGACTGTGTCCCCTCTCTGTTTGTTCGTCCCCAGTGTTGTGTTTACTCAACTCCTCCCTTCATTTACTCTGCCCCCTCTACCAACCCTCAAAACCTAGGTCTTGCAACGCTGACTAACAGATGACACAGGATGTGTTGGGTTCTGTCAATGTTGCCCTGTTGGTTAGTCAGGACTGTGTCCCCTCTCTGTTTGTTCGTCCCCAGTGTTGTGTTTACTCAACTCCTCCCTTCATTTACTCTGCCCCCTCTACCAACCCTCAAAACCTAGGTCTTGCAACGCTGACTAACAGATGACACAGGATGTGTTGGGTTCTGTCAATGTTGCCCTGTTGGTTAGTCAGGACTGTGTCCCCTCTCTGTTTGTTCGTCCCCAGTGTTGTGTTTACTCAACTCTTCCCTTCATTTACTCTGCTCCGTCTACCAACCCTCTAAACCTAGGTCCTGAAACGCTGACTAACACATGAAACATGATATGTTGAGTTCTGTCAATGTTGCCCTGTTGGTTAGTCAGGGCTGTGTCCCCTCTCTGTTTGTTCGTCCCCAGTGTTGTGTTTACTCAACTCCTCCCTTCATTTACTCTGCTCCCTCTACCAACTCTCTAAACCTAGGTCTTGCAACGCTGACTAACAGATGACACAGGATGTGTTGGGTTCTGTCAATGCTGCCCCGCTGGTTAGTCAGTGCTGTGTTCCTTCTCTGTTTGTTCGTCCCCAGTGTTGTGTTTACTCAACTCCTTCATTTACTCTGCCCCCTCTACCAACCCTCAAAACCTAGGTCTTGCAACGCTATCAGATGACACAGGATGTGTTGGGTTCTGTCAATGTTGCCCTGTTGGTTAGTCAGGGCTGTGTCCCCTCTCTGTTTGTTCGTCCCCAGTGTTGTGTTTACTCAACTCCTCCCTTCATTTACTCTGCCCCCTCTACCAACCCTCTAAACCTTTCCCCACAGATTCGTTTAGAACCTGTCCACCACACCTTGTCCATCAACTCTTGCACCTTTTTTTTTTTATTCCAGCCGAAAATTGTATTCCACTTTTTTTTATACCTTTCATTGTTTTTTTAGCTGTCTATTAATTATTGGTGAATTGTTCAATTGGAAATGAACGGCGCTCCAATATAGGTGGTCGACTAGTTCGCCTCTATGATCGGGCCGGTCTTCTGTTCACTCAAGCTCCAATTCATTCCCAGCTGTTTTCCAGATATTGTCAGTACAGGCTTCATGTAAGACACCGTATGAACTTCGCTTCCTGTTGCATCCCTTCAACAAGTTCCTGGCGGTGTCCCTCAGTAATACCGTTGAAATTTAGGCTTTGTGAGATTTAGCTGTGATTGAGTTGAAGCCAGCCTATCAACCAGCCAACAGGCTGTGGCAGTTTGCCTTATTTGCATGCTAATGGTGGCTCAATCTTCTCTTCTGTTTAGCTCATAGCTTTACTTCCAGCAACAATGTCTCAGTGAAACTTCATTTTAGATATTTGATGGCTCTCGTTGCAATTTTCAGAAATTCCCGAAATTTTAAATTAAATAATAGTATCTTTTTCAATGTTTAATTTAGTTGTTGGGGCGATTTTCAGCTAGAATCCTTTACGCACTGAGCCTTTCTATGATTTTAGTTTATAGTTTACTTTTCGAAAATACGTCTCTGGACTGATGTTGAACAAGTTTTCTGCCGAGTTCGGCATCCGGGCCTATGATGTAATTTCATACGTAACTACTATCAGGACGTCACCTATAAATTGTCAGCGCAATCAGCCGAAGGGCAGGGGGGTCACCACCAAAAATTAGTCGACATAAAATTCAGTATGAGGATTCAGAAGCCCCTGTATCCGACAAATACAGACTTTTAGCCCAAATGGTTGTTTAGTTATGGAGGGAGAGCGAAAACTTATTCGATTAATTTGTTCTAAGGAATAAATTGCCGGTGATTCATCGACAATTTTTTTTAGTAAGAAACGAACGAAATGATAAAAGTATTTGAAAATCTTAGCGCGAAAATGCCGTAATTGTAATTAGTTATTATTATTATTTGTATAACTACCATAATAAGTAAGTACATAATATTTATTATGTATGTTATCTATTATTTTATGCACTTCCAGAATACCTACAATATTGTCAGTACGACCATTAGAAGTTATTAAGAGCGTTTTTTTTGAATTTCCTTCCTTGACATAATAATTTCTTACAAAATTTTATTTTTTGGTTCTCATGCCTATGGGCTTTACTGCCGAGGTCTCATTCGTCGCTCGTCTCTTCTCTTATCGTGGACATGAGCCCGAATCTACTGTGATAATCCTAAATTTTGCCTACCCAGAACGTCGCTTAGGACGATACACAAATAATTATAGTGTTTCAAGTAAAATTTAATTTAATTATTGTACTGTTTTTGTTCTCTAATTCCTAATGCCATTAGTATGTACAACATGATACTATTTATTGAGTTTCTTGTATTGTAACAAGTGATTAATGAGGGCTTTATTTATAATGCCTCGGCAGTTTGAATAATGACAAATCGAATCGGGCATTGTAATTAATAAGTATTTAAATTGTATTGTCAGCAAACAGCATGTTTATTGTTTAGGTTTACAATTTAGTGTCGAATTAAAAACTGATATTGTTTTAGCATTGATAAATCGGTTAATAACACTTAACCTAAGAACTAGAGTTATTTCTCTCGCGAAAGAACTATTCGTTGTGCCTTTGATTTTTATAATATTATTCTGACAATAAATGAATTTAATAAAACACATATTTTCATTACTCTGCCAAATAGATGAAGGTCATTATACATAATGCCCGGCAATCTAACATTTTGGACATTTTTCAAAATGCCTGGGCCTTATAAATAATGGCCAATTAATCACTTGGTCTATAATCAATATTGATGAGGGTGTTGTGAGGTTGTGGCTGTTTCCAGGTACTCTCTCCTCAGTTGACTTACTGTATACAGTGAGCTAACATTGAGCCCTGAGGCATGCCAGCTAATATTGGGTAGCAGGACGAATTAGTTGAACCCAACGGCGAAATTCCGCTCTACTAAATAAGACTGACGAATGAGATAATATGTAGAGGATAGGAAGGAGGCATGTAATGAAGTCTTGCGTGCCAGGCTCCATTGAAAGCCAAAGTACGTGTATGTCCAGGAATAGAATGCGTATACTTTTTATATCTAATGCAGACATTGTGGTATTTAGTATCGTGACTTATGCCCGGGACGAGATCGTATATGAGCCCGACTCTACTGTGGGAGTCCTAAATTTTGGCTACCCTAAATTTTTATTCATCTAGGATAGGGGACATTAACGAATACCTGACATCGTACAGGCTCGGGACTATCGCTTAACGTCCCATTCCGAAGGACGGCGTTTTTTCACCTCTCAGATAAAAAACCTAAGAGCATCGGCCAGCTCTAGAACCCGCGATCTTGAACCCAGTAGGCTAGCACCCTACCTCTGGGCTACCAGTTCCCTCTGGCTAATCGACAACTCGCCAATGTGCCTATTCCACATTATTATTTATTTATTTATCACAAAGTCTCACACCAGCAGACTATTCGCCCAATTACAGGTGGTCATATTACAGAACTATAATGAAATTTACCTATAAGTATATGAAAAGAAAAATAAATGATAATAAAAATAATTTATATTAATTTTTTTATTTGGCAAACTTACAATCGGTAAAAAACAAAACATTAGTAAATTTTATGTCTTGAATATGAAGTAATTAATAATATATATATATATACAAAATAATAAATAATTTATTTATAAAAAACAATATACAAAATAAGTAAAATATATACAAATTATTAATAAATAAATAAATTCAACTCAAGATCCCCCGAAACCTGCACTCCTTAAATAATAGTCACACTTTAATCCAACAAATCTCTCGGCCAGCACCGTCTCAATCTTCGGGGAGGATTGCAGGGATGGGAATGGGATGACAGAGATTGGGCAAAAGGATTTTTATGGAAGAAAATTTTTGAATAGAAGTTTAGGAAAGGGGACTTGATGATTCACAGATGGAATTTTATGGTCATTACGGAGGGTGAGATTAGAAACATAGAAGTGTGCATCGACCATTGTTCTTAGGATTGGATTGGAAGGACTGAATATTAAATGGCTTAAATAAAAATAAAATACGAAAAATAAAATCAAAGCCTAGAAGAACTGATTTAAAGACGTATTAGATGTAGTTACAGAATCAAAGTAATTAAAATAATAATAAATTTAATTTATTTTTTACTAAAATAATTTTTTATATGTATATTTTTGCCAATTTTAGAATCAAAATCGAGTTGTTTGTTCTATTTTGATATTATTATTATTATTTTTTTATTTATTTTTAACTCCTTTATTTATATTTGTAATTGTTATTTTGGTTTCTTCCTCTCTTCTATATTTCGTCATACTATTTATTTCATTACAAAGCGAGCATATACTTTGAATTGTACTTCCAGAGATGTAAATAATCTTACGAATAGGTCTGATAGCCTACTGACGACTCTCCCTACTCCAAAATGAAGCCATCCAAGAGCCAAACCCTTCACATCTTGTGAATGTATATTTCTGCGTAGTGGAAGACAGAGTGAAGTGAAGGAAAGTCAAACTTGTGTTCTGGAAGATGAAGCGAAATAATTGAAATGAAACATTTATACAAAAGTTTATAGACGAATTGGAAAAGAAAGATAGAAAACTGAGAGATCGAAAAATAAAATTGAAACGTGCTGAGGTTTATTTGGTTTTGGGATCATGGTGATTACAGAGTACTTCCATTAAATGGGAAAATAGGATGTACGAATAATGGATCTGTTGTCAGAAATACAGGAGCCTTCCGAGGCAGTCTCTGGAGAATCTCTGCTGTTATTAGGTCCCTGGCCTGGGCTGAATTGTTGTGGGGGCACTGTATTTAATAAAATAACACACAGTTGTCTACCCACAAGTTTATTTAGCAGAGCCACATTTTGGTCACAGATAAAAAATAACAATAATTGTTAATAAAATTATCTATTTACATAGAAAACTTAGTGCTCAATATTTTCACTATGCACATTCAATTATTACTATAGTAGACATGATGAAATGTTATTTATGGGCAGATAAGACGAAACTATGCCCTACCCTAGGTGAATTAACCTAAATTTTATAAAGATGACGTCACAAAAAGTCAAAATAAATAAATAATTTTTACATCCCTATAGTTTTGCAAAAATACATCGATAAAACCACAAAATAATGTAATTATTTATATTTTTTGCACACATAAAAACACCGAAAAAGGACAGAAATCGACAGGCGTTCACACGTTCGCAACATGTTTCGGAGAGATAGCCTAGGACAGTGTTAGAACGGGCAGAAGGATCCCATTACAAGTGGTTGTCATGTATAATGAAAAACTCATAATGCAGTAAAGCAGTAGCAAATGTAATGAACATTTGTGGTTAATTTTCAGATAAAGTTGTAGTTGATTAAGGAATTAGGGTTAGATCAAAATGTTAGATTACATTTTTTTACAATTTCGTTTTTCTTTTGCAGAAACAAGATAATATAGTAACGAATAATTCCAATATTATGTCAATTTATATTTGAATGTCAATATATGTAATTTAATCAAAGTCATTTCAATATAAACATTTCACCCCCCTTCCAACCGAACACACCTTTGCCCTCAACCCAATCTGGTACTAGAACTCCCCAACCCAAGTCAGAAAAGTCACGAACAAATTGCATCGAGTCTATAAAACAGATTCTGGAAAAACAAACCGATAAATTCACATCCCAACTACTTAGTTACTTAGTCGAGAACTTTCTCGACATATTTTAAACTTTATTGAAGAAACTTATCGTTGTCAAAATTTTAAACAGCTTGCAATAAATTATACAGAAAATTGTGAGGATCTTGTGATGGCGGTGAAGAAACTACACTCCCTTTCGGACGATAAGGGGGTCAAGAACAGGCTCACTCGAATCATTAACAGAATCCTAAGTCAATCTGATCCAACCAGGTCCGACTCCCAAGTCCCTTTATGAAAACAGTGATATCACCATGAAACCGTACATACATTAGTTGTTCTTCTATGTTATAGTTAGTTTTATTATCTTCTCCCCCCTTGTCAATTTGTAAATGATCCAGTGGAATATAAATGGTTTCTTTCCCCATATCGAAGAGCTGCAAGTGTTAATATGAACTGAACTGAACATGACCCGTCAGTAGTCTGCCTCCAAGAGACAAATTTTCAAGATCAACGGATCGGGAAGCTAAAAGGTTACAACCACTCCACCAAAAATCGCAGTAGACGGCGGCTTTAAATTTGTTATTACTGGATCCTACAATACCATGATCATATGAAACAAGTCTTAATTTCTAAATAAACAAGAGCACTTCGAAAGTGAGGTATTCTATAATATTTGTTCCTTCTTTCCTGTGCGTCTTCGGAAAGCAAATCAAGAGATAGAGATGCTTACTCCAATATTTGTTTCACATAGAACAACATTTTCTAAATGGTTCTCGGTAGATTATACCAGGGGTATAGAGATTTAGGGGCCATTTTTTAAAAAGTAATTCACACCATACTCTTGAAGGATTGCACAAAATCAAACATGTGTTGAATCTTAGCTTGAGGAAGAGAAGAGAGACTAACTTCACAGATATTGGCACTAAACTGAGGAAGGGAGATCCCATTAAACTCCCAGTTGATTAAATAAATCCTGTTTGAATAAAGCGTTATTTACATGGGACAGCATCGTCTCATCTACCACTTGGTCAACTGGCTGACTATCCATTTCTTCATATCATCATTGAAATTGACTAGAGAGAGACCACTGAAGATGACCACTCTGGTTAATGAGCAGTTAACTCAATGTAATAGCTATCTAGAAAAAAAAAAAAAAAATTGGAATTCAAGTTTTACTCAACGATGTTAGTACGCCGATGTTGCAAATTAAAATTCCCACGTAATAGCTACATATACAATACATGAGAAATTACAACAGTTATGTTTCTATAATTATAAAAATAACTACGGAAAACAATTTAGTAATTCTACATATATATACAAACATGTAACTACTAAGTTGTTTTTTGCAGTTATTGTTATATTTATAGAAACATAATAAATTTCATTTTTATTTTGTATACATATATTTTTATCTTTTTACTCAGAAGTTGCAAGGTCGTATTTTACAAAATTGCTATGCCAAATTATTTTTTTAAATTAGTTTACCTTTACACACATACAAACCCAGAAATACGTACTTTATCTTCACAACAATTACCACAAAACCCCCCACGAAGGATGAAGAGAAGATGGAACCGCGACTTACTGCCACCTTAAATCCTATTCGTTCTTAATATTTTTTATTATTTTTTTTTTTATATCATTTTCCTTTACTTTTATCATCTCTCTTACCATCCATTAAAATTGTCTTTCAATTTTTTTTTTATTTCTTTATTTATTTATTTTATTTTTTCTGTTCTTGTCCTAATAATTAAGATAAATTTTCGTCCCGAGGACCTACCACTGAGGTGGCCTTACTCTCACATGCCATTCACGCCAACATATATCATAGATGCTGGTTGTTGCAGCCTAGCAACAGTTGCATCTTTATAAATAAAAGACAAAAAAAAAAAAAAATAGTTCATGTGTGTAATAGAATTGTTTCTTAGAAAATAATTATTGTATATTGTATCTTTTTCTTCTGAGATTGGTCTAGGCAAATTATTGGGAAACGTTCAACAGTATTCTGGCCTGCCTTGTTTTTGTTTATATACACTTGGCAATAATTCTTTTAGAGTCTTATTTATACTTTAGTCTTAATTTTTTCAATTTATATTAACATAGCTTAGGATTATACAATGTTGTTTCACTCTCGAAATAGTTTTGTATACTTAACAATTGGTAAAATTGATATTTTACATAACTTTTCAAAACCGCCCCAGTTAATGTTGAGAATGTCACTATACATTATTTTATTTATATACAAAGAGAATGTTACATAGTAATCATGACGGAAGAAATGATATTGCCATTATTATTTGTTTCATGCTGATGAATATTTATCAGATCACTGCACTGTAGAGGTGCGCAAATGTTAGAAGCGCAGCCAGGCTACATCTCGAGCAAGTCACGCTGCCATGTTTGCTTGAGTCGGCGAGGTTGGTTTGTGTGCAGGGTATTTGATGCAAGCGTTTGAATGAGACGTGGAAGTTTGTGTATCTCCTGTTACAACTGTGGAAACGAATGGCGTTGTTAGTGACGTAGAATGGTGCGTTAGATGATCGAAATATTATATTAAAAATTGAAAAAAAAAAACCGACACAATAAAAAAAAATATTTTGTTCATTATTTTTTTTACTGAAACCTTGGTGGAGAGAGATTTTTTTTTTTGGGGGGGGGGGGGCTTGAAGAGTTAGGGGGAGGCTTGGGGGGACGGGCTTGGCTTTATAATCATATGAGCTCAAACTCCAAGTCTCTAGCTGCAATAGTGGCCGAGATCCCTACACAGGCTCTGATGAAACCTAAATATCTTGGAGACGGTATACCCGATTTCCACCAAACATGGCTAAGAACCATCTCCCAAATACCTGCTTTTCAATCGAAAAAACCGCTTGAAATCGGTTCAGCCGGAGCTACGATGCCACAGACAGACAGACAGACACACACACACACAGACAAAGGCTTCAAACTTTATAACACCCCTCGTTTTGCGTTAGGGGTTAAAAACACTTTTTTTTTCTTGTTCCAATTATATTTCTCCACTCTTTAAAATTTTTTTTTATCGTCAAAAACTGGAGTTTACGATCTATGTACCGTTTAAATATTGTCGTAAATATAATAAATAATATTATATTTAATAATAACAATTAATTACTTAATAATACTGTTTAAGTACTTCTTTATCCTACAAAAACGTAGACTGGAGTTTATGATCTTTGTACCCTTTCTTATGCACTTCTAGGAATATTTCTGTATGATTTAATAACTCATGTGGGGTGAAGCAGGAGGCGGAACGATTGGCAGGGGCTGCACCCTTCTTATAGGGGATTAGGATGAGAGTTTAATACTAGCTGCCAGACCATAAGCTTCGCTCTAGCTTAGCTCCAACTTCTCATTTATCTGACGTGGCATCCAAGCTGGAATGGATAGAGCTCATTTTTCACCCCCATATACTGTAATGGCGGACCAAAGTATGTTAGTAAGGCCTAATTGCTTCAGCAAGAAAAATAATTGTTGGTGTGAAAAGGAACTCATTATTTATATATGTGTGGTTGAATGAAGAGGTGGAAATGAGAGGTGGAATAGATAGAAATAATCGTTACTCTAGCCATCAAGCCCGCCGAGAGGCTCCGCCCTCCGCCCTGCTTAACTTGCGGAGGTTCTAGAAGATGTAAAAAATGTAGTCGAGTTTGTATATATTCACTTTTTCTCCGTTTTCTACTGGGTTCCCGGACACTCGGGGATCCAGGGAAACGAAGAGGCAGACCGACTAGCCAAGGAAGGTTCAAGTAAGCCTTTTATGGGGCCAGAGCCGGTGCTGGGAATATCTCGGGAGACATACCGAACCCGAATTAAAGAATGGACTAAGGATCTTTTGGAGCGTACATGGAGACAAAAGACCACATGCAGGCAGTCGAAGATGTTCCTGGGAGGGGAGTCCAGGGTTCTGAAAGACTTTGGAATATAAATGAGTGACAGCCAATGATTAATTTAGACAATGACTTATCTTATGTAAAGTATGACTGACAAATAAGCGCCTGGGAGTGAGAAAGACTTTTTTTATACTCATCAAGCGCAACCAGGAAGGACAAAAAGTAAAATAGAATTATGATAAAAGAGTATAAAAATTGAATTTGTGTCGGTAAAATATAACTGAAATGATGAAAAAAAAAGAGAGAACTTTGGAATTGCCCTTTAGATCTTAATAAAAATCTGTTTTAACTCTTCTGAACCTCCCTTCGAGGTTTTGCGTAAGATGAACATCTCCCTCAAGACAAAGCTGAACACTGTTCCTGACGACACAGGTTTGGCAATCCTTGTCATCTATGAGCCTCTTGTCCAGGTGGTCTCGAAGTTATCAGGTCGAAAATAGAAAAAAAAAGTACTTATCCAACGTTTCGGAAACTATTTATTTCGGAAACTATATATTTCGGAAACTATTTATTTCGGAAACTATTTATTTCTTCAGCAAGAAAAATAATTGTTGGTGTGAAAAGGAACTCATTATTTATATATGTGTGGTTGAATTAAGAGGTGGAAATGAGAGGTGGAATAGATAGAAATAATCGTTACTCTAGCCATCAAGCCCGCCGAGAGGCTCCGCCCTCCGCCCTGCTTAACTTGCGGAGGTTCTAGAAGATGTAAAAAATGTAGTCGAGTTTGTATATATTCACTTTTTCTCCGTTTTCTACTGGGTTCCCGGACACTCGGGGATCCAGGGAAACGAAGAGGCAGACCGACTAGCTATTTATTTCCTTCTTCGGGGCCTTAACCCCGAACTACACAACTATAAGTAGTATGTGTTGGTGTCGCAAACAAATATCTCGCCACATTGGAATATATATATCTCGCCACATTGGGACCTGATGATGGGACGTAAGAACGTCCCGAAACATCGTTGGGGGATAAAGACACTTCCGAAAAGTTTTTTTTGAAAAATAGCTATCTTAATTTCTATTAAATTGAAAAATGTGTTTACTTATTATGAACGTATCTTGTATTATTATTATTATTATTATTATTATTATTATTATTATTTTTTAATACTCCTATATTTTTAAGTATTTATTTGTACAGTTTTTATTAATTTAATTTTACTTTTTTTAATGTTTTTTTTGTTACTACTAATCATAGATGTGTTAGACTCAAGTAGTTATAAATCTAATTTATAAGCTATCTTAATGTATAAATTCATTTGAAGTATCCTATTATCATGTATTGGTTTAACGGAAATAAATTATATTACTTACCACCTTCATCCCACATAACCACTCAATTATAAGTCCCTGAAGAAGGAAGTAAATAGTTTTCATACATTGGAAGTCTCCTGCAATGTTAGGGCCTCTGTATAGTAATTGTTCTATTTATTTATAATTTAACAAATTATTTTTCACATATCGTCAATTAGTAGTGTAGCTATACTGGTGACCCCGAGTAGAAACAGTCACTAAAGTTATGAGACCAGCTCTACAAATCTCATCTCACGGGCTACCAGTCATGCAAGATGCCGCCCTTCTGTGACTCGTACCCGACCCTATTAGTTGGCACAGTTGGAGACAATATATTCCTCGACCAAAGTGATGAAGAGTTTCATGGTCACAAACCCAGCTCCAAACATAGATCTTCCCAATAATGTTATATATCCTATGTCACTCCTAGATAAACGAGCTATCCAGTAAACATATTGATGGAAATCAGTTCAATATTTTGTAGTACATCATAAACCCGGTAGCATGCTGGCCTACTGAGCTCAATATCGCGGGTGTGAAACCTGGCCGAATCTCTTAGGATTTTTTGTGAAGGAGGTGAAAAAATATTAAGGACACACATGCCGTTCTTCGGATGGGACGTTAAGCGATGGTCCCGAGCCTATACGATGTCAGGTACTCGATAAAGAACCCCTACCCTAGGTGAATGAATAAACAAGTAGTGCGCAACATTTAGAACTCCCCTCCCACAGTAGAGTTGGGCTCATGTCCACCAGAGCGGCGAAAGAATGCTCCGATAGTAGGCGATATGATCTCATACTTAAAAGCCCGGGCTTGAGTCACAGTAACTAACTACAGTAGAACCTCTATAAGTCGAACATCAAGGGAGACGCCAAAAAATTCGAGTTATAGAGTTTTCGACTTATGGAGGATTTCGATTTAGGCGGATTTTGATTCGACTTGTAGAGGTTAAGATTCATTCTAACTAATTTTGAGTTAGAGAGTTGAAATAAATAAAAATTCAAGTTACAGAGGTAACAAGCATATTTATATTTATTATAAATCAACATTATTTCAAAACATCCTTAAAAGTATATGTAGGTATTAAAAAAAGTCAGTAATTTTTTTTTGCTTTAGATAATTGGTAATGCTATTTATTGTATACTCCTAAATTGTTTTCTAAGAAACAATGGTGTACATTGTCGGCAAATTCTTAAAGTCGGTAACTTATTTTTCTTCGAGCTATAGAGGTAATAAGTTTCAAATAATCGAGTTGTAAAGGTTGTAAAATAAAACATTGCTATGTTCGAGATACAGAGGTCCAATTTATTTTTCGAGTTATAGAGGGAAAATATGTACCAAAATGGCTTGTAGGGACTCACTGATTATTTCGACTAATAGAGGGTTGAGATTTCGATTAATGGAGATTTTGGGGCTTGAAGGGAAAGGAACAAAACTTTTTTTTCGAGTTTTGGAGGTTTTCGACTTATCGAGGTTCGACTTAAAGAGGTTCTACTGTATATCTCTAATTTTATTTTCACAACTCTTCAATATATTTCCTTCAAAATTACTCATCCTCGTTATTATATATATTGGGGATGCACACCTATTGTGTCTTCCTCAATCCAACCCCTGTAAGGCGAGGTAAGGGGGTACCTTGGCCTTGACTATCAATGAGAAGGCAGACTGTGGGGGAGGGTGTTCCGATCTTCCCCGATCCTTCCCGAACAATCCCGATCCTTCGTTTCATTCCGTTTCAATCGTCACTACGGTCCAAGCCCCCGTTCCGCTCTCCCGGTTTTGTGTCGCTGCTTGCTTGGTTGGATCGTCCGCCGCATCTATATTTCAGTACAACACACATATCTACTTATATATTTATCTATATATTCTATTCTTTACCTATTTTTCTTTATTGGAAAAATATTTATACATAAAAGAAAAAATTAAATAAATCTATTTTCTATCTATTTTTCTATTTTCTATTAGTCTTGCCTCCCCACCCTTCCCTCTTCTCTTCATGTATGAAGCACATTGACATACAAAATACTTGATTTTTTCAGTAACCTTCAGTTAGTTTTGCAACCAAAACTGAAAAGCACGTGGCATGTTTTATTATTATTACGTTTCTCAGTAATAAAGCCATTGCTTGAAAAAGTCCTATTGTAGAATTTGTCGGAATTGTAGAAATTTTCGAACAAATAATTGTAGTAAGATGCTTCTTAATTTCAGAAAAATTAAGAAAACAGTAAGTTAAGAAAGATAATACAATATTGATATAGTATTGAGAAGAATAGTAATTTATATTTAAAATATATATATATATTCGTTCAAATTTTCTAAAGCATTAAGTTTTATGCAAAGAGGGACGGGTGGGGAATTGAGAATATATTATGTTTAACATTATCTGAGAATAAAATGGCACTTCTATCTTTTATTTAAAATTTTTGACATTTATTTGTACTTTTATTAACATTTTTACATAGGTAATTATAATGAGCACCTAAAATTGTATTACATTTTTCTGTGAAAAAATTATTTTTATTTTCTTAATGACAGAGATTTTTTCAATAACCACTTGAGGACCGTAATAATGGTTTTTAAATACAGATTTAAATATCGTAAAATAAAGATGTTAACGGTTTTTAACATTATATACAAAAGGTTTCAGCTTGAAGTTCGTATTTTATACTAATATACAACAAAGTATTGTAATCGTCCAAGATATGAGTTGAGGATTTTGTGTAGAGAATTGTACCATTTTAGACTGTTCTGTACAAGATTAGTACCCGAGTTTAGAGACATTTTGTATAGATTAATATTGGAGATCGACATTTTAACGGAAAATAATGTTTTCAGGACGCTTTTTACCTCTATTTCTGTGTGAGTTTTTCTGAAGTTGTATAGACCAACTAAATCTGTTTTTTTTTTTTTTTTTTCAAAAAATTAAAGAAAAACAGTTTTTGGGGACTATGTTACAGAAATTTACCGGTTTTTCGAAATGTTTTAAGATTTTTCCATTTTATTCCAATTAAAACCCCTTTCGCAGATTCCAACAAAACAGACACATTTCTTTACAGAAGTTCAACAGCTCTGAGATTGTTTCAAATGAATAGTTTTGAACTTAGAACAATGACATCAGTAGAATACACTTGAAATATTTCTGATTGATTTTGTAATTCATGAACTTGTTCTGATAGATCAACATATCCAGCTATTTCTAGCTACAAGTTACACAAAACTGCCATCTTTATAGGTACTGATATTATATTTATGAGTTCTGCATGTTCTTGATTGTCTCGAGTATTGAATTTAATTAAGGTGTGGGAGTATGTTTACTAGTCTAATTTCATTAATTAATTAATTAAGTTCTATCCCTTAACGAGACTCCATGAAAATAACATTAATTATTTGAGGGCATGCTATATCATTATTTTTTTATTTGCAGACACATATTTGCAACTTAAAGCAAATGTGCTAAGAGAGAGAGAGATAATGGAAATGTTAAAATGTCAAGAGGAGAGAAATCACCCAGCGGTGTCACTTGCTAGGCACTGAGTTGCACTCATTTGTAAACACTTTCAGTACTGCTACGAAGGAGGTCTCTAGGCCATTGACGCTTAGCCCGTCGTTGAGGAAGTGTGGCAGAATGGAGAGCACGGACTAGAGGATTATTTTGGGAGTTGAGAGAAAATATTTTTTTTATATTTGGATTTAGCGACTTGGTGATTTAGCGACTACGTAAAGGTCAGTGTGAAGAGTTTTGTTGGAGACATAATAAGGATAATTGGCTATTGTAAGAAGGATTTCGGATTGAAGGGATGCCTTGGCAGAACCCCAGAGTTCAACTCCGTAAGTTGATATAGTTGAGTACTGCGTTGTGTGTAGGTTGTTGTGTTTTCGAAGTTAATTTAGATATCTTAGTTTGTTACGTCTGTTCATTTTTGTCTTTTCTGTCTAGTGTGAGGATTCCAAGTTAGTCGTTTGTCAAGTATCAGACCTAGATAACGTACTTCGTTTTTTAAAGAGATAGAATTTTTGTTAAGTTACACTGGATATTACAAAACATTACTTCAGTTTCTTATAAACTTTGGATGCGGTATCCTATTGTTCTTGAGAGGTACAAAGATTTGCTCCACTTGAATCGTGGTCGATAGCACAACCGATTTTATTTTCAGACAATCGACATACATCGGACACTTCATTTAGCTGTTGCCATAAACGTAGAACAACATTTTATACAAAGAAACAAACAACACATCGTTATAACACTGTACTGTTTATTTCATTAATCCTTTTGGGTTTTTCTGACTCAGGTGAAGTGTCATTTAAATTATTTTTTGTTTTTATTTTCGCAGTTATACGAAGTATACGAGAAGTTATGTAATTGGTCAACAATTCATTGCGGAGTTTTCAGCGGAATTTCTAGTTTTCCGACCACCTGTGTGTCTGTAATGAATGTTTTGACACGAAATTTCCTATGTAAATCAAAGCCCTATAAAGACGACACCCATTAATTTTCAGCGAAATAAGCCAAAAGGGAGAGGGAGTCCTTCTTTGCTCTCCCCCCTCCCTTCTGCCGATTCCGCTGAAAATTGAGTTTGGAGTTTTTATCTTCACTAATTAAATTCAATTCAAATAAAAAATCCCAATAACTGCCAATATATTTAATGTACCGACATTAGGGTGGTCCTTAAACATACATTTTTTTTTGTAAGGCTGAATTTTGGTTTTTTGAGATAAAAAAACAAGAAAAACATGTTTTTCAAATTTTTTTGGAAGTCATTTATTGTGCCTCTAGATAAATGAATTTTCAAAAAAACGATATTTTCTATATTTTATATATATATATTTTAAATATATATAGGTATATATATTTAAAAAAAAAATATATATATATATAATATATGGAAAATATAGTTTTTTGGAAATTCATTTATTTAGAGGCACAATAAATTACTTCAAAAAAATTTGAAAAACATGTTTTTCTTGTTTTTTTTATCTCAAAAAAACGAAATTCAGCCTTACAAAAAAAAATGTATGTTTAAGGACCACCCTAACCGACATGGCATATTTTATTTAAATTCAGAACACCGTAAGATTGGCAACTATTAATTTTCCGCTTAATCGGTCGAGAGGAAAGGGGAGACTAGAGAAGGGGGCGACTCAAATAGCCTAATAACTGCCGTATGAGGATTCAGAAGCCGCTATTTATGTCAAATATTGAGTCTCAATGGAGAGCGATCAATTCGTGCTTAGGATTACATAGCCGATGTTTCATTGACGATTTTTTTCCCTTAAATTCACCTACTGTATTGAGATATATGGGAACACTGCTAAAATAAACGTAGGATCAATGTTGGCTGCAGGTTCCGAACCAGCAAAGTAAACACTTTAGTTTGCCCTGTCCCCTGGGTAAAAGACACCCTTGTCACGAGTGGGTAGTCGATTGGACGTTAACGTGTTCTCTCCCACCCACTCTGCGCTGTTTGATGTGAAAAAGGTCTTAAATCCAATATCTACTTGTTACAAACCCTTCTCAATAAGGTTTTATTCCTAGTTTTCATCATTTTTTTTTTTCCTTTTGTATGAATTGGATTCATTTCATGGAGGAATTGCAGGGGTGGGTTCTGAGCCCGTGTTATCCAAAACCGAAAGGCCCATATAACAGCCCCTCCCTACCTTTTAACTACTTACTCTCGTACCTCTTTGTTGAAGCGCAGAATCTTTTCGAAGCTCTTTTTTCTCAACCCTTCCGGGTTACAGAACACCTCATCCATGATTCTCCATCGGAGTGTGAATGAACTTGACATTCGCCCAGGATGTGTAGCGTGCTTTCCTCCATCATTTCACATGTTTGATATTTTGTTAAACCAATCTCTTAATGTCTTTTGGGGTTAGCCAAGATGAGTTGTATCTTCTCTTGTTATACGGTTCTTTGGCTATTTTCGTTCGATAGGGACGTTAAGCGATGGTCCCGCGAGCCTGTGCGATGTGTGGATAGTTAAAAATCCCTACCCTGGGCAACTAAACTTGAGTATGCAAAATTTAGAACTCCCACAGTAGAATCAAGCGTACGTCCATCGGAGCGACGAAAGAGCGCTCTGGTAGTAGGCGATATGACCTCGTAGTTGAAGCGCAGACATGAGTGATAATAACCAACTAGCTAACAAACGAACAAATTACAGCTCGGGTTCCATGAGGTACAACGAACTTAAAAGAAGTTTCACTACAAGATAAGTTTTTATCTCCTATTACTCCCAAACTGTATATATTATATACTTAGTTTTTACTAGCACAGCTAAACAAAGTATAGGGGAAGTTATGTACTTGGTCAAAAATTTCATGCTGAGGGTTCAACGGAATTTCATGTCAAATTTCTGTCTGTCCCAGTGTCCAGTGTGAATTAAGAACCCTCTAACGACGAAACCTATTGTTTTTCTGTCAGATCGGCCAAATGGGAGGAGGAGATTAGGAGGGAGGCTTAACATAAAAGCTCTAATATATGCCGTTGTAATGAATGTATCAACAAAAATTTTATTAGTGAACTCAAAAGCACATCGACACATCAATTTTCAGCGGAATCGGCAGAAGGAAAGAGGGAGAGCAAAGCTCATCTCATAAGCCCCATGTAATAGTATCAACATGAAATTTCATATTTAAAGTCAAAGCCCAATGAGGATATAACCTGTCAAACTTCAGCGATATCGGCTGAAAGGAAGGGATGTTCAGGAAAGGGGGCTCAATTCAAAAATCCTGATTGCCGATGTAATAAATTTATCGACACAAAATTTAGTATGAAGACTTAGGAACCCCTATGTAAGCCAACTGTTGTTGCAGAATATTAGCGCAAATAGGGTTTAAGGGGGAAGCGAAAAGTTATTTGATTAATTTTTTCTGAGGAAGTACGTTGCCGTTGATTCAACAACAACTTTTTTTATTCCATTTAATCAGCGATCAATTCTGAAGATAAGACTCTCTTGTTATACATTTTTATAATCAATAGTTATCGAGAAACCCTAAGGGAAACTTAAATGTCACAGGAACTCAACAAAAGAATATATTTATTTTTGAAAATTGCACAATTATGTATGCTAAAAGTGTCTTAATAAGTTATTAGAAAAGTTAAAAAAAAATCCTTGAGGTGCGAAAGCAGGAGATAAAGATATATATATCATAAGATAAAATTAACTAGATCTGCCATATTCTTTGTTTCATGGGACAGGCCGGTCAAGGCTGCTTGCTAATTGGTCATAACTGGTGCCACCCTCTCCCGACTCCCAACTGGCCCTCCCCTCAGATACCTTTCTATCTAGCTGAGGTGCATAGCGCATTTCAAGGGGGGGCGGGGTAGTTGGGGGATCAACACATAAAATGAGTGCTATCTCTTGAACAGTCGATCGAATTTTCATAAATTTTCACATGTACTATTCCTCTAAGACCGGTTCAAATAACACCTACGTTTGTGGAATTTTTTTCATTTGGGCTATTAGAGGGTGTATAATTATTATAGAGGCATTCAACGTTATAATAATCATGGCGCACCAAGCATAGGTGTTTAGGGTCGATAGAAGGCATTGGTGCGGCATTTTTTATAGCGTTAAGCTTGAAATCCACATCAGCCTGGAGCTAGCAGGTGCATTCAACGTTAAAGTAATCATGGCGCACCAAGCAAAGGTGTTTAGGGTCGATAGAAGGCATTGGTGCGGAATTTTTTATAGCGTTAAGCTTGAAATCCACACCAGCCTGGAGCTAACAGGTGCAATCAACGTAACAGTAATCACGGCGTACCAAGCAAAGGTGTTTAGGGTCGATAGAAGGCATTGGTGCGGAATTTTTTATAGCGTTAAGCTTGAAATCCACACCAGCCTGGAGCTAACAGGTGCAATCAACGTAACAGTAATCACGGCGTACCTAGCAAAGGGTGTTTAGAGTCGATAGAAGGCATTGTTGCGGCATTTTTTTTACAGCTTAAGCTTAATATCCACATCAGCATTTTCATTAAATTCCATCAAAACTTTCATTAAATTCGTTAAAAATGTAAATTCGATACCTGTGCAGAAAAATATATTTATTTACTAATAGGTGCATCCAACGTTACAGTAATCACGGCATAAGTGTTTAGGGTCGATAGGATCGATATGGCTCCTTTAACGTGTGCATTATACTTTATATCTATCCGTTTGTTACAACGTATGCTTCTCTGTTGTGCAATGCCAATCTACCCGAGCTGTCTTCTGTAGGAGGCTGATAAAGCAGTAAAAAAATAGACGCAACATTTTCAGAGTGTCAATTTAATCTCAATATAATATAACGGTGTTCCTAAGCCGAGGTTGCGAGCAGTGCGAGAAGTATAGTATCTACGACATGTTCAAATTATATGTTGAGAGGAACGCAAAAACATGGTAACCTATTTTTGATGAAGCTGTCATATTGAGCTGAAATAGATATTTCATAGCATGGAAGACTTTCTAGTTCTCCCGTAGTAAAATGTAAGGTTTAAGAAAGAAAATTGGTTGACATTCTAAGTAGGTACTTTATTATTTTAGTAGATACTTTATTATTATATACAATATATAACAAGCAAATGTGATACATGATAAATAAATGTCTTGAATGTTGAAAGAGAAATCATTCAATAATGACACTCAATTATCGTGTTATTTATTTTCCAATACATAGTTTCAAATTGTATGCAATATAGTCGCTTGCTACATCAGTAGATGCAGCGAACTTCATTACCCAGTATTGAGCTTTTTTTAAAAGGAAGTTCAGTTGGTGCTTCAATTGATTTTATTGCTTCATTTATTTATTTGTATAGTGTTGTTTAAACCAACTTCATTAAACTTGACAGTTCACTTGTCATATCTATCTTAAATGACACAGAAATCAAGATAGAAAATATGAAACAGATGGTCATAACATTTTCTTAATGAAATAAATAATATGAGTGACAAATTGCAATAACCAGTTAACTGACACGAACCTGATTTCGAGATATTCATGTTTAAAGTATATGACATATAATTTATTGTAATATTTGATGTATAAATGTTCAAGTTGATGTACAGAAATTCGTTTATAATATTCGTTTATAATATAATATATGACAGTTAACTGGTTATTACAAAATAATTCCAGTTAACTGATTCGGTTTTCCTGAAATCACAGTCATAAATATCAATTTAAACAATGGACTCATGTGGGAAATGAAAATTTAGATCAAAATACACATTTTTCTCAGAAAATCTCATTTTTTTTTTAAATGTCACTTAACTGGTTATTGCAATTTGCCACAGATATAGACCTAGGGGATGGAAAGTTAAATGACTTTAGAAAGATAAATATTTTTGTTTGAGTTCGAGATGCTGAATGAAAGTAAATAAACAAACCAGCTCATCTTGTTGCATCACTTTTTTTTTTTTTTGTCTTTGTGTTTGTTTTTGTTCACCGGAAACGTCATTATCAAAACATTTTCTTCATCCGAAATAGAAAAACATTACGCAGCAGGTTATTGATATAAAGATAAGTTTTTGAAATGAAACCCGAGTTACTATTTCGTTGGTGACGAACAAATAAACATTATGGAACAAAATCAGACGTCATGTACGTTATAGGAACACATGGAAGCGATATGTAGGTTTTTTATATTTTATTTTATTAAAACATCGTAACATTTTATCGTTTTTTAATCTTAAAACTAAAAAAACAAATTATGTTATGAACAAAATTTTCATCAATAATTAATAATGTAAATTCGATACCTGTGCAGAAAAATATATTTACATATTTACTTCTTCAAATAGTCTAAGTAGGAAAAAAAGATAGAAATGCCATTATTTGGAAGAAAGTTATTTTACAACAATATGTTGTTCTTCACAGTTTTATTTCCGACCGGTTTTAAACGAAACTGCGTCATCATCAGTGACACATCTAAGAATACATATAAAATATAAATACGAAGAAGAAACAAGCAGATGTCAAAGCTTCAGGCCACAGTGTAACAAAATAAAATAAAATTTGCTTGCCATAGTATAGTGTGTTGTCTAAAGGAACATTGGCTAATAGCTCAAAGGGGAGGAGATACGAGGTTTATTCACTCACTCTATATACATGCAAATAAATATTTGCACATTCATTCGAAAATATTATTATATGCACAATAAATGTCTACAATACTAATAAAATAAATATCTAAACAATAATTTAAAGTAATAAAAAAAAAAATTAATGGAATAAGCAAATTTTATTTTATTTTCTTATAATGTACCCTGACGCTTTAATGGTTTTGTTACTACTTCTCCTATATT
This sequence comes from Aradus depressus, assembly GCA_963662175.1. Classification (NCBI taxonomy): domain Eukaryota; kingdom Metazoa; phylum Arthropoda; class Insecta; order Hemiptera; family Aradidae; genus Aradus; species Aradus depressus. The sequence continues at coordinate 15,189,625 of OY759215.1, forward strand.
TATATTATATATCTGTATTCATAGATACTCATAATGAGTTGAAAACCGTGTCTGCTCAAAAAATAAAACAATGGGAATACGTGACAAATGTTGTCCCACAAAATCGTATTATCAAATATAGAAGTTATTTTAATTTAATATTATTATTATTATTTTTTTGAGAATAGTAAACCAAGATAATAATGAATAATTTTTTTTAATGATGATTGTTTATTATAGCATATTGTAGATGTAATAATTTTGCTTGAATTAAATTTATAAAATATAAGCATTATCTCGATTTACTCTTTTTCAATGCACTCTTTCTCTATTGAACACTTTTCAACAATTTTCTTTTCAAATTAAATACAGTTCAGATAGTACAGATACTATCTAGCTATTATTTGATTACAAAATGTAAACATTTCTATTCCAATACTGTTTTTTTTTTGTTGTATTTTTTTTGTATAGGTATATTTGTATTATTGTTGATAATCAAATGGTACATTTCAGTGTTAGATTAAGTAGCTCACTTTCCGGTCAAAAACTTGATGGGAAATTCTCAGTGGAATTTCATGTTTTCCGACATCCAGATCCTATATATGAGAAATATATTTTTGTCTGTCTGTGTGTCTGTGAACATGATAATTCCCGATAGAATGAACATATCGACACGAAATTTTATATGTATGACCCGAACCCCATAAGAACCACATCTGTAGATTTTCAGCCAAATCGGTCAATGGGAAGAGGATGATCAGAGGGGGGCTCAACTCAAAGAACCCAATAACTAACTACCGATGTAAGGAATGGACATGAAATTTCATTTTTGAATTAAGAACTCAAGGAGGACATAACGATCGAATTTCAGCGATAAATCCAAAAACTGTAATAACATACATTGTAATAAATTTATCGGCACTAAATAGAGTAAGAGGATTTAGGAGGTCAAGCGAACCGTCAACCGTTTTTGGAGGGGAAGCGAAAAGGTAATTGATTAATTCGTTCTGGGGAAGTATATTGGCCGTGATCCACCGACGACTTTTTTATATTCCAGGATCAATTTACTTAGTTTTATCGACACCTAACGGAGATGGGGCAGACTCTGAATGTCTGGCAGCCTTTGGAGGCATTTTATATACCTCTTAAAACTGAAATGATGTCATTTGAAGCGGAAGAATGATCAAAGGATCTTTACAAACAAGTTACTTCCCCCGATATATATACGTATAGTTGAATATATACATATAGTTGAATATATACATATAATTGAATATATACGTATAGTTGAATATATACATATATAGAAATCGGTCAAAAATATAATGTTTAGTTTTCACCATAATTTTCTGTTTTCCGACCCACTGATTCCTCGGCTTAACACAAAAACTTAACATAATAACTGCCGATATAATGAATGAACCGACAGGAAATTTTACATTATTATTTATTTTACAAGAGGATGAGAGGTGAAGGACTCAACTGAAAACCCTAATAACTGCCGATGTAACGAATTTATCGACACGACAATCAGTATACATTAGTTTTAACGAAATCGGCCGAACGAAAGGGGGCAAGGGGGGGGGAGGATTGAACTCAAAATCCCTAATAACTGCCGATATAATGAATGTATCATTACATATTCAGTATGATTATTTTTAATATTTAGTATGAGGATTCAAAAGCCATTGTGGATGGGGCAATTTAAATTTTTTAGGGAGAGTGAAAACTTATTTGTATAAGATCCAGATCTCGGATTTCAATGTTTTATACATATTTTAATAACTTAAACTCTGGTCACATTGATGACGGCTCTATCAGAACCTCCTAACGAAGCGCCTTTTCCCCGATTTTCTCCTGGTTTGACCTTAACTTTTCCCCAGTTTCCCACTGAGCCGTCAGCTCCAGACAGACACCTGAAAGACACAAATACCTGAAAAGCTCTTTTCCCCCTTTTTCACTTTTCCCTGACGAGCAGATCAAGTCCTCTTTATAATCCACCCTCTAGATAGATCTCCTTTTTTCCCATTATCTTCCCCACAATTTCATTTTTCCCTTTATATATTTTTTCCCCTCTCATAATGCTGCCAGCTTTTTTCCTACTTTTTATTTTATTATTATCTTCTTTTATTTTTTTTTGATTATTATATTTTGCTATGGTTATTATTAGTTTTAAGGGATAATGGCTATAAAAGACCTATGACAAATATTCATTATGCAATTTAATTTTTTTCATTTGGAGTTTTTTATTTACTCATCAAAGGAACAAATGCAAATTTTCCAAATTGTAAAAATAATTTTTAATTTTTCTTTGAGGATCGGTATTTGTATAAAATTTGTATATAATGAAATTTATTTTGTTAAACGGGGAAATAAGAAAAGTCCTGGGTGAAACACAATCCATTCTTTCCCTTGGACCGATTTGGCTGAAAATAAAAAGTTGACGTTCTTATGGGGTGCTGAATTCTATCGGGAATTATCGTGTTCACAGTCACACTCTGACAGACAAAAATTGTTTACTTCCTAGCCATTCGAGGTATAGGGGAAGTTATGTAATCTGTCAACAATTTGATGCGGAATTTTCAACGAAATTAAATGTTTTCCGACCCCTAGACTACAAAAAAAAAAAAAAAATCTGTCTATGTGTGTTTGTGAACACGATAACTTCCTATAAAATGAATGTATTTACACGAAATCTTATATGTGTGACAAGAACCTCATGCGGACAATACCGACCGATTTTCAGCCAAATTGGTCAAAGGGAAGGGGAGATTATAGGGGAGGCTTAAATCAAAAATTTTAAGAACTGCCGTTGTAATGAATGTATTGATATGAAATTTCAAATGTGAGCTCAAAATGGCACAAGGACCACATTTATTAATTTTCAGCGGAATCGGCAGAAGGGTAGGGAGGGTCAGAGGGCTTAACTCAGAAACCCCCATAACTGCCCAAATAATGAATGTATCATATTTAAAGTCAATACCCAATGAGGATATAACGTGATAAATTTCAGTGATATCGGCCTATGAGAAGGGAGGTTCAGGCGAGGGGCCTCAACTCAAAAACACTAAAACCTTCAGATATTGAACTTTAGTCCAACCTGTTCCTGGACTTTGGAGGGAGAGCGAAAACGTAATTGATTAATTCGTACTGGGGAAGAACATAGCCGGCGATTCACTGAATAACGTTTTCCCCTTTTTCTTAATGTTTAATTTTTATGAACAAATTGGATTTAAACTTTCCTCACCAAATGCCAGAGATTTATTAATTATTTTAAAATAGGATTAATTAGTGTCTCTTCCCTGGAAGGGTATTAAGAAACCTTTTAATAAAAGTGGGTGTACTAAATGCCTTAGTAGAAATAAACTTTTAGAACCTAATGAAGACATTTTTAACATACATTCCTGACGGTTTCAAAATTAAATTGCTCCGGACACACACTACACTAGGTAACTAATTTTTTTTTTTTTTTTTTCTTCCTTTTAGAAGAAAAAATTCTTGTTTATTTAGTATATTTACAATCAGTTAAAATATAACTATAAGTAAACTTGATGACAGTGAGTATAAAAAAAGAAAAAAAAAAATTTTAATAAAAAAAATAACAAAAAAAAAATATGAAAATAATAATAATAAATGGCAACATACAAAAAATATGATGAAATAAAATAATCTACAAAATAATACAATCTGTACAAAAACAATAAGTAGAAGTGCTGACTATAAGAATACATGTATATAGGTAAAACAAAATAGTTAAAGCAAATAATGAGAAGCAAGAGAGATATGGACATGAATATATAGAAAATAATAAAATATATACAATAATAAATATAAGATATGTACAAAATAAATAAATATATAAAATAAATAACAGCGTTTATAATATATAATAGTAACTAAATATTTTTAGGCAAAATTTGGGACTCCCACAGTAGAGTCGGGCTCATGTCCATCAGAAAGAGCACTCTGCTAGTAGGCGATATGTACTCGCCTCGGGCATTGGTCACAAAAACAAACTTTCTGTTAAGCACAAATTTCACTATAAATCAAAATCAAAAAACAATCCATTGTATGACCAAAGACAAAACTACTTCTCAGCACGAATTAATTAAGTTTTCGCCCCCCTCCCTCCCCTTAAAACGAATCGACTAAATTTTGTGTTCATAAATTCATTACATTGGCAGTTATTAAAGTATTTGAGTTGTGGCTCATATGGAGCCCTCTCCCCTTCGGCCACCGATTTCAAAATTAATAGTTGCCGTCTTTATGGGGTTTTGAAATTAAATATATAATATTTCTTGTCAACACGTTCATTACAATTATTAATTAAGTTTTTGTGTTTAAGCCCCCCTCTATTCCCACTTTCCCTTGTCGATTTGGCTGAAAATCAATAAAAGTCTTGCTGGGGGTTCTGGATAAACATAAAATTTCGTGTAGATATATTAAGTCTATCGAGAGTTATCACGCACAAATTTCTTTTTTTAAATGTTTATAATCAAGGGGTCGAATAACATGAAATTGCGCTTAAAACAGAATGACCAATTGCATAACATCCCCTATAAAATAAAACAAATCAATGGCATTAAAGTCATTCCTTTTTTCTATCCTCCGCCCTGACTAAGATAAAGCCTTCTTACCCGACGGCGGAACGCGAAGGGAGATTTCTTTTCACAATTTTGTATGTTTGTTATATTATTTGTTCCTTCGGAGACCCTAAACGTCTGGCCGGCCTTTAATGATTTATATATCATTCCATTCGTAGTTATCCACCGAGTGACATTCCCGAAAAAATTAAATTGCGGACGCTGGCCGCCATATTGTCTAAAAATCGAAAGTCAACAAAACCCATCGAGTGAGGTATCAAATTAAAGGGTTTAGGTAAACAATTCTAAAAATATAATGTAAAAAACATACAGTTTGTTATTTAAATAAAATAAATACATTAAAATTAAGAAATTACAACCGACTACAAAAAAAGTCAAATATAAACAACAAAAAAAACTAGTTAAGTTAACAAAACACCAAATTCGAGAGAAGGACCAATTCAATGCAACACAAGCTTAACCTTGAATTTGTTCAAAAATAATAAATAATAAAAGAAATTTACAAAAACCTTATTCGGACTTGTTATATTATAGACCATGTACTTAACAGACATGGGCCCGACCACTGTTATTGTAGAATGTTTTTATAATTTTTGAACAAATCCCAGATTAAATTTTTGTTGCATTGATTGTTAAACGGTCCTTCTCTCGAAATTGGGTTTCACCTTTAGACACATACTATTATGGAATTTTTCACTTATTTATTTTGAATTTATTTATTTTCAATAATATTTTGGAATAGAAATGTTTTGCACATTTTGTATGACTGTGTTTAAGACTGTGTTTATACATGCAGTAATATTCTCCATTGATAAACGTCACAGTGGAATTGCTACATATCTAAATACAAAATAGCTTGAGATTCTTATCTATCGTAGACTAAGGAAAGTAGGTGTGTGTGTGTGCGCTGTCCTAGGAGCGATCTGTGATGGTAGTGACGTACCATAAGGGGTACCCACCCCCGCCCTCCGTCGAGACTCCATACTTCATGCCTCAGATCATCCAAGGCAGGCCTCTGGTAAGATATAGCATATTAGCCTATAATTTCATAAATTATTGTCTTATTTTTTAAATATATTACCCTTTAATAATAAATCGTAAATCTGTATTTTATATGGTTTATCACAAATTGCAGGTCGATGAAATATACGAAGTTGGTCGACGATGTGTCTTACATTCTCTATTATTTTCAAAAAAAATCACTATATGCAGTAATAATGGTGCATTTGCCTGAAGCATAGTGAACTATTCAAGTGAATAAGTGGGCCCTATGCTGAGCAGGGGTGGGCCCTATGATGGGCAGGGGTGGTCTCTGTCCAATCACTTCTATACAGTAATATTGGTTCATTTGCTCATTCTGAAGCTTAGTGAATTATAATTAGAAAATAACATTTTTGATTGCTTATCGCAAATTGCACGTGGACGAAATATAGGAAGTTGGTCGATCTTATGTTTCGCATTCTCTTATATTTCCAAAAAAAAAACACTTCTTTGCAGTAATATTGGTTCATCTGCCTGATGCTCAGTGAACTATGTAATTTTTGTATTTTTCTAAGAGCTAATTTTAAAAATAAATAAAATTATGGTTTAGGAAGATGCAAAAATGGTTCCAAAGTGCAGGGATGAGTACAAAATCGTAGAACATTTTGATAATAATAATATTCATAATTTATTAAGATAGTTTATAAATTAGATAGGTATATAAACAGTTATTAACTTGGAGTCGGACACACATGTGATTAATCACATATTACTAATAGTAATAACAATAATAAAAAAAAATTAAATGTAATAAATAAAATGAATGAACAAATACTAGGAAATGAATTAGTACAATAATAATAAAATTAATAAATACAGTTATTAATTATAATTTAAATCATGATAAATATTTTTTATATTTCTTTCAAAAGTGTCTTCACGCCTCTTCCTCAGTTGACAATGTGCGAAATATAGAAAAGAAAGAAAACAAATAAATAATAATAGCAATAAAAAAATATAGAAATAAGATAAATTAGGGTATAAGTAATAAAAAATAATGATTTTAGTAATGAAATCATTAAACGAAAGTAGATTCGACAGACATTATGGATATCTGTGGAGGAACTGTGTCAAGAAAATAAAAATGAAAGCTGAGAATTAAATGTTTTTCTATATGAAACACGATTTAGTTTGTTTTATCTGGGAGATAAAAAAAAAAAAAACTTAAGCACGCCGTCCTTCGGATAGGACGTTATGCAATGGTCCCGAGTCTACGATGTCAGGTATTCGTTAAATCCCCCTACTCTAGGCGAATAAATATTTAGGTTAGGCAAAATTTAGGACTCTCCTAGTAGAGTCGGGCTCATGTCCACCAGAGTGACGAAAGAGCGCTCTGGTAGTAGGCAATATGACTTTGTAATTAAAGCCCGGGCATGCGTCATAATTACTAACTGAAAAACGATTTTTAAATGGTTATTATATTATATTTGAACAATAAGAATAAAGAAAAGATATCTTAGGGATCTTTCGTCGACGAAAATCCCTCATCGATGTGGTAAACACTTAAAAAATATGGACCTTCAACTCCCGATTAAACAGGGTAAGAGGAGTATTATGAATATAACAAAATCTTGATTAACCCAAAGTTCATTAGAAATTTACATAAATGATGTTAATTTTTGAAAAGGACTCTTAGAGCCCAGGGCCCAGAAATATTCATTCTTTAATAGAATCTTACTCTTACTGAAATCTTACTCCACTCTTACTCCATTTTACCTGTGAGATGTAAAGTACGGTCTCTTTAATTACACCATTCATTCTTTCATTTCTTATAATGGTAATTTTATAACTTGAAAGTTTTGCTGAGGGATTTGTTTATTTGTGTGGATTTGTTTCCCTTCATCTATTTTGTTCACTTTCAATGTTTTCATTGGCACGAAACTGTCTCAGTTAAACCGTCACACTGTTGATCCGCACCCGGCCCGGGAGTGGAGTGTATACTGTACATCGATCAAACTAAGAAACATCTCGAAATTCCTTGTTTCGTTCATCATCATGTTTTGAACGATCCTTTTCAGTGTAATATTTCCTGGTATTGTTGTTGTTTCTGTGAGTTATGCCCGGGCATTAACGGTCATATCGGCTTCTAACAGAGCGCCCTTTCGCTCTGGCCCTTAGGTTTTTTATCTGAGAGATGAAAAAACCTTGAGCATACCTACCATCCGTCGAATGGGACGTTAGGCGATGTTAGATACTTGTTAAAAACCTCTGCCCCAGGTGAAAAAACCTAGGTAGGCAAAATTGATCATTCTCATGTCCAGCAGATTGACGAAAAAACCCTCTAGTAGTAGGCGATATGATCTTGTAATTAAAGACTGGGCATGAGTCGCGTTATTAACGAGTACCTGGAATCGTACAGGCTCAGGATCATTTCATAACGTCCCATCCGAAGAATGGCGTGTTTAACTTCCCAAATAAAAAAAATCTAAGAGTCCCTAAATTTTGAACCGAGTTTCCCTGGCATTGTATGTAGTTTCTCACTTTACCTGCTAGAAATAGTTTCCGTGTCCCATGAAATACCAGAATTAATATGAAACTGAAAATGTTGTGTTGAATAAAAGTTTTATGGTGTCAATATATCCTTAGGCTTTGTAATACTGAAACTAAGCCTTTAATCACATGTATTATTCATTTCTAGTTTTCCCAAATGGTTTTCTAAGCTTCGGTGAGGAAAAACCCAGATATATTTTTGTTCATTTTTGTCCGGCATTTCTTCCAGACGTGTCTTCAACTTTGACAATATTTCGGGACACTTCCACGTCCCATCTTCAGGTCACAATGAACAGTGTCTCCAGGGGACCGTGGGTTTTTATATATAGCCCCAATCTTGACTGTGGCGCTTCCCTTTCCAAGAACTACTTACGTGATGTGTTTTCTAACCAATCAGAAAATTCAGAGAGCACCACAGTCAAGATTGGGGCTATAAAAAGGAGGGTCCCCAGGAGAAAATGTTCATTGTGACGCGAAGATGGGACGTGAAATTGTCAAGAAATAAATATATATTATAAATTCAGAATTCATCTCTGACGGTCTCCATCGATTGTGACGCCCTCAGCTCGCCGGATAAAAGTGACCTACAATCCTCCCAGAGAAGTCTAATAACCGCAAAATATACTAATAATCAATACTGCCGACGTCCTTAGTTTATTTTATCTGGGATGTGAAATAAACTTAAGCACGCCGTCTTTCGGATGGGACGTTAAACGATGGTCCAGAGCCTGTGCGATGTCAGGTACACGTTAAAGACCCCTTACCCTATGTGAATAAACCTGGAAAAACTCCCACAGTAGAGTCGGGCTCATGTCCACCAGAGTGACGGAAGGGCGCTCTGGTACTAGGCGATATGACCTTGAAGTTAAAGCTCGGGCATGAATCATAATAACTAAGCATATCATTACTTGAATTGATTTTGAATGTTACTAAAGTTAGTGACCCATCATCTTAAAACATATATTTTTTTTCGTAGCTGTGGGGGTTAAGGGGGATATTATCATACTGGTAATTACGGGAACCCCTTACTATAACTGGGATTAGGGTTTATCTGCTGGTGATATTTAAGTTATATGTTTTTTTGTTTTAGGTAAGTAATCACAATTTGATATCAATACGAAGACTTGTAAGTAATATTAATACATATTATAGCATGTAAATTGTAGCAATAGTTATTGTTTGGAACATATTCATTTATATGTATGCATTTATTGTTGATCTAGATAGTCCGGTTCGAGTTATATCAATATTCGAACTAACTTATTTTTCCTTTCATAATAGATTTTTCTTTGGATTTTCATATTGAATCTGTTTATTTTTATTCATATAATCTGTTTTGTTCGTTTTGTGTATTTAAAAGTAGTTTTCTTTATGTTTTTTTTTAAATTTTAATGTTGTTATTCATCTAGAAGATGGTTTTAAATCAAGTTGTAGACTTGTAGATGTTCTATACAATTCGAATTCAGATACAATTTTGACCGATGGTTCATCTATTCTTTAGACTTTAGTAAACCTACATATATATCTCGGGTGTTTGGACAAAAGAGCTTAAGTCAGCAAATCTGAATTTTAGGAGGGGAATTTCTGAAGGTTTGAAAAATTCCTGCAAATCAGGTAAAACACATTTATGTTACTTGGAATATTATTTCTATAAAAGTATTAAATAAAAACAAAATAAAATATTCCAACAATGAGTTACATTTGGTAAAAATATTTAAATGAACTTGTCCTTTGGATCACAAGACTTACTCTGACTTAAGCCCTTTTGCCCAAACACCAGAGATATATCGGGTAGAAGTTTCTTATGAATTGTGTTAGTGTACCGTGGACCAATGAGTAAGTTTAGATTTAAATAGTTGCGCTTTCAATGTTTAGTTTATTCATTTTTTAAATATTTGTTGTAAATGAACTTATTATTTATATGGAATTAATGTTGTTTCTTTTGAGCTAGAATATTTTTTATTAAGTTTTTTGATAAATCAATTCATATCCACTGCCTGTCTGTCTCTTTTTATCCAGTGACTGTCGTGGGTACAGTTCCCCGTGAAAAAAAAAAATTGTAATGATGTAATTTCGAATAAGGAATAGGGGAAGTTATGTAATCTGTCAAAAATTCTATGTTGAGTTTTCACCGGAATTTCATGTCTTACTACCCCTGATTCCAAAAATGTAAAAAAAAAAAATAGTTTCTCTGTGAACAGAGTAACTCCCGATAGAACGAGTGTATCGACACATTTTATATGCCTATCCAGGACCCTACAAGGACAAGATTATATTTGATTTTCAGCCAAATCGACTAAAGGGAAGGGGAGGTTGAACACAAAACTCTAATAACTGCCAATATAATGAATGTATCAACACAATATTCAGTGTAGGCTAGACCCTCTAAATTCCATTGATGCAAAAAAGTCGGAAAAATTTGTGTATTTCACGTAAAGAGAATTTTGCAAGTCAATAAACCGCTCAACTGATTTTTGCCAAATTTTGAATACAAGTACTGATGACCTCCATATTTGTATTCCAAATATGGTTCAAATCCATTCAACATTTTATAGATATTTGAAATTCTTTTATAAGCAAATGTAACGAAATATTAACTGTGTTGAAAAAAGTTTTGTGTTGGCTACACCTGATATTTAATCATAACGATTTATGGTCTTCGAGGAAAAAAAAAAAAAAAATCGTATCTTATTTTTGTAGACCTTCGGGAACTGAATGGAGATTTCTTTGAATGGACCCTTATGAATGGAGACCCTAATGTTCTTTCCGACAAAGTTTGATTAACCGTTGAGCTACTGCCCCCCTTTGGAGAGATAACAGGATTGAACGGAGAAGATAGTTTAAGGTCATCCCTAACTCTTGGCTTAGAGTCTCGAGCAAAAACATGATATAATAGATCATACATCACCCCCAGGTGGTAGCTCATCGCAAACATCCCAGTAACTGCCGATATAATACAACTGCGACATGAAATTTAATATTTAGATTCAAAACTCTGTAAGGATTGCACATATTAATTTTCCGCGAAATCGGTCGAAAGGAAGGAGGACGAGAGAACGGGGTCTCCACTCAAATACCCTTATAATAATAATATTAATAAATTTATTCCCGTTAAACCAATACATGGTAATATGATACGTCAAAAGAATGTATACATTAAGATAGCTTATAAATTAGATTTATAACTACTTGAGTCTAACACACCTAGTAATAACTATTAAATAAAGTAAAATGAAATTAATAAAAACTGAAGAATTAAATACTTAAAAATATATGAGTGCATAAAAAAAATTAATATAAGATACGTTTATAATAAGTAGACCCATTTTTCAATTTAATAAAAATTAAGATAACAATTTTTCAAAAAAAACTCTTCGGAGTGTTTTTATTCCAACGATGTTTCGGGACGTTTTTACGTCCCATCATCAGATCCCAATGTGCGAGATATAGAAAAGAAAGAAAACAATGTAACCAGAACAATATATGAAAATATATATTTATATATATCTACATATGAATGCTATGAGACTTTAAGGGGGGAACGAGACTCGAAACTTTGAAATTGTTAAATTTTCATGACTCAGATCATGGGTTCATAACCCAGCCGTTAGGGTTTTTTGTCTAGGAGGGGAAAAAAAACCTGAGCACGCCGTCAAGCGATTGTCTCGAGCCTGAAAATTGTGAGGTACTCGCCGGGTATGAGTCCACAATAACTAACTCAGATTCACGGTAGTGGCATAGGCAGTAGCTATATTTCATAATAATAAAAGATATTAAATGTGAATTATTCATTAACGATATTTAATAACGATATGTTCGATATTTATCATAATAGGTATGAAATTACCTGGAATCTCAACATCCCTTGATAAAACTCATTATATCTATATTTGCCAACAACTGGGTAGAAAATGACATTCATGGAGCTGGTATTTTTCGACCTAAATAACTTAGACTCCACCTCTCTGATATTTTAAATAAATCTAGTACAAGAATTAAAAGTAAGTTTTTTTTGTTTTTTTTAAACCTTTTGTTGATAAACCTTTTAAAGTGGATATATTTCTGGGGATCTTCTTGATGTGGCTTTTTGATTAAAGGAGTTTCATCAACCGTTTCACTGTACCTTTTGTGGGATTAATTGAATACCTTAAGATTACTTAGTTATTGTGACTCATGCCCGGGATTTTTAACTCTCTTTCGTCGCTCAGGTAGACATGAGCTCAAATCTAATTGAGACGTCTAAATTTTGACTACTTTCGGTTTAATTACTTAGGAAAGGGGTCTTTGAAGAGTAGCTGACATCACTTAGGTTTTTTTACCAACTAGTCTAGAAAAAAGACGTCGGAGAAGCAATGTATTTACCCAGAACGGATTAATCAATAAAAATTTTGCTCCCCTCAAAACCAGTCGACTGTTTGGACTAAAAAGTAATAGACGACAAAATTCTCATACTAAAATTTGTATCGATAAATCAATACAATACAAAGCAATAGTTCGTCGTAATGGAGTTATGGATACAAATTCTGAATATTGTGTCGATAAATTCACTACAACGGGCAGTTATAACAGTTTTAGTGTTAAGCCTTCCCTTTGACCGATTCGAGTGAAAATAATAGTTGTCCTAATGGGGTTCTGGATACAAACTCTGAATATTCTGTCGATAAATTCACTACATCGGCAGTTATTGGTGTTTTTGTGTTAAGCTGTCCTTCGGAACCTTCTATGTTTTTGGTAGATTTGGCTGGAATTGTTCTTATGGGGTTCTGAATAAACATATAAAATTTTGTGACGATACTTTCATTTCATCGAGAGTTATCGTCTTCACAGAAACAAACAAATACACACTTTTTGGAATCAGGGTGTCAGAAAACGTGAAATTCCTCTCCATGAAAAACTCAAAGTCGTATATATGATGTTTTCTTTCCTGAGCTAGGTAATCGAAATGCAGAGGGCGCCTAAGAGGTAGCGATCGCACGATCGCGGGTTCACACCTGGCTGACTCCTTTTGTTTTATAACTGGGAGGTAAAAAAACCTAATAAAACGTCGTCCTTCGTATGCATCTGTACAATGTCAAGTATTCGTTAAGGACCCATATCACAGCTAACTAAACCTAGGTAGGCAACCTTTAGAGCGCTCCGGTAATAGGCAATCTCATAGTTAAAGCCCGGGCATGACTCACAATAACTAGCTTCCCTCCATGCAATCAGCGGCCTTATCGGAGCTTGAATCCATAAAATATTTCATCCAGGCTCGGAACTAGATCAAGGATTGGTTTTCACTGTTTCACTGTTTCACTATTCGTACCATGTCCAATGGCTGTACAACCATTGGTATGGACAGCAAGTCCATGGACAGTGGGTTTTTTGCAGTATTTGGAACCTGATTTAATGTTGTGCATGTCATTTCATTCAGTATATGTCCCATTCCATGACAGTTCTGTCACATCAATCTTCCAATATTTTTTTTTTTTTTTTTTTATTTAGTGCTGTTTTCACCAAAAGGACTCAACTATCAACACTTTTGTTATGGAAACATACAGCTGCGGAGTTCAAAAAATCTTTAGCACGCCGTTCTTTCAATAGGACCGATGGTACTCGTTAAAGAGTATTTAAGCTACTCCTAGGTAATACAACCTGATTTAGGCAAAATTTAGAACTCCCATAGTAGAGTCAGGCTCACGTCCACCAGAGCGACGAAAGATTGCTCTGGTAGTAGATATGACCTCATAGTTAAAGCCCGGGCATGAGTCATAACTCACTATAGCTGCTCATTGAGACATAATCCTCTGGACCGAAATTTAATAGTTCATTATAAAAAAAAAAGTTGTTTATTTTTTTTCACTCATGCTCAGACTTCGCCTAAGAGGTCGTATCGCCTACTACCAGAGCGCCCTTTCGTCGCACTGGCGGACATGAGCCCTACTACTATGGGAGTTCTAATTTTTGCCTACCCAGATTTAGCTGGGATAAGGATCTTTAAGATCTCTTAACGTCCCATCCGAAGGATTTATACCACAGTTATACGAAGTACGAATCGATCGAAAAGAAAGTGGAGATGAAAGGAGGAGCTCGACTCAAAAACTCCAATAACTGCTATGAGGATTCAGAAGCCCCTTTGTTAGCCAACTATCGATTTTACCCGACCTGTCGATTAGTTTCGGAGGGAGAGCAGAAACTTAGTTGATTAATTCGTGCCGGGGAAGTACGTTGCCGGTGATTCACCACAACTTTTTGTTAATTGCATGTTTTCATGCAAAAATATAATTGCTCATTGTAAGTTATTCAACCGGACCGTAATCAAATTGTTGATTTAAATTTTAAAAGTTGTTTGTTTTTCTAATTCATACCTCTACTACCGAGGGCTTTTGGGAATCCTAAATTTTGCCAACCCAGGTTAGTTAGGACAACGTTTTTTTTTTTTACTTCCCAGATGAAACAAAAAAAAATAGGAGCCAAAGCAACACTAGCCAGCCATCCTTTGTGTTTCTATGAATTATTTAAAAAGTTTTAAACCAATTAAATCAACTTTAAAAAGAAGTAGGGGAAGGGGAAAAATGTGGGATGAATGACGAGGAGTGGGGGGAGCTCTATTATTGCCTATGGCTCTGGAAGCTATCGATTCATGATGGAATCGATAGGTTCCAGAGCCAAACCCTTAACTTAAGGTATACAAGATTAAAAAAGTCCGTAGATCACTGGCAATGTACTTCCCCAGTGCGAAGTAATCACCTAAGTTTTTAGCCTTCGTCTCAAACCAATTTGGATGAGAATTTAGATGTCTTACTCAGGGACTTACGAATCTTCATACATGTATCGATACATTCATTACTTCACAAGTTATAAAAATATTGGAACAATTCTCTGGCTCATTTCACTAAAAATTAATAGGTGCCCAAGGTAGTGGGTTCGAAACCTGGCCAAGGCCCTTAGGTTTATATTCTGGAAGGTGAAAACATTGAGCCGTCTTTCTGATGGGACGTTGAGCAACGGCCCCGTGCCTGTGTGATGTCATCTGCCGGGTAGGCAACATTTAGGACTTTCACAGAGCTACACAGGGAAGGGATAAGAGCATTGGATGCTTAGGTCCCTAGATATATAGCCCGAACAATATATCTACCTAACTACTGGATGTATGAATGTAATGTTTTGTCATCAGTGTTTTTGTTATTTAAATTTGTTACACTTGAAATGTAATTCAATGACAAGTGGACAAACAAGAACACAGGTCCTTGTTATATTTAGATTATATTATTATTTGTGTAATCAACTCTATCAAAATACTAATAAATATTATTTAGTATATATCTATTTAATTTGTAGTTTGTTATTAGTTTAGGAAACTATTCAAAATGAAACGAAGAAGATAAATAACTCAATGATTGGAGTTCCGACGTATCAGCCAATGAAGAAACTCGTTTTGGCGGATATAAAATTTCATGTCGAGTTGGATATTATGACTCATGCATTTTAACTATAAGGTTATATCGCCTACTACCGGAGCGCTCTTTCGTCACTCTGGTTGTTTTTGATATCGTACAGGCTCGGGACCATTCGAAGAACGGCTTGCTTATGTTTATTTTACCTCCCAGATAAAATAAACTAAGAGCCTCGGCCGGGTTTAGAACCCGCGATCTTGAGGCTCAGTAAGCAAGCACACAACCACTGAGCTACCGGCGCTCTCTAATTTCATGTTGATATATTCTTCTAAATCGAGTTTTCATGTTTGGGGAAGTTATGTAGTCGAGCAGAAATTTACTGGAAAACACGATAACTCCCGATAGAATGAATGTATCAGTCAAATCGTCGATGGGAAGGGGGGGTCAGGGGTAGGTTTAACACAAAAACTCTTAGTAACTGCCGTATGTATCGATACAATATTTCATATGTAAATTCAAAACCCCATAAAGACGACACTTATTATTTTTCAACGGAATCGGCCAAGGGAAAGGAGGGGATCGGAGGGGGGCTCAACTCAAAAACCCCAATAACTACAACCTTTTTCAGACAAATCGGCCGAAGGAAAGGAATAGTTCAGGGGAGTTACCTCAATAACTGTCAATGTAATAAATGTTTCAACACAAATTCAGTATGAGAATTTGGAAGCCTTTAAGTAAGTCAATTATTGTTGTTCAGCCCAAATTGTCGATTGCTTTTGGTGGGAGAGGAAGAACTTTATTTATTTATCCGCTCTGGGGAAGTACATTGCCGGTGAATCAGACAGTAGAAAAACATGAAATTCCGGTGAAAAATTAATATTGAATTTCTGGTCGATTATATAACATCCCCTACACTTGTACAGATAGGGCTGCAATATGTATGTGCGTTAGGTAAATAAATGTTCATTACGAAAAGTCAATTACCGAATAAAGAATGGGGGTTGCAACATTTCGGTATGTTAAAAAAACATTGACCCGTTGCCCGACCATTTGTTGTTCTTGTGATAATGGTTTTGAGAGGGTTTAATATATTCTCCCCCAAATTTCCATCTTGCGAAGTTCAGTAAGTTGACTTTACCTTCTACCCGGCGCTTGGGTTGAAAACTCGCTGTTCATATTTTCTCAGAACTAACCTAGAACTTTTTGCGTCAACGTTTTACTTTTCCAGATATACGAAGTATAGGGGAAGTTGTGTAATCGGTCAAAAATTTGATGCAGGGTTTTCAACGGAATTTCATGTTTCCCAACCACTAGATTTATATTATGAAAAAAAAAAAAATGTCTGTCTGTATTTGTTTCTGTGAACACGATAACTCCCAATAGAGTGAATGTATCGACACAAAATTTTATATGTTAATACAGAACCCCATAAGGACAACTATCGATTTTCGTATTGATCCATTCATTGGCTGACTTGGCTGAAATTTGATAGGTCTTATCTTTATGAAGTTTTGGATTTACAGATAATAATTCGTATTGATCCATTCATTGGCTGACTTGGCTGAAATTTGATAGGTCTTATCTTTATTTTGAATTGCGTTTTTTATTTGAATCCCTCTCTGATCTATTCCCCTTCAGTTTTGCCATCTACGTGGAAAATTGATATGTGTCATCCTTATGAGGTTTTGAATTTACATAATAAACTTTGTCAATAATAATATTTATTTCCGTTAAACCATAACATGATAATAGGATACGTCATAAGAATGTATTTAAGATATCTAGCTTATAAATTAGATACATAAGCAGATGTTGGAGTCTTACAGATGAAGATTAGAATTATCGATACTACTAAAAAATAAAATGAAATGAATAAATACTTGAAAATATGAGTACAAAAATAATAATATTAATAAATACAGTACTTAGATACATTTTTTAATTTAATTAAAATTAAGGTAATAATTTTTTATAACTTTTCCGAAAATGTCTTTTTCATGACGACATTTCGGGACGTTCTTAGGTCACAATTCATCGGCAGTTATAAGCCTCCCCTCCCACAATCCCCTTTTCCTTCGGTGGATTTGGCTGAAAATCTATGTGTCGGAATTCTGGATGATATTCGTGGAAATATTCGTGTCGATACAAATTCTATCGGGAGTTGTGTTCGCAAACATACAGATACACACAAACAAATTATGTTTTCATTTCTGGAAGCAGGTAGTCCGAAAACATAAAATTCTGATGAAAATCAACTTCGAATTTCTGACCGATTACATAACTTCTCTTATACTTTGTATACCTGGAGAAGTAAACACTTGTAGGTTTTGACGTTTTCGCCTAGTTACGTGGATTGCAATGAGTCGCGTGGTGGGCTGTATCCCTGGAATATATGAAGGTTTGACAGAGGAAAAAGTGTGTTGTTGAGATTTTCTTTAAGTAGACTGGCTAGCCTGGCCTGGCTCCCTACGTCCAAGTTGTCTCGTTCTAACTTTACCAATTTGAGGCTGTGGCCACCCGCCATATCAACATTCAGCTCACCCTTCTTATATTATATCGAGGCTCCAGAGCTGTCGGTATAGGTGGTGGACATCCAAAGTTTGGTTACTGAGTCCGGATAGAAATGGGCATCATTGGTTACATTATTTCCATATGGTCCAGGGTTTATAATTCTAAGCCATTCTGCTGATTATAACATTATTTTAAAAATAAAATACTTGTCGATGAATCACCAGCAATGTACTTCACCAGAAAAAATTAATCAGTGGTCGATCTCCCTCCACCTCCACGGTTGAACGTTGACTTAAACAGAGGCTTCTCAATCCTAAATTTAGTGCCGGTACTTTCATTAGATCGGCAGTTATAATAGTTTTACTTCCCAAGATATACGGGAAGTTATGTAATCTGACAAAAATTCGATACGGAGTTTTCAAGGGAATTTAAATTTTTCCGACCTCCTTTGAACACGATAACTCCCGATAAAGTGGATGTATCAACACAAAATTTTATATATACATCCAGAACTCTCTAAGGACGACATCTATTTTTTTTAGTACATGTACCGCCGAAGCGAGTATACGACATCCGTCTATGCACAACATTAGTAAACATGGCACTTTCTGAGTGGCCTGTATTCGATGAGTGCTAGTTCATTAAGAAGCTAACTTAACACATTAACACAATATAAACGTGTTCCACGATGGAAACTACGTAAGATAAGAGAAGTACCACTTGTACTTTTACACACACTGAGTAACCAATAACTGCACACAATACAATGTAAGACCGTATTTCTATCACGAGAGCTATTTGGGCACTAACTGGTCCTAGACTCACACAAACTCTTCATCCTAACTCACGAGCTGACTTTGGAAGCCAAACTTTACACACACGTGCAGGCTGGGGTCAACCTACACAAGTCAACGCCGGAGCCGAAACTCAACACGAGAACGACCGCGGTCAACCGCACACGTTGACGCCGCAGCCGAACTTTATATACACACGAACTGACTGCTGCGGTCGAACTCAACACGAGAACAGGTAGGGTCAACCGATACTAGTTGACGCCGCAGCCGGACTGAACTCAGGACCTAGTGTCCAGAAAGAGGAGTTAGGATTCACGTCCTCTAATTCCTTTGACCACAACAATGTAGGCCCAAACAACATCTATTGATTTTCAGCCAAATCGGCAAAAAGGGAGGGGGTATTAATGGGAGGCTTGACACCAAAACTCTAATAACTGCCGATCTAATCAATGTATTGACATGAAATTTTATATTTAATCTCGAAAACCCATTAGAATAATTCCTATTTATTTTCCTCGAAATCGTGAGAAAGGGGATCAAAGGAAGGAGAGTTCGACTCAAAAACTTTAATAATATGCCGATGTAATAAACGTATGTACATAAAATTTAGTATGAGGAATCAGAAGCCAATTATGATTGATGGAAGAACAATTAGTTATTGAAATGGCTCTCAGAAGCCACAAATGAGTTAATCCTCAGTCCAGAAGGCAATTTCACAAATTTTATTTACACTAAAACTTGTGTCATAAAATGAACATTTCTCTTTATGAAAGTCTCTTCACTTAATTTATAAGAGCACCGTTTTAGTTCTTTAGCTTATGGGGTTAGTCTCATAGGTCTACATGATGAGGGACAGGGAAAAAAACCGTGGGGGCTGAAAAAGAGGACAGTTTGGATTGTTAACAGGTTGAACTTCCATTTAGTATTTGTTAAGGAGTGGCTGAAGATGATAGCAATACCGAAAATATTCCCATGTATTTTAAATATCTTGTGAAATAGACAATATTAAGAAAAAAAAACATTATTTTTTCTTTATATTTTTATTAAGTGTTTTACAATATCTCTGCGAAAAAGTATCGCCAACATTTCTTATTAATAAATTTATTTATTTATTTAATAATTCTTGGGGGCTGTTTACTTTACATAAATGATACAATGAGTGAATAGCAGTTAGACCGCAAATTAACTATCGACGAGGATGTGGCTACAATGTTCCGTTAGTCTTTGTCGAAGGATGGTGGAACAGGTGGAACTATATTATTAGTTATCTTCGGTGTTCGGTGAAAGGTTAAATTGGTTAGTTCTTTGTTGTCTGTTTACTAGTTGGTTAGTCGGTAGTCCTTGTTTCTTGTTAGTCTGTAGTGATTTATTTCGACTTCAACATTAGATAGATAGCATGCTTGCCTCCTTTACTGAAGATATCGGAAATCTTTTCGAATAAAACTTTTAGAGGCATATTTTAGAACGATATTTTTTTTTTGAAGTGAAACTTCTTTACTTGGAACTTGGTGACTAAGCTGGTAAATGAGTTATGAAATTATGTGATGACCCGCTCCGCACCAGTGTTTTAGTTCGTCCCCCCAAAAAGTTGTTTAAAGTGTCCTTTTTTGAAAACAAAGTGTATAAATCGTGAGGGTACCGATTAAAGACCCTACATTCCAAATTTGGACGAAATCGATTGAGTGGTTTGCGCACAGGGGTGAGTGAAAGGATTTAATTTTTTAAATCTGAGTGGTAGTTGGTGATCGTTGGGCAGACTAGTATAGTCAAGCGCTCCCTATCCCGCCTCCCGGAGCTCGTCCAACGAAAATAATGTTGATTTAACTAATGAATAAAAATAAACTAAGTCAATAAATAAAACTGCACTTAAAATGTTGAGTTAATTGAGAAATCCCATGAAACATAAAAATAATATTTATGGATCAAAAAACAAAAAAATTAAAAAATCATTTGGTATTTTTTTTTATTAAAAAGCATGAATATAAAGAAAAAAAATATATATATATATGATGTGACCAACTAATGATTTTCTTCCTTTGAGATACGAGCAAGATGAATAAAGTTATAACACCCCGAAAATATAAAATGAAATTTTTATAGGAAATATTTAAAAGTAATGTTTAAATTGTAACGCCATAACAGGACTATCTTATACGTACCACATTTTTTGTACTCTCCCTCCCCCTTTCCTCTCTCAAATTCATTTCACTGGGTGTAAGAAAGTCATTCTCAAAACTACGTTGTACAATGAAACAAAGAAAACCGCTGGGCGAATATGAGAGTTATCCACATCTCCGAAGAGATGTGGCGTTCCTCAACCAAGATGAGTCGAGAAAACGGAGCTTCGAAATGATTCTGCGCTTGATAGGAGAGTAGGTAGCTAAATACTAGCGAGGGACTTAATAAGGGCCTTCAGCTTTTGATAACATAGGTACAAAACCGAACCATGCAATCAATCATTCTTTGGTATTCAGAACAAGTTTCAGAGAATCTTTACAAACTCTTATATAAAGTTGGTAAATAAATCACAAGGACAGAATTCAGATTTGCACTAATTGGATATTTGGTAAGTCGTTGAGGCAAGAGAGAAGCTGTCCGAACTTTTATCAGTAAAGTTGGAATTACGTTGGCCTCACAAAGATGAGACAAGTTAGAAGTTAGAACCAGGCAGATGTTAGCTAATTTCTTTGACCAATTTTTCTAAAAAATAGTTTTTTAATACGTAACATGTACTTTTGAAAATTTCTCATCTACATCCATTGTTGGCGTTGATTATCCGGAATAACAACATCCCCCTCTACCGGATAAATACAATTTCTGGATAATCTGATGGTCCCCCTGAAAAATTAACTACCGGAATGTTTTCAGAAATAAAAACCACAAAAACTTAAACATTTATGTATTTTGTATCTCACATTTGTAACATAGAGGGTTAGGGTTTATGACTCATGCCCGGGCTTTAACTACAAGGTCATATCGCCTACTACCAGAGCGCTCTTTCGTCACTCTGGTGGACATGAGCCTAACTCTACTATGGGAGTCCTAAATTTTGCCTACCTTAAATTTTTTATTCACCTAGGGTAGGGGTCTTTAACGAGTACCTGACATCATACAGGCTCGGGACCATCGCTTAACGTCCCATCCGAAGGACGGCGTGCTTAAGTTTATTTTACCTCCCAGATAAAATAAACTAAGGGCCTCGGTCGGGTTACGAACCCACGTTCTTGATCTCAGAAGTCAAGCACGCATACCACTGAGCTACCGGCGCCCTCTTTGTAACATAGATATTTAAACATAAAATATATATATATATATATTTTTAAAAAGTATGTAGTAAAATTTAATCAATAGATTTTCATTTTTAATAATATTCAATTTTTGAATGTTTAAAATTTCCAAGACTTTTTTTTTACGTTCGTGCACAAATCCGAAATCAAGTTTTCAATGGAATTCAACTTTTCAAAGTTCCTATTTTCGCGATGAAGTCTATGTGTTCTCGATTTGAACTTTGTGAGCGCTCTAAGATTTGGCCAAAATCAAACGAAAATTAGGATTATTTTACTTTGGGGGCTAAGTTTACAAGATATCGTTTCTTTTTGTGATTTACCTAAAAAAAGTTCAAATAAAATTTGTACAGAAAATTGAATGGCACATTTTATATGAAATTCGATTTTCAAATTGAAATTAGAATTTAAAAAGAAAAATGTCAGAAAATTATATTTATGGGATAAGTATTCCTGGAGATATTCTGGGAGGGAGGTGAATTTAGTTAGTTATTATGACTCATGCCCGGGCTTTAACTACGAGGTCATATCGCCTACTACCAGAGCGCTCTTTCGTCACTCTGGTGGACATGAGCCCGACTCTACTAAAAAAAAAAAAAAAACCTAAACATTGGAAAAATAAAAGGGTCGTTGATGAATCGCCCTCAATGGACTTTCCCAGTGCGAATTATTGAAATAAGTTTTTGCTCTCCCTCGGAAACCATTTTACCAATTTGGTTGAAAATCTTTAGGTGTTATTAGTCAGGGACTTCTGAATTATCATACTAAATTTCGTGTTGATATATTCTTATATTTGTTAATTATTAGAGTTTTTTTAGTTGGGCTCTCTCCGATTCCTCCTCTCCCTCGGACTATTTTGCAGAAAATTGTTATGTGATTTCCTTATGGAGTATTTGATTCACATATAAAATTTCGTGTCGATACAAACATTCTATAGGGAGATATTGTGTTCATCACATAGACAGAAGGAAATTTATTTTTTCATATTTGGAACCTAGAGATCGGAAAACGTGAAACTCTATCTACATTATATTTTATGCAAGAAAGCCGATATCGCTGAAAAATAATGGGGTTTTGAATACACATATGAAATTTTGTGTCTATGAATTCGTTACAACGGCAGTTATTTAAGTTCTTAAGTTAAGCATCATCCGAAATCCAACTCATGAAATTCAGTTGAAAACGCCGCATCGAATTTTTGACCGATTACGTAATTCCCCCTATACTTCGTATAGGTGGGTAAATAAAAATAGTGAAAAGTGGTGAACCATCTGAATGAAAATAAAGTGTCGCATTGAAGTTGAGTCAGCCTGTATAGAAATGTTGGTTTCCAGTACCATCTGCAATGAATCGTCGAAGAAGATATTCCAGAATACAAGAGAACTTCTAGATCCGAAGGAAAGTGAGGCACAATTTTGAAAGCTTTCCATATTCGAAATAGGCCCAGCTTAAGGATAAGAAATAAAGATAAGCCCGCTGTTAGTCGAGAAGCTGAGAAGGAGCTTCTTCTGCCTACAGAATACCGCTATTCCTCCCAACAAGGATTATCTTCAGAAATAAATTTGTATGAAGTGGCTGTCTGTATTTGGGGTATTTTTGATAATTATTTGGGTTTTATCCATTTCAGGTCAAACAAGTGGTTATTTACTATGTGTGTATGTTTGTTTGTTAGTTTGCTGTCTCATGTTTGTTGTCTCATCACAACGGGAAATGGCTATACATATTTCAACCATACTTCATATTAAAATTGATATGCCTACCTTACTAGACTTTGTCTGTGGTGACGTCACCGATTGCTATACTTTGTCTAAGATTAGGTTGGAGAGTGGAAATTTGGGATGTACGAAACTTTTGAGGCTGGCTATGACATTTAAAATTGGGGCGATTTCGGCTACGCCACGTAGGTAGGTGTCCTATGTTTTGAGAAGGCTGGGTTATAAGATAAGTATTTAGAAGAAAGAACTACATGACCTTGAGTTGGGAGAGCGGAAACTTACATAGGTGATTGAGTGAGGGCTTTCTGGTTACGTCTCGAAAAGCCCAATTGAGCGGCCCTCAAGGGATTTTTTGGGAGGGGAGAGACTTTGCATACGGGTGAGGCATTGCTTTAGATAGACTTTTTTCATGCATATGAAATTGCTGTACTTTGTCTATAGAGCTGGGGATGTACATTGCTAGACTTTCTCCATGCATACGAGTGGCTGTACTTTGTCTATTGTGTGTGACGTCAGATATTGTTGTACTTTGTCTACGCATACGCGATTGCTGTACTTTCTCCATGTGGAGCAGTTGCTGTACTTTCTCCATGTGAAGCAGTTGCTGTACTTTGTCTATACGTGCGACGTCACTGAAGGGAGTTCACTATTTCGGAATCCTCTCTATCTAGCTACTTATGCCTATTCAGGAATCCCGCGGATTCATTTATATTATTATGTACATAAAAAACAAACTTCTTTTTTGAAACATTGTCTTTCCCACAAAAAAGTACTTCGTCTCAATGAATTTCCCCACCACGAATTATTCAATAATTTTTCTCGCTCTCCCTCCAAAACTCGATACTTGACTTACATAGTGGTCTTCTCAATCCTCATACTAAATTTTGTATCGATACATTCATTACATCTGCAGTTTTTAAGGCGAAAGGGGACGACTGTCGGAAAAGTCCCATAAATCTATTTTACCCATAAATCTACTCAGTTTTCTTGTTTTTAATTCTGAAAAATGCAGTGTAACATGAATCGATTTGGGAAATGTGTGATATAAACGATATTAAGAGGGAGGAGAGATGAGGCTTGTGGTCGAATAAAACAAACTTGTGGAATTTTTACCAAGCTTTCTGCACGGAGTGTACCTTCTTCAGGGCCTGTATTGACATGAATAAAAATTACCCAATTATCATAATATAGATACAAGATATATTATATATCATGTGATATGTCTAACTTATTATATATAAATAGTTATAAGTTTAGATCAGTAATATTTGTTTGTTTGTATTTTCCACGTATAATTAGTAGGTATCATATCGTTGTAACAGTCTAATCGCATCCTAACCTCCCTTATGGTTAACGATATGCTTCATTTAACTCATCTTGTAATTTATGGTAAAGTAGTTAATATTGGTCGGTGGTGTCTATATCATGGATCCCTCAACAATGACGTTCGCTTGAAGTTGCCTTTTTCTTTTACTAATGAGCAGGTAATTAACATACTGGCTGAATGAAGTGAGTTGTTATTATTACCAACCTTTTAAGCCTATTTTATATATTTTTATATTCATACTATATAAGTACTTTATATTATATGACATGACATTTAGGTATGACTGCCTTAAATTGAGATGTTTCCTCTGTTTAGATATTATTATTTGTTTTGGTGTTAGTACATTTTCACTGAGGGGATGTTCGGTTATAATTAGTTTATATTGTTTTCAGTTTAAATATAATATTTCAGTTTGTTTTCATGTTCATTAATTAATGTTAATTATTGGTATAGTCACATTTATCTCATGTCCTTTATCCATATCTACAAACATTAACGCAATATATGTCAATACAGGCACTGAAGAAGGCACACTCAGTGCCAAAAGCTTGGCAGAAATTCCACAAGTTTGTTTTATTCGACCACAAACCTGATCTCTCCTCCTTCTTATTATATTGTTGGTCAATCCTTAACAAATTGTTATCGATATTGTTGTAAAATTATATTTTTATATGGTCAGATTGCAAAACACGTTTTTTAAATTCCTTTTGATGCGAGCTTTCCTCTGATTTGCGTTTTCTGTAATTCCGCGCATATTTACGATTCATATGAGACGACATCTTTTGCAATTTTCAATTTAATACAGATTTTTACATATATTTCGGCGAATATTTTTATTGTTTCACTTTGAGTCCTAGTAGTGCTCCTCAAGCTCTTTACAATGACATCCGAATCAACGTCCTATCTAAACGCGTTATCACGCTACACTAATTTCTAATTTTACACAACGCTAATTCGCAACAATCATACGCTGGCGCCCACACTAACCCGATAACGTCACAGGCGAAACAAACACTGCACAACAAACACGTACAGACATGCCCTGTCCATTGTGACTTCAACCGTTGTTAACGCATTATTAGTGTAGTAGTTATTAGCGATTGAAATCTGACGGTATTTTGTAACACAAGAAAGTTTGACCGGCTATCACTGTAACGAGCGAATAGACGTTTTCACGTCAATAAAAAATTCTAAAAAATATCGTTATTAGCAAGTGTGACATGGTGTGCATGGTTTTATAATTGGAGGTACGTGAAGAAACTGCTTGGGCCTCCGGTATAAATAATGTTAGTTCTCTGTCCCACAACAAGATCTGTAAAACTGACGAATGGGTTCATCATAGATAGCAGCCATAGGTGCACCAATTGTATTCCAGTTTTCAATTCTACTCTTCATTCTATTTTACAAGTTCAGCATATGCTATGCAAGTACATACACATTACATGCTATGCTTGTAGGTCTCAGTATAAACATAAAATAAATAACAATAAAATAACAGATTGGCTTGAACACAAAAAGCATCATTGGACTTTACATACTGGCCCGAGAAGGGAAACTGACCGACCGAGGTCAGATATTTCACGAAAAAAAAATGAATGCAATTTCTGAAATAAATGGAAGCTCATATTTTGTGAGATTACTTGGGAAATTCAAGCCCCCCCCCCCCAGGGGGCTAGAGTTGGACTTTTTACATCCTGATAAAAAAATAAAATATGCTCTATCCTCAACGACAAAGTTTTAATCAAACCTGAAGAGTTAAACAAAAAGAAAAAAGTTTTGTTCATTATACATCGGGACTAAGAGAGACGTATTTATAGAAGGAAAAATATAATCTGACCTCTAACAGATTTGTGCCAGCCGGCTTTCGAGGTTGCCCTCATCATTAGGCAGTCTGATAAAACATTTAAAAAAAACAGTTGAATAAATAAATCACCAAAATATATTATAGAAAGAATCCATAGAAAATATATTCGTTGCAATCAACCATTCAAATATTTATTTAAATAAAGAGGAAAGTCTGTTTGTATTGTGTTGTTTTTATTTTCTTACTCTTCTTTACAGGGAAAAAATAAAAAAAAACAAAATTCACACCGGGTAATTTGTGGATGATAGTCCCCATCATCCATCAAATTAACCACTTATTTTCCACCGCATAAATCATTGCCATATTTCATTTTTCTTCCAAAGATCTAAGCACAGAAATTAAAGAGGTGCGAAAAATGATGGAGTAGAAAGATTTGGTTTTTCCATCCGCTCCGTAACTTTAAAGAAGAACAGAGGATTATCTGAAATTAGAGGGCGTCAGTAGCTCAGAGGTCCTGTGCTTGCCTTGAAAAACCTTGAGCATGCTGTCCTTCGGATGAGACGTTAAGGAGGTTGCATGATTCCGAGTCTTTATGATGTTACCCTTGTTGAATAAACCTGGATATGCAAAAATACCGGACTCTCATAGTAGAATTGAACTCATGTCCACAAGAGCAACAAAAAAGTGCTCTGGTAGTAGGCGATATGACCTTGAAGTTAAAGTCTGGACATGAGTCATAATAACGAACTAACTTACCCCAACTTTATTTATTAGATTGATTTAATCGTATGAGTACTGGGGAATTGATGTAGTCGCAGTGATTCGGTGTGATGTAAAAAGTGTGATCTGAAAAAATGTGATTGGTATAAGAAAGTCCTGTTATATATTGTAGTAGTATGGTTTAACTTTCTTGTAAATTATCTGTATTTGGAGGGGGGGCTTCTAAGAAAAAAGTAAAGGTTAAAAATAGACAGACAATTATATAAAAATCGATTCATTTATCAATTCATACATAACGCCCTCTATTATTGTCCCCTCGACAATGGTAACTAGATTTAGAAAATCATAGGTATTTTTAAAATTAATTATTAATGAAATAGTTGTTAAAAAAAAAATAAAGGAAAATATAAATAAAAAAAGGAGATATGGTTAAACTTTTTTTTTTTTTTGCTTTATGCACGGTGCATATTAGCCATGTCAATGTGTTATATTTATTATATTATATATTTTTATGATATCCATGGCCCCGGCAGGGAGTTCTATTTACGAAATTAAACTAACTCCCGGACGGGATTCTAACCCACAAACCATGGTGAGACCATGCGACCAAAGCCCTACGCTCTAGCCCGCACGGCCACCATGGCCCCCTTGGTTAAACTTAAATATAATAATATTTGAACTGAGACATAAATAAAATAAACTAAATAATAAAATCTAGACAGCAGCTGCAACATATGGATGTTTTGGAGTAGAAAGAAGAACGTGGAGAACTGGAGATCTGAGTGACAAATTGGTCGGTCATGATTTTTGTTGGAACTTAACATTTTATCAGTTTTAAATGATGAGAATACCTCTCTTGAGATTGTTGGCGAGTGTGGAGATGAACTGGATATCATCGTAACATAAAACGCTATTTATATCCGTTTGAAGAACACGAGGAAAAAAAAAGGTGCGATGTGGACGAGAATCTAGAAGACCGAATTGAATGGACCTAACTTAGGATCCGAAAACATCCTCAGCACATCCCAGCAATAAAATCATAATTTATATAAATAAAAAAATAAAAAAGTATAAAAAAAATGTCTCAAAGTTCTAAAAAAACTTATTAAAGTTAGGAATATTGAGTTATTGTTTAAAATAATAATAATAATAATAATAATAAAATAAAGAATGAATCAAATAATAAGTATCAAAAAATAATCATAAGACTTTTCACTAAGTTATTTATCATCAAAGAATCCACCCGCCTCCCTGTATAAATAATTAGTGTAGTTTCAGCTCACGAGTTTTGTATATTGATATTATTTGCGAAAGCAAAGGAAATAAAATTTTATTATGAATAAATATTTCCCCTATAACAAAGGAGCATTACAATATATACTTCCTCCATAGATGATTTTTAGGACAACTGAAGTAGATTTAAATTAAATTAGTAGATTGTTTTAATATGAAAGGAAGGAAGGGTAAACAATTTGAAACAAAGAGGTTGAAGTTTTCTGTAAGTTGAACAGAAGGCTGACTAGGAAGATTAGGGCGGGTCCTGTCCCTGGAGAGATGTTGGCACACAGATAGGATAGAGAGAGGGAGGGAGCTTACAGTGGACTCGGAGATATCTTAGCACGCTAAATCCTGAGTTTGCTTCAGATAACTACAGACCACAACCTCCTCTCTCCTTCATTACCCACAATCCTTAACTCTATTTACTTTAGCATGTTCCTTTTTTGGCCCTTCATATATGTTTT
The DNA here is from genome assembly GCA_963662175.1 of Aradus depressus. Taxonomy (NCBI): domain Eukaryota; kingdom Metazoa; phylum Arthropoda; class Insecta; order Hemiptera; family Aradidae; genus Aradus; species Aradus depressus. The sequence continues at coordinate 15,219,012 of OY759215.1, forward strand.
ATCCATCTTATATGTCTGGAGTTATATTTAAAAATTTTTTTTTGGATTTATATTAATTTATAGTTAGTAGATTAACGCTTTTCCTCTTGGACGATCAGGGCCGGTGCGACCTTAGAAGTGAACCATGGTGACAAAAATTGTTTTTATATACCTACACCTATTTTTTTAAACAATAGAGAAATATTTTTCTTCTTGGGCTCTTTTTTTTCCAAATCCTGCAGATCACGTGCGTAGAAGCTGTGTGGATGTTCTACTGATCTTCTATTTATTCTTTGCTTTTGCTTGGATCAGGCTGAACATATCGCAAGACACAATTGGGGAAAGACAGCCACACGGAGACAGACATGAACAGACCAGGACAGACTTGTCCACAAACGGGGACTGCTGGGGGCAGTTCAAGACGTGCTCCGCTCCAGCTAGACCACCCTTAATATTAGTTTCAAGCTAGAGAAAATATTCTAATTATTTTTTTTACGTTTTCTTGCATGTGATGATTGAGATAGGCTATGCGGCGTGCCAAGACATTAGGGATTTGAGGACAACGAAAGAGCTGATCAGGTAGACAGGTCAGGAGCTGATAGAGGACACATAGGACCCCCCCCAGAGGACACGCCATGAGGCTAACTAGGAGGCACATCCAGTTCTGGAGAAGAGTCCCTGAGCAAGGACATCAAAAACTCTTTGTTGCGGAACCCCCAGGGAAAAGAAGCTGAGAGCTTCTGAACATGTGCAGAATAAACCTATGAACTTTGACAGGGCTGATCAAAGGACACTGTCATATGAATAAACATATACACAATATATGCACCGCTAGAAGCCCTCTGTGCAGGAAAATGAGTCTCCTGTTTCATATTCTAAACCAGTGTAAAACTCTAGAAAGTAAAAGATTTTACTGCTTCGGGTGGGTCTGCCATAGAAGAATCGAGGCGAGCTATGGAGGGAACCTGCAGCAGAATCCTGGACATTATTAAAGATACAGGGCTGCTTTAGGGACCAACACACAAGGAAGACCTTGCTAATTTCATTATTATCATAGATTTAGCCGTTTTCCCGTGAAGCACAAACAAACATATGCATACAGACAGGAAAACAGGCTTTTATATATCGTTCTCTTAAAAAAAAAATGCATGTGCAGGCAAAACTTCAATTTTATATATGAATAGACAAATGAGAGATGAATAAGTCGAGAAATTTAATAATTTTTAAAAGTGTACCTACTAATAATTTAGTACACAATTTTTGCTCAGCTGTTTCAAGGTTTTGAATCGGGGAGAGGTTTATGAGGGAAATACACATAAATGAGAGCGGATATTTCAAAAGTAGCATCCTTATAAGCCCGACTTACAGTTACTAACCGGCAGATAACTTTAGTAACCTGCATAAAGTTACAAACGTCCTTGAAATTACTAAACAGGCAACTGCTAGTTTATAATAAAATAAAAATAATATATTTCCAAGTTTCGAGCTTGATCTGCCCATCATCGGTATCTTTGTGATCCGTTTTCTTTCAAATCTATAATCTAACAATGTTAAACTTTAGAAAGCCCTTAACATTCAAGTGGATGGAAATTTAGTCTGGACAAAGTTCTGCAAGAGAGTTGTAGACATAAGATTAAGACTCATGACTAGCGACATAGGGACTGATGGAGTACGATGAACCGACACATAATATTTATTTAAAATATTTGTATTCAAGAATACATAATGTGTAAACAACGGATCACAAGGATACTGTTGATGGGATAAGCAAGCCCCATTTTATGATATAAGCAGTAAAATTATATATGTTATTAAACATAGAAGTCTCCTTAGCGCAACACAAAAATTCGTACTATTGGCAAACCTATAATTCTAATTGCGGCACGGAGCGTTCTGTGGTCAAATCGCTGTTGCGTCGCAGATACATGTACGAGTACATCCTAACCATCTAGGTTAGGTTAGGTTTTATGACTCATGCCCGGGCTTTAACTACGAGGTCATATTGCTTACTACCAGAGCGCTCTTTCGTCACTCTGGTGGACATGAGCCCGACTCTACTGTGGGAGTCCTAAATTTTGCCTACCCTAAATTTTTATTCATCTAGGGTAGGGGTCTTTAACGAGTACCTGACATCGTACAGGTTCGGGACCATCGCTTAACGTCCCATCCGAACTTATCATCTAACGAAGTGCGGCGCAGTAGTGTTCCTATGGAGACCAAAAGGTCCAACCGCTGCGGCGCCAAAGATAATTGTAGAATACAGCGGCACCGTCATGTTCCTGTGGGGATGTATGGCCAAAACGCTATGGCGCAGCAGATACCTGTCCATCACACCAACTAACTGGAAGTTGTGAACCGCAGGGTCCCATTGCCACACGTATCCCTCCGGCCTTGTTCACTCGTGTCCCATGTAACAACCTGATCATTAAAACTTAGTTAACATTCCGGGAGCGTCCACAGCGCTTAGACCCACCAACTCCACTAATTTCCCTTATTTAATGGGCGACTGTTTTATTACAAAACATTTGTGGAGCACTCTTTGGAAATAAAAATTAAATGAGTTTCCCTGAATAATAATTAGTACGTAATTGTTCTGGCTAAATTGAATTTTCCAGAATAAATTATAAGAATCTAATTAAATGAACTAGACATCTCTAATAAATTCAATTTGTTTTAGTTGGCAAAGCTTGCCTTGTTGTCGATATTAGATATTCTGTAGATCAAAGGAAAAATTTATTTAACTAAATGCATTTATCTTAGAAATAGAAGACATTGTCTTCCCACTGTTTTATCTACAATCAGAACCAGTTTTCAACGCAACTGCATCATCATCAGTGGCACATCTCACCTATACAGTAGGTATGGAGTCCAATGAACACTCCACATATAATTATTCAAGTGTGAAGGTTCACTTCGAATTTCAATATTATATTTGGTACCTAATAAATGTTTTTTTAAAATTTTTTAATAAAATAAATGTTAGTTTAAGAATTATATACGCTTTTAAAAGGAACTATTTTTATTTATCTGTTTTTTAGTGTTTATTTTTATTTATAATTTATTGTATACCTATATATTTTTTGAACTTATTTAAATAATTCTCAGTATTTTTAGATATAATAATATTAATTTATTTAGTTATTTAGTTATGGCAATCCTCCAGACTACCGACTGACAAACAGATATACAATCGACTGAATAACAAACTGAAGACGGAAATTAAACTATTTCGAAAAGCTAAATTTGATACTTACTTCTCCAACTTGAATGCTGAAAATGGCAGTCTCTGGCGAAAAACTCGTCGGGTGCTGCGTCAACCAGCAACGTCAGTATCTCTGCGATATGACAATGACTCATGGGCCATAACAGACGAGGAGAAAGCAGAGCGCTTCGCCTCCCATCTCACACAAACCTTCACACCTCATCCAGACATGCATGATTTAACACATGAAACACATGTCTCACAAACACTACATATCCCATTACCCCTTTCACTCCCTCCCAAATCATTCACACCTTCTGAAGTCGCATTTGAAATTCAACACCTCCCCAAAAAGAAGTCCCCAGGGTATGACCTCATTACGGCTGAAGTTCTCAAGGAATTACCTCGGAAAGCTGTCGTGTTCCTGACAACCCTGTTTAATTGCATACTACGCACAACACGCTTTCCAATTCAATGGAAACTCTCACACATTCTTATGATACTAAAATCAAAGAAGCCAGAACACTCTCCTTCCTCCTACCGACCTATCAGTCTTCTTCCAATATGTTCTAAACTCTTCGAAAAATTACTATACAAAAGGCTCATAACTATTCTTTCCAGTCAGCAAACACTTCCTCATCATCAGTTTGGCTTCCGCTCAGAACACTCCACAATACACCAGTTACACAGGGTTGTGGATTACGTGGCGTCTGCCCTAGAAAGAAAGTTTTATGCAACGGGGGCGTTCCTTGATGTAAGTCAGGCTTTTGACCGAGTTTGGCACGCGGGACTTCTTTATAAATTGAGACCGTTGCTTCCTCATACATATTATTTAATCATTCATTCATATCTAACAAACAGATACTTCGCCGTCCGTCAGGGCTCTTCTATCTCCTCAATAAGACCCATATTGGCGGGTGTACCGCAGGGTTCTGTCTTAGCTCCTTTATTATATACAATATACACATCTGACATGCCCACCTCCATCCACACAATGACAGCTACATACGCCGATGACACCGCCATCTTAGCTGCTGCTGACCTTCACATACACGCCTCATTTACACTACAACACCATCTCACACAAATTGAAAAATGGTGCAACACATGGAAAATCAAACTAAATACAGAAAAATCACAGCACATCACATTTACACTTCGACGAGAAACATGCCCCCCCGTTTTCATCTACGACAAGCCCCTCCCTCAAACTAATACTGTACGATACCTAGGACTGACATTGGATCGAAGACTGACATGGAATCCTCACACACGTCTCACACGAAACACGCTGAACCGTCGACTCAAAATACTCTACGGACTTCTAAATAGACGATCAAAATTAGACATGACACAAAAACGGAACTGTTATACTTACTTACTTAGACCATTATGGACATACGGATCACAGATATACGGTTCAGCAAAAACATCCAACATCAAACGAATTCAGGCATTTCAGTCAAAAACCCTCAGACTGATAACACAATGCCCCCCATACATAAACAACAGAACACTTCATAACGATCTTATGATACACACATTACCCGACACAATACAAACTATTTACATACGTTTTTTTAGAAAACTTTACACACATACAAATCCAGAAATACGTACTTTACCTTCACAACACTTACCACAAAACCCCCCACGAAGGTTGAAGAGGAGGTGGAACCGCGACTTACTGCCACCTTAGTTCCTATTCATTCTTAATATTTTTATTTTTTTTTATTCTTTTACATTATTTCCCTTTACTTTCATCATCTCTCTTACCCATTCCATCAAAGTTGTCTTTCAATTCCTTTTTATTTATTTATTTTTTTTTTTTTAAATTATTATTATTATTTTTTTTATTTATTTTTTTTTTTCCCCTTGTCCTTATAATTAATATAAATTTTCGTCCCGAGGACCTACCACTGGGTGGCCTTCCTCTCACATGCCATTCACGCCAACGTCTCCATACCTACCAACATAGATGCTGGTTGTTGCCCCCTAGCAACAGTTGCATGAATAAAAGCCAAAAAAAAAAAAAAAAAAAAAATTAGTTATTTATATTTAGTAGTAGGTTAGGTAGTAGGATATAATTATAACATAATTTTGTTTTTCATAAAGATGTCTATGTTTGGCTATGACCTGCCAAGCATGGTGACGATATCTTAATTATTTTCATGCGAGTTGATCAAGATGGACGTGTTTTAGAAGTGTTAGTTATTATGACTCATGCCCGGGCTATAACTACGAGGTCATATCGCCTACTACCAGAGCGCTCTTTTGTCACTTTGGTGGAGCCCGACTTAGGTCTGGTTTGGCCAAGATGGAATTGTTTGAGAGATTGTAAGAAATAAAGAAATTTTACAGTTTTTTTTTATTTTAGGTTCGTTGCATAATTTTTGCGATATTCCTTTTATTAAATTCATGTTAATATTAAATCTGCTTTTATTCTTTTGAAAAACATTAATTTTTTTGATAAAATTTATGAACTTAGAAAAGTCTTGCTTCTGTATTTTTTTTCAATTTCTCTAACGCCTTCAAGTGTGGTTTATGTACGTTTATTTTTTGGGTGTCTTAGTAGGACCGATGCCATTCAGTCGAAATAAATTCTCATAGAAACCAACGGCAACATATTTTATTTCTATGAGCAATGTCATCCCACAATATCCTTACTACCATACAAAAACGGATTTACTACCGAATACAATATTTATTTCGAACTAAATAAATCTTTTAGACTCAAGAAATAAACGAAATTAACATTTTGCTCTCTTTTGATCCAATTCCTGCCGAGTTAGTTTCTATACAACTTTTTTTGGAATTTATATACATATTTATATTAAATTTTGTTTTTGAATTATAGTTTATTATATATATTGAGTGAATTTATGTACCTAATTTTTAAACAATATCATTTCGATTTCGATTATTCAAAAGTGTGTACAAGTAACCATTCCTACAAATATCAACATTCGTTACATCGACAGTTATTGAAAGCTTTGAGCTGAGCCCTCCTGCTAATCTTCCTTCGAACCGATTCGGCTGAAAATGTGTCATCCTATATATATCTTATGAGTGTTCATTAGACTCAATAGTGTATAGATGAAATGCACCGATCCACCGTGGGATGTGGATGTGCTTATAGTACGTTATAGTGTTCAAACACACACACACGCAGGTACATGAGAAGCCGGTAGCACAGTGGTATGCGTGCTTGTTTACTGAGTTCAAAATCGTACGTTAAGCGATGTCCCCAAGCCTGTACATTGCCAGGTACACACGTTAAAACCCTAAATTAATAAACCTGGCTAGGTTAGGAAACAGCGCTCTGGTAGTAGGCGATGTGAACTTGTAGTTAAAGCCCGGGCATGTGTCACAATAACTATCTCTCCAGAGAGGTACGTTCGTAAAGTAAACTATCTTTACATAAATTGCCCCAACACCTAACAAAATGGCCACTGAGAGGATATTGGAGCTGTCGGAAGCCATTATCCTACCGAGTGGAGGCTGATTTGGGTCATTGTGGTACAATTATCTGATCTCTGGGAAAGGACTCCATCATCGGATTGAATAATGCATCAGAATACATTACCCAATATTGACTTATGTATCCCTGTATTTATCTTAAACAATGGACCTTTCTTTTCTTGTATCAACTTCCCGATCAGTTTATTTTATTAACTTGAATTATATTGTTACAGATTTATTAGAGAAACGAGTTTATTATAAATATAATTCCGTTGAGAATCATATTTTAAAAATGATGTTACGGATTCGTGTTTGAACTGTTCTGATGAAGTCTGAAATTGTTGTATCCTCCATATTTGTCTGTAACTGTAAACTGTAAAACTGTATATTTTTTTCTAAGAAGGAGGGGATCAGACTTGTGTTCGAAGAAAACAAACTTGTAGCATTTCTGTCAACCTTTCGGCTATGAGGCTTTTTTCAGGGACTGCATTGATACATATATATATGTATATATAGATATATATACAAATATAGATTTGAGTAAATATATGACATTATCACTACTCGTGAAGAAGAGTTTATTATAACAGTCGCATTTACAGAGATACAATTATACAATAAGGTTCCTTAACATTACCCTTATACACTAAATACAAATCAAAAATAATCAGTTAAATTAAAAACAATGCTATTGCTTAAGAGTAAATTAAAAAAAACTCTTTTAGGTCTTCATTGATTTGGAGGATGGAGGTGTCCCTCGAGCTACCAACCAATCTAAGGCATTTGTTTTAGACCACTTGAAGAGTTCTCAAGTTGGTATTGCTTGCAAGACCGGCCCATACTGGGCATGCATACGTTATCACTGGCCGCAAGAGAAGTGTGTATATGAGGAGTCTATTGGTTAGATTAAGGGCTGCCTTTCTGTGAAGTAACGGGAATAAGGAGAACACAAGTCAGCTCACAGTATTTGCTTTCTATCTGATATGTTGCCTGGAGGCGTCGGTCGAGAACACCAAGGTATTTTACTGTATCGGTCTAGTCCAATTTTTCTACTTTCTGGGGTAATGCGAGGCTTGTCTTTTTGTAAACAGGCTCGCTTCAGTTTTTCCTTCATTAATTTTAAGTTTCCATTTATAGAAAAACCGATTGATTTGTCTGTAAGCGTCCGTTAGTCTATAATTTACTTGTGACTAAACCAATAATTAACATATGTATTTCCACCAAAACGAACTGAAATATTATATCTAAACAAAAAACAAATATAAACGTATATCATAAGTGATTTAATAACAAATAATATGACATCTAAACAAAGACAACATTCTAACTAGCAACCTGACAGAATGAAGTGAGTGTATATTATTATAAATCTTAACCATATGTTTATATTTGTATTACTTTCTTATACCTATAATATAAGGAAGTATTGTAATCGTGCGAAAATGCGAGATCAAGGTTTCAACTGATTTTCACGTTTGAAGGTCCCCTGAATACGTTTTGATGATTTCATGATATCTGTCTGTGTTTATATGTGTTCTTGTATGTGATTCAAAAGTTGTGAGCTCTCTACCGCAAGAACGACAGTAGCTATGAACTTGAAATTTGGAATGATGGGGTCACATGTTCGAACTTGGGTCTGATTAGATTTTGGCCGAAATCGGACGAAAATTGAGACCACTTTACCCCGGGACCTAACTACATTTGAACTTCCAATTTTGACCAAGGTCTTGATTAGGTTTGAAATATTAATATGAAATTATGGCTCTTGGCGTACTCATGTATGCATCTACTGATCCAGGGCAATTTGTACAGTGAACTATAGCATGGAATCTGCCCATAGGGTCTAGTTTCCTTTAACATAAGTGAATTTATGGAGCGTGGGAGTAGGAGATATGAAGCTATCAACAGTCGCCAGAACGGCTCTTGAACCACGATATTTAAAATTGAAATCTAATCTCCTGATATCCAGTAAAATCGATTAGAGATTGGCATTGCATAATTGTTAGACTAAGTAATAAATATATTGCAAAATATGTTATATATCAACTTGTTCAATCAAGTTTTTGCTCTGTTGCCCACCAAAACGAAACCAATCGACCTCCGAAGCTTCTAAACCCCACGCACCTCTGCAGTGCAGTGATATCATAGATTTATAAGTACGAATCATTAATGACAGTAACATTATCTGCCGTCATAATTACTTATGTAACATATTATTTTGTAATTATATACATAACACTTTTAATGTAGGTACTGTGATAATTATAAATTATTGTTAAATATATAAATAATAATATTACCACATTTCCTATAGAAATTATATCTCTGGTCTTTTACTAAATTTTAATTTCTACAGTAGTTTTCGAAAAAGGCCCTAAAAACTATCAAAAGTTGATTTTGAAGAAAGTGCACTTAATTTTAAAAAATTTCAATTAACAAACTTTTCATTTGGATTTCTAAAGATATGCCATATTGTTTTTCTCAAAAATGTTAAATCTAATTTAAAGGTGGTGTTGGGAGAACAAATATTGGGTTTATTTTCTTAAATCTACATTATAAAATTAAAAAGTAAGATGGAAAAAACAAAAAAAACATTAAATTAATTTTTAAAAAAGAAATCTTATAAACTAATAAATATTGGCCATTCTTCAAATTAAAGTTATCTTGGGCACATAAAACATATAAACAAATAAAAGTACCTCCTTTGCTCATCAATTTCAGTGATATTTCCACCTTTTTAGTTCATCACATCTTCAGCCTAAACACAACTCACTCCTCGCCTGTCAGTCCAACTTCACATCTCATCTCCACAACATAGACCTCGACTCTAATTAAAACAGCTGATGGTCGTCTTTTGTTTTTTACTCATTACTTCATATAATTATTCACCAATTTAGTTGCTTCACAGTTTTTATTTTATACTAATAAATATAATTAATTTAATAACTTACTATTAATAATTTGAATGTGTGTAATTTTATACATCACAGTTCATATTATTATAATTAATTAAAATAAAGTCACATTCATTCCCTGGAAAATATGAAAAGTCATTCAGTTGCCTCTCTAGGTTTGAAATTTTAAATTATTTTCTTCTCTTATCTTTTGCTGCTTTTGTTGATGTAGAGTCACGTATATTTTTTAAATTTTTTTCTTAACTTTTTTTGACTTAATTTTAACTTTCCTTTGCTCCTAAATGCCACGCACCTCTGCAGTGACGTGATGTCATAGGAATTATACAGTGAGAAACATTAACACTACTAACATTATCTACCGTAATGACTACTTGTGTAACATATACTTTGTTAATAAGTAATTACAATTTTTAAAAAAATTAAAAATTTTATGTTAATTCACTGAACTGGAAACGCTACTTATCAGAATACATTTCTGCGGTCTATGTCTATATAGTGGAGAGCTAACAAAATAAATAAAAACGAAGAATTTGTTTAACTTTCAGTTTAATTCTACAAAAGATATGTATATAAAGTGTAAATAAATATATTTTACGTTTCCTAGAGCCTACACTACCCCAGAAGCTGGCCATCAACATCCAAGTGAAAAACGCCTTCCCACACATGAATAGGCTATAATTGAAAATTAAGTTTTTCGTCGTACCTACGCAATCAAATTTGAATCAGAAGGCTGTTTCGGCTGAAAATTAATATATATTGTTCCTTTGGATGTCTGGGATTCACATATAACATTTCTTGTCGATATATTCCTCTTCGGCAGTAATTGGAGGTTTTTGTATTTACCTTCTTACTCTAATGCCCGTTGGCCCGTTATGGCTGAAAATCAGTAAGTGTCGTCATATGGTTCTGGATACACATATAACATTTCTTGTCGATGCATTCTTTCTATCGGGAGTAATCGTGCTCACAGATGACAAAAAGGAAACCAATACACTATCAGGAAATATTAATTTGTCCTAACTAAGCGAAGACTAGGGGAAGTTATATAATCGATCAAAAATTCACTTAACCGTTTTCGGCTAAATCAAGAAAACGTCTAAAAATATGTGTTTCAAAACTACATTTCAAGTTTTCGGCATGTATCTCGAAAACCGGTCGACCTATAAAAAATAATATTTCATATAAATTATGTATTTTAATATTTTCTACAACTATTACTCGAAAAGATTTTTGATTAGGCCATAAGCATAAGCTGAATCTTGTAAAATGTAGTTAAGTCCCGGGGGAAAGTGGTTTCAATTTTCATTCAATTTCGGCCAAAATATAATCAGACTTAAATTAGAACATGTGACCACTTCATTCCAAATTTCAAGTTCATAACTACAATCGTTTTTGCGGTAGAGAGCTCAAAACTTTTCAATCAGATACCTACACACACACAGAGACATGATCGCGAAAATTATCAAAACGTATTCAGGGGACTTAGAAACGTGAAAATCAATTGAAACCTTGATTTCGGATTTTGGAAAGATTACAATACTTCCTTATACTATAGGTATAAGAAAGTAAAAATATTTCTTTAAACAATGGAATTTTCTTCTGGGTTTTCATTCAAAGATATAATCAGAGATGAAGGCTTTTCAGCAGAGGGCTGAATAACTTTTTGTTCTTACCTGGTCCTGTTTTTCACTCCAATTTTCTTCTTTCATAGAAAGTGAAAAAGAAAAATCTTAAGTAAGATCAGGGATATAGAAATTCAATTCTTGTGCCTGTTCTGAGCTTCAAAAGATTAAAGTCTCTTATTGAGAATATACATTAAAATATTCATATAATTATTATAAAAACATAGTTAACGATAAGACTTCCCAGCACGAATTAATCAATTGCGTTTTCGCTCTCTCACCAAAATCAATCCCCAGTTTAGGCTGAAAATCAAACGTTGACTTACATCGGGGAATTAAGATCCCTCATACTAACTTTGTGTCGATACATTTATTGTATCGGCAATTATTAGGGACTTTCAGATGTGCCCCTCTGATCTCCCTTCCCTTCGGCCGATTTCGCGGATAATGTGTCATCCTTATGGGTTTTTGAATTCACAAATGCCTCCCTCTGATCTCAGCAAATCCATAGGTGTAGTTCTTATGAGGTTCTGAATACATATATAAAAGTTTTCGTTGATATTCTGGTGAAAACTCAACTTTGAATTTCTGATAGATTATGTACATAATATGTATCAAAATTATATTAATTACATGTACATGATATTATCATGTACATGTTCAGGTAATTAATATAATTTTGATTAGAAACTAGTAGGTGTTTTTTTTTTTTGGATTTAGATCAATATATAAATGTTCGTGTTGAATATACCGGCAGTTATGTGGTTTTCTAGTTTCACAGCTATTTGACGTATATAGGAAGTTTTGTGTGCGGTCAGAAATTGTGTGATGACAAGGAACTTCATTTGTAAATTCAAAACTTTATGGAGTTACACCTATTAATTAGAAAATATGAAAAAAAAACATCTTTTACCCAAGAATTTAAAAGGCTCATTTTTTTCTCTTATGTTTAATTTTGCAGTCTCGTTCTTCCAGCAGTCTAATGTTCCAGCAGTAGTCAGCAAGCATTGCAGGCATCTATTTCCCTTCATACCGCTTTTCCATGGTAATTATATCTTTATGGAACCTTTCACCATGTTCAGCGGAAACATCACTGCAGTTTTCAGGAAAATAATGTAGATGTGAGTCTTAAATTATAATTTTAGGGTATCGGTTAATAGAGTAATTCATCTGAAATTTGAAGTTACTTGTATTTCTATACATGAGGATCTATATTCTCGAACGAGAAGACGGGAGATATTATTCGAGAACATGAACAGTATTCTCATGTGAATATCTGGGATTCAACACGTTCCTTCTCAGACAATGCATACATTAGACTTTCAAATAAGGTACCTAGCATCTCATCTCTGCAGTAAATCTGACAATATTTTTTTTCGACAAGTTTTTACGTTTTCTGCTAAATTCGGTTCAAGAGACTTCCGGTTTTTTTGTATTTATATATATTTTTCATTTTTGTGTTCGAACAATAATAATTAAGAAGCCATGGATTGGTGCCAGCGATGTTGCAAGGTAAATTTAACGCTAAATTCTTTATTATTACTGTTGTGCTTTTTTAGTTTTGGAACTTTGGTGTGTAGGGTAAAAAAATGTGTGGGACCTATATAATGTATAAACCAGAAAAAAAATTAATAAATTTTAAATTTTCGCTATTCCTACTAAACCATCTAACTAAATTTGGAGTCGATAGATTCATTACATCGTCAGTTATTAGGACCTCTGAATTGAGTCACCCTCTAATTCCCTTCAAACAATTCCGCGGAAAACTAATAGGTGTTGTTCCTTCTTTGTGTTTTGAATTCACATATGATATTTTTTATCGACTGATTCATTACACCAGCAGTTGTCATCAATACATAACAATTATTAGAGTATAAAAAATAAAAAAAATGTTTCTTAATTTTTGTAGAAGAATTATTAAGGTATTTTAAAAATTGAAAAGTTGTCGGTGAATCACCGGTTTAGAATTTCCCTAGCGCGAATTAATAAATTAAGTTTTTGCTCTCTCCCTTCAAAGTCAATCGACCGTTTGGGCTAAAATGCAATTTTTGACTTATGTAGAGGCTTCTAAATCCTTATATTGTCTTGTATGGGGTACATTCATTACATCGGCAGTTATATAGGTACTTATCGGCCCTCCTTCTCCGGTCCTCTTCCCTTCCCTTCGACCGATATCGTGGAAAATTAATAAGTATCACCCTCGTGGGATTTTGAATTAAATATGAAATTCCATATAGATTCATTCTATAGGCCCTGAAGAAGGAAATAAATAGTTTTCGAAACGTTGGCCAAATACTGAGTTTTTATTCACGATAGAAACTCGAATTTCTTCAATATTGAAAAGTTACTATCGACTTTATCAATTATTATTCTTATTTTTAATATCCGTATTCTGGAATATCTTTTAGGATTCATATGATTTCAGAACCAGAGAGATGGAGGATTTACTTGGAGATATAAACAATTATTTCATGTTTTCTCAGATACCTTACGTGAAGAAAATACAGAGTAGTAAAGACATTTTGATATTAAACCATTTTGTTTCATCCGTTTTCACGCTGAAGCTAGAAATAAGAGACATGAGTAGTAACATTTTCGAGTTTGGGAAGTACACTCGGTCATCTCTTTCAAAACAAAAAACTTGTTTAATTTTTATTCTTTGTCTAATTCCATAAAAATATACACATAAAGTGTACCCATTTTGACTTACGCCATCTTTAGCACAAAGTTCAAAAGTGACATTTAAGTTTGCTAAGTTGTCATATGTATACAATCCTCAGGTTACCTGAGATTACCTATGGCTGCGCCCCCCTGGCCCCTGGGGGATTTCCTGGGTTAGAAAGGTATGGGGAGGTCTTACCTTAACATAACATTAAACGTTATGTTGTAAATTTTACAATTCTTTCTGTTGTCAATAATCGTTATTAAAAAATATCTCAAATAAATAATTGATAATTAAAGTTAATTAAATTTAAAAAAAAATCTAAATGAATTTACTTCAATGATTCTAATAAATATATTTAATCAAATTTTACTAAAGAATTTACTGTGCCTAAATGGATGTACCTTCGGATTCATGTCTTTGGATAGTACCAATATGGGACATAGAAAGTTTTATTTAATTTGCCTGGAGTTATTTGGCCACTGAAAATATGTTTTGGTAAACCCGAAGTCTTTTGAGAGAGATTGTGGGAAGCTAAAGAGAAATTAAAACATATTACAAAAATTTACACATTTATTTAAAACAAAATACATCTTGAGAGTGGCCATTTTAAAATATAATTTCTACTCACAATGACGTCACTGCCGATTCCTAAATTATACATAATTCATATACATATCATCTCCTTCATTATATCATCTTTCCATCAACATCACTTCATATCCACTAACATCACCTCGTCACAATCAGAATTTTTACTTTACTGTTTAAAAAAAAAATTGAAACATCAGAAACATATTTTGGAGGCACTGCCGAGATAATAATATAATATTAAATTTATAAAATGAAAACTTTATAGTAGAATACATATTATATTCGTATATAAGAAAGAAAGCCTATATGACATAATATTAAAATACAAGAAGAAAAATAAATTAAAGATGCGTACAATCTTTATAATGAAAATACACAATATATTAAAAACTTTTATAATGAAAATACACAATATATTAAAAATGCGTACAATTTTTATAATGAAAATACACAATATATTGTATTAACTTAATGGCGGTAACAGGGGTGAGAATTAGAAGTGAGTTAGTCGTTCAAACAATTCCCAATTTTTTATAGTTCTATTAACTTCCAGCTGTTCCAGAAAGTCAAGCTATCTTTTTCACAAAGGTGGAGAAACATTATTCCCATTGTTTCATTTATATCGATTCGGTCGCTAAAGACTGTAGATTTTTTCACCTTTTTTCTTCATTTCTGACATGTGCTTAGGTTTTTTTTATGTGGGAAGGTGAAAAACCTTGAGCACGCTGTCCTTTGAATGGGAAGCAATGGTCCCGAGCCTGTACGATGTCAGGTACTCGTTAATGACCCCTATCCTTGAAAGGTAAACCCATATTGTCAAAATTTAGGACTCCCACAGTAGAGTGGACTCAAATCGAAAGAGCGGTCTGGTAGTAGGCGATATGACCTTGTAGTTAAAGCCAATGCGTGAGTCACAATAACAAACTAAAAATATTTTATATTCAATTAATGTTCCGTAAGATTTATTAATTTAGCTCTTTTTCAGAGTAGGTCTAAAAAGGTTGTCAGAGATAAAAATGGAAAAGCCACGATACCCTTTCAAATCGGTTTAGGGAAAAATACAATTTATACTGATGGTATAAAAAAAAAAAAATTACGCCTTTTGAAAGCATGGAAATTTCATTTCATTTCCATGAAAGAAAAAATCTTTTAAAATATTGAATGGAATGCGGGAGTGTTGAAATGGTTCTGGGAGTGTGGAAATGGTTCTATGTCAATGGTATTTTATTACCAAGTTTGGTTTTGTTCTGTTTTGTTTCTCGGTTCAACACTCTTCCAACCCAAGTATCACAACTTTTTTTTTTTTTTTTTTTCTTCCTCAGTTGTACAAAGTATAAGGGAACTTATGTAATCGGTCTGAAATTCACATATTATTTAAAAGGCTTTTGAATTCACATGTGAAATTACGTGTCAATTCATTCATTACAACATAAGTTACTTCAGTTCTTGTGTTGCCCCCCCCCCCCCCCCCCCGTCCTTGTGTTGCCCCCCCCCCCCCCCTCCCCCGTCCCTTAATATCCTTCTTCCTTTTGGCTGATTTGGCTGAGAAAAAGTAAGTGTCGTTATGGGGTTTTGGATCTACGAACACAATTTCATATTGATATTCATCCTATCGTGTTCACAGACACACAGACGGGTAGGAATTTCATTTTCAGGGAACCAGAGGTAAAACAGGAACAACATTCCGTTGACAATAGCACCAAATTTAATCAGAAATTTCCTCTATAGCTGGGGAAGTAGAAAGGAGATGTAAAATAAGATGTAGTCTGACCTCTCACAGATTTTTATTTGTATTCGGTAGCCGGCTTTCGAGGTTGCCCTCATTATCAGGCAGTCTGATAAAATAAATTTTGAAATTACCCATAATTAAAATACGCCCACATATTAAATAACTTAATATAAACTTATCAAAGATACAAACAATATCCAAAATATAAAATAATTAACAATAAATAGGTAATAAATAACCAATAGTAATAATCTGAGAAATTATCATAATTAAATTAATATTCATAGTTCAATATAAATTCATAAAAAAATTTTTACAATCGACTTACCATAATCTATAATCAAACACAGATAAATTAGAAATGGACACGTTGCTTTCCAAGTAGTATGTACTTTTCTCAAAATGCTTATAAGCAATCGTTTCTGGTGAGTGATATATGTATATAAAAAATATAAAATATATTATATTACAATTTCCAGTATTAAGATGTAAAGCAAATAAGATATAATTGATGTTAAAAAATGTTTTGTATCAATGTCTGTTCTTTTCATTTTAGTTGATAATGGCCCAAAAGAGGTCGAAACGTTAGAAAATAAAAATTGATTGGACCTAATTGGCCACTGATTTACCCATACCATTTAGATAAAAGCTCCCAACAGAAAGAAACAATGAATTTTTATTTTTATTCGCTAGCCGGCTTTCGAGGTTGCCCTCATTCTCAGACAGTTTGACAAAAAATAAATTTTGAAATTACACCTAATTAAAATATTTTAGTAAATAAAATTTAATTTTATTTAAGCTAGTATTCTACCTCTGAGCTATCGGCGCCCTCCAATAATAATAATAATAATAATTAATAAAAATAAATAATTTCGATGAAATATCGCCCTGAAAGAAAATTTATCAATGGAAATATAATTATAAAATATTTATATAATAATAATTAAAATATATATTGTACCTTCAATACTAGGAATTTGATATTCATGTATCTCTTCCGTTATTTATTTTTATTTAAATATTATTTAGATATCATACCTATGTGTTTGTATTTTAAGATTTATTATTGGTTGTTTATGTTGCAGTCAAAGTATGAATTCAGTCAATGTATACACAAACTAGTCAATGTATACATTTGCTGAATTCTCTAGTCGAAGTGTACATAAACTAAAATATGCATACTTTCACTAGTGGATGTATACACTTACGTCTATGCCTTAGTGAAAGTATAAATAGCTAGCATTAATAATGTACACTTTTACTAGTAAAAGTGTACATTTGGCGTATAATTGAAATAGTTCACGTTTCTGGCTTTACACGGGTAAAGTATATGTTAAAGCTAGAACCTGTACTACTTCAAATATAGGAACGACGGGAGGGGCAGATATATCGTCCCGCCGGCGGAAAGCCGGCAAATATGCCCCCAAATTTTGTAATATTTCGATTTATGTTTGTTCTAGGAATTTATGTACTCAGATGAATGATTTTTTTTACAAAAACCTTTTTTTCTCATTTATTTATACTTTCACTAAGGAACACTAGAAAATGTATACATTGTCTAGTAAATGTATACATTCTCTAGCAATAGTGTTCATTTTTATAAGCAATTGATACTTCCACTAAAACGGTTAGTTAATGTATACATTGACTAGTTTGTATATACATTCACTGGAAGTCACACTTTGACTGCAACATAATATTTTATAACCTATTTTGATGTACAAAATCATATGACGTATCCAATTACCATTTCGGTTTAACGGAAATAAGTATTATTATTATGTTCCAAAGATCTTGTGAACATCTTGAAAACGTTCAATGAACTTGGGACTCATCAAAGAAAGGTGTAAAAGGCATTTAAACTCTTTAATTAACTAAAACAGGAAAAGGGGGGGGGGGGCCCGCAGGGCTTTTTGGGAGGGTCAGAACTTTTGAGTGGGAACTGTAGGAAGGGAGGAAATTTAGTGTGAACCTTTATTTCTGGCACTTTTCAGCTAGACTGGATCTACTTAGCATCGGAGGAAAACATATCGACTACTATTTGGAACCATAAAATAAAAACATAAGCATTAAGTAAGTTTAATGGTTAAGAAAAGTCGTCGGTGAATCACCGGCAATGTACTTCCCCAGAACGAATCAATCAGTTACTTTTCGCTCCACCTCCAAACCAATCCACCGTTTGAGCCAATATTCAACATTTGACTTACGTAGGGGCACCCTAATTCTCTAATTCTCATACTATATATTTCGTTAGGTTTTGACTTCAAATATAAAATTTTATGTGGATTTACATTCATTACATTTATTGAGGTTTTTGAGTTGAGACCTCCTCTGATCCCCCCTTCCCATTTAGCCGATTTGACTGAAAATCGATAGGTGTTGTCCTTCTGGGGTTATGGTTACACATATAAAATTTCAGTAGTGTCGCTCATGTCCACTAGAGCGACGTAAGAGCGCTTCTTTGTTACTATTCATATATTGATATCCTAATAAAACTTTTTTACTTTACTCGTGAAACTCACAAAACTATATAGAATGTATGTATTCCACCTGGGATAGCATTATTATCTCGCTTTACTCAAGTTGTTGTCACTAACGTTAACCGTTACTAATTCAACTACCTAACAAGCAGAATGGCTTTAGAGAAGCACAGAGAGAAATGTGCCCCAGGCTCAGAGCCCTGGGAAACTCAACCTCGAATTTCTGACCGATAACATAACTTCCCTTATACCTCGGGAAGTAAAATATAAAAACGTTTTAAATAAAAATTAATAATAATAATAAACTTTATTAATGGGACTGAGCCCAATACATGATTTGATCAGTAGATTTTTTAAACAAATACAAACAAAAAAAAAAGTTCATACGGATATATATCATATATAATATGATGAGGGCGCCGGTAGCTCAGTGGTATGCGTGCTTGACTTCTGAGCTCAAGGTCGTGGGTTCGTAGCCCGACCGAGGCCCTTAGTTTATTTTATCTGGGAGGTAAAATAAACTTAAGCACGCCGTCCTTCGGATGGGACGTTAAGCGATGGTCCCGAGCCTGTACGATGTCAGGTACTCGTTAAAGACCCCTACCCTAGATGAATAAAAATTTAGGGTAGGCAAAATTTAGGATTCCCATAGTAGGGTCGGGCTCATGTCCACCAGAGTGACGAAAGAGCGCTCTGGTAGTAGGCGATATGACCTCGTAGTTAAAGCCCGGCCATGAGTCATAAAACCTAACCTAACCTAACCTATAATATGATAAAACTGAACAGAAAATAAAGGTTTTAATTTAAACAACGTACATTTAATTTATAAAATGTTTAAATTAAAGCGTTAATTTTTATATTATTTTATTTTTACAATAGAATACAATTATAAAATACAATATAAAAAATAAATTAATAAAAAAAATTTTAGGAGAAGAAAAGAAAAAAAAATATAAATCATTTCAAATCGGTAATAATAGACAAGTAGTGGTCGCAGACTGCTTGAAGAACGGCGGACACCTGGCAACTCTAGACACTAACCACTCATTCGTCAAGTCCCATTGCTGATTTAACTCAATCTTCCTTGCAAGCCTTGGGTTTGTTAAAGTTGGCTCCACAAATTAATGAAGGCCGTTATTATTTACGTCATTCTGGTTCTTTACTGACTTAATTACTGACCAACTTTTCGTTAACTCTTCAATGTTCATAACTTCTCCTTAAAGTTTCCTTCTGCATTAAAAATCATCTTTTTTAATGGTTTTCCGAGATATTTAATTCTATTATTTGTGATGTAGAGGTAGCGTGCTAGCCTACTGGGCTCAAGATCGTGGGTTCGGAACCCGGCCAAAGTACTAATGTTTTTTTTTTTGTTTTTTTTTTATTTGAGAAATAAAAACCTTGAGCACGCTGTCCTTCAGATTGGACGTTAAGCCATGGATTTTAGCCTGTACGATGTCAGATACTCGTTAAAGACCCCTGCCTTAGTGAATTAACCTAGAAAATTTAGGATTCCCACAGTAGAGTCGGGCTGATGTCTAACAGAGTGACGAAAGAGCGGTGTGGTAGTAGGCGATATGGCCTCCTAGTTAAAGCCCGGGCATGAGCAATAATAACTAACTCTGAAAAAAATCTTCGGTGAATCACCGGCTATGTTTGTTTGTTTGGTTGGTTATTTTGAGCGAACAACTACTTCGGTTATTATCGCCCTATCTTGTTATATTCCTTGCACTAACTAAGCCAGCGAACTCTTGATGCAGATGACAGGAACAGACATGAACGGATCCTACAGGGGACCACGGGGCCCAGGGAAGGCCAAGCACAGGACCAAGGGAAACCAACGAACAGGCAGGCCGGCTATGTACTTCCCCGGAATGAATTAATCAATTACGTTTTCGCTCTCCCACCAATGTCAAACGGCAGTTTGGGCAAAACCTCAATGCGAAAATTTTATCGTATAAAATTTGTATTATGTGTTTTCACCGAAATTTCATGTTTTGCGAAATTGTTTCTCCGTGTAGAGGATAACTCCTTATATAATTAATGTATTCAAAATATTTTTTTTTTGGAAGAAGAAATTCATAAAAGAATCAAATTGGCCCTTTCCCACTTCTTGAAAGCAATGGACACATAATAAAAAAGTCGTCGATGAATCACCGGCAATGTACTTCCCTAGAACGAATTAATCAATTAACTTTTCGCTCCCCTTCGAAAACAAGTCGACCGTATCGCTAATATTCAAGAGTTGACTTACATAGTGGCTTCTGAATTAAGTTAAGCCCCTCCTCTCAACCCTTTGTTCCCTTCAGTCGATTTTGTTGAAAATTAATAGACATTGAACTTGTAAGGTCTTAAATGTATTTATACAATTCCATGTCGATACAATTATTACATCGGCAGTTATTGGGGTCCTTGCATTAAGCCCCCTCTGATTCCCTCCTATCATTACTTTTTGGAATCAAGTGGTCGGAAAACATGAAATTCTTGTGAAAACTCAACATCGAATTTCTGACGAATTACATAACTTTTCCAGCTATATGAAGTACTATACTTTTAGACTATGTATAGTTTGCAATTTTTCTAGAAACCCAAGTTTTTCATTGTTAGTATGTTTTGCTGGTTAGTTGTTGCTTCCAAAAAGACAAGTGCGAAACTAAAATAGTTTCCCTGTAAATTATTTCTTAAAGCAAGAAATCTGTCTTAGAAATATGATCGCCTGGAGAGAGGGCTTTCCAGCATAGCTTGTGTGGGTTTAATCAAACAGGTTTAATGTTATATTCATACCACGGATCCACGGCTTCTTGGAGAATATAATAACAAGTCTATTAGTTTACTAAATAATAGCCAGTGCAGTAAATTCAAATTTAGAGCTAGACTTGAGGCTATACCCTTATGCAATTGTATGCAATGAGCAATTGTTACTCAAAAACTCCGCCTGATGCCCGGTCGATTCGATGGGATCTACTACGTTAATATATGACAAAATGAGATATCTTATAGACAACTGGAATCTGAATCCAGGGTCTCTCTCATAAAAGTGGAACTAGTTGATTTTATGGAAAACTGACCCTTTTCTTCAATCCTTCAAAACTATTTTAGTTTGTCCATTTCTCAGTTCTTTAGAAAGTGGGGAGGCGGAGAGCATCAACAAAACTGAGTCCAGAGAACGAACAGTTCTAACTTTGACTAACTTCTTGAATACATTAGACCCCTAAAGTTTGGATAGGAATGGTAACTTCTAACTTGATAAAATCGAAAATTTACAATCAAAATTAGTTAAATTTCAAAGTATTTAATTATAATTTAATATAATCTATGAGAAACAGCTTAAATAGAAAAATCTGTGAAAAATGTCAAGAGGGGAGAAATCACCCAGTGATGACACTCCCAAGGCACTGAGTTACTCTCATTAATAACTCACTGATATTGCTGCTACGAAAGAGGTCTCTAGGCCATTGGCGCTTAAGGCGTCGTTGGGGAAAAATTACTATGAAAACTCAAGGAGGAAAATAGCTTTCATTTTTTTTGTACCTGGATTTAACTACTTCGGTGACGTAGTGAATGCTGAGATCAGTATGGAGGTTCTTTTTGGAAACATAATAAGAAGGATTTTGGATTGAAGGGATTGGATACGTTGCAGATTGGAAACCTTGGCAGAACCCCGAAGTTCAAGTCTGCAAGTCCACATTGGTTTCAATAAGAAGAGACCCATGATTGTCCACCAAATCGGTAATTAGATATCAGAGGTAGACTGAAAATTTAGGTGATGTATTAACGCTGGGGAAGTACGTCACCATCGTGATCCACTGGTGATTATATCTATATTCTGGACGGTGTGAAACTGAATTCATGACCTTGAAAGTTTGGTTATATTGTACACCCAGAGGTAAAACTGAATACAGAAAAAAATCCATTTACCTGTCTATCTAATTCACATTTGTTTTTTAAAATGTTTTTTAATACTCATTCATTTCTT
This sequence comes from Aradus depressus, assembly GCA_963662175.1. Lineage (NCBI taxonomy): Eukaryota > Metazoa > Arthropoda > Insecta > Hemiptera > Aradidae > Aradus > Aradus depressus. The sequence continues at coordinate 15,241,630 of OY759215.1, forward strand.
TAATAATGTTTGTTCATGTAACAGTAAAATTGTATTTTTATACATGAATGAAAAATGAAAAACAAACAAAATCAAAGTTAAAACCTGTAAAAGATAACCAGCCTCTCTCTTCCTTCAGGCCTCTTGATACTCTCCCATCGCTCTTCTGCCTTCCACAAATCGTTCCTTGTCCAAGACCTCTTTCTCTGAAATTCGCTCGCTCCCCCAGATCCCCTCTTGCAGGCCTTTTGATACCCTCTCATCATCCTTCGGACCTCTTCACCCCCTCCCTTCGCTCCTTTTATTTTATTATTATTTTTTTTTATGCCATATAGGTATTCATATCTAGAAGTTAAAAAACGTTGAGCATGCCGTCTTTCTGATGGGACGTTAAGCGGAGGTCCTGAGTCTGTACGATGTACAAGTACTCGTAATTGGTACCTAGCTAAAACCTTGGTAGGCAACATTTAGGACTCCCACAGTAGTGTCGGGCTCAGGTCCACCAGAGCGACGGAAGAGCGCTTCTTTGTTACTATTCATATATTGATATCCTAATAAAACTTTTTTACTTTACTCGTGAAACTCACAAAACTATATAGAATGTATGTATTCCACCTGGGATAGCATTATTATCTCGCTTTACTCAAGTTGTTGTCACTAACGTTAACCGTTACTAATTCAACTACCTAACAAGCAGAATGGCTTTAGAGAAGCACAGAGAGAAATGTGCCCCAGGCTCAGAGCCCTGGGAAACTCAACCTCGAATTTCTGACCGATAACATAACTTCCCTTATACCTCGGGAAGTAAAATATAAAAACGTTTTAAATAAAAATTAATAATAATAATAAACTTTATTAATGGGACTGAGCCCAATACATGATTTGATCAGTAGATTTTTTAAACAAATACAAACAAAAAAAAAAGTTCATACGGATATATATCATATATAATATGATGAGGGCGCCGGTAGCTCAGTGGTATGCGTGCTTGCCTTCTGAGCTCAAGGTTGTGGGTTCGTAGCCCGACCGAGGCCCTTAGTTTATTTTATCTGGGAGATAAAATAAACTTAAGCACGCCGTCCTTCGGATGGGACGTTAAGCGATGGTCCCGAGCCTGTACGATGTCAGGTACTCGTTAAAGACCCCTACCCTAGATGAATAAAAATTTAGGGTAGGCAAAACTTAGGACTCCCACAGTAGAGTCGGGCTCATGTCCACCAGAGTGACGAAAGAGCGCTCTGGTAGTAGGCGATATGACCTCGTAGTTAAAGCCCGGCCATGAGTCATAAAACCTAACCTAACCTAACCTATAATATGATAAAACTGAACAGAAAATAAAGGTTTTAATTTAAACAACGTACATCTAATTTATAAAATGTTTAAATTAAAGCGTTAATTTTTATATTAATTTATTTTTACAATAGAATACAATGATAAAATACAATATAAAAAAAAAATTAATAAAAAAAATTTTAGGAGAAGAAAAGAAAAAAAATATATAAATCATTTCAAATCGGTAATAATAGACAAGTAGTGGTCGCAGACTGCTTGAAGAACGGCGGACACCTGGCAACTCTAGACACTAACCACTCATTCGTCAAGTCCCATTGCTGATTTAACTCAATCTTCCTTGCAAGCCTTGGGTTTGTTAAAGTTGGCTCCACAAATTAATGAAGGCCGTTATTATTTACGTCATTCTGGTTCTTTACTGACTTAATTACTGACCAACTTTTCGTTAACTCTTCAATGTTCATAACTTCTCCTTAAAGTTTCCTTCTGCATTAAAAATCATCTTTTTTAATGGTTTTCCGAGATATTTAATTCTATTATTTGTGATGTAGAGGTAGCGTGCTAGCCTACTGGGCTCAAGATCGTGGGTTCGGAACCCGGCCAAAGTACTAATGTTTTTTTTTGTTTTTTTTTATTTGAGAAATAAAAACCTTGAGCACGCTGTCCTTCAGATTGGACGTTAAGCCATGGATTTTAGCCTGTACGATGTCAGATACTCGTTAAAGACCCCTACCTTAGTGAATTAACCTAGAAAATTTAGGATTCCCACAGTAGAGTCGGGCTGATGTCTAACAGAGTGACGAAAGAGCGGTGTGGTAGTAGGCGATATGGCCTCCTAGTTAAAGCCCGGGCATGAGCAATAATAACTAACTCTGAAAAAAATCTTCGGTGAATCACCGGCTATGTTTGTTTGTTTGGTTGGTTATTTTGGGCGAACAACTACTTCGGTTATTATCGCCCTATCTTGTTATATTCCTTGCACTAACTAAGCCAGCGAACTCTTGATGCAGATGACAGGAACAGACATGAACGGATCCTACAGGGGACCACGGGGCCCAGGGAAGGCCAAGCACAGGACCAAGGGAAACCAACGAACAGGCAGGCCGGCTATGTACTTCCCCGGAATGAATTAATCAATTAAGTTTTCGCTCTCCCACCAATGTCAAACGGCAGTTTGGGCAAAACCTCAATGCGAAAATTTTATCGTATAAAATTTGTATTATGTGTTTTCACCGAAATTTCATGTTTTGCGAAATTGTTTCTCCAGGATAACTCCTTATATAATTAATGTATTCAAAATATTTTTTTTTTGGAAGAAGAAATTCATAAAAGAATCAAATTGGCCCTTTCCCACTTCTTGAAAGCAATGGACACATAATAAAAAAGTCGTCGATGAATCACTGGCAATGTACTTCCCTAGAACGAATTAATCAATTAACTTTTCGCTCCCCTTCGAAAACAAGTCGACCGTATCGCTAATATTCAAGAGTTGACTTACATAGTGGCTTCTGAATTAAGTTAAGCCCCTACTCTCAACCCTTTGTTCCCTTCAGCCGATTTTGTTGAAAATTAATAGACATTGAACTTGTAAGGTCTTAAATGTATTTATACAATTCCATGTCGATACAATTATTACATCGGCAGTTATTGGGGTCCTTGCATTAAGCCCCCTCTGATTCCCTCCTATCATTACTTTTTGGAATCAAGTGGTCGGAAAACATGAAATTCTTGTGAAAACTCAACATCGAATTTCTGACGAATTACATAACTTTTCCAGCTATATGAAGTACTATACTTTTAGACTATGTATAGTTTGCAATTTTTCTAGAAACCCAAGTTTTTCATTGTTAGTATGTTTTGCTGGTTAGTTGTAGCTTCCAAAAAGACAAGTGCGAAACTAAAATAGTTTCCCTGTAAATTATTTCTTAAAGCAAGAAATCTGTCTTAGAAATATGATCGCCTGGAGAGAGGGCTTTCCAGCATAGCTTGTGTGGGTTTAATCAAACAGGTTTAATGTTATATTCATACCACGGATCCACGGCTTCTTGGAGAATATAATAACAAGTCTATTAGTTTACTAAATAATAGCCAGTGCAGTAAATTCAAATTTAGAGCTAGACTTGAGGCTATACCCTTATGCAATTGTATGCAATGAGCAATTGTTACTCAAAAACTCCGCCTGATGCCTGGTCGATTCGATGGGATCTACTACGTTATTTTATGACAAAATGAGATATCTTATAGACAACTGGAATCTGAATCCAGGGTCTCTCTCATAAAAGTGGAACTAGTTGATTTTATGGAAAACTGACCCTTTTCTTCAATCCTTCAAAACTATTTTAGTTTGTCCATTTCTCAGTTCTTTTGAAAGTGGGGAGGCGGAGAGCATCAACAAAACTGAGTCCAGAGAACGAACAGTTCTAACTTTAGACTAACTTCTTGAATACATTAGACCCCTGAAGTTTAGATAGGAATGGTAACTTCTAACTTGATAAAATCGAAAATTTACAATCAAAATTAGTTAAATTTCAAAGTATTTAATTATAATTTAATATAATCTATGAGAAACAGCTTAAATAGAAAAATCTGTGAAAAATGTCAAGAGGGGAGAAATCACCCAGTGATGACACTCCCAAGGCACTGAGTTACTCTCATTAATAACTCACTGATATTGCTGCTACGAAAGAGGTCTCTAGGCCATTGGCGCTTAAGGCGTCGTTGGGGAAAAATTACTATGAAAACTCAAGGAGGAAAATAGCTTTCATTTTTTTGTACCTGGATTTAACTACTTCGGTGACGTAGGGAATGCTGAGATCAGTATGGAGGTTCTTTTTGGAAACATAATAAGAAGGATTTTGGATTGAAGGGATTGGATACGTTGCAGATTGGAAACCTTGGCAGAACCCCGAAGTTCAAGTCTGCAAGTCCACATTGGTTTCAATAAGAAGAGACCCATGTTGATTGTCCACCAAATCGGTAATTAGATTTCAGAGGTAGACTGAAAATTTAGGTGATGTATTAACTCTGGGGAAGTACGTCACCATCGTGATCCACTGGTGATTATATCTATATTCTGGACGGTGTGAAACTGAATTCATGACCTTGAAAGTTTGGTTATATTGTACACCCAGAGGTAAAACTGAATACAGAAAAAAATCCATTTACCTGTCTATCTAATTCACATTTGTTTTTTAAAATGTTTTTTAATACTCATTCATTTCTTTAATAATGTTTGTTCATGTAACAGTAAAATTGTATTTTTATACATGAATGAAAAATGAAAAACAAACAAAATCAAAGTTAAAACCTGTAAACGATAACCAGCCTCTCTCTTCCTTCAGGCCTCTTGATACTCTCCCATCGCTCTTCTGCCTTCCACAAATCGTTCCTTGTCCAAGACCTCTTTCTCTGAAATTCGCTCGCTCCCCCAGATCCCCTCTTGCAGGCCTTTTGATACCCTCTCATCATCCTTCGGACCTCTTCACCCCCTCCCTTCGCTCCTTTTATTTTATTATTATTTTTTTTTATGCCATATAGGTATTCATATCTAGAAGTTAAAAAACGTTGAGCATGCCATCTTTCTGATGGGACGTTAAGCGGTGGTCCCGAGTCTGTACGATGTACAAGTACTCGTAATTGGTACCTAGCTAAAACCTTGGTAGGCAACATTTAGGACTCCCACAGTAGTGTCGGGCTCAGGTCCACCAGAGCGGCGAAAGAGCGATAGTAGGCGATATGACCTCGTAGTAAAGCCTGGGCTTGAACCACAATAACTAACTAAAATGTATTTTCGTATTGCGTACAAACACAAATGAAGTGGTACTGTACTAATGTTAGCAGTACAAACGTTCAAGCTTCCTCATGTTTTTTTTTAAACGAATTGTACTCAAAGCAACATAAAATATTTAAGGAAAGCCTCATATTATTTGCATATAGTCACTGAATTCTCAGTGTATTTATTTATGTGTTCTTCCTATGTTACTGTGATTCTCTTAGTTGAAATGAGAGACTAAAATTAATTAACTCGAGGGGCAATCAGATGTTCATGAGACTTCATCTACACAGAGCATGTCTGGGATATCAGATCCCTTTTTGGAACGGATCAAAGGATTGCACGGATATAGAGAACAGTTTAATTTATATATAATATATTATATTCACAATAGCAACATAGATACGGCAGATCTAGTGAATCACATATTTATATAGTAACAGTAGTAACATAGATACCGCGGATTCACTGAATCACATATTGAAAGAGTGCTCTGGTAGTAGGCGATATGACCTTGTAGTTAAAGCCCGGGTATGAGTCATAATAACTAACCAATTAAACTACATACTAGAAATTTAGCAATATTTCTAAAATAAAATTAGGGAGAAACTTAAAAGTTTTTTTCTACTAGGAATGGGGAGTGTAACTCAATTTTTTTTTTTTTTAACCAAAAACATGGAGATTGTTGTTATTGTGGAGTTTTGTGCAGACCATTAGGGAGATTCACAGGAAGGTGCACCGGGTTTAGCCGGAGGGCTATATACTCCTTCCCCTCTCCCCCCTCCCTACATCCGAATTTGGCGACTATGGAGATAAGAGTCAATATTTTCGTTCCATTTCTGGTGTTGTTACTTCTTGTATTGAGATCTATACTTACGTTGAGGATATGGACAGTGTTCAAACACTTACCAAGGTTCGAAGTGTTGCGAAGAGCTGCCGATGGCTTTCATTTTCATCTTGTTTGAACTGGAGAGACCCATTGTGGAAGGAAGGTGTGCTCGTCGCCTCCAGATCAACCCTCAAATATTTTCGTTTTCCTACTATTATTGAAGATTTCTCGCCAAGATACCATTTTATTCAGTTTTTTTTTTTTTTTTTTTGTGGCCTCATGTACGATGCATATTACCCATGACTCTTATAACGGTGTTACTTAGTTGTTTATGACATCCATGGCCCCGGGAGAAAGTTCTATTCATGAAATAAAACAATAAAACTCACTCCCGGAAGGGATTCGAACCCGCAAACCATGGTGAGACAATGCGACCAAAGCCCTACGCTCTAGCCCGCATGGCCACCATGGCTCCCTTTTATACAGTTATTAGTTTCAAAATCTATAGTGCAAATATTAGCTAAAAATATTAGACAGATTTCTGAGTTTCCTCATCACATGTCAGAATCAGATCTTTGTTCTCTGGTTAACTTATAAATAAACCAACAGTTTCTCCCTCAAGTTTACTAAGTATTTCCCAAGCCAAGTTACTTAATAACATACTTATAAATATTTTATAACCACATCACTCCCTCTTTATAAATAGGTAACTATGAAGATAATTATCAATGGTCTCAGAGAAAAATTGGTCTTTGCAATAATGTTCCTTATTAAATTTCCAAATGTCAATATGCCCTTAGATTTGAGATGGGTCCAGTAGAAGTTATTGAATTCCGAAAAATTAACATAAATATTCGTAATCGAGGAAACGAATGAAAAATTGGTTTCAAGATGTAATTTTTCGGCATGTATCTCGTAAACCGGACTACTTTGAAATAAATTTATTTCACATAAAATTTGCCCTTAAATTTTCTCTACAACTTTTATTCGAAGAAGTTTTTGATTAGGTCCTTAATATGAGCGGGATCTTATAAATGATACATACATAGGCTCTGAAGTAAAATGGTGCATAATTTTCGTTTCGTTGGCCAAAATCTAAACTGATCTAAGTTAGCACAGTTATTAGAGGATTTGTGTTAAGCCTTCCTCTAACTAATTTGACTGAAAATCAATAGGAGTGTCCTTTCATTCTCTGGGGAGTTAGGTTCATAAACACACAGAATTTATTATTTTTATTTTTGCAATAAGGCGGTTGGAAAACATGGAATTCCGTTGAAAACTCAGCATCAAATTTTTGACCTATTACATAACTTCACCTATACTTCTCACAGCTGGGGAAATTAAAAAAAGACAATGAGACTATTTACTGACTTTCAAGTGAAAGCCTCACCTTAGTGAGAGCCCTTAGGTAGGAGAGAAATGTGAGTGGGCCGTGGTTGAACTTTATGGAGCATAACTTTGAGATTGGATTGAAGGAGAGCCGGGCTTATCTCAAAGTTGAAACAATCCTGAAACTTATAGGATATAGTAAGTGAGATATCACTATATTTCAACCACCCCCAATAAGGGCGCCGGTAGTTCAGTGGTATGCGTGCTTGTCTTCTGAGCTCAACGTGGGTTCGAAATTCGAACGGGGCCCTTAGTTTATTTTATCTGGGAGGTAAAATAAACTTAAGCACGCCGTCCTTCGGATGGGACGTTAAGCGATGGTCCCGAGCCTGTACAATGTCAGGTACTCGTTAAAGACCCCTCTACCCTAGATGAATAAAAATTTAGGGTAGGCAAAATTTAGGATTCCCACATTAGAGTCGGACTCATGTTCACGAGAGTGACGAAAGAGCGCTCTGGTAGTAGGTGATATGACCTCGTAGTTAAAGCCCGGGCATGGGTCATAAAACCTAACCTAACAACCCCCATAGATAATATTGTGTCATTTTCCTCATTTAATAAAGTAAATATTCCGTTTGACAAAAGAAATGATGAATTCTTATGAGATGATTGTTTTTCTTTTATTTACTTTGATAATTGTTTTTATTTTTTATATATAATTAATATTTTAATTATTATTATTGTTTAATTTACATGTTTTCTATTATCATACAGTATGAAATGAATTTGAGAGAAGGGAGAGTGATCCGTACAAAGGTGGTTGTTATATGAAATTCGGCTTTATCACGAATACACGTATTAAAGTAATTTTCGTGTAATTTTATTCTCACGTATGTTCTTTGAAATGCCTTTTTCACAAAACAAGCTATATGAAACGTCGAAAAATCATAATTATGTCTAACAACTTTGAAAAAAATTGTAACCTTTGTATGCGAAAAAAAAGGTTGACGTTCCCATCGGTCCTTTTAGTGAAACAGTACAGGTTCGGATAATTGTGAATCAGGCTTTTTGTGGCACAAATCCTAGGTATCGTATAGGTAGGTAAAATTTAGGACTTCCATAGTAGAGCCAACAAGACGAGGGTAATGGGCCAATGAACCTCCGCTTTGTCTCTAAGGACTCCTACCACATAATGATAATTAACCTCATCGTAACTAAATATTGTTGCTAGTTTGCCAACTGAATATTTCATTAGTAATAATAACCTAACTTACAGTTACAAAGCGGACAGATAGCGTTACTACTTACTGTTACTAACCTGCTTGAAGTTACAAAGAGGAGGCAACCTAGAGCTCTCACAAAGCTGCAATCATATACACACATAGAGAGACATCAACGCGGAAATGAGCTAAACATATTCAGGGGATCTTGAAACGTGAAAATTCGATCTCAGATTTTCGTACGATTACAATACGTCCTTATACAAGAGGTGTAAGTAAGTAAAAGGTAAAAAAATATGTTGTGGGTAAATTATGGAACGATGAGGAGTTAAGTAATCGGTCAAAAAGTTGATAATACTAAAATATGGTTCTAAAATTTCTTTTTTTTTTATTCTTTATTTTGAATATTTACAATCGGTATAAGCCATAAGTAAATTCGATGAATGATATATCAAAAAAAAAAAAAATAATAAAAAAGGTAAAATAATGATAAATAAAATTAAAAAAAAAAAAAGTATATATATAAAATAATAATAAACAAAAAAAAAATTATACAAAAAAAAAATAATGTCTAAAAATGCATAAAACATTTGTTACTGTCGTGTGTTTGTATGTGAACGTTTGTATATTAACGAAATATTTTGAACATCTAAAAAATTTGGTTTCAAAACGACACTTTAGGACGATTTTCGGCATTTACTTCGTAAACTTAGCGACCTTCCAAAAATGTATTGCCTACAAAATGTGCCTTTTAGTGTTTTCTATAACTCTTTTTTACAATTTTTTTGAGTAGTTCATAAATATAAGCGATGTCTTGTAAAAATTATACTAAAGTTCGGTAAAGCGGTCTCAATTTTGGTCGGATTTTGGTCAAAATCTAATCAAATCTAAATTAGCACGTGTGACTTCTTTATTTCATATTTTAAGTTCATAGCTACAATTGTTTCTGCTTTAGAGCTCTTAACAAAGTTACACTCACATAGGCATGATGGCGAAAATGGTCAAAACGTGAAATTTTAACTGGGGAACTTGAAAAGTGAAAACTTGATCTCAAATTTTCGTACGATATAAGTATGTGATAAGAATTCATTATTTCTTTTGTCGAACGGAATATCTACTTTTTTAAATGAGGAAAATGACACAATATTATCTATGGGGGTGGTTGAAATATAGTGATATCTCACTTACTATATCCGGCCATGTATGTATAAGTATGTGATAAGAATTCATTATTTCTTTTGTCGAACGGAATATCTACTTTTTTAAATGAGGAAAATGACACAATATTATCTATGGGGGTGGTTGAAATATAGTGATATCTCACTTACTACATCCGGCCATGTATGTATAAGTATGTGATAAGAATTCATTATTTCTTTTGTCGAACGGAATATCTACTTTTTTAAATGAGGAAAATGACACAATATTATCTATGGGGGTGGTTGAAATATAGTGATATCTCACTTACTACATCCGGCCATGTATGTATAAGTATGTGATAAGAATTCATTATTTCTTTTGTCGAACGGAATATCTACTTTTTTAAATGAGGAAAATGACACAATATTATCTATGGGGGTGGTTGAAATATAGTGATATCTCACTTACTACATCCGGCCATGTATGCATAAGTATGTGATAAGAATTCATTATTTCTTTTGTCGAACGGAATATCTACTTTTTTAAATGAGGAAAATGACACAATATTATCTATGGGGGTGGTTGAAATATAGTGATATCTCACTTACTACATCCGGCCATGTATGTATAAGTATGTGATAAGAATTCATTATTTCTTTTGTCGAACGGAATATCTACTTTTTTAAATGAGGAAAATGACACAATATTATCTATGGGGGTGGTTGAAATATAGTGATATCTCACTTACTACATCCGGCCATGTATGTATAAGTATGTGATAAGAATTCATTATTTCTTTTGTCGAACGGAATATCTACTTTTTTAAATGAGGAAAATGACACAATATTATCTATGGGGGTGGTTGAAATATAGTGATATCTCACTTACTATATCCGGCCATGTATGTATAAGTATGTGATAAGAATTCATTATTTCTTTTGTCGAACGGAATATCTACTTTTTTAAATGAGGAAAATGACACAATATTATCTATGGGGGTGGTTGAAATATAGTGATATCTCACTTACTATATCCGGCCATGTATGTATAAGTATGTGATAAGAATTCATTATTTCTTTTGTCGAACGGAATATCTACTTTTTTAAATGAGGAAAATGACACAATATTATCTATGGGGGTGGTTGAAATATAGTGATATCTCACTTACTACATCCGGCCATGTATGTATAAGTATGTGATAAGAATTCATTATTTCTTTTGTCGAACGGAATATCTACTTTTTTAAATGAGGAAAATGACACAATATTATCTATGGGGGTGGTTGAAATATAGTGATATCTCACTTACTACATCCGGCCATGTATGTATAAGTATGTGATAAGAATTCATTATTTCTTTTGTCGAACGGAATATCTACTTTTTTAAATGAGGAAAATGACACAATATTATCTATGGGGGTGGTTGAAATATAGTGATATCTCACTTACTACATCCGGCCATGTATGTATAAGTATGTGATAAGAATTCATTATTTCTTTTGTCGAACGGAATATCTACTTTTTTAAATGAGGAAAATGACACAATATTATCTATGGGGGTGGTTGAAATATAGTGATATCTCACTTACTACATCCGGCCATGTATGTATAAGTTTCAGGATTGTTTCAACTTTGAGATAAGCCCGGCTCTCCTTCAATCCAATCTCAAAGTTATGCTCCATAAACTTCAACCACGGCCCACTCACATTTCTCTCCTACCTAAGGGCTCTCACTAAGGTGAGGCTTTCACTTGTAAGTCAGTAAATAGTCTCATTGTTTTTTTTTTTTTACTTCCCCACATATATGAAGTAAAGGGAAAGTTATTTAATTGAATTGTATATATATACGAGTATACAAACAAATTTTGGTCTGTATATAGTAAAAAGTTTTTTTTTTTTTGTTGTTTTTGGCCATAGAGACCATGACTTCAATATCTGCTTATATGTAAGTATGTTTGTTTTGAGCTTTGTGCAAAAAACGGCTGAACGTATATTCATAAAATTTGCAAGGCCTTTCAAGGATTAAGCAATAAGCTATTTGGCACACTCAATTTTGAAGAGAAGAGTGAGTTAGGGGTCCAAAAACATAAAATTTGTGCTGGCTTTTTAATGATCGAATCTTCATAAAATTTCATATGAATCTTCCTTATAAGCTTATTCTTTGATCGGACTTCGCCTCAAACCAGCGGTAAGTTAATACCAGGAAAACTGCCATGGATAAATTAGAAAGTATACATATTTTCCTCCCGAGGGAAGGAGGGGGAGGGGTTGTGGAATTTCATTTTTTTTATCTTCATCCGAGGATCGCACGTAGTCAACTTCAGGTAATATAATGCAAGGTTACTCCTGAGCAATTCACGCAATCGATATCTTCCCGTCAATGACGGATAACTCAACTACTTTGAAAGTCGTCGGTGAATCACCAACTATGTACTTCCCCAGAAGGAATTATTCAATTAACTTTTAGCTCCCCCTCCTAAACTAGTCGACCATATGCGCTAATATTGAATAGTTGACTTACATAGGGGCTCCTAAATCATCGTACTATATTTTGTGTCGATAAATTTGATTTAACATCAGCTGTTATTTGAGTTTTTGTGTTAAGCTTCTCACCTAATCTGGTTTTACATATAAAAATTTGTATAGATACATTCATTCTATCGGGAGTTATCGTGTCCACAGACGCACAGACAGGCAGAAATAATTTTTTTCATATTTGGAATCGGGAGGTGGGAATCATGATATTCCATTGAAAACTCCGCATCGAATTTTTTGCCGTTTACATAACTTCCTCTATACTTCGTATAGCTGAGGAGGGGTCTCTGAAATAGCTCACCCCCTTCCCTGCACTGGAGGGTTGAGACGAAGGGTTGGTTACTATACACATACTCCGTGAAAACAGCTCAGCGTGTGCTGGGTCTTAGCCCTGGGAAAGTAAATAGATTTACAGCTGAGCTGGATGATAGACGCCGGGCAAGCTTGTTGATTTTGATGTGTTTCTTATCGGTCTGGGGCCAAAGGGGGACTAGAGATTTATTGGAAAAGCAACAAATTCTGAGAAGATATAGATAACAGGCTAACTATAGTGTACATCTCTTGGCTGGGACTAAGAGGGTTAGGAGTAATTATTACGGCAGTACTCCCAAGTATAGGGGAAGTTATGTAATCGATCAGAAATTCGATGTGTAGTTATCAACAGAATTTCATGTTGTGCGACCTCCTGATTCCAACCATGAAAAAAGCAATATCTGTCTCTATGTGTGTGCCTATGAACACGATGACTCTCGATAGAATATATGTATTGATACGAAATTTAAAATTTGAATTTAAAGTCCTTTAAGGATAATACCCATAGATTTTCAGCAAAATCGGCCTAAGGGAAAGGGGGATTACGGGAAGACTTAAAACAAAATTTATAAGAGCGAAACTATCAATTTTCAGATGAATCAGCCGATGAGGAGGTGGGGTTCTGAGAGAGGATAAACACAACTACTCTAAGAACTACCGATGTACTTGGATGTGTCAAATTTTGAGCTTGGTCTTTGGTTTTGGAGGGAGAGCGAAAACATAATGCTGGGAAAGTATATAGCTGTTGATTTACTGACGTCTTTCTTTCATTTTATTCACTGTCGTTACTTTTTCGAGGCAATTATCGGTACATATCGAAATCTCATGAAAACTGTGGCATATACTGCTTGTAATGTACTCTTCATTTGTAAAAACTCTTGTTTCTGTTAATATATGAGATGGAGGCTCGTGACTCATTGCTTTAAAATCCTTCTAAGGCCCAATCTTCACTAAACAATCCACTCCCCTTTGATCTCTTCCCCGTATTCTCTAATTCGTCAACCACAATTATATAATCATTTTAATTATTTGCTTGTCCATCTTTTTTTTTTTTTGTTACTCTCTATTTTTATTATATTTTTTTATAATCATATTTCCCAAATTATTCGATCATAATCAATATTATTACTTTTTTGTTCATTTTACACATTTATATATTTTTATCAGGAAGGTATTGAGGAAGATATACGGCCCTACTCCAGAGGAGGATGGAGGATACGGACCAATAGGGAGCTGAGGGACCTGTACAAGAGATCGGACTTGGTCGCCTTAGTGAAGCAGGGGCGGCTGCGATGGCTGGGGCATTTACAGAGGATGGAACCAGACAGATTGCCGAGGAAGATACTGGAGGGACACCCGGGAGGACAAAGAAGATGAGGTAGACCCCGCTTACGTTGACTGGAGGACCTCAGAACGATGGATGTGAGAAGATGGAGACGGGAGGCCAATGATAGAGAAGAATGGCGGAAGATGGTTGCGGAGGCCCAGGTTCTACAAGGACCGTAGCTCCAGGGAAAAAAAGAAAAAGAAGATATATTTTTATCATGCATTTATTTATTTTTTATATCTTATTTCATTTTGACTATTTTTATTTTTCTTCTCATCTAGCTCCTACTTTCTAAAATTAATTTTATTTCAAACTTTGTCTGGGCATCCTCCCCTCTTTTTTATAATCAACCATCGTATTATGCTCTGTCGTTGTTTATTAATGCATTTAATTTTTTTCTTATTTATATAGATTTTTTTTTCATTTTTACATATTCTTTTTATTTATATAAATACTTTTATTTATTTATTTTTCTTCATAATTAAGATGTTAATGTCATATTTTTTTTTTTTTTGTTAATCATTTGTTTATCTATATTTATAATTGTCCTGTTTTTCTCCAATGTAGCACTCATTTATTTATTTATTTGTACGACATACTGATACTATATTTCATTGTTTCATTCTCTTTTGACTTATGTATTTATTCTTAGAGGACCTCGGTCCCAGAATAATGAAATTTATTTTCATTTCATTACTACCAATTTCGAGGCTCCGTAAGATGTTCACTAAGTTTTAACCATCCTAATAATATGTGTCTTCTATAAGAAATCATTGAGAGAAATGTCTGTCTGTCATATACATCGGACACCGCTCTTCATCGCTCTTGGTACGAATGAAAGAATGAACCCCGAATGGTCCAAGTTTTCTCAAGTTCGCGTGACCCTGACAAATCGGTAACGTTGGCGAATCTGCACCCTGATTGAACACTTCACCACTTATGTTCTTCCTGCCTAGCCTCTTCGCAGTCTGTTCTATTTATCTAATAGTGCCTCTTCTTATATAATCGATCTGAAATTCGATGTTGAGTTTTCACGGGAATTTTATGTTTTTCAACTAAATATCCAGAACCCCGTAAGAACGACGTGAAGATGGCTGTAGTCTAGCCGGCTTTCGAGGTTGCCCTCATCATCAGGCATTCTGGAAAAACAATTGTATGTATTAAATGTTCAGCATAATTGGCTTGAGGGATGAGGAGGATTAGAGGAGGTTCGAAAACCTTATTACTGTTAATGCAATGACGTAACGAAACGAAATTTTGATTCAGATTTGTCCAGAGCCCAAAAAGGATTCAAAAAGTAAGTCAACTATTGATTTTTGGTCCAAATGGTCGATTGGTTTTTGAGGAAGAGCAAAAACGTAGTCGATTAATTTGCGTTGGGGAAGTACAATGCCGGTGATTCTTCATTTTTTTTCTATTTTAAGAGAGCTCGGGATATCCTTCATGGTCCTGTAAGTGTTATATACATTTGTAGTCAAGAAATGTCCAGATTGGAATGAAGTGTTCTAGGTTGGAGGTGAATGTGGGTCAGTGTAGGAGATGATACCCCAGTCTAGTGAGGCGACACAGCCTTTTCATAGGGGACCATTTTGGCCCGGTCCAATATCTGTCGGTGAAAAGGTCAATAGGACTCTGCCTGCAACATGAGGTGACTCCTTCGAGCCAACAACAGTCCATTGGACAAAAAAAAAGGGGGTTGGTGTTACTGGCAAATAACATCCCCAGTTTCTCTCACCCTCTAACAAGAATTCAACGAATTGAGTGAAAATCCATGTCTTATTCAAAAACTTCTGAATCATCATACTGAATTTCATGCCGATATATTCATTACAACGGCAGTTATTGGTGTTTCTGTGGGAACCCCCTCCCTCCCACAAGTTAACCCCTTCTCGTCGCCGATTCGGCTGAAATTTGTCGTTCTTGTGGGTATTGGATTTATGTGCCGGCCACAAGTGAAATAACTCCTAAACGGTTAGAGATATCACAATTGTGCATAGATCTAAAGTAGTAGCACTCGCCGAGAGCTATAGTATGGCGTCCTCGAAAAGACAAAAATGACCCTTTTAATGACTCAAATAGCCCTTCGAAGGGCGGGGTTCCCTTTTGACCCTTAAGTTTCATTACATTTTATTAAAGTACTAAAAAAACCGGATAGAAATGTGCAAACAGATTTTTGATACGTCAAGTAGTTATTGGAAAAAAACGTTTAAAGCTGCACGTTTTTCTTATTCTGAAGTTATTAAATTCCGACAAACTTCAGAATAAGAAAAACGTGCAACTTTAAACGTTTTTTTTCCGAGAAGTACTTGACGTATTAAAAATCTGTTTGCACAGTTCTTCCTTGTTTTTTTAGTATTTTAATAAAATGTAATGAAACTTAAGAGTCAAAAGGGAACCCCGCCCTTCGAAGGGCTGTTTGAGCCATTAAAAGGTTCATTTTTGTCTTTTCGAGGACGCCATACTATAGCTCTCGGCGAGTGCTTCTACTTTAGTCCTATGCACAATTTTGATATCTCTAACCGTTTAAGAGTTATTTCACTTGTGGCCCGCTTATCTGGGCCACCCTGTAAAGGTAAGTATTATTTTTTTTTTATTATTATTTTTTTTTTGCCTTATGTACGGTGCATATTAGCCATGTCAATGTGTTTTCAAGTTATTTACAACATCCATGGCCCCGGGAGGGAGTTTTATCTACGAAATAAAACTCACTGCCGGACGGGATTCGAACCCGCAAGTCATGGTTAGACCATGCGACCAAAGCCCTACGCTCTAGCCCGCACGGCCCATGACCCCCATTTATATATACATCCGAATACATTTTTTTGCGTTTTATGTCGATATGGTGGAAATACTAATAAATAAAATTAAAAAGATGATAAATAAAGCAATTTTTTATTGAACACTTATATTGTCCAAGTGGGTTTTTTTTTCCAATCTTAGTTATTGGGAAAAAAAATTAAATTATTTAATTAAATTATTTAATAATAATTAATTATTTTTTAAAAATAAACCCAATATATGTTCTCAAATTCTATGCTATTCATTTTCTCTGCGAACCCAGTAAGATAATTTATACCTTTGGATTAGATTTAACATTTAAAAAAAAAAAAAACAAGATTTCGTCTAAGGATAGTTAAGAGATGTCTTAACTATCTTTAGAAGAAATCCAAATGAAAAATTTGAAATTTTCCTTAAATACGTGCACTTTTCAAAATTGCACGTCTTGAACTTTCGATACTTTTTTAGGGCCTTTATCACAAACGTTTTTTCAAAGATAGTTTCTCTTGCAAGTTACATACACGTTTGCTAGATTTGCTCGAAAAGGCTTAGGCCTATCAAAAAATTGGTTCTAACAAAAAACGATCCTTATTAAATTTCCAGTAGCTAGTGTTTGAGTTAGGACCAATAATATATAAATTGTATCACATATCATTTTTTTTTATTATTGGTAGTTTTTATTTAAAAAAATTAAAATTAAGAAAATAATAAAATATATGTGTTGTGGGCCATTATTATACCAATCAGGTTTTTACAGATCCCTCTGGGTGCAAGATGGTGATTTTGAGAGAATTTGAGATGGGAGTAGGTGATACTCCCATCTCAAATTCTCTCAAAGTCACCACGCTGACGTTACTGGGTATAAGAAAGTCGCTCTCAGAATCACGCTGTACAACCAAACAAAGAAAACCGCTGATGCCAACACATTACTTTCATATAACCAGTTTATAACAATATAACCCAGAGGGGGAGGGAAAGTGAATATGATTTGTAAATATGTGGTTGGTATATGAAAATCCTGTTATTGCCACATCTCTACTTTGTTTTTTTTATAATTTATATTCCAATATAAAGGCAACACAAATTCATTATGAGTTGTAGTAATATACTTTGTGGAAAATAGAGAATATAAGAGAACAGAGTGTAGTATGGAATGAACAACGTATCTGCCCAAGAAACAAAGGATTTTCCGAGAATATATTAGACATGGGAAATCCTCCTTGCTAGCTGAAACAGAAAACATAACATAAGGCTGCTGCTGCGGACTTCCGAAGTATAGGAGTAGTTATGTAATCTGTCAAAAATTCGAAGCAGAGTTTTCAGCATAATTTTATGTGTTTATATTTGACAAAATTTTATATGTGAACCCAAAACCCTCTAAAAACGACACCTATTGTTTTTGAGCCAAATAGACCGAAGGGATGGGGAGGATTAACATAGGAACTCAAATAACTGCCGATTGAATGAATGCATCAACACGAAATTTTATATCTGCATTCGATATCCCATAAGGACGACACTTATTAATTTTCAGCAGAATTGGCAGAAGGAAAGGGAGATCAGAGGGGGCTCAACTCAAAAACTCCAATAACTGACTTATTTAAAATAATTAAATTTAAAATTTCACATCGATACATTCGTTACATCATGTGGTTTTAAATTTACAAATGAATTTTTATGTCGATACATTCATTACAAAAGTAAATAGGAGTTTTTATGTTAAGTATTAATAATTAATAATAAATTAATCTCCCCTTTTCTTCGGCCGATTTGGCTAAAAATTAATTTGTTGTTGACATGGGGAAATAATTTCTTTATAAGAAGAGAAAATTGTCTGCCGTTTTCGTCGCTCCCACTGCGGCTCAGCTTATCACCAGCATGACCGTTTTTTCATATATGGAGCCACTACCCGATGGCCCAAAAATTCAATGAAAACCTAAAAAATATGAGAGAGAGAATAAAACGATTAATATCAGTTTTATTAATGATGATTTAATCCTTGCCAGTTTGAAGCCTCAGAATTGTTGAATATTTTAAGTTTGTTGTTGTGACTTATGACCGGGTTTTAACTACGAGATCATATCGCCTACTATCAGAGAGAGAGCTATCTATGTCGCTCTGGTGGACAAAAGCCCGACTCTACAGTTTTGCCTACCCAGGTTTATTCACGTCCCATCCGAAGGACAGCATGCTCGTAGTTTTTTCACCATCTAGATGATAAACGAAGAACGCTACCTCGGTACTACTGGCATGCTCGAATATTTAATGGTTGTAGGTTCCTATATGGAGTTTTCCAAAATGTGTTACCACGAAATGATACTCTACGAGATGATAATAACAATTTGTCACCTTGATTAATGAAAAGTAAACTCATTTAATCTCATCTTTATTCATTTTTTAAATTATTTTTTGCCTCATTTTACGTCAAACGTACATAATTCATATTTAGAAGGTACCTATGAAAAGTGGGCTTACAACTCTTATTGTTCATATATTTTGTTAAATATTTCAAGCTGCAGTTATATGTACAACATTACAGACGTTTACTAGAATATGTTGTGAACTGAATAGGAGAGAACGAATGATAAATAAAATATGTATCTGTAATGGATGGTTCATTTCGGAGTTGTTCCTAAGTCCAGTTTAAGAAAAGGTTGAGGGCGCCTAGCCTACTGAACTCAAGATCGCGGGTTCGATACCCGGACAAGGCCCTTAGGGTTTTTTTCTATGGGAGGTGAAAAAACTTTGAGTATGTCGTCCTTCGGTTGGGTCCCGATGGTCCCGAGCCTGTGCGATGTCAGGCACTCGTCAAAAATACATACCCTAGGTGAACGAGAGAGCTTTGTGGTAGTAGGCGATATGACCTTGTAGTTGAAGCCTGGGAATGAACTACCAACTATCGAAAAGGTTACTGAGAACCCGTTCCATGAACGAGGTAATTGAATCAACTCGGGTTTGTTTACAGACAGAGTTATAGAATTGAGCGCCCTATGAAACTTATACATCAAGCAGTGTTGAGGTCTGTGGGCAAACAAGTAAGGGTAGTGTTTGTCTTTGTGAAACAATTTCGTTAGTTACATATTTTATAACGTGGTAATATAGAAGCTTCAGGCAACTTGGCCCTCAAAGCAATGGGCAAACGGTGTACGAAGGCCACCCAAATATAAGGATTATTTTGTAAGTTGTAGTGTCCGTGCTTGCAGCCATAACGAACCATATACAGTGCCAACTCTACAATAGACAGGTAAACAATTACAAACAGAGGCTTTGCAGAACTCCAGAGCTGAACGTCATAATATTATGTCCAGATAAGTCTGATAACAGTCTTGTAGACACTCAGTTTGTGGTTGAGGCGAAGTTGAAATCGCTAGTCTATATAGGATTATGTTTATATTTAGGTTATATGTAGGATTATATTAATATTTAGGTTATATGTAGGATGATATTTATATTTAGGTTATATATAGAATTGTGTTTATATTTAGGTTATATATAGGATTATATTTATATTTAGGTTATATATAGGATTATATTTATATTTAGGGCATGAGTCACAATAACTATCTGACTACTATTGTCTCTGCAACATAAATTTGGCATCTTACATTATGTGGGAATTTATGTTTTTAATGTCTATTATTCATATTCCCACTCAACACCGATCGCCTGCGGAAAGGAATGTTTATTTTCTACTTATCAGTGTTTTTTGCACACAGATATTGACCAAGGAGAATCCTTATACTGTTTCGTAGTATACAGACGCCCACCCGAGAGGCTCTGATTAGACCAAGAGCTGGAATCTTTTGACTGACTGTCCTTGGTGTTCAATGGAAACGAGGCCATTTATGAGACTGCCTTTTGATTAAAATCAAAACAGGTGGGTGAGAGAGGAGTCCTCACTGCTTAGAGTCACTACTGGATGATTAATGATTGAACCATAGTGACGTAACTCTAACCTTAACCCTTCATCGTCAAACCGCCCTGTTAGACCTCATCCTCTAGGGTCTGGGGGTGGTCTGGAGTGTGTGTGCTGGTGGGCGCCGCTGGGCTCTCTGGACTGAAACAGTTCTGGGCTTGGAGGGTGGGGTCGGTGCAGGAATCATATGACTTAGTTATTTTGACTCATGCCTGGGCTTTATCAAATATATCATAAAGCCTACTAATGCGCCCTTACGTAGCTGGTACATCTGCCCGACTCTACTGTGGGAGTCCTAAATGTTGCCTATGTCTAGTTACCTAGGGTAAGGGGTCTTTAACGAGTCCTGACATCGCACTGGCTCGAGACTATCCCTTAACGTCCCATTCGATGGTCAGCGTGCTCACGGTGTTTTAAGGCGTCTCATGACACTGATTTTTCAAAAATTCGATGCTTTTTCATCCTTCATTTATTTTTCAAGTAGCTTGAATGAGGATCCTGCCTTCAGAGCGATATTGGGATATCACATTTTAAGATAAAAATGTCGCCGGTAAATCATCGGCTACTCCTCCAACCCAATTTGGGTATAATTGTTGTCTGATATCGTGCAATAATGATTGATATGTTGAGATCGCAGTGTAATGTCATGTTTGAAATGTAGTATGGGCATTGTGTGATAGTTCGAAGAATTTTATTTTGGATGGCTTGAATTCTTTTGGTGTGAAGACTTTGCAGAACTCCAGAGCTGAACGTCATATGTCCAGATAGGTCTGATAACAGTCTTGTAGACAATCAGTTTGTGATTGAGGCGAAGTTGAAATCGCTAGTCTATATAAGATTATATTTATATTTAGGTTATATATAGGGTTAGATTAGCTTTGAAAAATTGGTGCATATGCTAATCTCCTCTAAAGGTCCAACATATATACCCGCTTTTATTGCAGAAAACATTGTCAGAGTTGAATGAAATTTTGTTTCTATGACATCAACAACCAAATTTTTCGATATCCATTATCCATCTCTTACCAACCAACATTTTTGAGAAACAGTCCTCTTTACACTAATTTGGATTAACATGAAAACATTGTTTTATAAGTAATACCCCCAAGATCCTGTCTATTCACTTGTTACACTAACGGTCACCACCAATAAGTCAAAATGTTATATAAAAAGTAAAGAAAAAACGTATGTTTTTTATAAAATATTGTCTTTTTCACAAAATATTTATAATATGGGAGTACTTTCGGTATTGCTACTATCTTGAGCCACGACTTAACAAATACTAAATGGAAGTTGCTGGAAACATTTGTTAAGTCGTAGCTGAAGATGGTAGCAATACCAAAAATACTCCCATATTACATATATTTTGTGAAATACACAATATTTTTTGTATTAAGTAATTGACACTGAAATAGTACAGTGGAGGTGAGGAGTGGGACGGAACCCGCGCACCGTCCTTGTCCTACATTAGCCTGACTGGGTGTCTTGGCTAAAACAATGGCACATGTTTCCCTGCTTTGTTCTCAAGATACCTGTCCTCAGTAGATAGATTTTTCCATTGTTACCCCATGTTTCAGTCAGATATATTTGCAGATGAACCATATTTGTTCAGCTTTATGTCCCACGGCTGATATATGTATTTTTTAGTATCTAATATACAAATATATTCTTTTTCTTTCCCAACTATATCTAGTATAGGGAAAGTTCTGTATTCGACTCAGAAATGTTACGATGAGTTTTCAAGTTTTCCGATTTCCTGTTTCCAAAAATGAAAAAAAAAAATAATGTGTGTCAGTGACTCCTCATAGAATGAATGTATCGATCCGAAATTTTATATGTGTATCCTAAAACCATATAGGATGACACCTATTGACTTTCAGATAAATCGATGATGAATATATCGACATGAAATTTTATACTTAACAAAATTTAAGATAAGTCACTGAGTAAGGTATCTATTAGTTTTGATTCGCGTAGATTTAGAGAAAGAGTGTTTCCGGAAAAACTCGCCAGTTGTCCTTTAACCGCTACGCTGTGTGGGTGGGATGTAACACTGATGATGACACTGTTGCGTTGAAGTTCTGGTCAAATATAAAACAATAGGACAACATCTTGTATTTCTATGAGAAATCTCGTCCCACAACATCTTACTATAATATGAAGATGGCTGATGTAGTGAGAAGTGATTATTTCGCAGGATGTCAAATATAAGATAGTCTGACCTCTCACAGATTTTTATTGGTAGTAATAGCTAGCCGGCTTTCGAGGTCTCCCTCATCATCAGGCAGTCTGATAAAAAATTAAAAAATCTTGAATAATATTAATATTACTTAGTTTTATTCAAATTTTTTTAACTTTTTATCAGACTGCCTGATGATGAGGGAGACCTCGAAAGCCGGCTAGCTATTACTTCCAATAAAAATCTGTGAGAGGTCAGACTATCTTATATTTGACATCCTGTGAAACATCTTACTATCACATATGATCTTAGTTGATCAATTTGTCCTGGTGATTTTTGCCGGAGTGTTACCGTCGACTTGCTTTGAAGATATCCGCAAAGTTGTTAAATGCGATCTCATAAATATTTTCTGAGTTGTTTAGATTTCCTCTGTCTAATCTCGTCCCTTCATCTCGTCCAATCCGTCATTTGCCCGGCCCTTTTTTCCCATATAATGCCAGGTCTTCCATCAAAATCACTTTTTCCCCTTGCTCCAAGTTCTTCGCCCTTCTCCCCCTCTGACCTTTAAAAGGTTCGAATAAACTTGGTTTGATGATTTAAGGTCCCAGAAGAATTGACTCTACAAAGGGCGGGCAGTAACGAGAAACGGCAAAATCCATATCCTCGATTTTCTAGAGTTCTTCATAGATTATATGTCTTGCTCTAACAATCAGATTGTTTTGCTATTAATTTTTAGAGATAGTAAAAAATACAAAAAGGCGGTAACTCTAGCACTTCCTTCAGGTCGAATTAATCAACTAAGTGTTCACTCTCCCTCTATCACAAATCGATCTTTTTAGCCAATGGTTGAATTACATAGAGACTTCTGAGTCGATAAGATTTTGTATCGATACATTCATTCCATCAGGATTTCTCGTTTTCAGAGACAGACGTACACAACGACAGACTCCAATTTTTTTTTGATTCTCGACTCTGTGATTATTAAAAAAATATGTTAAATTAAATAAATATATAAATAATAATTGAATTAATAAAATTAATAATAAATAAACAAATAATAAATAAAATTACCACGTTTCCTGTAGAAATTATAGATGGTCTACTAAATTTTGATTTCTACAGCAGTTTCCGAAAAGGGCCCTGGAAAGTTCAAGTGCACGTATTTAAAAATAAATAAAGTGCACGTATTTTTAAAAAAATTCAATAAATAAATATTGCAATTGGATTTCTTTTAAAGATAATAATGAGATGCCATCTTGTTTCTTTTTTAAAAATGTTAAATCTAACCCAAAGGTATAAATTATCTTACTGAGTTCACTGGGAAAATGAATAACATAGAATTATATATATACGTATAAATAAAAAGTACCTTTTCTCTTCTACGTACTTCCAATGTTATAATGTTCAATCTCCTCTATGTACATCTCTCACTCAGACTGGTTCACTACATCTTAACCCTAAAACACTTCTCTCTCTAGATTGTCCACTTCCACAACACAACTTAAACTGTTTCACACCATTTAAAACAGCTGATCGTCGTCGTTTGTCTCCATTCATTGATTGTTTACATTTCGTTTTAAAACCAAATGCGTCTAGTCCATTTTTGTAGGTTAGGTTTTATGACTCATGCCCGGGCTTTAACTAAGAGGTCATATCGCCTACTACCAAAGCGCTCTTTCGTCACTCTGGTGGACATGAGCCCGACTCTACTGTGGGAGTCTTAAATTTTGCCTACCCTAAATGTTTATTCACCTAGGGTAGGGGCCTTTAACGAGTACCTGAGCGTACAGGCACGAGACCATCGCTTAACGTTCCATCCGAAGGACGGCGTGCTTAAGTTTATTTTACCTCCCAGATAAAATAAACTAAGAATCTCGGTCGGCTTTCGAACCCACGATCTTGAGCTCAGAAGACAAGCACGCATACCACTGAGCTACCGGCGCCCTCTCCATTTTTGTATTTTTATTATATAGATTCAAGTTACGTCACTCCTAACAGCTGTATTTTTTTTTTATACAAATAATAATAATTGATTTTATAATATATATTAATAATCTTAATGTGTGTAATTTTTTTGTATCACAACTCAGAAACTTTGAACTCTCATGAAAAATTCAACAATTAATTTCTAATCGATTACATAATATATTTTCTATATTTCAAAAAGTTGGAATGTAAAATGTAAATGCCGGTGAATGTCTATTAAATGGTAATCTACGTTATTGTCGTAAATACATACCCCAAACCCTATTCACCCTTCCTATCTGTAATAGATAGATAGATGAATAAATAGAAAAACATTTCTCAATTTATTTATACTTTTAATTTATTTTATTTTTTGTACATTAAACTTTACATTATTTTTATAAGCTTAGAAAAAAAGGTAATCCTATTGTTGAGTGCTTCATAAATAACTTTTTATTTATTTTTTTAAACATTCATTTCCCAGAATTACTTTTTTTTCCGAACTCAAAGAATTTAATGCAAGTACTAGTTGCCAAAACAAAAGTAAAACACTAGCAATGTACTTCCCCAGAACTGGTTAATCAATTAAGCTTTCGCTCTCCCTCTGAAACCATTGATCGTTCAGGCTAATAATCTGTAGTTGACTAAATATAATAAATTTTGTGTATATATTCCCTTGGGCCGATTTTGTGGAATATTAATAGGTAGCCCATATGGGGTTTAGAATTCAAAAATATAATTTCATGTATATCATTTCATTACAACGGTAGTTATTAGTTTTTGTGTTTAGTCCTCCCTAATCCTTATCTTCCCTTTGGACGATTTAACTGAAAATCAATAGGTGTATTCCTTATGCGTTTCTAAACACACATAGAATATTTCGTGTCGATGAGTACATTCTATCGGGATTTATAGTGTTCACAAAAGTTAGCTAAGTTTGAAATTATCTCTTAGTACTGGTCTAAAATGTCTTAAAAAGTTTGCAAAAGCCAAGAACAGATATGCAACGAAGTATTTCAAAATAACCTGAACCTCTTTTATGAATAGCATGATGGACTAAAGAAGCCGGAAATATTGAAGGATTCATGTGACGCTGGTAGTCGACTCTCACTTCATGTAACATTTATGAACTGCATGATGGACTAAAGAAGCCAGAAATATTCATAGATACCTGAGTCCCTGGTAGTCGGCCCTCACTTCATGTACCTTTTATTTACATTAACATTTCAAAAAGGGAAGATTGTGAAAAACTGTGCAGAAACAAAATTGTGAAGTAGATGAGACAGCCGTTGTTTTGTCAGAAACAGTAAAATATTACGTATGCCCATCTCTCGCTTCCTTATCTTCAAAATAATGTATGGACCATCTTCCCAAAATGTATTCACTTCTGAAAATACAGGAATAGGACTCTCCTCCCTTTTTTATCACAGTACTAGGTAACTTCTCCAGCGAATCCACGACAGCTACTGCTTTCGCCTTTGGATCTTCGGCACCTCTAGTCGCAGTAGGTTTATATGTAGGCCAGGATTGAGTAGATTCGTGGGACCGGATCATACCTGGGACAGGACCTGCGTCAGCTGAGGCTCACTTCGGTTTGTCCGTTCCTGGCGGGAGCGGGGGAAAGCGGTTTGTCTGGATGGGGACCACCGTCGATCTCCAAAGATTCACAGGCCGGTGGTCGCCCCAGGGCCACGGTAGCCTCGCTTAAGCTCCACATTGATCCTGAGCTACCTCGACTCATAGAACGCCCGTTCAAGTAGATAGGGGTACTGTGCAAGGTGCACACAAAAATGCTAATAATAATAAAAAGTAAAAAACAAATATTTTATTAAATGTAGATATAGTTCATGAAAAAAATTAATAAAATGTCAGTTCTTAGGGTTTTTTAGTTGGCCTGTGATCCCCCCTTCCCTTCGGCAGATTTCATAGAATATTAATATGTGTCGTCCTTAGGTACATCTGCTGTTATTAGAATTTTTCTATTTAGACCCCCTAAACCCGCCTTCCTTTTGGCCGATTTGACTGAAAATCATGTATTTATGGGGTTCTGAATAAACATAAAACGAGATTTTTCAAAGCAACATATAATGTTGCTGAGGGCGCCAGTAGCTCAGTGGTATGCTTGCTTGACTTCTGAGCTCAAGAACGTGGGTTCGTAACCCGACCGAGGCTCTTAGTTTATTTTATCTGGGAGGTAAAATAAACTTGAGCACGCCGTCCTTCGGATGGGACGTTAAGCGATGGTCCCGAGCCTGTACGATGTCAGGTACTCGTTAAAGATCCCTGCCCTAGGTGAATGAAAATTTAGGGTAGGCAAAATTTAGGACTCCCACAGTAGAGTCGGGCTCATGTCCACCAAAGTGACGAAAGAGCACTCTGGTAGTAGGCGATATGACCTCGTAGTTAAAGCCCGGGCATGAGTCATAAAACCTAACCTAACCTAAAATTTTGCGTCGATACATTCATTCTATCAGAAGTAGTACACAAAATGACGGAATATTTTAATTCATTATTCGAATGAAGTTCCACTTAAAAGTCTACATTGAATTTCAGACCGATTACGTAACTTCCTCTATACTTCGTACTTCAGGAAATTGTAGTACACTGGAAATTTTTTTTTTTTTTTTCTTCTTAACCTACAAATAGGGTATCGAATGCATGGTACGCGTTAAACATGAAATTCAACTTCGATTTTAAATAATAATCTTCCCCGATTTATATTATAAGATAAGGTAAGTACAATAATAAAATCAAAATAAACATAATAGTAAGAACTTTAAAAAAAAAATTATATACTAATGAATGGGGTTTATATTAGAATAAATATGTGTGAGAAATATGAGCTATATGACAATATCGAAGTACAAGAAGTAAATAAAATTATACACTTTGTAATAAAACTGCACAATAAATTATATTAACTTACAATTAGTGGTGGTAAGAGGTGAGAATTTGAAGTGAGTTTGGTCGTTCAAAGAATTTTTTATAGTTCTATTGATTTGCAGCTGTTCCACAGAGTTATGCGTTCTCCCTCACAGAGATGCAGATACTTTATTCCTGTTTCTTCGTTGGATATGTGACCCATATCGTTCATAATGAATATAGATGTTTCCCCTTTTCTCCTTATTTCATATGTGTGTGTTTTGATATGTTCTTTGAATCTAAATTTACGGCCTGATTGACCTGTATAAAGCGAACCGCACGATTCGCATTCGGACTGATACACTCTTAACCTCAAGGCACCTTTGTACTTTCCTGTATGTCGATTCATTGATATGTCCTGTCTCTTGGACTGTGAAAGATAAATTCATTATTTTATCAGACTCTCAGGCAGTGTACACATCCTGATAAGGATAATCCTTTTGACACGTTCGACCAGTTTCAATTCCACTATGCCCTCCAACATAGTCATGCTTGGGAGGACTGTTGCATACCTAGGGACTTAAGCACCCAATGTTTTTATCCCTTCTAAAGCTTACCTACTTTTTCGTCAGTATTCCTGTACAGTTTGCTTGAAGCTAAGACGACTTAACTTGTCCCTCGATCGATGGGAGGTGGATGAGTTTCCTTTCACCTATCTGACCCGAGGCTAATCCAATCCTGGGCTCCAGACTCTGGGCCTGATGAGAAGAACCCCCCAGGAGACTCGGTTAAGGTACGACGGTAGAATCACCAACTAGCTTGACCTCTCTACAACTTGATCCCAAGTCTGGTTAGGTGAAACTAAAATTATATTACTCACGCGTGTCTCTCCCCTTAATTTAGTTATTATCATATTATTATTTTGTCACGATTCAGCTAAGAAGAAAGATGAAAATATTCTCCCATTAGCAGTCTAAAAGGGAGCCTCATCTATTTTACAACGAACTCGTGTTGCATTTATACGACTCCTTATAACAATCTTAACCTTTTATGTACAGTTCGTAAACTTTTTTTTTTTTTTTTTTTTTTAGTAGAAGTCACTCATCAGGAATACTGAGGCTATCGCACATACCCCGCCGAGGATAGAATGCAACCTTCTGAAAATATGACATCCTACTGGGGTGGATGGAAAAAATAAAATAAGCAATATAGCTACTAAATAAAAATATATTACTTGGTGGTAGGCAGATGTAGTGGACTAACTTGTTAAATAAGTAATAAGATGTATCAGTCCAACATATTTTTTTTATTTTTACCCCAGCTTTACCACAGTCCAGCTTGTCCCTGATAATACTCGAACGTGTCCCTTGACCTCTTCTCTAGAAAGATTCACCACCTGAAGATGGCAAATTGCCGAAACTAGTTGTGGTAAAAATAGAAAAAATATGTTGGACTGATAAATCTAATTACTTATTTAAATAAAAAGATACCAATAATAAAAAAAATAATAAATGTGGACGTGCTTTTTAATATAAATAGTGCAAGCAACCAAGATAAAAAAAAAAGAATTCAAAAAATTATATAAAACAAAATATGACCCCTGAGGGAAAATAGTAAAATTGTTGTAACCATAACACAAAAATAAAAAATATATAGGTATATATTGATCTTACAAGCAACAAATTAAATTATATTATTCTTAATTTTCAAGCCTATAGTAAAAAATTAAAATAAATTGTTAATTTTTCTAACATCTATGTTATCAAAAAAATACACAATTGGTTCTGAGTCGTATTCTGGTCTGTTAGTGAGATAATTGTGGAGAAATGTTTGCCTGTGGATACACAAAGAGGGACTACGGAACAAAAAGTGTATGAGGTCGTCCTTTTCGTCTAAGGTCAGAGGCTGCAGACACTTTCAGGACAAAACACATATCTAATCCCTCCAAGTAATATCCTAAAATTTCTATTGCTATCTTCATGTTAACGCAAAATATAGAAGTAATTAAGTAAGACCTACTGAGAAGTCCGCCTGAGATGCAGATTGGGGTCAGAATTCCGACTGTACATAATAAGCATTATCAACATTCACCACTAAACCTGTCACAGAAGTTCTGCATTCTCTTTACCATGTCACCTTCTTCCAACAAATTGTTATTCTCCCTCCATAATAAATTTTTTTGTTTATTTTTGACTATTTATTTATTTTAAGAGACAACTATACAAAGAAAAATTTCAACTATCAGTAATTGAGCTGAGTGATGCAGCTAATATAAAGTTTTTCACGAGAACCGCGTCGCTTAAAAAAAACGAATCTCTTCGAATTTTTTTTTATATTTTAAGATTGTGCTTTGGGCATTTAGATGTTTTCTCGCAAGCGTGGACGCATATGCTACAGGCCAAACGTACTGAGTAAGTTCATATTTTTTTAACTTTCTCGCCAAACCCGACCGAGGCCCTTAGTTTATTTTATCTGGGAGGTAAAATAAACTTAAGCACGCCGTCCTTCGGATGGGACGTTAAGCGATGGTCCCGAGCCTGTACAATGTCAGGTACTCGTTAAAGACCCCTCTACCCTAGATGAATAAAAATTTAGGGTAGGCAAAATTTAGGACTCCCACAGTAGAGTCGGGCTCATGTCCACCAGGTGACGAAAGAGCACTCTGGTAGTAGGCGATATGACCTCGTAGTTAAAGCCCGGGCATGAGTCATAAAACCTAACCTAACCAAAAATATGTAATCTAGTTAATTAGTTATTGTGACCCACGCCTTGGCTTTGATTCCGAGGTCATATCGCCTATTATCAGATTCGACGCTCTGGTGGACAAGAGCTCGACTCTACAGTGGGAGTTCTAAATGTAAAATTGCTTTAGAATTCTATTGTTCTGTCTTCTTTAGTGGCTCCAGGATCTATAAATATTTCATGTCGATATATTCATTTTATCAGAAGTTATCTTATGATGAGTCTTCAGTGAATCCTGGCAATTTACTTCCCCATCGCGAATAAATGAACTAAGTTTTCGCTCTCCCTCTGAACTGAAAATCAATAGATGTCTTACTCAGGGACTCCTGAATCATTATTCTAAATTTCGATTCATTCATTACATTGTCAATTTTTAGGATTTTTGATTTAGTCCTTTGATCCTTAACTTACTTTCGGCTTATTTGGCTGAAAATCAATAGATTTCGACTTTATGGAGCTTTGAATTCGCTTATAAAATGTCGTGCTTATACATTTTTAACATCGGTTATCAGAGTTTTTGTGTTGAACCCCAACTAACCCTCCTCTGTCCTTTCAGCCGATTTCTTAAAAAATTAACATACTTTTTAAATTTATCCCAACCAGTTAATTCACCTAGTCTAATTGTCAACTTTAACAAGTACCTGAAGCCGCACAGGCTCAAGTACTCAAGGTTTTTTCACATCCTAGATAAATATGTAATCTACATTTTATGTTTATATTCTTAATGTAACTTATTTTTTTGTAAAAGAGTATCAATTTTACCGCACTCATTAAATAAATAATCCCATGTTACAAAAGAATCTCCACCCCATTTTTCGTCTACTGGCAACCCTTCCTTTCCTATTTAGTCGAATTTTCTTCCCCTTCAGTATTTGTACAACAGTTGATTACTTCCCCAAAATTTGGAATTGAACTGAAACCCCATGATGGATGCTTGGTAAGGTAGGGTGGTTAGTTACATCCCTTAACAGGTCCTTCATGGTTGGGTTAGTCCGGAACTGGGTTTGAGTTTCCAAGCAATAAGGAAACAGTCAATACTAGATTCTAACGAAAGAGGAACTAAAGACAGTTCATTTTCCCTTCTTATAATATAAGATCAGATGCGGAGTTTACAACGGAATTTCAAGTTATCCGACCTCTAGATTCCAAATATATATAAAAAAAACATTCTGTGTGTCTGTGAACACGATAATTCCCAATAGAATGAATGTATCGACACATTCATTTTTATTTCAAAGCCTATTGTCAATACACCGCATTATTTGCGAAACTGTAATAAAATTAACCACTGAATGATGAGAGCGTTCTGATTATTATTATTTTATTTTATTTTATTTTACTATCCCAGACAGAGTAGTAGGTTACTGGAATCTGAGGCCCGTACTTGCGCAAGCCCTCCTCTACGCAGACGTTATAGTCCTCGTTGCGATCTCGGAAATGAGACTCCAGAAGGTCATTATGGAATGAAATGAGAAGCTCTCCAGAAAAATCATTAATATTGTTAAGAGCAAAGTAATGCATGTGAGGAAAGAGGGCGAGGTAATCCTGTGGTGGTCAAGAGTTAGAGCAGGTGGAGGAGTACGAGTACCTGCAG
Source organism: Aradus depressus (assembly GCA_963662175.1). Taxonomy (NCBI): domain Eukaryota; kingdom Metazoa; phylum Arthropoda; class Insecta; order Hemiptera; family Aradidae; genus Aradus; species Aradus depressus. The sequence goes on from OY759215.1 coordinate 15,273,397, forward strand.
GGACGGAAGGATAGATCAGGATGTACTGAATAGGGTGAGGAAGGCAAGAGGGGTCTTACTACCAGCTCAACAACACTCTTCGGGACAAGAGAGGTCAGGAGTTAGAGTATGTACAGGAATACGAGTACCTGTGAGTGCAGATCTGCAGGGACGGAAGAATAGATCAGGAGGTACTGAATAGGATGAGGAAGGCAAGAGGGGGCTTACTAGCTCAGCAACACTCTCTTCGGGAAAAGAGAGATGAGGAGTTAGAGCAGGTGGAGGAAGACTTGCGCAAGTACGGGCCTCAGATTCCAGTAACCTACTACTGTGTCTGGGGTAGTAAAATAAAATAAAATAATAATAATCAGGACTCTCTCATCGTACAGTGGTTATGCGGTGTATTTACAATAGGCTTTGAAATAAAAATGAATCAATGAGAAAGCAAGGAAAATAAGAGTGTTAACCTTTAGACTCCAGGCAAGTATCCCCTAACCTTATTCCACTCCTGTTTAATATAGATGACTAGATTAGAGCCAGTTGTTATTGATTCGTGGTGGCTTCTAAAACGTGTCGGCCTATCACAGTAGGGCCAGTTCGATCGTGATCCGCATCCAGTTGGATTCCTTCATTTGAATGGTAATTCACTTTCAAATGAACGTATTTCTGGTAATCTCTTCCAGGGAACTCACAATCCACTCATCAGTCAGGTACTTTCCGTTTCTCTATCACTCAACAAGGGATTAAAGAAAAAATTGATATTACTGTGATCCTGGGGAACTACGTAGATTTGTGCACTTCCTCAAAGTGGCTTTTGACAGAATATTTATCACAGTGCTTGTATATTTTGTATATATAGTAAATATGCTAAGAGAGAACAAAAGTCGTCGGTGAATCACCTATTATGTTCTTCCCCAGCACGAAAGAATCAATTACGTTTTTGCTCTCCCTCCAAAGTCAATCAACTTAGAGCTAGAACTCCATATTTGATCTTCATAGGGACTTCTGAACCTTCATACTAAAGTTTTAAATAATATACTTTCAAAATGAAATGAAAATGAATGTGTCGGTCTTATAAGACTGAATTTTGAAAGCTTAGAAAGCGGACTTTAAAGAAAGTTTCTTTAAGGGATGGGATTGTTTAAGGTACACTGGAGGGCAGGTTTATTTTTTATTTTCATAAGGGTGAAGACGATGTGAACTGACTTCTTGTCGTTCCACTCTCCACTTTTTGTACCAGAACTGAAGGGATATCAGGTGTTCTTGGAGGTGTCTGGATGATAGGACTTGGTCGGGATGAGGAGAGAGGATAGCGTTAACATCTGCATAGGTGTGAAGTTGCGTTGAAGGATGGGTGGGGACTTAAGATCATATTATGATCCTTAATAATATAAAATTTTATAATATCTCAGAAAGGAAAATAACGTGAATTTAAGTATAATATTTCGTATCAATTATATTCATAACATGTTAACGGGTTTATTGATTTGAGCACTTCCTCCCTCCTCCCCTCCGACCAAAACTCCATACTTAATTGTTGATCCATTGTTTCATTTATTGTAAAAACTTATATTTTACAGTCTTTGGTTAGCTTAGGTTTGTCTTTTATGTTGTCTGATGAAAAAAGTTATATCGGAAGGTTGAGTGAGAAATAGACATCGTAAAGTTTGTTCTCAGTAACATTTCCAGGTCATCTATTTCACTGCTTTCTTAACTTCATTGCAATCTTTACGGTCATTTATTAAGAGTAAGAGTCTGTGATCCCCCCTTCCCTTCGGCAGATTTCGTGGACAATTATTATGTATCTACGGTTATTAGAATTTTTGTATTAAGACCCCCGAACTTCCTTTCGGCCAATTTGGCTGAAAATCATGTATTTATCGGGTCCTGCATACACATATAACATTTCATGTCGATCCATTCATTCTGTCGGGAGTTATCGAGTTCACAGACAGACAGACTTTTTTTCTCATAAGAGTCATAAGTTAGGATAACATGAAATTCTATTGAAAACTCCGCATAGAATATACGACCGATTACATAACTTCCCCTATATTTCTTATACAGCTGGTGAAGTAACATATCCTGAATGTATCGATATTAAATGTTATATATGTATCTAAAACCCCCACAAAAATGACACCTATTAATTTTCAGCCAAATGAGCCAAAGGGAAGGGAGGGTTTAGGGAGGGATTGACCCAAAAAACTCTAAAACTGTCGATTTAATAAATGTCGACATGAAAATCGACACGAAAATTCATATCCAAAATTCAAAATTCCATTAGAACGACTCCTATTAATTTTCCACGAATTATGCCGAAGGGATGGTGGAGATCAAAGGGAGGCTTAACTCAAAAACCGTAATAAATGTAGACGTAATAAATTTATCCGCACGAAGTTTAGCATGAGGATTCAGAAGTTTAAGTCAAATATTGATTTTTTGCTAATTTGTCGATTGTTTTTAGAGGAAAACGGAATTGATTAATTCGAGGTGGGGAAGTATATAGCCATAGTCGCTCTTCGAAGCCCCAGCTGTATATCAGTATATAAAAATATACAAAAATCCCATATAAAAATAATTTTATATTTAGACCTCAGTCTATCCCCTCCCGTTTCCCCCCTCCAAGCGAACTGCTCCCCCCCCCCCCCTCCCCCCCCCCCCCCAAAGGTCCAAGATATACCGACGCTACTATAGGTCTGTATCATATGCTCAGTTCGCAGACGATACTACGCTGTTCTACCAGGATGAGAATATTATGACCGCTAGAAATGAGTTGCAAAGAACTGTCTATGTACTTCAATAAATGGGCCATAACACTGATTGCACAAAAGTGTGAGGGCAAGATTTTCACGTTAAGAAGACCACAAGTTCCAGAGAAGCTGGTAGTGGACATGAAGCAGCTATAATGAAACTCCAGTAAAGACTCGGTCAAGTACCTGGAAGTACCAACAAGAAGCTAACCGAAGCCTATGTTCGACTCTCCATGATTTACCCTATGATGACCAGGAAATCTACTCTAGTAGATTTCCTGGTCATCATAGATTTTATTAGAATGCTCGAAAACTACCTCTTACTCTACACATCCATTCTCCGGCCACTCTTAACTTACGCCAGTGAAGTATGGGGATCTGCTTCCGCAACTAAAATAAAAAGAATTCAAGTTCTCCAAAACAAAATCCTTAGAATGGCTGTGAACTCACCTTGGTTTGTTCGAAACTCCCTATTACACCGCGACCTCGAATTCCCCTCAATAGAAGAATTCATCCACACCAAATTCCGTAAATACCACGACAGGCTGTCCACTGTTCCAGGAGCTACCACATATAACATCGGACAACCCACCACTACACGAAATCTCAAATCTAGACTTTTCCAGGACATGTTAATTTGAATGTTTTCAATATAATATTGACATAAATAGTTAAGGGTATCTCTACTTAGAGACATTCCCTAATCTAATTCCCCATATTCCCCCCACCATTTATAACATACATTTTGTTGAGCTAGTGAAATAAAGAAATAAAAAAAATTTATTTTTCATCTTTTTTAGCTTCAAAAGTTGGTATAAGGTCTAAGGGTACAGTGTGAAAATAATCTAAACACGGTACTTGTATAAGAAGAATGGTGTATATGAAAGAAAGGTTTTTCGAAAAGCCATAACCTCCCAGAGAGTTTGAAGGTGAAATCTGTCACTTTGACGTATCGATTTTTATATGACGCTGTCAGTACTAATCGTCAGACCATGTTTGCTGATAAGTTCACTTTTTTTATTTTATTTTTTTTTTTCAGAGAAAATGAGGTCTGTTTATGTTTCATAATGGCTTCCAGAAATTTTTTAATAATAACATTTTCATTTTTTAACCATTTAACCAAGGGTCATTGTTAGAGGGGGGAGGTATAAAATTTCGTGACAATACTTTCATTGTACACGAAGTTATCGTGTTCAAAGACTCACAGCAATTGTTTTTTTTTTAAATATTTGTAATCTGAAGGTCGGAAAAAATGAAATTCCGTTGAAAATTCCACATTTGAATACATAACTTTCCCTATACCTGTGCTATAGCTGGAGAAGTGAAAGCGGTCGGTGCAGACGACATTTACCATGAGCTGTATACAGACAAATGAATATAGCCAGGATCTCTACATACCTGTTTTGTAAAAGGAATCCACTAACTGTTCAGTTGACACGGCAATTAGAACGGGAAAATGGATCCTATTTTCTAAGACATGGATTAATCTCGTGGCAGGATTTCCTTCCTTCCATATAAGCTTCTTATGAAACTTCATGCTTAGTGGATAGTTGGCCCTCTAGTAGTGACAGAATAACAGTTTTGGGGGCCCTGTTTTCCTTCAAAAAAATTTTCCCTCTTCTCCAGAATGAAGTTCTTTCCTCCAGTATATCTATTACTGGAGGAAAGAACTTCATTCTAGTTATAAATGTATAAATAAATCATTTATTATGTCTGTTTTCCTCGTTTCATTGTAGCTACTTGGTATTTCTGTGTGTCTCTTATGCCCAGTAATACCAAAATGAATTTGAGATGGGGAAAGGGGACCACATATATTTTTTTAATTTATTTTAATTATTTTAAATAAAAAAAACTACCAGTAATAATAAGATGTTTTAAAAGTTGTTATTAATCCGTTACAATTTAAGGGGTGCCAGTAGCTCAGAACGTGCTTGTCTAATGAACTCAAGATCGCGGGTTCGAAATCTGGCCGAGGCCCTTAGTTTTTTTTTTATCTGGGAGGTGAAAAAACCATGAGGCGTGCTTCTTCGGATGGGACGTTAAGCGATGGTCCCTGTATGATATCAGGTAAATGTTAAAGAGACCTAATCTAGGTATTATTAAAACTGGTAGTAATAAGTAGTAGGTAAGTAATAAAACTGGGGCTTGGCATAATTTAGGACTCCGTCCATCAGAACGACGAAAGGCCGTTCTGGTAATAGGCGATATGACTAAAAATATATTTTAAAAATTGTTCCCTTCAACAATGTCACAGATTAGTTGATGAGATTTCCTCCGCTTTGGAAAGGAAGTGTTATTGCTCCACAGCATTTTTGGATGTAAGTCAAGCTTTCGACCGTGTCTGGCATGTTGGGCTGCTGTATAAGCTGAAACATGTGATCCCTGACGGTTATTATTGTCTTCTCCGCTCTTACCTGGATGATCGTTTTTTCCAGGTCAGACAAGGCAGTGTCCACTCTGACGTTCAACCCATAAGAGCTGGTGTCCCACAGGGGAGCATTCTGGGTCCACTTCTTTATCTTGCAAGCATATCCAGCATCCCAACATCGCCTGAGACGGTGTTAGCCACCTACGCCGATGACATAGCAATTTTAGCTACTAATAAATCGGCTGGGGACGCATCCAAATCTCTGCAGGAGCACTTACACCTTCTAGAGGGTTGGTTGCGTCTGTGGAAGGTGAAAATAAATGAGATCAAATCCCTTCATGTTACATTCGCCTGGAGGCGCGGTGACTGCCCAACTGTATGGCTGAATGATGTCCCTCTAAAGCATGACAAAGACGTACGATACTTAGGACTCTATCTTGACAGACGACTGACATGGAATAAACATGTTACACAGACTCGACAGAAAATGAAACGGCGATTTGGACTACTCAAAAGACTACTAGACAAGCGATCTCAACTTCGCCTCAACCACAAACTGGTTGTCTACAAGACCGTTATCAGGCCTATCTGGACGTATGGCGTTCAGCTCTGGGGTTCAGCTAAGCCCTCACACACAAAAAGAATTCAAGCCATTCAAAATAAAATCCTCCGAACAATCACACAATGCCCTTACTACGTATCAAACATAACATTACATCATGACCTGAACATACCATTCTTACACGAAGTTAGACAACAATTATACACAAATTTGCACAACAAGTTCACGTCACATCCAAACACACTGGTGGAAGCCATGTCGGTCCGGTCCTTGCCGGGCGGGCCTCCTCGGCGACTGAATTGCCGTTGGCCGCGTGACCTCCTGCCTGAGGAGGACCCCTGAGGAGGTGGTGGTGTTGACCAGCCGTCTCATCAAGAGACTCAAGTGGTGTTTCTGTTTTTCTTTGTGATTATATTTCCTAGTTGTGATAAATTTCATAGTTGGAAATTAAGTAATAAAGGTGAAAAAAAAAAAAAAAAAATTGTTCCGTTACAATTTAAATCATATTTTTGGGGATCAGTTCACATCGTCTTCACCCTTCGTCGAAAATATACCTGCCCTCCAGTGTACCTTAACAAAAATCCCATCCCTTTAAAAAAATAAGTCCGCTTTCTAGGCCTCATACTCGACAAGCGACTAACTTGGAATCCTCACACGAGACTGAAAAGACAAGAAATGAACAGACGTTATAAACTTCTACTAAGACTTCTAGACAAACAATCCAAACTAACTTTGACAACAAAACGACTTGTATACAACGCAATACTCAAACCTATGTGGACTTACGGACTTGAACTCTGGGGTTTTGCCAAGGCTTCCAATCTCCAGGGCATCCAATCCCTTCAATCCAAAATCCTTCGTACAATAGCCAATGCTCCTTACTACGTCTCCAACAAAACCCTTCATACTGAGCTTAATGTACCTTTCATCACTGAAGTCGCTAAATCCAAATATAATAAATTATTTTCTCTTCTTATTTCCCACAATAAACCTCTAGTCCGTGCCCTCCATTCTGCCATACTTCCCCAACGACATCTTAAGCGTCAATGGCCTAGAGACCTCCTGAGCAGAAGCAGTGACAGTGACAGAGATTAGCTATAAACAAGAGAAAAACAGTGACTAGGGTGGTCACCACTGGGTGTCATCACTGGGTGATTTCTCCCCTCATGACATTTTGACATTGCCATTATCTCTTCATTAGCACATTTGCTTGTTGTATTTATTTGTATACAGTTGTAAATAGCTATTTGTAAGTTAAAAAAAAAAAATAATAATAATAGGTAGGTTTTTGGGTTGCTAGAACTTTGTTACTGGTTTGGTCTCAAATCTGGGGGCATGCTAATGATAATGGATTTCAGAATATTTCAGGATAGTTTTCGACACATATCTCATATCTCTTATAAATCCTGCAAATGTACATTTATTTTCCAATATATCCTGTAATTTTTTATGTATTTTCTGGCAAGAGTCAATTTTTCGATAGGACTAACCGTTTTCGGGTAAATCGAAGAAACGTCTAAAAATGTCAAAATTACATTCCAAGATGGTTTTCATGTATCATGAATCATATTTCATATAAACTATATATTTTAGTACTGTCTGCAACTATTACTTGAAAAGAGTTTTGATTAAGTCATAAACGTAAGCTGTATCTTGTAAAATGTAGTTAGATCGCGGGGGAAAGTGGTCTCAATTTTGGTTCGATTTCGGCCAAAATCTAATCAGACCTAAGTTAGAACATGTGACCTCTTCATTCCAAAATTCAAGTTGTAGTTCACAGTTACAATAGTTTTTGCGGTAGAGAGCTCACAACTTTTCAATCACATACACACAAGCACGAACAGACATCATCGCGAAATTAGTCAAAACCTATTCTGGGGACCTTGAAACGTGAAAATCCGTTAAAAAATCGATCTCGGATTTTCGCACGATTACAATACTTTCTTATACTATAAGTTTAAGAAAGTAAAAAGTAACAATATATATTAATAAATGACAGAGTGATTATAAAATGTATTTGGTATTGTTTGACAGGTGGTTATGGAGCAACGTGAACTAGTCGTTGGAGTAGCTCTTGTGACTGGTGCCCTACTGTTGTTGATCGCCGCAGGTCTGGCTGTTCTCTTCTGTTGCCGTCGCCGGAGGAAGCCCGGGAGCCCGGACCTTGAGTCTGAGCCCAAGCCGACACCTTCCCGCCTCAATGGCTTCCTCTCTCTCAAGACTCCCCTCATCTCTACCAAGACACTAGGGTGAGTACTTAGCTTCATTCTACGAGTAGTATTAGGTCTTGTGGCCACAAGCTTGGTTTCCGAAAGCGATAGTAGGTCTTGTGGCCACCAGCTTGGTTTACTAAAGCGGTAGTAGGTCTTGTGGCCACCAGCTTGGTTTACTAAAGCGGTAGTAGGTCTTGTGGCCACCAGCTTGGTTTCCTAAAGCGATAGTAGGTCTTGTGGCCACCAGCTTGGTTTACTAAAGCGGTAGTAGGTCTTGTGGCCAATGTTTGTATTGTTGGCCCTGTCTCAAATCTGAGGGCACTTCGTCTCGTTTTAAATGAGAAAGAAATGATTTTGAGATACGTTGAGAAAATCATTTAATGATCTCAAGATTTGTAATCATATATATCGGTATGAAAACTCCATAAGGAAGGAACCTATTAATTTTCTACGAGAGGGCGCCGGTAGCTCAGTGGTATGCGTGCTTGCTTACTGAGCTCAAATCCGGCCGATGCCCTTTTATCTGGGAGGTAAAACAAACTTGAGCATGTCGTCCTTCGGAAGGGACGTTAAGAAATGGCCTCGAGCCTGTGTGATGTCAGGTACTTGTTAAAGCCCCCCTCCCCCTATCTTAGTTAACTAAACGTCGGTAGGCAAAATTTCTAGGGTCCATCAGAAACTAGAATATTCCCAACCTACTCAGGCAAAAAAGATCAACTAAAGAGGATTTGACTTGAGTGCCGGAGGGCTGGTTGTGGAAGGATGTTAGTGGGTAAGGGAATACAGGGAGATGGCTCCCGAAGGACAGGGAGAGGGGCTCACCACGCTTCATCCATCAAAAGGGATTATAGAAACAGATTTAGACAACTCTATAATGTTGATATGTATGACCTAACCTTGAACTCAGTTTTGAAAATACGTTGTTGTATATTTGTTTGTTCCAACATTACACTAAACGGCTGATCAGATTTTCATAAAATTTCACGTGTAGCATCTTTATATGACCGGTCTCAAAATGTTTAGGGCGGGGCGGGCGTTTGACATGTTGTGTAGAAGCTAGGATATCATGAAATTTGTAATGCAGCATTCTTATATAATCCCAGTTCAAAAATTAGGTCGGCCTTTTTTAAAGACGGATTTGAGAAAGAGTAGCGTAACTTAAATCAAAACTGAAATCAAATTTCCAACGTTTTTCATCATATACATATTTGTCGTTTAAAATACAAGATTTGGATAATTTGTGGCATATTTCGTTCATTATACATACCTGCCCACCTCCCTCATGGCGAATTGAAAAAGAAATATTTTAAAAAAACAGTGGCATGTCTCGAGGCTCGCTGAATATCAAAGCATTTATTTTTATATTATTTCAGAACTTTTTTTTTTTTTCATTTATTTTGTCTATTTGATTTAAAAAATATTGTGATGTGGCAACGGCCTGTTATGACAGGACTTTCTTATACCAACCACGCTTACAGAGGACTCTCTTTCCCCCTTCTCAATATTATTTCATACTGGCATTACTGTCTATAAGATTGTCTACTCTCAAGATAACGCTGTACAAAGACATAAAGTGAAATGATTTTGAGAAGGGGAGGGGGAGAGAGAGTGATCTGTAAGCGTTGTTGGTATAAGAAAATCCTGTAATGGCCACCTCACATATATTTTTCTTAATATTTATAATTTTTCAAAAAAAACTACAAATACAACAATACAAAAACCATATTTCAAGGTTCGTTTGCTTACTGAGATCAAGATCGAGAGTTTGAAACCCGGCCGAGGCCCTAAGTTTATTTTATCTGGAAGGTCAAATAAACTTGAGCAATCCGTTCTTCGGATGGGACGTTAAGCGATGGTCCCGAGCCTGTACCCCTACATTAGGTGAATAAAAATTTAGGACTCCCATATTACAGTCGGGATCATGTCCACCAAACTACAAAAGAGTGCTCTGGTAGTAGGCGATATGATCTTGTAGTTGAAGCCCGCGCATTAGTCATAATAACTAACTCTCTACAGTGAGTAACTCTTCGTATATTATTTTCCAATTGTTCATGCTTAATGACCCGGCCAGTCAACAAAACTTGGTAAATTAAAAATTTGAGGTCATATCGCCTACTACCAGAGCGGCTTACCTGGTGGACATGAGCCTAATCCTAGACTACCTGATATCGTACTGGCTCGGGACCATCACTTAACGTCTCATCCGAAGGAAGGCGTGCTCAAAGTTGTTTCAGATCTCTGATAAAAAACCTAAGGTACCTAATATAAATGTTATTTTCTCGAAAATGTTGCTGACTGAGTAACTACTTATGATATACTGTTATGGGAAGCCAGTCTTGTGTGAAATTAATTTCTTGGAATAAAATATCCTTAAAAGTCGCTTTCCTCATGCTGCCTAGGTTGGATTAGTTGAAAGCCTTTCTCTTTGTTTGAAAAATAGTACACTTTTTTTTTTTCGAATTCCTAACATTAGTTTTTTATGCAAACTGAAGAACCATTGATCAGACGCTCATGAAACTTGTTATAGTTAAGTATTAACTAAATAACTAACAAAGAGTTGACGACAAACAACAGACAGGGAACAAAAAGTGTTTGTTATGACCTGACATGCAAAGCTTTTCAAGTTTCCCCCACGCAATTGTTGTCCCTTATAGTTTCATATTTTATCTAACAACCAAGTTTGAAGTTGAATAATTACTGGGCAAGTGAGTTAACGGAACGACATAACCTGTAGAAATACTGCACTTGGCTAATACACAAGTGCCGACACTAATACAGGACACCCAACTGAACTGTTAAAGTTGTGTTGTGAGGAAGGAAGCTGACTACCTGGAGAAGGGCTGTAAGGGTAAGGGTTGGAGAAGAGAGCTAGATTTACGAGCAACTATCAGTGAAGATACCATGAAAGACGCTCCGGTTTCCTCTTTCTGACATGGCATGGAACTTCAACTATTTCCCGAGATAGCACCTCCATTCCGTCCTTTACAGTCTATTCATTCCAGTATGGACTCAAAGATAGCTTTCTCAAATGTTTTTTTACTATTCTTGCAGTTTAGTCATTTGTCCAGATAACCGAGCTTGCATATGATTACTCATATTTCTTTTTTCACAATTTATTAGAGAATAAATTATGTATTTCGGAACGTTGAAAAGTGGGGTGGGGTGTTTCCGCTTGTTGTCCCTCCCTTCCAAACGGAATACCTGGCTAACCAACAATTTTTCTTTTTGTCCTCCTCAGCTTTTGTATTAAAATCTAAATGTTCCATATTTTTGAAAATACCGCAGAGTTAGGCGTTTTCGGAGTGAGAAGGGAGTGCAATGCTACTACAGAGCGGGAAGGATGACAACATTGGACTGTTGGCGAGTGAAAATGACGCACTCGCCGCTCTCCTATTGGCCCCAAGAGGCTGCCTAGAGGTCAGAGGGTTACCTAGTTACCTTTGTCCTCAACATAGCCCTACAGGTGAACTCCCATATGCCCACATAGGTTTGATAATGTTCCGTTAGTTCTTATTTTTTATTATTGGTAGTATTTTTAAAAATGAAAAAAAAAAAGTAAAATACATGTGATATACCATAACGGCACTTTCCTGTACCAACCACGTTTTTGTTAATTATTCTCTCTCTCTCTCTCTCCCCCCCCCCCCCCCCCCCCTCAAAATCCTTTCATACTGGCGTTACTGGGTATCAGAATCTCAGAATTACGCTGTACAATGAAACAAAGAAAACGGCTGGCGTAATGCCAGTATGAAATGATTTGAGAAGGGGAGGGCGAGAGAGAGAGAGTGTGATTAATAAAAACCGTTGGTATAAGTAAGTCCTGTATGGTCACATCACATATATTTATTCTATTAAGTATGTTTTTCTTGTTATTGTATTGTTCAATGTGAATAATAACCTAATTTCTGACGGGATATGAGGTTCATAGTGACCAGAATAAGGGACGTGAAAATGTCCCAAAATATTGTTAAAAAAGGGGAAAAAAGGACACCTCTGGGAAAAAATGCCGAAAAAATCAACATGTCAACACAAAGAAGTTTCAGAAACATATTTATTTTTCTTATCCATGGAAATGATTCTTTTCTGCCTCTCCCATATTAAAAAGGAAATTCCTCTTTTGGATAATTGATGCCCGTGGTATGTAGTAATTAGAGAGAAGTAGTAATTGGAGAGGCTTAACCAAGGCTATTATTTGAGGTAACTCGGACTGTCTACGTAGGTGGATTCATCACTCTCCAGCGCTGGAGAACATCTATCTTCTCTGGCTGACTCACATGAGTTCGCAACAGACCAAGTGGAAAACGTCGACAGAGAATCCTAGTTTTGTCTAATGACTATCATTTCATTGTAGTAGATCGGTGGATTTTGTCTAGAAAATGAAATCATTAAGACTAACCCAGTCCATCTGTCCCATGATACCCCCTTATTTAAAATGTTGAAAAAAAAAGTCAGTGTTGAAAAAACGCGTTATAGCGCAGATAATATAAAAAATTCTTAATTCGACCCACATTTCACCTAAAAAAGCCGATTAATAGTTTCGTCCGAAACAGAAAACTACGATATCAAAGAAACTTGCCGCTCCTCGTAATAGGATAAGAACGACCGACAAATAGTACAAATAATGTGTTTCTATTACATAGTGTACATTGGTACATTATCTGGATTTTTTAAAACTAACTTTAAAAATGATCTTAAATAAAATTAAATTAAAATAATTGAAATAATAAAATTAATAATAAGTCAAATAATAAAATAAATAAATATATATACAGGGTGTAACAAGTCGAGAGGGCGATACCTAGGGGATCTTATAGTTAACTTAATTCTGAACAAAAAAGTTCCTATAAACATAGGTCCGCAAATGCTTTGTTTAAAAGTTATAATAAAAAAACTGCAGGGCAAAGAAAGAAATACCTGCAACTGGTATAAGGGATTAGGATCTGAATAGGGTTCAAAGTTCAATACCATTCATGGAGCCTCATCTGTCCATAAGATGTTGTTACCAAAGTGATGATTGGATGCTAAACGACGAAGGTACCAGTTACAGAATTGCATCCTTGCTTCACCATCACCCTGTACTAAATACTGTACTGAATTAAAATGATAGGGGTACATATGTTCGCTCTTAGGGTTCTGTACACTTCCATATGCGAAACCTGTATTTGAAGCCCGGTTCGACGTGGGCTTGTCGTCGGATTTACTTCAAAAGCTCTGATGATATTTTCACTTCGATTTACATTGACTCGTGGATTAATTATTCTGGTGGGCAGCTCTGTAACACGGCCAGTTTCTCTTATTCGTTGATAAGTAGCCTGGAAAACCCTTCGATGGGGGATCCGTCGAAGAGGGAAACGTCTTCGGTACTCAACAGCTGCATCACTGTTCCCGTTACAAAAACCGTACACAAATAGAATATCTGCATATTCCGCATTCTTGAACATTCGCGGCATTTTATGCAATAAATGAGATTAGTTGCATTGAAATAGAACCCAACATGAATGGTATTGAACTTTGAACCCTATTCAGATCCTAAACCCTTATACCAATTGCAGGTATTTCTTTCTTTGCCCTGCAGTTTTTTGATTATAACTTTTAAACAAAGCATTTGCGGACTTATGTTTATAGGAACTTTTTTGTTCAGAATTAAGTTTATAATAAGATCCCGAAGTATCGCCCTCTCGACTTGTTACACCCTGTATATATATATACAAATAATAAATATTACCACATTTCCTGTAGAATTTATGGCTGGTCTTCTACTAAATTTTGATTTCTACAGTAATTTCCGAAAAGGACCCTAAAAAAAATATCGAAAATTCAAGACGTGAATTTTGAAGAAAGTCCAATTAAGAAATTTTTCATTTGGATTTCTTCTAAATTTACTAAAGAGATGTCATATTGTTTTTCTAAATAAAAAAAAAAAAAATGTTCAATCCAATCCAATGGTATAAATTATCTCACTGGGTGGGAAAATGAATATCATAGAATACGAGAACAAATATTGGGTTTATTTACCCAAATTTACGTTATAAATTGAATAACTAAGAGATTGGTAGTAATAAAAAAAAATGAAAATATTTTACAAGAAGAAATCTTACAAACTAATTACTTAAAACTATATCAGTCTTTTTTCTGTTTTCCAGTGGTCACTTTTTATATAAATTTTACTTTTTTTTTGGGGGGGGGGGCATATATATGTATGTATATATAAATAAAAAGTACCTTTTCTCTTCTATTTCACTGTTCTTTTCACTTTACATGGTTCTCCACACCTTAAGCCTCCGACTGTCCCACACTTTTTAAAACAGCTGATCATCGTCTTTTGTTTCATTTATTGGTTGTTTGCATTTCATTTTAAAACAAAATGCGACTAGTCCATCTTTGTATATTTATTCACTAATTAAGTTACTTCACTCCTAACAGCTGTTTTTATACAAATAATAATAATTAATTTTATAATTAATTAATAATCTTAATGTGTGTAAATATTTTACATCACATAACATTTTTTTATTTGCTCTCATGTACGATGGATGGATAACGGTGTTGTTATTAGTTATCTACACAACCCATGGGCCACGGGATGGAGTTTCATCTGAAATAAAACTCTCTACCGGACGGAATTCGAACCTAGGTGGAACCATACTACCAAAGCCCTATTGCTCTATCCAGCCCGCATGATTCCAGCTTTACTGATAAACGTTCAGGCAGCTTCCAGTTTCACCAAAGGATTTTCCAATTATCCAGATAGTTGGACTTTCTTGGAAGTTATCTTACTGTGGCCTGATTCCAACAATCAGAGACAAACTTTATATAAGACATATTGTGTTCAGAGCTACCAAATACATCACAGCAGTTTTCAGTCATTTTCCATATTACATTAAGTTTCTTTATAAAGTTATTTTCTTAATGTTGAATGGACAGCCTGCTAGTTTCGCATTATATATATACTTTAACCCAATCCATTGGCTCTCTTAACAATATTTTCTTGCACTAAACATCAACATCATTGATGTAGAGGGTGCCGGTAGCTCAGTGGTATGCGTGCTGCCTTCTGAGCTCAAGGTCGTGAGTTCGAAACCCGGCCAAAGCCCTTACTTTATTTTACCTGGGAGGTAAAATTAACTTAAGCATGGCGCCCTTCGTATGGGACTTTAAGCAATAGAGAGCCTGTACGATGTCATACTCTTTAAACCCCCTGCCCCAGCTAGGTTAATAAAAACCTAGGGCATAAAAGATGGCGCCGGTAACCCAGAGGTAGCGCACGTTCGAAACCCGGCTTAGGTTTTTCATCCGAGAGGTGAAAAAACCGTGGCACGCCATCCTCTCGAGCTTGTGTGATTTCAGGTATCTGCTCGTTAAAGACCTGTACTCAAGGTGAATAAACCTAGGTAGGCAAAATTCATGACTTCCAGTGTAGAATAGTCATGTCCACCAGTGACGAAAGAGCGCTGTGGTATTAGGCGATCTGACCTCGTAGTTAAAGCCCGGCCATGAGTCATAATAACTAACCACAGATGTTGATTCACAGATTATAAACTTTATGCAGACTTACAAGTATATTCATTAAGTGTAAAACTAAAAATTAAAATAAAAAATATGTCGGTTCGGTTCTTGCCGGGCACCCCACGTCCCGTCGACTGAATCGTCGTTGGTTGGCCTCGTGACCTCCTGCCTGAGGAGGACCCCTGAGAAGGCAGTGCTGCTGACCAGCCGCTTCATCAAAAGTGTCAGGTTATTGTTACTCTGTTCATATTTCCTTGTTAAGAATATTCATAGCTGGAAATTATTACACAATAAATTAAAAAAAATAAATAAAAATTTAAAAGGGCCTAAAAATTAAATATTATAAAAAAATATGGTATGTAACCATTACAGGACATGACTACGGTATTACAGATCACCTTCTCTCTCCATCCACGTTACTGGGTGAAGTGAAAGTAATTAGTTGGCATCGGTCGTTTTCTTTGTTTCATTGTACAACGAAATTCTGAGAATTAATTAACTGGGAGTTAATGAAAGTTAATTAACTGAGAGTTAAAACTATCCGTATATTTCCTGCTTTTGGGTTACCTTCTTACATTTTATGTAATGTTTTGATGTCATGATTGAAAGTATTTGGGCTAGGAACAACGCGAGAATATTTGAGTTTCATTCAAGACATTTTGAGCATTCTCTCAATGTATTTATTAAAAACATAAAAAAAATACAAAGAAATTATAAAATTTCAACCAGTTTTTTAAACATGTTATTAGAGTTACCGTGATAATCTTTATATTTAGAAATTGTTTGAAAGAAGTCAAGAACAATTAAATAAAGAAATATCAACCGTATTTTTGTTAATTATAATACACAAATAAATAACAAGGACTAAATGAAATAACTCCTGAATATATCAACCAGCAAAATGTGAGAAAATTGTTATTGTTTTAAAGATTTATTAAAATTTTGATAGTTCACTATTTGTTGTTAGTATATACACTCACCATCAAAAGTATTGCAACACCTAGATGTTTATGTAAATATTTACTTCCAACTAAAATCGTTGCCTGCTTTATTAATTTTGTCTTCAATATGTCCTTCAATAACAAAGACAAGAGTTATCTATGTTTGGGGATTAAGAATTGTTGCATTAATTCTAAAATCTCTTAATCCTTAATCTCTCAAGTTTTAAATTCTTCAGTTTAATGGCAATTCTCTCGGTTGTTTTGGGCCTCAGCCAAATTTCTTTTAAACATTGGTTAATTAACTCTCAGTTAATTATCTCTTCAGTTAATTCTGACACAAGTAATGTCAGTACGAAATGAATTTGAGAGGGGGAGTGGGAGAGACAGTGGTCTGTAAAAGCGAGTATGGTAAAAGAAAGTCCTGTAATCATTTTTAATACAAAACTGTCAATAATAAAAAAATTATTTATATTTCGTTACTATGCGATACAATTTAAGCATTATTTTAAAATATTTCCTAGGGGGCGCCGGTAGCTCAGTGGTATGTGTGCTTGCCTTCGAGCTCAAGGTTGTAGGTTCGAAACCAGACCAAGGCTTTTAGTTTATTTTATCTGGGAGGTTAAATAAACTTAAAGACACCGTCCTTCGGATGGGACGTTAAGCGATGGTCCCCAGCCTGTACGATTTCAGGTTAAAGACCCCTGCCCTAAGTGAATAAAAAATTTAGGACTCCCACAGTTGAGTCGGCACCAGAGTGACGAAAGAGCGCTCTGGTAGTAGGCGATATGACCTCGTAGTTAAAGCCCGGGAATGAGTCGTAATAACTAAGTTGTGGACTGCCCATTTCATATATTTTTTTAAATATAATAAATTATTCAGGTCTTAAATGTATAAAAAAAGCCTTGGTTGCTAGGACCTGTTCTGTCCTGGAGCCGGCAGAGTGGGACCTGCCAATATGTTAGCGGGTATTACAGAGCTACGTGACGGCGGAGCAGATTCACACTTTATTGATTGTGATCGTGGAGGATTTCAAATTTATCGGAACCAGAAGGGAGGGGGCGTCTCTGGGCTGAGAAAGGAGGGGGCGTCTCTGGGCTGAGAAGGGAGGGGGCGTCTCTGGGCTGAGAAGGGAGCCCAAGGATTTTGTGTAAAAGTAATTTTCAACATTGAGGCCTGAAGGTGAAGTATGACGTAGGTATTGTTTAGCTAAAACTTGAAGGACTTATACTGATCGATACTTCGAGTACGGATTTTTGGAGACCTATCGTTCCGGATTTATGATCTGTGTAGGTATTTAGTTGCCCAAAATTTCAACGTTGAATCGATATTTAAAGCAGACAGTTCAAAGTGCAATCTTTACAGGTTTTTTTTTTGGTCATGCGATGCGTATTAGCCATTGTAACTGTGTTATCTAGTTATTTACGACATCCATGGTCCCGGGAGGGAATTCTATCCACGAAATTAAACTCACTGCCGGACGGGTTTCGAACCCGCAAACCTGAAACCTTGCGATCATAGCCTTACACTCTAGCCCGCACGGTCACCATGGCCCCTATAGTTAGTTAGTTATTATGACTCATGCCCGGGCTTTACTACAAAGTCTTATCGACTACTACGAGAGCGCTCTTTCGTCTCTTCCGTGGACATGAGCCTGACTCGACTAATTTTGTCTACCCTAAATTTTTATTCATCTAGAATAGGGGTTTTTAACGAGTACCTGACATCATACAGGCTTGGCTTATCGCTTAATGTACCATTCGAGCATACCACTGAACTACCAGCGCCCTCACGCGATCTTTATATTTGAAACAATATTATTAGAATAAACAAAGAAAAATTGATTTCAATACCATATTTTAGGTCGGTTTTCTCATTTATTTGATTTGATTCCCTCTTAAGAATAATTTCTTTGTTTCATTTCGTATCACATTCTAATACTTCCTCGAATAACGAGAAATATTCAAAGACAATTTCTTAACACCACTTAAATAAATTTGATGTTAATATCTGAATAGGAATTAACTGAAGAATTCCATCTTTGTGGCTGTGCTCAAACAGGTCTCAAGTTCAAACACTGTTTAACAAGATGGCCACTCACTCGGTTTACCCAATTATTTCAAAATTCTCATTTCATTTCTAAATATTTACACTTTATAATTAGATTCAGTCTTTTGTTCAGGATTTTACATCTTTTTTTCAATGCTCGTTTGTTAAACATACAAAATTATACAGCTCTTTTACTTCCTCAGTTATACCAAGTAGACGGGAAGTTAGGTAATTGGTCAGAAATTCGATGTTGAATTTTCAAAGGAATTTGTTGTATTCCAACCCCCTGAATCCAAAAATTAAAAAAAAAAAGTATTGTCGCTCTGATGGACATGAGTCCGACTCTACTGTGAGAGTCCTAAATTTCGTCTACCTTAAATTTCTATTCACCTAGGGTAGGGTTCTTTAACGACTACCTGACATTGTACAGGCTCGGGACCAACGCTGAACGTCATATCCGAAGGACGGCATGCTTAAATTTATTTTACCTCCCAGATAAAATAAACTAAGAGCCTTGGCCGGGTTTCGAACCCACGATATTGTGCTCAGAAGGCAAGCACGCATACCACTGAGCTATCGACGCCCTCTTGTGTTACACTCAATAATAAAATAACATGTGGTTTTTACATTAATGAACATAATATTAAGTAGTTAGTTATTGTGACTCTAAAACCCGGACTTTAACGAGTACCTGACATCGTACAGGCTCAGGACCAACGCTGAACGTCACATCCGAAGGATGGCGTTCTCAAGGTTTTTTAACTTCATAGATAAAAAACCTGGCTGGGTTTCGAACCCTTGATCTTGACCTCAGTAACCAAGTACCTACTGAGCTACTAATGCCCTCGTGTATCTGTCTGTATGAACACGATAACTTCCTATAGAATGATTGTGTCAACACAATATTTTATATGTGTTCCTAGAACTCCCTAACGAAGACACCTGCCGGTTTTCAGTCAAATTGGTCAAAGAGGAGGGGGGAGAGATTAACACAAAACATTTTATAACTGCCGCCATGCACGTGCAGAAAAGGATCTTGAATTAAACACACTTTTTAGATTAGAAATTGGATGAGTAGATCAAACCTTTACAATTTCAAAAGTGCGTCTAAGTGTAACTACTTCTCATTGTAAATAATTGTATGTTTATTTTTAAGATACATTACGAATATAAATATATATGAAACGGAATATACCCAAACGTGTTTTTTTAATGAGGTGCCTTCATGCAGGATGTATCTATTCGCCCCTACTGGATATAAGATATATTGTGACCCGAAGAAGGGACGTGGAAGTGTCACGAAATATTGTCAAACCAAGTTGAAAACATCTCTTGAAAAGATGCATGGAAAATCACCCCAGAGAGAAACATATATTTTATCTATTTTTTATTTTTGTATGTGTTTTATTCTATGTTTTTTAATCATAGGATCTTATTTATTTTTGTACTCCTCCCTATATTCTTTGTTTATTTGTTTATATATATTTATATTTTATATTATATTTATAACGACAATAATTGATTTATATAACCGCAATAACGTTTAGTGGATATGAGCCCGACTTTACTATGAGAGTCCAAAATTTTGCCTACCTTAAATTTTTATTCACCTAGGGTAGTACCAGACATCGTACAGGCTCGGGACCATCGCTTAACGTCCCGTCCGAAGGACGACGTGCTCACGTTTATGTTGTCTTTCAGATAAAATGAATTAAGGGTCTCGGCTGGGTTTAGAACCCGCAATCTTGAGCTCAGTAAGCAAGCACGCATACCACTGAGCTACCGACGCCATCTATTTACTTCTTGATCTACCCTAAATAACTTCAACCAGAATATTTGTTTAACTGTTGATGATGATAATTTGTAAGTTAATTCTAAAACTCATAATAATAAAAATATTCCCTCCTTCAATGTTTGGCACTCTTAGTGGTCTTAAGAAGAGGGGAAGTATCGTTTTGGAAATGACTGGGAGGTGTCCTCGGGAACTGAGGTGCTGCTATAATCTCCTGGGGGGAGGCCTGACTCTCGTTGCCCGAGATTTACTCGGTGCCAGAGTTAAGCATTAATCCATAAAACTTCAATCAATAATATTAATTATTTAGATTTGACTGTAATCCTAAAAAAAATGTTGACTAGAAAATTAATCATTTACATGTAATCATTCTTCATTTTTATTACGGTGTTGGTTTATTTCAAAACCGGAAAAGTAATACCCGGCGTTGCCCGGGGAACTTTGACTTTTCTCCTAATATCTCTCGTTCGAATCCATTTCAATTCTTCAATAGTACATTCATGATGTTATAATTTTCAATTATTCATACGGAATAACGCTTATAGTCCTTCAACGGCAGACATCCCAGCTAGTAAGTTTTTAGGACCCCTGGGCACCATGGCTAGTACGCGCCATTCAACGGCGGAAACCACAGCTAGTGAATGCTTAGCATCAGTGGGAGTTCTAGCTAGTGCGTACTTGAGAACGCTTGTGACCACCAGGTTGATTAAAACATAGACTTCAACCATGAATTGAACCAAATTTTCTTGAGACAATTTGTTTACGTGTTTAAACAAACAAAAGTTCACAAAAACGTTAAATAAGACATTGAATTAGGAAATTTCCTAGCATCCTCAAACGTTCTGCTCAACATAGGGTACGTGACATCACCCAACACTACGTGACATCACCCAACACTCCTCTCACAGTTTGTTCATCTCATGGCCTCAGATTTTAATTGTGAAATGTTTCATGAAAAAGGTACAAACATTATCTTAAATCTAAAAACCGTTTAAAAGCTAGAAATTTGAAGAATGGAATCTACCGAGCTCAGGATCGCCATTTAGAAATCTAGCCAAGTCACTTAGCTCAGATATGTCAGGTACTCGATAATGAGTCGTATGTTATGTAACTAAACCTGGGTAGTTGAAATTACATTTACGTTAAAAATAACTTGAGCACGTCGTCCTTCGGATTGGACTCCAAGCTATGATTGAGGGCCTTTTTGTATGTCAGGTGCTCGATAATGAGTCGTATGTTATGTATCTAAACCTGGGTAGTTGAAATTACATTTACGTTAAAAATAACTTGAGCACGTCGTCCTTCGGATTGGACTCCAAGCTATGATTGAGGGCCTTTTTGTATGTCAGGTGCTCGATAATGAGTCGTATGTTATGTAACTAAACCTGGGTAGTTGAAATTACATTTACGTTAAAAATAACTTGAGCACGTCGTCCTTCGGATTGGACTCCAAGCTATGATTGAGGGCCTTTTTGTATGTCAGGTGCTCGATAATGAGTCGTATGTTATGTAACTAAACCTAGGTAGCTAAAATTTCACTTAGGTTCGAAAAACCTTGAGCACGTCGTCCTTCGGATGGGACTTTCCCGATATATCTTAATCTGTCTATCAGTTTTAACAAATAGTAAATCCATAAACCGTTAAAAAGCAGGAAGATTGAAGAATGGTATTTAGCCCGACTTTTTTCGAAAAACATTATTATTTCAATTTTTGTGTAAGATTCAGATATCCGGGTTGTTCATCAGTTTTAACAAATATTAAATCTAAAAACCGTTTAAAAGCTAGAAATTTGAAGAATGGAGTCTACCGAGCTCAGGATCGCCATTTAGAAATCTAGCCAAGTCACTTAGCTCAGATGTTTTAATCGGGAATATAAAAATAAATTTGAGCACGTCGTCCTTCGGATTGGGCTTTAAGCTATGATCGAGGGCCTTTTTGTATGTCAGGTACTCGATAATGAGTCGTATGTTATGTAACTAAACCTGGGTAGTTGAAATTACATTTACGTTAAAAATAACTTGAGCACGTCGTCCTTCGGATTGGACTCCAAGCTATGATTGAGGGCCTTTTTGTATGTCAGGTGCTCGATAATGAGTCGTATGTTATGTATCTAAACCTGGGTAGTTGAAATTACATTTACGTTAAAAATAACTTGAGCACGTCGTCCTTCGGATTGGACTCCAAGCTATGATTGAGGGCCTTTTTGTATGTCAGGTGCTCGATAATGAGTCGTATGTTATGTAACTAAACCTAGGTAGCTAAAATTTCACTTAGGTTCGAAAAACCTTGAGCACGTCGTCCTTCGGATGGGACTTTCCCGATATATCTTAATCTGTCTATCAGTTTTAACAAATAGTAAATCCATAAATCGTTAAAAAGCAGGAAGATTGAAGAATGGTATTTAGCCCGACTTTTTTCGAAAAACATTATTATTTCAATTTTTGTGTAAGATTCAGATATCCCGGTTGTTCATAAGTTTTAACAAATATTAAATCTAAAAACCGTTTAAAAGCTAGAAATTTGAAGAATGGAGTCTACCGAGCTCAGGATCGCCATTTAGAAATCTAGCCAAGTCACTTAGCTCAGATGTTTTAATCGGGAAGATAAAAATAAATTTGAGCACGTCGTCCTGCGGATTGGACTCCAAGCTATGATTGAGGGCCTTTTTGTATGTCAGGTGCTCGATAATGAGTCGTATGTTATGTATCTAAACCTGGGTAGTTGAAATTACATTTACGTTAAAAATAACTTGAGCACGTCGTCCTTCGGATTGGACTCCAAGCTATGATTGAGGGCCTTTTTGTATGTCAGGTGCTCGATAATGAGTCGTATGTTATGTAACTAAACCTAGGTAGCTAAAATTTCACTTAGGTTCGAAAAACCTTGAGCACGTCGTCCTTCGGATGGGACTTTCCCGATATATCTTAATCTGTCTATCAGTTTTAACAAATAGTAAATCCATAAACCGTTAAAAAGCAGGAAGATTGAAGAATGGTATTTAGCCCGACTTTTTTCGAAAAACATTATTATTTCAATTTTTGTGTAAGATTCAGATATCCCGGTTGTTCATAGGTTTTAACAAATATTAAATCTAAAAACCGTTTAAAAGCTAGAAATTTGAAGAATGGAGTCTACCGTGCTCAGGATCGCCATTTAGAAATCTAGCCAAGTCACTTAGCTCAGATGTTTTAATCGGGAATATAAAAATAAATTTGAGCACGTCGTCCTTCGGATTGGGCTTTAAGCTATGATCGAGGGCCTTTTTGTATGTCAGGTACTCGATAATGAGTCGTATGTTATGTAACTAAACCTGGGTAGTTGAAATTACATTTACGTTAAAAATAACTTGAGCACGTCGTCCTTCGGATTGGACTCCAAGCTATGATTGAGGGCCTTTTTGTATGTCAGGTCGATAATGAGTCGTATGTTATGTAACTAAACCTGGGTAGTTGAAATTACATTTACGTTAAAAATAACTTGAGCACGTCGTCCTTCGGATTGGACTCCAAGCTATGATTGAGGGCCTTTTTGTATGTCAGGTGCTCGATAATGAGTCGTATGTTATGTATCTAAACCTGGGTAGTTGAAATTACATTTACGTTAAAAATAACTTGAGCACGTCGTCCTTCGGATTGGACTCCAAGCTATGATTGAGGGCCTTTTTGTATGTCAGGTGCTCGATAATGAGTCGTATGTTATGTAACTAAACCTAGGTAGCTAAAATTTCACTTAGGTTCGAAAAACCTTGAGCACGTCGTCCTTCGGATGGGACTTTCCCGATATATCTTAATCTGTCTATCAGTTTTAACAAATAGTAAATCCATAAACCGTTAAAAAGCAGGAAGATTGAAGAATGGTATTTAGCCCGACTTTTTTCGAAAAACATTATTATTTCAATTTTTGTGTAAGATTCAGATATCCGGGTTGTTCATCAGTTTTAACAAATATTAAATCTAAAAACCGTTTAAAAGCTAGAAATTTGAAGAATGGAGTCTACCGAGCTCAGGATCGCCATTTAGAAATCTAGCCAAGTCACTTAGCTCAGATGTTTTAATCGGGAATATAAAAATAAATTTGAGCACGTCGTCCTTCGGATTGGGCTTTAAGCTATGATCGAGGGCCTTTTTGTATGTCAGGTACTCGATAATGAGTCGTATGTTATGTAACTAAACCTGGGTAGTTGAAATTACATTTACGTTAAAAATAACTTGAGCACGTCGTCCTTCGGATTGGACTCCAAGCTATGATTGAGGGCCTTTTTGTATGTCAGGTGCTCGATAATGAGTCGTATGTTATGTATCTAAACCTGGGTAGTTGAAATTACATTTACGTTAAAAATAACTTGAGCACGTCGTCCTTCGGATTGGACTCCAAGCTATGATTGAGGGCCTTTTTGTATGTCAGGTGCTCGATAATGAGTCGTATGTTATGTAACTAAACCTAGGTAGCTAAAATTTCACTTAGGTTCGAAAAACCTTGAGCACGTCGTCCTTCGGATGGGACTTTCCCGATATATCTTAATCTGTCTATCAGTTTTAACAAATAGTAAATCCATAAATCGTTAAAAAGCAGGAAGATTGAAGAATGGTATTTAGCCCGACTTTTTTCGAAAAACATTATTATTTCAATTTTTGTGTAAGATTCAGATATCCCGGTTGTTCATAAGTTTTAACAAATATTAAATCTAAAAACCGTTTAAAAGCTAGAAATTTGAAGAATGGAGTCTACCGAGCTCAGGATCGCCATTTAGAAATCTAGCCAAGTCACTTAGCTCAGATGTTTTAATCGGGAAGATAAAAATAAATTTGAGCACGTCGTCCTGCGGATTGGACTCCAAGCTATGATTGAGGGCCTTTTTGTATGTCAGGTGCTCGATAATGAGTCGTATGTTATGTATCTAAACCTGGGTAGTTGAAATTACATTTACGTTAAAAATAACTTGAGCACGTCGTCCTTCGGATTGGACTCCAAGCTATGATTGAGGGCCTTTTTGTATGTCAGGTGCTCGATAATGAGTCGTATGTTATGTAACTAAACCTAGGTAGCTAAAATTTCACTTAGGTTCGAAAAACCTTGAGCACGTCGTCCTTCGGATGGGACTTTCCCGATATATCTTAATCTGTCTATCAGTTTTAACAAATAGTAAATCCATAAACCGTTAAAAAGCAGGAAGATTGAAGAATGGTATTTAGCCCGACTTTTTTCGAAAAACATTATTATTTCAATTTTTGTGTAAGATTCAGATATCCCGGTTGTTCATAGGTTTTAACAAATATTAAATCTAAAAACCGTTTAAAAGCTAGAAATTTGAAGAATGGAGTCTACCGTGCTCAGGATCGCCATTTAGAAATCTAGCCAAGTCACTTAGCTCAGATGTTTTAATCGGGAATATAAATATAAATTTGAGCACGTCGTCCTTCGGATTGGGCTTTAAGCTATGATCGAGGGCCTTTTTGTATGTCAGGTACTCGATAATGAGTCGTATGTTATGTAACTAAACCTGGGTAGTTGAAATTACATTTACGTTAAAAATAACTTGAGCACGTCGTCCTTCGGATTGGACTCCAAGCTATGATTGAGGGCCTTTTTGTATGTCAGGTCGATAATGAGTCGTATGTTATGTAACTAAACCTGGGTAGTTGAAATTACATTTACGTTAAAAATAACTTGAGCACGTCGTCCTTCGGATTGGACTCCAAGCTATGATTGAGGGCCTTTTTGTATGTCAGGTGCTCGATAATGAGTCGTATGTTATGTATCTAAACCTGGGTAGTTGAAATTACATTTACGTTAAAAATAACTTGAGCACGTCGTCCTTCGGATTGGACTCCAAGCTATGATTGAGGGCCTTTTTGTATGTCAGGTGCTCGATAATGAGTCGTATGTTATGTAACTAAACCTAGGTAGCTAAAATTTCACTTAGGTTCGAAAAACCTTGAGCACGTCGTCCTTCGGATGGGACTTTCCCGATATATCTTAATCTGTCTATCAGTTTTAACGAATAGTAAATCCATAAATCGTTAAAAAGCAGGAAGATTGAAGAATGGTATTTAGCCCGACTTTTTTCGAAAAACATTATTATTTCAATTTTTGTGTAAGATTCAGATATCCCGGTTGTTCATAAGTTTTAACAAATATTAAATCTAAAAACCGTTTAAAAGCTAGAAATTTGAAGAATGGAGTCTACCGAGCTCAGGATCGCCATTTAGAAATCTAGCCAAGTCACTTAGCTCAGATGTTTTAATCGGGAAGATAAAAATAAATTTGAGCACGTCGTCCTGCGGATTGGACTCCAAGCTATGATTGAGGGCCTTTTTGTATGTCAGGTGCTCGATAATGAGTCGTATGTTATGTAACTAAACCTAGGTAGCTAAAATTTCACTTAGGTTCGAAAAACCTTGAGCACGTCGTCCTTCGGATGGGACTTTCCCGATATATCTTAATCTGTCTATCAGTTTTAACAAATAGTAAATCCATAAACCGTTAAAAAGCAGGAAGATTGAAGAATGGTATTTAGCCCGACTTTTTCGAAAAACATTATTATTTCAATTTTTGTGTAAGATTCAGATATCCCGGTTGTTCATAGGTTTTAACAAATATTAAATCTAAAAACCGTTTAAAAGCTAGAAATTTGAAGAATGGAGTCTACCGTGCTCAGGATCGCCATTTAGAAATCTAGCCAAGTCACTTAGCTCAGATGTTTTAATCGGGAATATAAAAATAAATTTGAGCACGTCGTCCTTCGGATTGGGCTTTAAGCTATGATCGAGGGCCTTTTTGTATGTCAGGTACTCGATAATGAGTCGTATGTTATGTAACTAAACCTGGGTAGTTGAAATTACATTTACGTTAAAAATAACTTGAGCACGTCGTCCTTCGGATTGGACTCCAAGCTATGATTGAGGGCCTTTTTGTATGTCAGGTCGATAATGAGTCGTATGTTATGTAACTAAACCTGGGTAGTTGAAATTACATTTACGTTAAAAATAACTTGAGCACGTCGTCCTTCGGATTGGACTCCAAGCTATGATTGAGGGCCTTTTTGTATGTCAGGTGCTCGATAATGAGTCGTATGTTATGTATCTAAACCTGGGTAGTTGAAATTACATTTACGTTAAAAATAACTTGAGCACGTCGTCCTTCGGATTGGACTCCAAGCTATGATTGAGGGCCTTTTTGTATGTCAGGTGCTCGATAATGAGTCGTATGTTATGTATCTAAACCTGGGTAGTTGAAATTACATTTACGTTAAAAATAACCTGAGCACGTCGTCCTTCGGATTGGACTCCAAGCTATGATTGAGGGCCTTTTTGTATGTCAGGTGCTCGATAATGAGTCGTATGTTATGTATCTAAACCTGGGTAGTTGAAATTACATTTACGTTAAAAATAACTTGAGCACGTCGTCCTTCGGATTGGACTCCAAGCTATGATTGAGGGCCTTTTTGTATGTCAGGTGCTCGATAATGAGTCGTATGTTATGTAACTAAACCTAGTTAGCTAAAATTTCACTTAGGTTCGAAAAACCTTGAGCACGTCGTCCTTCGGATGGGACTTTCCCGATACATCTGAATCTTTCTTTGGTTGACCATCTTCGTTTCTGGATGCTGCCCATCTACCAACATAGCTGTATTAATTTGTTTTTCAGAAAATATGTCAAAACGGTACCTCAAAGCCCACTTATATTCCACATTTCTTCCTTGATAATTTTAGTTGGAACCAAACGGTAACTTATTTTATCACACATATGGAGTCTATCGAGCTCAGGATCGCCACTTAGAAATCTAGCCAAGGCACTTAAAACAGATGTTTTAATCGAGAAGATAAAAATAAATTTGAGCACGTCGTCCTTCGGATTGGACTTTAGGCTATGATCGAGGGCCTTTTTGTATGTCAGGTGCTCGATAATCAGTCGTATGTTATGTAACTAAAGCTAGGTAGTTGAAATTACATTTACGTTAAAAATAACTTGAGCACGTCGTCCTTCGGATTGGACTCCAAGCTATGATTGAGGGCCTTTTTGTATGTCAGGTGCTCGATAATGAGTCGTATGTTATGTAACTAAACCTAGGTAGCTAAAATTTCACTTAGGTTCGAAAAACCTTGAGCACGTCGTCCTTCGGATGGGACTTTCCCGATATATCTTAATCTGTCTATCAGTTTTAACAAATAGTAAATCCATAAACCGTTAAAAAGCAGGAAGATTGAAGAATGGTATTTAGCCCGACTTTTTTCGAAAAACATTTTTATTTCAATTTTTGTGTAGGATTCAGATATCCGGGTAGCTGACCCGACAGACGTCGTTCTGTCAAAAGCTATTGGACTGGATTTTTTTTTTATTTATTTTTTTTACTTGGAACCACAGCAAGTTCCTACTTAAGAACACCGGGCACCTTAGATAGTATGCGCCTTGCAACTCCGTGCAACCAGCTATTAAGTTCTTAGGACCGCTGGGCAACACAGATAGTACGTAGTTAGGAACGCAGGGCACCGCAACTAGTATGTGCCTTGCAACAGCGGATGCCCTAGGTATTTTGTGCTTAAGAACGCTGGTGAGAGCTATTATTTACCGTGCAACGGTGCATCTTCAAGGTAATACATGCTAAGGAAACCCACCCTATTAAAATTAGGGCTATTTCCCATCTTTAAGAAAGCTCCATGTGAGATTCATTCAGCATTAATGGACCCCCGCCCCTCCCGTCCAAAAGAGTCACAGCCAATTTTTAAATATTGCTTTTGAAACTACTATTTAGGTATATGCTTGCCCCCCCCCCCCTCCCCATACCCCCCTCCCGTTGACAATTTTGAGACGTCACATATCCTTTTTTTGTTTTTGTCTTTTAAGAATACTACATGTGAAATTCCATGACAATCCGACCATTCGTTAATGAGCTACAACTATTTTATGCTAAGGCCTACCCCCAAAACCCCCCTCCCTTTCAAAATGTTGAGATGCCACACACCCTATTTTTTAATTCGGGCTTTAAGAATACCACATGTGAAATTCCATGACAATCCGATCATCTGTTAATGACCTATCAGTATCTTTATATTTACGCCTACCCCCACAACCCCCCCTCCCGTTCAAAATTTTGAGATGTCACGTACCGTATTTTTCAATTTGGCCTTTAAGAATACTACATGTCAAATTTCGTGACAATCCGAACAACCGTTAATGAGCTAGGACTATATTTATACTTAGGCCCCCCCCCCCCATAACCCCCCTCCTGTTCAAAATTTTGAGATGTCACGTAGCGTATTTTTCAATTTGGCCTTTAAGAATACTACATGTGAAATTCCATGTCAATCGGATCATCCGTTAAAGACCTATCACTATCTTTATATTAGGCCTAGCCCCCCCCCCCCCCTCTTTCAAATTTTGAGACTTCACACATCCTTTTTTTAAATTTGCCTTTTTAGAATACTACATGTGAAATTCCATGACAATCCGACTATTAGTTAAGGAGTTACCGGTATCTTTATACTAAGGCCTACCTCCACAACCCCCCCTCCCGTGCAAAATTTAGCCAATCATTTTTATTATATAGATGTAGATATGTAAAAACTGAATAAAACGAAACAGTAAGTAAATGACAAAGATGAAAACCAAAGATAAATCGAGGAATTTGCCAGAAGCGAAGATTTAAAAACAATCAAGAAAATGAAACGCACTAAAAACTGATAACACGCACTAAAAACTGAATAAAACGAAACAGTAAGAGGTGTAATTACGTTTTATTCAGCCAAGAAAATAACATGCACTAAAAACTGAATAACACGAAACGGTAAGTAAATGATTTTAGGGTGTCCGAGATCGATTCACTTGATCGATTCATTGTTCACATCGATTATTACGACCCCAAACATCGATCCTTCGATTAATCTATCTCAGATCGCCATCCCTAGAATTAACAGCTAGGAACTTTTCATAAGAACCTTCCTCGGACTTCAACGAATATTTGAAAAAAAAAATTAGCCGAATTGGTCCAG
Source organism: Aradus depressus (assembly GCA_963662175.1). Classification (NCBI taxonomy): domain Eukaryota; kingdom Metazoa; phylum Arthropoda; class Insecta; order Hemiptera; family Aradidae; genus Aradus; species Aradus depressus. Next base: position 15,303,546 of record OY759215.1, read on the forward strand.
CCGTTCTCGAGTTTTGCGCTTAGCAAAATTTAGCACTCATTTTTATTATATAGATTGGTTTATTTCAAAATTAATCAATTATTTTGTAACTATTCTACATTTTTAGTACAATAATCAATTGTATTGTTATCAATATCTATTATGACTACGCTTGTGAACGGAATGAATTAGTTGATTTCAAAATTAATCAAATACTACATAAATACATTGTAATCGACTGATTACGGTTTTGATTTTGAAAAATGTAGTTTTTTTAGACTATTGTCATTAATTATTATTTTAATAGAGGTTATTTGCTGTATAAATGTTCGCTTCTGAGGGTTATTCGTAAAGAATAAAATTGATAGCAAACTGATGAGGAATTTATTTTGCAATCAAAATGGAGAATATTAAAATGTAGGTAATTGAATAATTTCCTAATCAACTATTTTCTGATTATTATCGTATATTAGGGATTGATTACATACAATTGAATTTATTCATATTATCAAAATGAAATGATTACAATGTAATTGATTAATTTCATTATCAACGAAATATCTTCTGATATTCTTCCTCGGCTGTTTAGCCATTCCATTGGACAAATTTATCCACTTAGTATTTTCTTCTCTTCCCTATGAAGAGTGAATTTCTGCTAGATCTTCGTTGAGCACAGAAAAAATGTCAAGGGGGGGGGGGGGGGGGGGGGGGTTGTATTTATAAGCCCACCTGGAGGAAAAATGAGCCAATGATCGTTCAGATATTTTGAAGGAATGCTGATGGGGGTGCTCAGGTTCGAGTGAATACCGTTGCGAGCACTGCTGCATAAAGTTTGTTGAGAAATGTTGAATAGTTGAAGGGACCCGCAACACCGGGTTATTCTCTCTATAAGCACTAACATAACATGAGATTCAACGAGAATAGCGAGGTGAGCACCACATCCTGAAATGTATGTTACATCCTCCACACCATCCCCCTGAGCTTACTTGTATTTGAAATAAGGGGGCGTTGTGGGCTTTAGCACCCCGAATTACTCAAAAACATCCCCCATCTTCATTTAAAAATTCTGGAATTTTTTTTTCATAGTTTAATTGACAATTTTGAACAGTGAGAAAACAATTTAAAAAAAATTAACACAAGGGCAGAATGATGTATTTTTACAGCAGTTATCATGAATGAAAAAAAAAATTGCCCAAAGTTTAATATATTTCCACATCAGTGGCAGTGAAATCAATAGGTCTGGAGTACACAACCTGACGAACATGAAAAACAAAACAAAATAAAATCGATGCATTTTTGAATTTGTAGAAGTTATGGCGAACGAAATAAAATGTTGGTGAGACACACATTCACGCACCCGTCATGCGGAAAACTCTTCTCTTTACATTTTGAGGATAGTACAATCAGAATCTGATTTTATCTCAGACACACCTTTTCGACCCTATCACGATACTCAAAATTAAATTTGAATCGAATTATAAAGGTAAAACGACTTTCAAAGGTAAAGCAACTTGGGAGTGAGAAGAGAGTGCAATGCTACAACAGAACGGGGAGGGTGGCAGCGTCGTGCTGTTGTCAAGGCAACGTGATACTCTCGTCGCTCTCCTATTTGCCCCATGCTGCCTGTTTTCTTCTTCTACTACCGACCTCCTTACAATCCCAAAGGGCATGATTCACCGGTCTCACTATAGTGATGTTTACAACAAATGCTATAAATAAAAAACCACTTAAATTCATTGACGAAGCTGTCTCCTTAAGGGTTTTCCTCAGGTGGAACGTCCGGTCGATTCCGTCGATGAGGAATGCCCGGCAAGATTGCTTCTACTTTACTTTACTTTACTTTCCCTGGCGCTACGGTCCTTGTAGAACCTGGGTCAATCTTCCGCCATTGTTCTCTATCCTCGGCTTCCCGTGTCCATCTTCTTACATCCATCGTTCTGAGGTCGTCCTCCAAGTCCTCCAGCCAACGTAAGCGGGGTCTACCTCTTCTTCTTTGTCCTCCCGGGTGTCCCTCTAGTACCTTCCTGGGCAATCGGTCTGGTTCCATTCTCTGTTAATGCCATAGCCATAGCAGCCGCCCCTGCTTCACTAAGGCCACCAGGTCCGGGCTCTTGTACAGGACCCTCAGCTCCTTATTGGTCCGTATCCTCCATCTATCCCCCTCTGGAGTAGGTCCGTATATCTTCCTCAATTCCCCTCCCACGTATTGAGTAAGACTTCGTTCCTCCTAGTCAGGACCCAGGTTTCACTCGCATATGTGACGACCGGTCTCAGGACTGTTTTATAAATTGCTATTTTGGCGTGTCGGGACACAGCCCTCGATCCGAGCACCTTCTACAGTTACCGGATTGCTTCTACTAGTGTTCATAAATCTGACTAGATTTTTGCCGAAATCGGACGAAAATTGAGACCACTTTACTTCGAGACCTAAGAACTTTTTACGTGATACCGCTTACATTTATGACCTAATCAAAACTCTTTTTCAACTAAACGTATTAGAGAAAACCGCAGTACATATTTTTGTGAGCTATGATTCTTCACAGGTCCGGTTTGCGAGTTACATGCCGAAAACTGAAATGTAGTTTTGAAAAACATATTTTGTTATTAGATTCTCAACTCAAAATCCATATATGAAATTCTATATAGCTACGACCATGAAAAGTTCACAGCTGCTGACACCGGAGTCCGTTTTTCCGTTCATTGATCAGTGGAAATGTTGGAAAGGTTGGTGGACTGTTTGTAAAGTGGTCTGATAATGGGATCTACATATCACTGTCAGCCCTGAGTGGATTCTATGTCTGGATATAGAGGACACTCCACTCCACCCGCCCTGATCTACACACACGTTGGAATACATCCGTCCTTGCATTCTGACAATGCCATATTTTACTCTTTTAGGGAATTTGCTTGTTGGGCACATTATTTATAACGTTGTGCATACCTAGTTGTAAAAAATATATATATATATTGTGACGTGAAAAATATATATATATATTGTGACGTCCACTCTGGTGGACATGAGCCCGACTCTACTGTGGGAGTCCTAAATTTTGCCTACCCTAAATTTTTATTCATCTAGGTTAGGGGTCTTTAACGAGTACCTGACATCGTACAGGCTCGGGACCATCGCTTAACGTCCCATCCGAAGGTTGGCGTGCTTAAGTTTATTATACCTCCCAGATAAAATAAACTAAGGGCCTCGGTCGGGCTACGAACCCACGACCTTGAGCTCAGAAGTCAAGCACGCATACCACTGAGCTACCGGCGCCCTCTTTTCTTTTAATATCTTTTGCCAATACTTTCATTTTATTTATTTGTACTTACTATTTTTTACTTAATATTTTGATACATTCTTTATTTTTTATTACATAAAGAATAACAATTTCTTTTATCATTCATTGTTCGTTTAAACCCTTGCCTTCTGTTCTTTGCTTGAAGAGGCAATGTCTGCCAACCAGGTCTCCAACATGGTCTGTCGTTTCACCTGTTAAGTATTGATGGGATCTAGAGATACTTGTCAAACTTCGTCCTAATCCTATAAGTCAACCTTCATAGGTGGAGAGTGAAGTTAAAGTTGATTGTGAAGTTTAGGGCTCTGTGTCCCGCCAGGACATCGGCGGCGATTTCGAGAATTCTGCCCAACGTCGGTGGCCCTAGGCAGAGCAGGAGAAGACTGCTGGCAGGAGTCAGCACATCCATCCTTCTGCACGGGGCCCCGACATGGGCAGATGCAACGAGGATTCCCTCATACCTGAGGCTGATAGCCCCCGCTCACAGGCGAAGCGCACTGAGAGTCGCATGCGCCTACCGAACAGTTTCTGGCGACGCTGCCTATGTAATTGCTGGGCTGCCCCCCATTGACCTCTTGGCACGGGAACGTACGCGACACTTCAAAAGGAAACAAGACCAGGTTCAGGTGGAAGAGGTGGTGCAGCGCTTCGACCACAGGGGAAACCGGGTCTTCTATCAGGACGCGGGGGCCAGCCCTGGTCCAGCAGAGCCAGAGAGGGCCAGGACAATTAGGGAGTGGCAGGAAGAATGGGACAAGTCCACAAAGGGACGGTGGACCCATCGGCTCATCCCTCGAGTCGAGCCTTGGCTCACCAGAAAGCATGGGGAGGTGAATTACCACCTCACCCAGGTACTCACGGGACACGGTGGGTTCCGGGGGTACCTCCACAAAATCGGGGCAGCAACAACACCAGACTGCCCCGCGTGCCTGGAGTGCAGCATGGGCGCCCCACTGACTGCTACCAGTTACGTGGACGCTATGCTGCGCTCCCAGGAGTCGTGGGATGAAGGCTGCGATTTTGCAGCGCTCATCATGGGCGGGTTGGCCCTTCAGGAGAGGGCTGACAAGGAACAGTAGCGGTAATAAAACAGAAGAAGGGGCGTTACCAGCCACCCTTCCTCCCTTCCGCGAAGTAATGACAGACCGTCAGTTCCGCGGAAGGGAATCAGGATCGGCAAGGAGGGGGTTTTAGTGGGTATGGTGATGGTGAACCGTCTCGAGTCCCACACTATCCAGGGCTACCTTCCCTGGATGTGCGTCACAGCATTTCCCCCTCCAATGCAAAAAAAAAAAAAAAAAAAAAAAAAAAAAAAAAAAAAAAAAAAAAAAAAAAAAAAAAAAAAAAAAAAAAAAAAAAAAGGGCTCTGTGTCAGTCAATGTTTCAACTTAAGAACTTACTGTCACATCTTTACAAAACTTTAAATATCTGCAGTTAATGATATTGTATTTTTTTGTTGCAGCTCTTTTTCTTCCATTTTATTTAAATATAAATAAAAAAGTGTGTGTGCAGTTAGTACACAAGTTTCAAGTGTAACATCCGTACCTAACTCTTCTACTTTCAGTTTCTCTTTGTGCTTATAAATTATATTTTTATTTTAAATATTTTTACTAACCAATGTTAATAAAAACATAAAATTAAAAATTTTAAAAACAATTAAAAAAAATGTTGCATTAAAAATTACAAAAAGGCCCTCAATCATAGCTTGGAGTCCAATCCGAAGGACGACGTGCTCAAGTTATTTTTAACGTAAATGTAATTTCAACTACCCAGGTTTAGTTACATAACATACGACTCATTATCGAGTACCTGACATACAAAAAGGCCCTCGATCATAGCTTAAAGCCCAATCCGAAGGACGACGTGCTCAAATTTATTTTTATATTCCCGATTAAAACATCTGAGCTAAGTGACTTGGCTAGATTTCTAAATGGCGATCCTGAGCTCGGTAGACTCCATTCTTCAAATTTCTAGCTTTTAAACGGTTTTTAGATTTAATATTTGTTAAAACTGATGAACAACCCGGATATCTGAATCTTACACAAAAATTGAAATAATAATGTTTTTCGAAAAAAGTCGGGCTAAATACCATTCTTCAATTTTCCTGCTTTTTAACGGTTTATGGATTTACTATTTGTTAAAACTGATAGACAGATTAAGATATATCGGGAAAGTCCCATCCGAAGGACGACGTGCTCGAGGTTTTTCGAACCTAAGTGAAATTTTAGCTACCTAGGTTTAGTTACATAACATACGACTCATTATCGAGCACCTGACATACAAAAAGGCCCTCAATCATAGCTTGGAGTCCAATCCGAAGGACGACGTGCTCAAGTTATTTTTAACGTAAATGTAATTTCAACTACCCAGGTTTAGATACATAACATACGACTCATTTTCGAGCACCTGACATACAAAAAGGCCCTCAATCATAGCTTGGAGTCCAATCCGAAGGACGACGTGCTCAAGTTATTTTTAACGTAAATGTAATTTCAACTACCCAGGTTTAGTTACATAACATACGACTCATTATCGAGTACCTGACATACAAAAAGGCCCTCGATCATAGCTTAAAGCCCAATCCGAAGGACGACGTGCTCAAATTTATTTTTATCTTCCCGATTAAAACATCTGAGCTAAGTGACTTGGCTAGATTTCTAAATGGCAATCCTGAGCTCGGTAGACTCCATTCATCAAATTTCTAGCTTTTAAACGGTTTTTAGATTTAAGATAATGTTTGTACCTTTTTCATGAAACATTTCACAATTAAAATCTGAGGCCATGAGATGAACAAACTGTGAGAGGAGTGTTGGGTGATGTCACGTACCCTTAATTAAAGCCCCCGTAATTAAAAAAAAATTTTTTAATTTTTTTTTTGCTGAAACCTTAGTGGAGAGAGTTGGGGGGGGGGGGGGGGGGGGGCTTGTGAAGGGTTAGGGGGGGACATGAGGGGGAGGGGCTTATAAACATATGAGCTCAAACTCTCAAGTCTCTAGCTGTAATAGAGACCGAGATCACTACACAGGCTCTCTGATGTAACCTGAGGATATCTTGGAGACGGCAGCTTTTGAAACAAAAAAACCGCTTTGAAATCGGTTCAGCGGTCTTGGAGCTACGATGCCACAGATATCTCATAACACCTCTCCTTTTGAAACAAAAAAACCGCTTTGAAATCGGTTCAGCCGTTTTGGAGCTACGATGCCACAGATCTCTTATAACACCCCTCCTTTTGCGTCGGGGGTTAAAAATAGTTAATGTATTCTACTCATGATAGTCTGCTCCTATAGAATACGACACTGTTTAGTTCATTATTCTTCCATTTGCCAAGCTGTGTTCACTGATAACTAAACAAACGGTAATATGACAAATATAAATAGAGTGAAGAGCCTGTTCATAATCTGAATCAAATCAAGAGACTAGCCTTGTGTTGACCCAATCAATGGATTTGAATAGAGATCACGCTCACTAATTACAGAGGTTCTCCATTATCACTCTGCAGTATGCACTTAATACCCCTCAAAAAGTGAAAATCCCTCTGCAACCCCGATCCTCATTCCGACACAAAATTGTTAATGAACTTAAAATTCGTTTCTGATGAAGCCCGCTCCTGTAACATTTAATAAATGTCATATAATTATATTACGATCATTATATAATTATATACAATAAATAAAAGATGCTACTGATATATAAAAATTATTTTGTCCCATCCCTATTTCATCCTTTCTAAATTTTCATTATCTGTTAATTTTATTTTATTTTTAATTTAGTTATTGTGAATGCCCGGGCTTTAACTAGATCATATCACCTACTACCAGAGCTCGGGAGTCCTAAATTTTGCCCACCTGGGTTTATTTATCTCGGAATTCGATGTGTCATTCTTATAGGATTTTGAATTTATATATGAAATTTCGTGTCAATACATTCATTAAAATGGCGGTTATTAGAGTTCTTGTGTTATGCCACTCCTCTTATCCCCCCTTTCCTTTTGACTATAAATCAATAGAAAATTGTGGATACACAAAAATCAATTCGTGTCGAGTTAGTTATTATGCCCGGGCTTTAACTACAAAAGAATATCGCCTACTACCAGAGCGCTCTTTCGTCACTCTGGTGGACATGAGCCCGACTCAACTATGGGAGTTCTCAATTTTTTCTTTAACTTTTGTTTATTAGATTTTGCATTTTTTGCTCTTCCACTCTTCACGTCATTTGCCAAAGCCCTCAATTATATTATTCATTTGAATTTTCTCTTTTAATGAAGGGGTGGCACAGATTGTCCTGAATATTGTATCAGTTCATCCCACCCACGGGGGAGAATTGTAAAATTAATAATTCTTTTTTGAATTTACTTTAATAAAGCATACAAGTTGCTAATTGATGCATTAATTCAATTAATAATATCAGTGAATCCAAAATTTATAATAGGATAGGTTTTATGACTCATGCCCGGGCATTAACTACGAGGTCATATCGCCTACTACCAGAGCGCTCTTTCGTCACTCTGGTGGACAAGTGCCCGTCTCTACTCTAGGAGTCCTAAATTTTGCCAACCCTAAATTTTTATTCACCTAGGGCAGTGGTCTTTAACGAGTACCTGACATCGTACAGGCTCGGGACCATCGCTTAACATCCCATCCGAAGGACGGCGTGCTTAAGTTTATTTTACCTCCCAGATAAAATAAACTAAGGGCCTCGATCGGGTTTCGAACCCACGATCTTGAGCTCTGAAGACAAGCACGCATACCACTGAGCTACCGGCGCCCTCAAAATTTATAATACAATATAATTAATAAAATTGTCAATGTTAAGAATAATAATAAATTGATTTTAATAAGAAATGCCCTAAAATTAGAGAATTAAAATTGAAAATAAAACTTAAATATATTAGTAATAATTTTGGAACGAAACAAGAAACGGACGTGTAATGCCCCTGAAGAGGCAGCATTAAAAAATATGAAGATAAAAAAAATTATATTTCAATAATAGAAAAAAATATATATATATTTTATTTCAGCAGGCGTAAAAATAATCCAACGTTTTATTCAAATTAAGATGTTAGTTTTCAAAAAACATTCATGTTAGTTATTGTGGCTCATGCCAGGGCTTTAAACTTTTAGGCATAATCCCTACTACCTTCATCGCTCTGGTGGACATGAGCCCAACTCTTCTACTACGGGTGTCCTAAATTTTGCCTATTCTAAATTGTTTGTTCACCTAGGATAGGGGTCTTTAACGAGTACCTGACAGCATTCAGACTGGGGACCATCACTTAACTTCTTGTCCGAAGGACAGAGTGATGTCCTAAGGTTACAAGTGCAACTGAAATGAATTGTTCAATCAGATTTGTTAGATCCTTGTCATTACAATGTAATTGATTTCTGTAATCAAAATGAATACTGTTCACAAAGTGATTGCTTAATTTTGTAGTTAACTATTTATTTATAATTAGAGTCGTAATTAGAAATGTAATTTATTGCAATATAATTCAACTCAGTGCAGGCTCCATGACTCGGTTCCCAGTCGGATTAAACTTTAACCTTAACCGATTATTTTTTCAGTGTCTTCAGAACTTTCCTGACAGCTCAAGGAATTTTCTTTCTCGAGAAAGTCACTTTTTCGTTGTGTGACTTTTTTTTTTTTAAACATTGGTGCTACTATAAAATGGATTCACGTAAAACAATTCTTCGAGGAATTTCTAATACGAAGATATATTTGTTTCGGAGAAAAAGACCGGCATAAAAGAACTTTAAAGAGAACAGATAGGAATAAAGTTTTCGGTGAATCCCTTTGGTGAAACTTCCCTAGTACCAATCGACAGATTTGACTGAAAACCAATACTTTAGAGGGCGCCAGTAATAATAATATTTATTTCCGTTAAACCATAATATGGTAACAGGATACGTCATAAGGAATGTTTACATTAATATAGTTTATAATTTAGATACTACTTAAACAGATATTAACTGTTAAGCCTAGTCCACACTAGTAGACATGTTGCGCGATTTTGGTCTCTGAGACGTGTCTCAGGTTGTCTACGAGACATGTCTATAGACCAATCCCCGTCTACGGGCCTGTTGCGAGACCAAAACTCGCAGGTCTAAAGTCTCCCGATCGGAATGGGAGACCGCATGCAACGTTAGACATATTGCGCAACATTTTGACAGTGTGGACGTCAGTCGGCGTCTAGAGGCGAGACATGTCCCAGTCTGTCTCCAGCTTCCGACTGGTGTGGTTCGGCTCTTTGCAGTTATTTTCCAAAATTTTACAGTTCTTTTGAAAACATGTGGTCTAACGAGAAAGTTTTAAAACTAATTGAAGATTACCATGCGTCTTATTGTTTGTGGGATGTTACAAGTCCCGACTACAAAAACCTGGTAAAAAGAAAAGTGGCCCTGGAATATCTGGCTGCCTAGGTCCTTCTGCGAACACTTCGCGCGTCCACCAACGTTTATTTACGTTTTCGCGTTCTTTCACTTGTAATTAGCACTAAGCAGGAACTCATTCCACACAAAACAATGTCCTCCATGGTGGACTGCGAAGATGAGACTGAGAAATTCACATCCTAGTGTGGACGCTAGACGAGACAAAGAACGGTGTCTCGAGACAAATCGCGCAACATGGTCTACTAGTGTGTACTAGGCTTTAGAGTCTGGATTAGAATTGACAATACTACTAAAAAATAATAATAAATGAATAAATAGATACTTGAAAGTATGAGTACAAAAATAATAGTATTATACAGTAGATAAAGTATATAATAAATACAGTAGATACATTTTAAAATTAACATAATAATAAACTTTTTCGGAAGTGTCTTTGTCACGACGATATTTCGGGACGCTTTCACGTCCCTTCCTCATGTGCGAAATATACAAAAGAGTAAGAAAACACAATAACAATAACAATTATAAAATATTTATATGTATAAATAAATGAAATAAATAAAATGATAATAAAAAATACAAAAAAAGAGAAAAACAAGAAAAATAATGATTTAAACGTAGATTCGACAGACCTTAAAGAGGATATCTATGGAGGAACTCTGCCAAAATAATAAAAATGAAAGCCATGAATCAAATAATTATTTTGAACATGAAACATGTTATTTTATTATTTTTGAACAATGAGAAAAAAAAATCCGTTTCCGAATAGAGGGTTTCCTCTAATATAAACTTTTTTAGTTGAATTTTAAATTTTCTTATTGTTTCTACTGTCTTCAAGAAGTGGGGAAGGGCATTGAAGAAATTAATCCTATTTTCAAAAAGAGAGGAGCAATGTTTAGTTATTCAAAAATCATCTTTCTTCCTGGTATCGTAATCATGACTAGAATTGTTAAGAGGGAAAATATTGTTATTAATGTTGCAAGTATGAACAGCGCATTTTTAATTTATTAAATATTTCTCTACAGCTTATTTTTTGAGTAAAATTATTTGTTAATCTTATAGCTTTCTTTTGAAGTCTAAAAATATTAATACTCGAGCTACAATCTCCCCAATGTATTAAAACGAAATTGATTAAAGAATGGAAAATATAGTGTAATTAATGTTTCGTTTGGCATGAGAGAGAGAGAGAGAGAGAGTATTGTGGTTTTAGGGCGAAAAACTGCCATGGTTATCATCGCCCGAACAAAAAACTTAGTAGTTACAAAGAAGAAAAAAAAATACATTACACAACATATATATACTCTTACGCAAGATATAAGACAAAATAAACAATAAAAGTATACAGATGAAGAACGAGATGAGAAAATGAAGGAAAACAACGAAGTAAAGTGACAGCTAAAGGACACTTTGCAGACAGAATTAAAGACATCTCCATGAATTACAGCTTATGGAATTGGCACGATCTTTTTAAGATTACGATATAAGAAACAAACAGAACTCAGTTTTTTATCGATAACAGCCGAATATGTTGAAGCCATGTTAGTTTCGTATCATTATGGAGACCTAAGAATTTTAGACTTTAAATAATAGAGAAAGTTTATCAGCAGTTCGTTTAATGATTCAAGAGTTTTTGATTCTTTCAAAGAGGTTGGGTTTTTTTGCCGTCACGAGAATATTAGTATCATCCGCAAAAAGAATGTAGCTCAGAGGTAGGTACGTGCTTGCTTACTGAGCTCAAGATCGGTCTTAACGTTTTTTATTTGGGAGGTAGAAATAGGACGTTAAGCGATGGTACGATATCAGGTACTCGTTAAATAACCCTCACCAAACTGAATGAAGCTAGGTAGGCAAAATTTAGGACTTTTACAATCTGGCTCATTGCGACGAAAAAGCGCTCTGTTAGTAGGCGATTTGATCTCGCAATTAAAGCCCGGGCATGAGTCACAATAACTAACTATTACTTACACAGATATTTCTCAATCTTAATGTATAATTTCATGTCGATACAGTCGTTATATTGGCAGTTAAGGGTCAAGTTGAAACCCTTTTCCCTTTGGCCGATTTAGGGTTTTGGAACAATATATAAAATTTCGTGTTAATACATTCATTACCCCTTAAATAACTCATTCTATGTTTTGGCCCTCCTCCAAAAACCTTTTCTCCCGTTCAAAATTTTGAGTTGCCACCTGGTCTATGTTTAAATCAGGCTAATGAGAATGCTACATAAGAAATTTCATGAAAATTCGTTCAAGCATTAAGAGCACACTTTTTATGTTTTATCATGTATTTCTAGTAAACCTATTAATATTTGGGATATAGGTAGAGTGGTTTTGAGGTAAAGGGAAAATTCTTAAGCCCCAATATTTTCCGGATCATCCCTTAAATAAGAGAAGAAGACGGGGTAAGCATTGAATATTAAAATATATATCATATTGTCATATGATATCGCCAAAATTTGACAGCCTGGAAAGTATGTTCGTTTAAATTGTCATCTCCTTGACGTTTTCATAGAAACAGGCCCAAAGGGTGGTTTCTTGCGTGAATAATGGGGCGGTGTTTTCTCTGAACTCATCGCCTTTTTAATATTCCGATTTTTTGGTGGCTCTTCCATCGCTGAGTCGTCCGGAAAAAAGTTTTTTTTTCGACCGACCATCTGCCATAGCTCTAAGACACCAAGGGAATTCAGGATTAAGTTGACCAATTTACGGCATTGGCGACGACCCCCCGGCAAGCTAAACCGTCTACAGCACTGGGTCAGACGGCATGACAAATCGTCCGAACATTGGGTAGCTGGTCTCCCTTGCCATAGGTCGAGCTCAAAGTACGATCCTGTCTCGCGTATCAACTCAATTCAGCAAGCATTCGAGGACTACATGTTCTGCATTCACGACAACGCCGTATTAAAGATTTCGGTGGTTTTTGAAAAAGAAAAGCTCGGAGAATGGCGTATCCGGACATACGGGAAAAATGCATAAGTCTTCCGGCCATTAAATATAATGATCGATATATAAACTTTATTTATTAAAGATTTTATCTATTTGAAATGTAATTGAATGCTGATGTATATAGTACTGCCCAAATAGAGTGGCTAAAAGAGAGAGTGGTCCGTCCGGTGGTGCCGTCCCTGATCCCTTGGTGTGGTTGGCTCTGCAGATTGGGTGCCCCATGAGTCCCTGTCTGGTCCCCCTGTGCCTCCTAACCCAAACACGATTGATTCGCCTATATAGGACTTACAATTAGTCTTAAAATTAGTTTTAATGCCAAGAAAAAGTAAAAAAAAAGTCTGTATATCCAGAAAGCCATAGGAAAAATCCTTATTATTTTTAATCAAATCAGTCGAAAGATACATTAGTCTTAAAGGGAGAGCAGAAACTTAGTGGCAGTCTCAAAAGCTGTCTCTTATTATTAGAGGAAAAGTCGCTTTAGTGGATATGTCCAATTCTATTGTGGTTATCCAAAATTTTGCCTACCTAGGTTTATTCACCTAGGGTAAGGTTTTTAACGAGTACCTGACATCGCACTGGCTCGGGATCGTCGCTTAACTTCCCATCCGAAGAACGGCTCAAAGTTTTTTCACCTTCCAGATTAAAAACCAAAGGACCTCTACTTGGTTTCGAATCCGCGATCTTGAGTTCAGTAAGAAAGCACGCTAACTCTGAACTACCGACGCCCCCATAAGTATTATTTTTCAACCAAATTCGTCGATTGTTGTTTTGTTTTCATTCCAAATATCAAGCTCATCTCTACTTTGTGGTAGAGCGCTTACAATTTTCCAATCACATACACACACGCACAAACAGAAGACATCAGCGCAAAACTAGTCAAAACGTATTCATGCGGGGACCTTGAAACATGAAAATCTATTGAAATCTCTCGATCTCGGATTTTCGCAAGATTACAATACTTTCTTATACATCTCATACATCTATAAGCGATCCCTTGTTAATCATCAAAAATAGTTTTCTAGTTTCTATCTAGAGAACTACTTTGCCGGTGAATCAGAGAAAAGCTTTTATTTTCTAATATTTTCAACGAGATTCACGAGTAATATCCACTTTCGCTTTTAGTACCAGATCTCATTTCTTTTCTTTCAATCCAATAAATCTCCTCAATCCTAGAGGTTTATCGCAAGGGAGAAAAATACTTCCAAGATATATTTCAGAGAAAGAAATTGTTATTAGTATTTTCTGTTAGCGATCCTCTCATAACTGATTATTATACAGGAATTGCTGCAATTCAGCTTTCAACACCTTCAATTTCAATTAGTTGCATTTCTTCACGTTTAATTTTAACAAATTTATCTTCATTTAAGTGTAGAGAAATACTTATTCGGTGTCAGAATTTAACATTTTGGAGTAAAGCAAATCCAATTCTTGTCGAACTTCATCTTGATGCTCACAATTTCGTCTTGAAGTTATGATCAATTAAACAATTATTATAATTAGAATAGTCTTATTAAGGTGGGAGCCCGATACCGGTCCGAAAACACAAAACCTCAGTCACGGCCGTTCCCTGTGCAACCTTTTTGAAGTAAGTGTACAATTGCCGTTGTTCTACGTTTTTTAGCGTTACCAAATGTACACCGTGTGCATCTATATCAGTTCTCTTAAGAATTGCAGCATTTTTTATTTATCACTTCTTTTGGCACTATATCCATATAAACGTGAAAGTTTTTGAGAATGGTCAAAATAGTTATAATATCGGATATGAAGGATGTAAAGCATCACATTTATATAGAACGAGTGGGATGGTATAAACCTAGAGGGACCTAAGCATCTTATTATGGATCCTTGGAGGCGCTAGGCTTCCTCCTCATCGTGATGATAACGAGACATTTCGCAAAAGATCTAAATCCTCTCTCTCCTTAGCAAATCTAAGGATACTTTCATAATCGAACCTTTTCAATCACACCTTTGTGATTAAATCATTGTCGAATTGCGGTTTCTCGTTCGGCCCAGAAATTGAGCTACCATATCTGTTCATCATGGTGTCTGTTCAATTGATTGTGTCCTCTGATGATTCCTGCTAGTTACGAAGATCCCTCTGGAACTCTGTCCCTCTCCAGATTGGCCATGCTTCTACTCTTCACTCATTCAAGTCCCTACTTTTCCATTATCTCTTAAGTTAATAAACCTCTGATTCCTAAGGCTGGCTCCTATGAGATAGTTCCCGTCTTCCTATAAGTCTCTCACTCCACTGGACAGATTGTTACTCTTCTGTTTCCAGTTTTTTACAATTCATTCATATATAAGTCATTATTGTTATCATGTTTCACATTATTATTTATACTTGTTTTTCCAATTTTTTTTTCTCTTCATTATTTTTCACTAGTTTATTATATTGTTTTATTCATCGCCTGTTTTTAACATTTAATATTTATTCCTAGAGACCTCTTTTATTTTATTTTTATTCTTCTCAAATACTTGATACTTGTATACTCTTTTTTATTTTTTATTTTATTATTCTTAGGGGACGTATGTCCCAGAATAAAGATTATTTTCATTTCATTTCATTTCAAGATCGTTCTTTTTGAGGTTAGATATCCCATCTCTCAACATTTCCTCATTCAGGAATATCGACTGTATGTGGTTCTTTCTCTCCATCACTTTTTCAAACTTGGAGTGAAATCAGAAGCGTTGGTCGCCCAATTGAATCTCCGAGACAGTACTTCCTCAGTTCGAAATAATGAACTATGTTTTTGCCCCTTCTCACACCAGTACACCAATTTTCTTGAAAAAGGAAGAGGTGTATTCAGAGGCTTTTGAATTGTCATTAAATTTCTCGTTACATCAACGTCCATAACCTAAGGGTTTTTAGTTAAGCTCCCTTCTCTAGCCTCCTTCCCCCCTCTGCCCTTATGGCGATTCAACTAGAACTTGGTAGATATTAGGACGCTAATGGAACTGGATTCACCTATAAAATGTCTTGTCAATATATTCGTTCTATCCGGGGTTGTCGTTTTCCCAGACAAGTACATACTCAGACAGAAATTGTTTTTTTCTTTCATTTTTGAAATTAGGGGTTCAGAAAACAATAAATTCCAATGAAAACCCTACATCGAATTTCTGCCCGATTACATAATTAGCCCTAAAATAGCTGGAGAAGTAAAACAAAAAAAAACTTCGCCCCTGAATCATCGAAATACTTCCCCGAACGAATTAATTACATTTTCACTCCCCCTCCAGAACTTATCGACCGTTTGCACTAATATTCAATAGTTGACTTACATAGGGGCTCCTAAAACCTCATACTATATATTGTATAGATAAGTTTATTACTTAGGCAGTTATTAGGGTTTCTGAATTGAGCCCCCTTCCTAGAACCCCCTTCCCTTCGTTCAATTAGGCTGAACTTTAATAAGTGTCATCCTTAAAGGGTTTTGCATTTACATATGAAATTTTGTGTCAATACATTCATTGCAACGGCAGTTACTAAAGATTTGATTTAAAAGCTACTCTCCTAATCTGCCCTTCCCTTTGGTAGATTTGGCTGATTTATTTTAAAAATTTTTTTTCATATTTAGCGTCTGGAGGGTGGAAAACATGAAATTTAGTTGAAAACTCCGCATCGAATTTTTAACCGAAGAAAAACTGACGAAATGCTACAACTATTCCTCACCAATCATTTTGTTTAGTTTCCGTTGTGTGTGAAATCTGTACCTCAAATCTGTTGCGGTTCTTCATTAAAACCCCCAAGTAAATGAAACAATTTTAATTAAATTCTGCGGTCAATGTATAAACCCTTTGGATTATTAACATTCTCGTGGGCACGCTATATAAAAGGTTTTCCTATTAACACAGCCTGAAATAAACATTTCATTTAATCATGTACTCCAGGTTATTAAGTTTATTTGCACCCTTAATGCACTAATATAGTTATACTAATTTGCATTTAGTTTCTAATTAGAATTTATATATGAGCATTCGACACAAGGGTGCATAACTGGGCTCATCTCAAAGGGCTCTCCAAGAATTACATATCCTTAATACGGACTTTAATGAGAGTTACAGACATCTTACAGGCTCGGGACCATCGCTTAACGTCCAATTCGAAGGACGGCGTGCTCCAGGTTTTTTCCTCTTCCAGATAAAAAAAATCTAAGGGTCTCGACTGGTTTACGAACCCGCGTACTTGAGCTGAGAAGGCCAGGACACTGTTTAAAAGCTCCCGGCGCCCGTTTCATGTGCATACATTACATCGGCAGTTTTGGTGTTTTTTGAGTTGAACCTCCCCTTCCCATCTGCCGTTTCTGTTAAAAATAATTAGTATCGTCCTTATGGGGTTTTTGAAATCACAAATTAAATTTTATGACCCCACCCATCCATCAACACAACTCCACACCTTTGCAGATGATACTGCTATCCTCTCTCCTCATCCCGACTCCGTCCTATCATCCAGACACACCTACAAGAACTCCTGATAACCCTTCAGTTCTAGTACAACAAGTGGAGAGTGAAGGTGAACGACACAAAATCAGTTAACATCGTTTTCACCCTTCGTCGAAAATATACCTACCCTCCAGTGTACCTTAACAAAAATCCCATCCCTTTAAAAAACGAAATCCGCTATCTAGGCCTCATACTCGACAAACGACGACTAACTTGGAATCCTCACAAAAGACTGAAAAGACAAGAAATGAGCATACGTTATAAACTTTTACTAAGACTACTAGACAAAAGATCCAAACTAACTTTGAAAACAAAACGACTTACATATATACAACGCAGTACTCAAACCTATGTGGACTTACGGACTTGAACTCTGGGGTTCTGCCAAGGCTTCCAATCTCCAGCGCATCCAATCCCTTCAATCCAAAATCCTTTGTACAATAGCCAATACTCCTTATTAGGTCTCCAACAAAACTCTTCACACTAACCTTAACGTACCTTTTGTCACCGAAGTCGCTAAATCCAAGTATAAAAAAATATTTTCCCTTCTCAGTTCCCACAATAATCCTCTAGTCCGTGTCTTCCATTCTGCCATACTTCCCCAACGACGGCTTAAGCGTCAATGGCCTAGAGACCTCCTAAGCAGAAGCAGTGACAGTGACAGTGATTAGCTACAAATGAAAGAAAATCAGTGACTAGGGAGTGTCACCACTGGGTTATTTCTCCCCTCATGACATTTTGACATTGCCATTATCTCTTTATTAGCACATTTGCTTGTTGTATTTATTTGTATACAGTTGTAAATAGCAATTTGTAAATTATAAAAAATTAATAAAAAATAAAATTTTATGTCGATACATTCATTACAGTTATGATATGATACTTTGATGGGAGTGTCTCCCCTAATCCTCTCCTTCCCTTTGGCCAATTTGACTGAACATGATTAGTCCTTATAGGGTTTTGGTAACTCATATAAATTTTCGTGTCGTTACATTCATTCTGTCGGGATACATTCGTTATGTGAATTTACAGACACACTGATAGATATCAATTTTTTTTTTCTTATTTGGAATTTAAGGTGGAAAACATGAAGTTCCGTTGAAAACTCCGCTTCGAGTTTTTGACCGATTACATAACTTCCACTATATATCTGGGGAAGTAGAAACATGTTTCCAAAAAACTCCAAACTTCCCGTCTAAAAAAACCCATTAAAAAATTTGTCGTTATTGTTCAAAAACTAAAAAATTGTGGGTATATGAAAGCATCACCAGTTATCTTTGTTTCATTGTCCAGCGTAGTTTCTTATATCCAGTAATACCAGTACAATACGAATTTGAGAGGGGGAAGGGGAGGTAGAGTGATCTGTACTTAAGAGGTTGGTATAAAAAAGTTATAGTGTTACAACTTTAAACATTATTTTGATATACTTCATACGGGAGTTTATTTTACATTTTTGGAGCGATATAATTTTGTTCATATTGCGCATATATCAAATCCGAGGGCATCACGTTGGAAATTTAATATGGATTCAATTTAAGGAACATTTCTTCCAACCAACTTTTCGATATTCACTCATATGACAAACAAACACAAAATGGATATACATTTTTTATTTCTTCAATATTGTGTAAGGAGCCTATAATATATAATATAATATAATATACTACTATATATATATATATATAATATACTACTATATATATATATATATATATATATATATATATATATATATATATATACCTATAGTAGTATATTTATATATTAGAATAAAATAATCATTTGACTTTATTCTAATATATAAATATACTATATTTTTAATTAATAGATACTATAATATTATTGAGGGCGCCGGTAGCTCAGTGGTATGCGTGCTTGACTTCTGAGCTCAAGGTCGTGGGTTCGTAGCCCGACCGAGGCCCTTAGTTTATTTTATCTGGGAGGTAAAATAAACTTAAGCACGCCGTCCTTCGGATGGGACGTTAAGCGATGGTCCCGAGCCTGTACGATGTCAGGTACTCGTTAAAGACCCCTACCCTAGATGAATAAAAATTTACGGTAGGCAAAATTTAGGACTCCCACAGTAGAGTCGGGCTCATGTCCACCAGAGTGACGAAAGAGCGCTCTGGTAGTAGGCGATATGACCTCGTAGTTAAAGCCCGGGCATGAGTCATAAAACCTAACCTAACCTATAATATTATTGAAATATGTCCAAGACAAAAAATAAAATAAATATTTAAAAAATAATAATTATCAACTTTATAAAATGGTTATAGATTAGAACTTGGTACTAACCATGTGAAGTGTTCTATCACAAATTTTGAATATTACCCTTTACCAAATAAAGGGTTTTTGATCATGTTAGGCTAATAACAGGAATATTTAAGGTTGGTTTAACATTAAATTAATAACAAAGATGTTATAATGTTAATTTTATATTGTTGAAACTTGATGCACGTTTTCTATTTATACTTGTAAATTTGTTAATTCTATTGAAGACGGGAAGAATGGTCCCGAAACGTTTGACGATATAATAAAAGAATTTTAAAAATAAAAATTGGGAGTAAGAAATAAAAAGCTGCTTGACCAAAAAAACCTATTATTTTTTTATTTTTGGAATGAGGATTTCGGAAAAAACGAAATTACGTTTAAAACGGAAGTAACTTAACGTAGGTAAAAAAAAAAGTTAGGTTAGAAAAATATGAAAAATGTTGTCTTTCTTCTCTTAAATAGCTCACTGAAGCACACCTATCAATTTTCCGCGAAATCTGCCGAAGGGAAGGGGGAGATCAGAAGTTCTCGCCTCATAAAGCCTAATAACTACCGAATTAATGAATGTAACAACAACGTCAACATAAAATTTAGTATGAGGATTCAAAACCATTGATGTTTAGCCAAACGGTCCATTGGTTTTGGAGGGAAAGTAACAACTTAATTGGTTAATTCATTCTGGACAAGTACAAGCTCGTACGCCGGTAACTCACCAACTTTTTTCCTAATTTTTCTAGATTCATAAATAATAGCATATACCATTCTTTATAGGTATATATATATGGTATATAGTAAATTATCAGAAGTTTATAGTTTATACCAGAAGGATATCTGTATCGATCGAAACACAAGTTGTCATTAAACTAACGCTCCTGGCGGACAACGTGAGAACTACATTGTTCAGCAGTGAACTCTGTGAAGCATAAGTGTAAGCTTTGGTTCAATAGGTTCCCGACAGATAGGACTACCCTTCAGTTATAAAGTGTGAACATAATTATTTCCTGTATTGATAAATCTCTTCCATTTTCAGAACTTATTCTAAATTAAAAGACTGAAGCTAACTCACGTTTCTCTATTTTCCTAATTCCAGAGTATCGGATCAGTTCGTTCACGGAATGTTTAATGTATGGATTTGTTCATAAAAATATGTATTTTAAAGCAAAAAGTTGGCTATCTTACAAAATACAAAAAATAGCAAAAATTCAACATAGCCGTGAAATATATAGAGTGTGTCAGCAACCTCTGACAATACTTCGGGATATGGTTCTTCACTTCATTTGGAACAAAAAAGTTCATATAAACCATGATCCGATTCGTTCATTTTCAAAAGTTATTCTTGATTTCGTAAAATTTTCAATGTTCCTATTTTTTCTCATAAAATCGATCATATCTCAAAACCTATTTGCCATAAATCAAATTCTATTACACCATTGGGAACAGCATTACATCTCCTATGAGGAACAGAAGTTTATTTAAATTTAATTTTTTATAGGTTTTTACGGGCACTTTAAGCTCAACTTTACAGCGTTTCAACTGTTAAAAACAACTTTTGAATGTTTTCTTACAATTTTTTCAAGGGTAGCGTATAGTCCGATTACGGAAAAAATATCTACATTTCACCAGTTTTCCAATAGATATAAACACATGGGGTTTCTTTTTTGTTTTGTGAAAGAAAATGCGAAAGAAATGCAAAATTGAGAACTGATAAAAATACACTAAGATTAGCTAATATTGCCTCATTTTTTAAAATCATATATCAAAGTTTATTACTATCGTTAAAATTATGAAATAGGGAATGATAAACAAAAATAATAGAAAAAATATGATTTATTTTTTTTAAAAAAAATCTTTTTTCTAGCTTTGCTGAGAAAGATTTATAATCTGTTTGACCATGGAGGTATTTGATAGCTTCAGTTGGGTCAAAAGTATGGCTATTGTCGACAATAGTGTACAGTGCGCGATGTGCAACTAATTTTATATTGGACAGACTGTCCGATGTTCTAAAGACAGAATTAACCTGACCTGAACCCTATAAGAACAACAACTATCGATTTTTAACCGGGGGGATTACGGAAGAGGATTTCTCAAGATCTTTAATAACCGTCGTTATAATTTATGTATTTCAACAAATTTCATATTTCAATTTAAAACCCTATAAGGACGACACTTGACCATTTTCAGCGGAATCGGCTGAAGGGAAAGGAGATGAGAGGGGGCTCAACACAAAAACCTTAATAACTGCCGATGTAATGAATTTACCTACACAAAATTTATTATGAGGATTTAGGAGCCCCTATACTACAGTCAACTATTGAATATCAACGGTAACTGTCTACTGGTTTTGGAGGGGGGACGAATGGTTATATCCCATTACCATGTTAAGATAGTGTTGGAGATAGATAAATGTTATTATTTTATCAAAGTACTCAAGATAGAACTCGTTTGGAAATGCTGGTTATCAAACCTCAACTTGTCAATATGACCTCAGATTCACATAGCATCTTCAATGTTGAGTTTTCTCCAAAATTTCTTGTTCTCTGACGATGTATTAAAATATTTTTAAAAAAACATTCTATCCGTTTGTGTCTGTAAACATTGTATCTCCCGATATATATCGAAACGAAATTTTATATGAGTGAATCTAATAAAGCCGATGAATCGACTCAACATTCCAAATCCGAAAAGGACGTTCCACTGGCTCGGGACCATCGCTTAACGTCCCATCCGAAGGACGACATGCTCAAAGTTTTTTCTCCTGATAAAAACCTAAGGGCCTCGGCTGGGATTCGAAACCGCGATTTTGACCTCAGTAAGCAAAAATCGCTTATCTTTGAGCTACTTGCGTGCACGTTGACCTTTGCTGATTTGCCGCTAGATCGCAGGCTGATGCTACCCAGAGCTTCCAACAAGCTAGTTCCCCGACACACCACCAGATGTCAGGCGCATGACATCCAAGAGTCCTCATGGATCCTACCAATCAATACCTACATTGTCCTGGTGCGCTATGAGTGCACTCTTTCGGCCGTCATCCCTCATTAGCTAGACACTATTGCCTCTTCACATGGCTCGTTACGTCCATGCCACTATCTCCTATCCCCCAGTATGCCTTAACTCCTAGTAGCTCCTGTCTAGGCTATCCCAACCTCAATTTAAGATTTTTATTTCTCCAGCAACATGTAGTACTAGGGCCAGTATATATGTATATATATTAGGTAGGAAATACAAATGATGTAGTAGGTATAATATATACATCCAGAACAATATAAAAGTCGTCGATAATCAACGGCAATGTACTTCCTCAGCGCGAATAATTTATCTCCAGAAACCTATCGATCGTTTTGGCTGAGGATCAATTGAGGGACTTCTGAATCGTACTCAATTTCATATCAATACATTCGTTACGATAGCTATAGGAATTTCTGTGTTAAGCCCCCTACTACTCACCCTGCCCCGTGGCCGATTCGGCTGAAATTGTATATATGTCGTCCTGACGAGGTTTTGGATTTACAAACAAAATTTTGTTTCGATACATTTACTAAACCGGCAGTTATATGCCTTTCTGCGTTAAGCCCCTCATCCCTTCTTCTGATTTGACTGAAACTCATTAGATGCCATCCTCATGGGCTTTTGGATACGCATTAAAATTTTGTGTCGACATATTCATTCATGCTCCTTGCATTTAGCGTATAGACACACACAGACATTTTGGCAATTTTTTTTTTCTCTTTTTTTAATTAGGGGATGAGAAAAGATGAAATTCCAGTTAAAACTCAGCATTGAATCTCTAACCTAAATATTACCTAACTTTCCCTATACTTCATGGAGATAAAAAAAACAGGTTTGTATGTATATTTGCTTGTGTCTGTAAATACAATCATTGTAAATTGAATTCAGTTAGTTATTATGACTCATGCCAGGACTTTAACTGCGAAGTCACATCGCCTACTACCAGAGCGCTCTTTTGTCACTCTGGTGGACATGAGCCCGACTCTACTATGGGAGTCCTAAATTTTTATTCACCTAGGGGTCTTTAACAAGTACCTGACATCGTACAGGTTCGGGATCATCGCTTAACGTCCCATCCGAAAGACGGCGTGTTTAAGTTTATTTTACCTCCCAGATAAAATAAATTAAGGCCTCGGCCGGGTTTCGAACCCACGATCTTGAGCTCATAAGGCAAGTACGCATACCACTCAGCTAACGGCGCCCTTTACATTGAATGGATATACTAACATGACTTTCTTATACCCACTACATTTTTACGGACTCCCTCCTATCTTTAACATCACATTTCATGACGATACTAAATAGAATGGATATACCAGTATCATCACGAAATGTGATGTGAAAGAGAGGAGAGGGAATCCGTAAAAATGTAGTGGGTATAAATATATAAAAGTTAAATATAAAACTATCCCTTAAGGATAATTGTCAAATATATGTCTAATTATTTAGCAATTAGAAAATAAAAAACATATTTTAAAATTCGTTGCCATGCGTTACAAAGATTACTTTGAAATATTTCCCACAGGAATTTATCATAATCCTTCCATAAATCCAAGGGCATCATGATGTTGGATGTCCAATTAGGAACATTTTTTGTAAGAACAAATTTTCCGACAGGACAAACAGTTTTTGTAGAAATTAAGGAAACGTCTAAAATAATTGGTTTCTAAACGACATTTCAGTAGCTTTTCGGAATTTATCTCGCAGTCGGGCGACTTGCTAAAAATTATATATAATATAAAATTTCCCTCTTAGTTTTCTTGACAAAGTTTATGATTTTTGAATTGGTCATAAATCTATGGTCATAGGGATAAGTTGTTAAGTCGTAAAATGGGCAAAATGAGTTAAGTGTACTGTGATCTTCTCTCAAGCCATCTGCGCACTGTGAAGAAGTTGTGAGCTCAGGACTCTAATAATTTCGGAATTATAAAGATGTGGGTTTCTTTGTATCTCGTAAAATTGAGTATGTTCTCGGTTAAATCAACTTAATCTACTTCTTTGAGGAATCATTCACGAGATAACTGCATTTAACCATTTATTCACTACGGCAGACTATTCCAAGTGAAGAGGGCGCTTTCGGTTAAATCAACTTTAGAGAGGCATCGTTCATGAGTATTTCAAAAAGTATGGTAAATAATTAGGTAAGTGATGGGGAATGATTAGGTTACTAAGGGAAAATCCATGAAAGGATTAACAATATTCATTTTCATTCACTCCTATAGATTTAGTAGGTATATGATTAATAATGATGCAAACATAATTTATTCCAAAAACTGGATTTACACGATTAATGCAAAAGTAAAAAAGTGATGCCCTGAAAAGTTACGAATTTAGACTTACCAATTTATTCCCTGTGACCAGAGAAATGTAAGCGGCATCTAGTCCCCAAAGTACTCTTAATTTTCATCCAAAATCCAACCAGATCTAAGTTATTTTTGGATAAGGCCTTCAGTTTTCAGGTAAGATCATTCCTCTCTGAGTTTCTTAGACGATACTATTTACTACCGTGAGACGAAAGGTTTGTAACCTTCGATAGTGGTGTATCTATAAGAGGTTATTGGAAGACGAAAGAGCTGTACCTGCCTCAGACGTGCACGTCTTCAGTAAAACATGCCTATACCAGTTAGATGAAGGAGCTCACTTCGTGTTGTCGAAGTCATACAGATACTTCATGGAATACACTCGGATAAATGTTGAATAGTAGACTTGCATGAGAGCATAGCTACGGTAAATTCAGTCAGATCGATGATGCGAGGGAGGAGGGGGGATGGGGGGCGAGTGATATGTAAAAACGTGGTTACATGAAAACCCTGTTATGGCCACCACATATTTTTATCCTTTTTAATATAAAAATTCCTTCACTAAAAAAAAGGGCAAAATTTCGGACTCCCGAATATGTTAATGATGTTGATATTAAATATATATTTTTTTTAAATTCGTTTCATGCGATTGTTATTTCTTTCCAAAGAGATAGATCCGTTGAAACTACAAGTTTTGATGTTAAATACCTTATGAGGAAGAGTAAACAATGAACAAAAAATCAAATCATTTTAAAAATTTTATACTAAACATAAAAAATAAAAACATGGAGATTAATCTCGAACAAAATAATATAAAAATTAACATGGCCCTATGACGTCATATTATAGAATTGCTAATTACATTGGTTCTGCCACTAGAACAGACACTCTATACTTATATCACCTCGTATTTTAGTCACTTTTTCATCTTACACTCTTTGCATGTATCTATTTGAAAAAACACAGAGCACGAAATAACGTAGTTCCAGAGCATTGTCTGGAGCCCGAATGACCGAATGACACAACTTTCTCCCGGTCAATTTTCTGGTTCACCTGTTCCATTGCCTTACTTTTATTAACTTGTTTTCTTTAACATTTTTCTTCTTTCTCCGGCTCTTTTCTTTATCTTTGCTCCATTATAAATTATACCCTAATATTCTTCATCATTTGTTATCGGTAGAATTGCGTAATCACCAGGGCCGGGCGAAGCGGGCAAAAGTCAAATTGTGCCAAATTGCAGGGGCGCCGATTATGTATAAAAAAATAGATAATTTGTAAAAGTGAGAAATGGTATTGACATAAAATCATTTCATAAAATAGTGAATTTGTTTCATTCATATCATGCTACTAAAATTTTTTATTTAACTCTCCTCTGTTTAAAAGAATTAAACAATTATTCAAAAAATAATAGTTATAAAATTTATATTAAAATTAATAATAAAATATTCTTTGAGGGCGCCAATTTCAGTATTGCCTGGGCGCCATTTTCATGTTCCGCCGGCCCTGGTATTTAATTAGAATTACTCTTCTTTTTTAAGCCCGATTGAATATATTAATCGATTATCGTGATTAACATCGATTTCTTATCATCTTTTACTTTTATGCGTTTAATTCCATTTCTTTTCAGTAACTTTCTTGATTTTTCATTATCATAACTTCTGAAATAATCTACTGTTGTTTCTGACAAAATTTAATTAAATTTTACCTAGTGGATTTTCTTATTTAGTTTTTTTCTTGAATTTTGCTGATTTTCTCCTTTTCTTCTTTAAAAATGTTGTTTCGTTGCTTCTATCACATTCTTTGATGTCTTTTTTTCATTATTACTTCATTACAATCTCAATTTGATGTCTAAATTTTACGAATTATCTGTATGAAAAACTTACGTTGTGACGTCATTCATCAATAATTTCGTTGTGTTTTGAATTTCTTTTACAATTATCTTGAACTTAGTGAAGTAAATTTTCTTTCCTTATTATTTATTCTGTTCTCAATTTTCAATCAACTCTGTTTTGAAACTTCTTCTGTGTTGATAAGCCTTATTTATATTTTATAATGTTTTTGTTTTTCTGCGTTTTATTTTATTCCGTTTGTACTTCTCCAGGGAGGCATGTTGCATTACAGACTATATGACTTCGTTGTTAAAGCCCGGGCTTGAATCACAAACCTATAATAAAAATTATTTTTAATTAATTTAATTATTTTTTAAATTTTTTTTCTATGCGTTACAATTAAAATAATTACTTTGAAATATTTCCTATGAAAAATGATTTCACATTTTGTGGCGCAATAACTTCATTCATATTGATCCTGTCTCATAACTGAGAGCATTATGTTAGTTGTAATTTAATATGGAACATCTGTGGTTCCACATTTTTCGATACGAATAACCATTTTCGCGATTATCAAGAAAACGTATAAAAAAAATGAGTCTCAAAACGACATTTTAGGACGGTTTTTCGGTATGTAGCTCATAAACCGGGTCATGAGTCATAAAGAGGATTTTCATGAAATATACAGTCGGATAGTAGAGTGAGTTGTCTGAGAGAGGATCAATTATCCGTAGCGTAGCTTTGCTAAATTCAGACAGATTGAAACAAATCTGGACCCTAGTTCATCAGTCTTCTTGTTGCCCTTAGTCGGGGAATAGGCACTTATTCTATAACAGGGAGTGAAATTCACTTACTTCTAACTTTTCCTGCATATTCCCTACGGAAATTGTTTCTCTAACGTCTCGGTATTACTTCTTCAGCTATACGAAGTTAGGTAATCCGTTAGAAACTCTACGTCGAGTTTTCACCGGAATTTCATGTATCAAGGTCTCCTGAACATGTTTTGTGTGTATGTGATTGGAACACTGTGAGCGCTCTTAATTAGAAACGATTGTAGCTATGAATTTGAAATTCGGAATGAAGATATCACATCTTAGATCTGATTATATTTCGGCCAAAGTCGGACGAAAAATTATACCGCTGAAATGTTGAATTTTTCCAGAGGTGATTTCTTTTGTGACAATATTTCGGGACACTTTCACGTCCCTTCTTCTGGTCACTATCAGCTTAGTGACCAGAAGAAGGGACGCGGAGTGTCCCGAAATATTGTCAAAAAGAAGACACCTCTGGGAAAATGCCGGAAAAAATCAAGAAAAATAATACCACCGATATTTGGCAGGTCACTTATTTATTTACATATTCACAACGACAGAACATTTGTCACTTGTGATTGTGAAGTTGAGCGGGAGGAGTCCAGGCTAGTCCTGGAGCAGGTCCCTCTGTCTTACCCGATAGAGACGTCATGGCGGATTTGTGGGAGAGAGTGTTCGTGGATAATTGCAGAATAAGTGGATTGACGATGATGATGGAGTTTGTCGTGAAAATTTTGAAAATTGTGTCCTGATAACAGAGGATACAAATGGGATGTTGAGGTCATTATGCAATATGAGGTTGGAAACCGCATCGAACTTTTGACCGGTGAATAACCTTATACTTCGCATAGCTATGGAAAAAAAATATTAAGACTATAGGGTAAATTTTATACACTAAAATTAATTAAAAGATTTCATCTGAACTCAGTACCGTAAATAAGATAATCCTTTCCATTATTTACTGTAGTTATCAACTTTAATATTGAATAAATATTTTGTTATACTTCGAACCGAGTCTCGTCTAGTTTATTTCAGCGGCTGGAAGGACTGAAAGTTATATTTTAGTGGGTGACCTAGTTAGATAGGGCTGCTGGTCAACTTTATGAACGGAACTCTCTGGCCGGTTATCTCGCCATGTACCACCATGATCATCCACCGTCAATGTTCATCTGCTAACCAGTTCAACATTACTACCCAGCATCAAAGCAGGAGCTTTGACCACTGTCACAATTCTGTAATCCCGTCAGAAATTCGATATTAAGTTTTCAGCCGAATTTCATATTTACCGACTTCATGAATCAAAAAATTACCATATATATCGTATACCAATCACTTGTGCACTGTTCACTACTCCTACCTTCTTTCGTAATCATATCATACTGGCGTACATGGGTATACAAAAGCAATGTGGTAGTAGATATAAAATACGCTACTGTATCATCATCAGTGGCACATCCCAACCATCCAGTGTGAAGCCTAATAAAACATTGTGTTCTTACTACTTTAGTATGATCTATGTATTTAGTTGCCCAAAATTAGTACAAGTTAAATCGATATTTCAAGCAGACAGTTCAAAGTGTGGTGTTCATATTTTAGGGATGAGTTTTTACCGGAATTTCATGTTTTCAGACCCCTTGATTCCAAAAAAGGAAATGGGAGATGAGATTTCTCATGAAAAGAAAAGACGTTGTCTTCCTACCATTTATTTGTAACCAGAACCGGTCTTTAATGATACAGTGACATCATGAATGGCCTATTGCACTCGCACAGTGCAGAGTCTAAAGGACTACTGGCTAGTAGTCCGGATGAAAACTGGTTCTGGTCGCAAATAAAACAATGTCTTTTGTTTCTATAATAATTCACCGATGAATATTTCCTTCAATTCTTATGTTTTATTATTGGTCTATACAAAACTTTGTGGGTGGGACATGACAATATTTGGAAGGGAGACGAGGAGGTCCGGTAAGAAGGGCCATTAACCCGGCCCATGAAAGCGATCTGAGGGTCCCACAACAAGTGGGCCCTTTCAAAGTGGACCGAAGTGGACCCATCGGGGCCCTACAAAGCTCTAAGTGGACCCGACCGGGCCCTACAAAGCCCGGCCCCCTTTAGATACTTCTTCTATTAGCTGGCTGGTCAATGCAGTCCTTCCAAGGGCCCCCGGGTGACTCTTTGGATATGTGCTACTCTTTTCACACCAAACACTTTGTTTATAATAGACTATAAATAAATAAATATATAATAATTATATATAAACGAGGGCGCCGGTAGCTCAGTGGTATGCGTGCTTGACTTCTGAGCTCAAGGTCATGGGTTCGTAACCCGACCGAGGCCCTTAGTTTATTTTATCTGGGAGGTAAAATAAACTTAAGCACGCCGTCCTTCGGATGCGACGTTAAGCGATGGTCCCGAGCCTGTACGATGTCAGGTACTCGTTAAAGACCCCAACCCTAGATGAATAAAAATTTAGGGTAGGCAAAATTTAGGACTCCCACAGTAGATTCGGGCTCATGTCCACCAGAGTGATGAAAGAGCGCTCTGGTAGTAGGCGATATGACCTCGTAGTTAAAGCCCGAGCGTGAGTCATAAAACCTAACCTAACCTAATCTAATCCGAAATATCAAACGACAAAATATCTAATTTAAAAATATCATTGTGTATAATATCTAAAACTTAAATATATTCTGTAATATCGATTTAATAATATTGGTCGTTAAAATAATTATCATGACTCACTTAGTTTGAAATGGAATGTTTATGCCTAGTTTAATTCGTATGACTTGTTTTTCTCTTTACAATTATATTCAATTCATGGAGTGTGTAATACTAAAGTTTTGCCCCTCGTTTATGTTTTAGCTCCTAATAAATTATCTCGTTTGTACACGTCCTTAAGAAATGAAAAGAGTTGAAGCCTGATCTGAAGCCAAAGAATTTGATCGTTGACTTTGAACAAGCATTTATTTCTGCATTCAAAGTGTGTTTTGAGATTCTGGACTTTTTCACTAAAAGGACCGACGAGAGGGTCAAAATTTTATTTCTTCGGATACATCTGGATTTACTCGGTACACTGCAGTTTTGTAATGTGCATTTTAAATCTTAGTCTTTAATTTTTTTTACTGGGCATTCAAATTTTTTACCGAGTGTTCTGAAATTTCTTACCGCGCCTTATTAACCGTGTTATTGGATTAACTTAATAGGCAATACATTTTTAGTTATTAGGTTAAAATTTTATTTACAGTGTTGCATTTTACTATGCAATTGTACCCTAGGATCGTGCTAATATTAAATTAGGTTAGGTTTTAAGTTTTATGATTCATGCCCGGGCTTCAACTACGATGTCATATCGCCTACTGCCAGAGCGCTCTTTCGTCACTCAGGTGGCCATGAGCCCAACTCTACTGTGGGAGTCCTAAATTTTGCCTACCCTAAATTTTTATTCACCTAGGGTAGGGGTCTTTAACGAGTACCTGACATCGTACAGGCTCGGGACCATCGCTTAACATCCCATCCGAAGGACGGCGTGCTTAAGTTTGTTTTACCTCCCAGATAAAATAAACTAAGAGCCTCGGTCGGGTTTCGAACCCACGATTTTGAGATCAGAAGACAAGCCCGCATACCAGTGAGCTACCGGCGCCCTCGAATATTAAATTATAATAATGTATTGTATATTCCTTATTTTATTTATTCATTATAAATTTGCCAGTTATAAAAATTATTCGACGTTCGTTTATTTTTTAGTTAGGAATTTTGTCGCTTGATATTTTTGATAAGATATTTTGGATTTGATCTCCGAACATGGAGCCAAACTAAAGGCTCTGTTCCTCCAGCCTCCATATTATATTATATTCGTCATTTATTCTTGTATGAGTCATCTACTCAGCACGAATTAATCAATTTCGTTTTTGTTCTCCCTCCAAAACCAGTCGACCGTTTGCGCTAATATTCAATAGTTGACGGGGAGGGGAGGGGGCTCAACTTAAGAATCTCTCCCGTTGTATCGAATTTATCGACACGAAATTGTAAGTGAACTATTGATTATTAGCGCAAACGGTCGACTGGTTTTGGAGGGAGAGCGAAAGGTAAATTGATTAGTTCGTTCTGGGGAAGTACATTGTCGGTGATGCACCGACCACTTTTTCTGGAGGTGAGTTGGAAGTTAGAACTTTTCCACCCCCCTCTAACTCCTCAAAATCTATAGACTCATTATTTAATTACTTTTAAACTTGTTTTTAGTATCTTAATCCCTCCGGATTTAACAGCGTTTTAGAGTAACTTTCCTCTCTAAATTGTTATCCTCGTTTGGTCGATTTGAATGAAATCAATAATAAGTTAAGAAACGCGAGAGAAAGAGACTGGTGTTTATCGGCGCACGAATCTGAGGTTATTAGCGTCTGTTTCCTAAAGTAAAATAGTATTAATTATAAATGGAGCCTTTCCTCGAAGGTTATTAAGAGAAAGAAAACGACGCTAGAGGGGAGCCCAGCGAAGGACTTTGGGGCACCCAGAGGGCGTCCCAACCCGACCAGGGGATAAGCCACGGCTCAACCGGGTTTCTCTCTAAAGACAAAGAGCTTCAATCCCGAAATGACAAGCAAGACCTAGTTTTATTTACAAGGTTTGAGTTAGCTGGTGTGAAGGCATGGAGATCACGAATCGGATTCACTTTGATTCAGTTTAGTGTGAAGTGGCCCGCAGACTTTTGTACAGTATTTTGAATGGGCTTTCTAAATTATTTACTCGGTAAAAACTGAATTATTACACTACTTCTCTTCTTCGAACTCTCAGGACCCTATGACTTACAAATATACTGTACAGCCAAGACTTCGAATATCAAAAGAATACAGATATTTCAATCCAAGACTCTCCGATTGATCACGCAATGCCCACTATACGTTAGAAATAAGACTACACCGCGACTTGAACATCACACAAAATTTACTTCCACTCCAAACTGGAAGTTTGCAAAATTTCAAATCCAAATTTACCCCACAATCCCTCAAGAAGATTAAAGAGGGTTTGGCATAGAGATCTCCCTGTTATGAATTGATGTCATGAGGGTTCACCGCTGGGTGTTTTCCTCTCTCAAGCCTTTAGTCATTTTTCTTTTTATATATTTACTTTATTTTTATTTATTTTATATATATATATATATATATATATATATATATATATATATTATATGTCAGCCCAGCTGCTGGTTGTTAATTTTTTGTATAGTTGTGGCTTCAGATGAATAAATACAGAAAAAAAATAAACTTTTATTGAAAAGAAGGGAGATATTTCAGAACAAACAATTTCCTAACTGTAAAGCCACGAGGATTTCCTTGTATTTTTACAACTCCCGTTCAACCCTCTTCTTTACTTACCTGATGTACCTATAAAGTAGTAGGGGTAGGTAGTTTATGTATAGTTTTCTAAGAATAAACACTAAGTTTGTTTTATTTTTTTATTGAAAATGAATAGGCGTCTTTCTCATCAACTACTGGATCCACCACATTTTCTTATATATATTTTTTTGCCAATCTAAAAAGTGTTTGGCTGTTCTGTCCAATTCTCCCTAGAAGTACTTTCTTGTTGCAAGGGAAATTGTCTGAAGCCATGAAAAAAAAAAAAAAAAAATGTTTTAAAGGCTTGAAGAAGATTGGTCTCAAATACAGACTAGATAGGAGGCTGGCGAGTTGAGGAAATGAACTGAGGCCGGACTTTAATGAAAGTGATACAGACCGCTCTTCATGAGCAGAAAACGGCAACATTATTAATTCAGTTTTATGTGTAATTTGAACCTACACTGTTGTCCAATGCTACCTAAGAAGAGGACGAAAGAAGACAATTTTTTCTGAAATAAATTCGATAAGAAAAATTGACTGAGAGGTCACGTTTTTGTTAGTTAGCTAATAACTGCTGTTGTAGGTAATGAATGTATCGACACAAAATATAGTATGAGGATTCATTTAGAAGCCTTTAATAATTTTTAGTCCAAACAGCCAGGAGGGGGAATGGACTCGGGACTGCTTAGAAAAATCCTAAAAGAACCTGGAAGTTTTGAAGTGACAATTTTCGAAAATCGGTGTCAAATGCGATAGATCCTCGAATTTTGATAAATTTTTCAGAACAACTAGAACATTTTTAAGATGCAGATATTGCGTTTATTCACGATTTTATTCGATGTTGAGTTGAAGAGGGCTGAACTCAAAAACCCTGCCGATGTAATGAATGTTTGAACGTTAATTGTTGAAATTCAAGATACCATAAAAACAGCACCTATTAATTTTCCGCGAAATCGGCCGAAGGGAATGGGGTGGACCCTAATAACTGCCGATGTAATGAATGTATCAAAAAATATATCTGCTGAAAAATAAATTTTTTTAATCGATCTCATATTTTGGAATTATGTTCAAAACTTCTAGAATTATCTGAAACAACTTTCAAATTTATCATTTTTGCGGGAGGGGGGGGGGGCGTAAGGATAAAAGTCATGTACACACGCACTGATCTAATTTGGAGTTACTCTCACGTAACCTATACATTTGAAAATTTGGATATAAGTTCCTTTCATTTTGACCAGTCATGATAAATAAAAATGAAAAATCTTTTATTTTTTTTCGTGCTTCAGGTGCTTTTGGAGAAATAATAAGTACTCGAGATTAACCTTCCCTACGGTTATCTCAACCGACATGAAGAACCCAATAACAAGGTTACATATATAAAGAGCAAAAGTCATCTAGACACTGATCTAATTCTGTAAAATTTCCATGTGGTCTATAAATCTGAAGAAATGAAATTAGCTTGTGGTCAGTTCCTTTTATATTGTTGGTCATGGGACTGAAAGTTTTGATGTTAAGTGCTTTCGGAGAGCAAAAAAAGCCGACGGTGAATTACCAGGAATGTACTTCCCCAGAACGAATTAATCAATTAACTTTTCACTCCCTCTCCAAAACTAGTCGATCGTTGACGCGAATAATCAATAATAGCTGATTTACGTAGACGCCCCTAAAGCTTCAAACTAAATTTTGCCATAAGAATGACAATACATTTTTCTTCCTTTTCTAAGTATTAGAATTACAATACTTCAATAAATATATATATATATCAAATTAGTCAATGCAAAGTTTATAGAGAGTGATCCGGTGGCGTCCCCTGGCCTCTTCAGCTGGGTCACTGGGTCCCCGGGAGGCCGGGCTGGATCACTCACTGGTTCTATCGGCCGGGGAAACGAAATTAATTAAATGCATTTTTAATTTTATAAACATTATGCACGGTACATCCGGCCAAAAAAAAAAAAAAAAATAGTGTCGATAAATTCATTGCATCGACAGATATTAGAGGTCTGCCCAGCTGTTGTCCTATGTCTGTATATATGACTGTAAACATGATAATTACCGATAGAATGCATGTGTCGACACGAAATTTTGTATGTGTATCCACTTTTCAGCGCAATCAGCCGAAAGGAAAGAGGAGGCTCCATTGAAAAAAACCAATAACTGCCGATGAAATTAATGTATCGAGACAAAATATAGTATGAGGGTTCAAAAGCCCGGGTAGATAGATATAATGGGAGGGCTGGTGTGTACACCTAGGGACCTAAGCATCCAATGATCATCTCTTCCTTGTTAGCTCTACTGTGGGAGTCCTAAATTATGTCTAACCAGATTTAGTTAAATCTTTATTATCTTTATAATCTTTATATTATGACTCATTCCCGGCCTTTAACTACAAGGTCATATCGCCTACTATCATAGCGCTCTTTTGTCACTCTTGAGGACATGAGCCCTGTTATATAGTCATATGTTTGATATTTATGTAGGCATATTTTCAACATATTATGTCTTATTTTCAACATATGACTATATAACGGGGCTCATGTGCACCAGAGTGACGAAAGAGCGCTCTGGTAGTAGGCAATATGACTATATAAGACCATGATCATATAAGATCTTCATAACTGATACCCAAGGAATGTGTTTTTCAGAAATTACTTGAGTCTGCCGTCTAGGATGATCTATATATTATGATCATGATCTATATATTAATTACTTTCTACATTAATTGTTTTCCTGATATACAATAACAAATTTTCAAGAACATTTAGTTGACTAATTCGTTCTGGGGATGTACATTGCCGTTGATTCATCGATGAAATTTCTTTTTAATAATAATTTTTTGTCTTGAATAGCTCATAAAAACCACAAAAAGGATCCAGGTCTCTTTTGAAAGGAAAATGGTAGGGATATTAAAACTTTTGAACGGATTGGATTGTAACAATGAGATTGAAATCAACACTTGGCCCCTCCCCCTCTCCTAGGCAATATCAGAAAAGTAGTGGGTCCCTTTTCTTCAGCGAAGTTGTATTACTGAACTGTCAGAGGCGAGCCTATCTTGGCTTCTGTCGGGATATATGTGCCTCCATCTCTTATACCAAGATGAGATACTTATCATCCATTGTCGACATTTACAATACCATCTCCTCCGGGGGGGGGAAAAAAACCTATGTTGCGCACATTAAGTCCAAATAGAGAACTTAAATAAATACATTTTGTAAAATAGTCATTATAGGACTTTCTTATACCAACCACTATTGCACAAATCACACTCATTTCATACTGGCATTACTGGATAATCAGCAGTTTCATTTGTTTCATTGTACAAAATAATGAGAGTGACTTTCTTATACCTAAAGTTGAGAGAGTGAGGGAGAGTGATTTGTACAAACGTGGTTGGTATAAAAGAGTCGTGTAATAGCTACATAACATAGTTATGCAATGCGTTACAATTTAAATATTACTTTAAAATATTTCCTACGGTTTATCTTACATTTTTTGGGGCGCTATAAATATCTTCGTGTTGGTCCTATCTGAAACTTCAGGGTATAACTTTAGTTGCAAATTTAATAAGGAACATTTTTAGTAAGAACCATTTTTTCGGTAGGATTAACAGTTTCTGCTAAAATTACTTGTTTTAAACAAAGTCTAAACAATTAGGTTTCAGAACGCCATTTTAACGGTGTTTATCTCGCAAAAGGGGACCTTCAAAAAATCGTACAGGATATAAAATTTCCGTCTAGGTACTCACTACAACTTTTATTTTGAGACATTTTTGATTTAAGTTATAAATATAAGCGTTGTCTCGTACATGCCCCGAAGTAAACTGGTCTCAAGTTTCGACCGATTTCTAATCAAAATCTAATCAGATATAAGTTAGCTCATGTGACATCATTTCAAATTTCAAGTTCTAATGACACACAGACAGAAATCATCACGAAAATGGCAAAACGTATTTAAGGGATGGTCGAACGAGGAAATCCGTAGAAAACTTGATCTCGGATTTTTGCATAATTACAGTAGGTATACTAAAGGTATATATAGTAGAAATGTATCGGAATATTATGTTCCACAGTTCGATACATTCAACGAAAGTCTTCATTGTATTTATTTATTTATATATTTGCAATGACATATCTTAGCTAATTAGTTATGTCCACAGATGGGAGTCCTAGGTCTTGTCCAACCAGGTTCTTTAACGGGTATCTGCTATCGTACTGGCTCGAGACCATTGCTTAACGTCCCATCTGAAGGCCGAAATGCTGAAGGTTTCTTCACCTCCTAGAACTAAAAAACTTGAGAGCCGGGTTTCGCACCCGAGATCTTCGCCTCAAAAGGCAAATCCGCTACATGTGACCTACCGGAACTGTCTACGGAGGCACTTGTCTGCAGAGGAGTCTCGGCTAATCATTTCTCTGTCATACCCCCGTCGTGGTGCATTTGTGGCGAAAGTGTTCATAGATAATCGTTCAATATGTAGATTGGCGTGATGAGATGAAGTCGATGATGGTTTGTCGTGAACATTTTAATAGCCTGTCCTGATAACAGAAGGTAGAAATGGGATGTTAACGCCGTTATGTGTGATGGGGAACGTATAATGGCGCATTGGCTATGTGGCGTAGTATAATGGAATGTAGTGGATTGATGTTGAAGATTAGTTTTTTGGCTCGATCGTCGTCGGATAGTTGTTTTCAGTCGTCCAAATCGTATGTGTCCAAGATAAACGTCTATCTAAAAAAGGACCTAGATATCGACAGTGTCAGGTGCAGGGTTGGGGGTTGCTATAAACTGGTAGGCAAGTGTTGTGTCTAAGGCCACACACGTACAGTTATAACTGTCAGATTTAATTGTGAACTGAAATGTACACACACGTACAGTTCAATCCTTCAGTTTTTTCGATGGATTCGAACGAGCGAGACGATTTGGCTGCTCTCGGTTTTCGTTAAAAACCCCTACCCTAGGTGAATAAAAATTTAGGGTAGGCAAAATTTAGGACTCCCGCAGTAGAGTCGGGCTCATGTCCACCAGAGTGACGAAAGAGCGCACTCATATCGTATTTCTTATTTTAAATATTATATGGCGTTGCCCGGGAGATAAAAGAGAATATATATTTTGAACTCTCCCCCATCCGTACCTCCCCACCAAAAAAGGCATACATTTTTGAACTTGTCTCCTCGAAACCTTCATCAGCGCTTCCTATTCGATTTGTTTTGCTAAAAATCGATTGTTGACTTGAGGAGGTCTTCTGAATTCTCATTTTGTGTGGACACACTCTCTACATTGCCAGTTATTAGTGATTTTATGAAAATTCTTCTCTTTTAAACCATCTTCTCTTGGTCCGATGTGGCTGAAAATAAATAGGTGTTGACCTTATTTTCTGGATAAACATATAATATTTTGTATCGATATATCCATGCTATATTTTTTCCGCAGACAAACAGACAGAATTTCATTTTTCAATTTGTGAAAACAGGAAAACATAGAATTTTGGGAAAATTCAACATTGAATTTCTTACCGATTGCAAAACTTCCCCTATACTTCATATGGCTGGAGAAGTAAAAGAAGGAAGGTTTATGTATTATTTACTTAAATAATTTGAGCTGGGGAAGTTCATAGGTGGTTCACAGATGTGTTTTGTATTTGTTTTCTTCGGGTTTTGGGTCTCGATGTAGTGAGACAGCTCCAAATTTGGCCCAGACTGTCCTCGTTGGAACCTTCGGAAGGCAAGAAATCCTGTCCCGAATACATAAATAAATTACGGTTTTATCCCTTCACTTTGCGCACCATCCCTTTACACCCATAAGTCCATGGTGTCTCTGAGATAGCTTTGGAGACAATTTGAACAACGGTCAAATCAATTATTAAATAAATAGGAAATTTACAATTTATATTGCGTGGAAGGACTTCGGAGAGCCTTCATTATAATTTTTACTTTTCTTCGTATACGAAATATAGGGGACGTTCGGTAATCGTTCAAAAATTCGATGCAACGGAATTTCATGTTTTCCGACCTCTAGATTCCAAATATGAGAAAAAAATGTGTGTCTGCCTGTGTTTCTGTGAACACGAGAACTCCCGATAGTATGAATGTATCGACACGAAAAATTATATCTGAATCCAGAACCATCAAATCACGAAACCTATTGTTCTATTGTTCTTCAGCCAAATCGACCAAAGGGAAGGGGGGTTAGGGGGAGGCTTCACATAAAAACTCTAATAACTGCTGATAGAATGAATTTATCAAAACTAAATTTTAAAAACCGACAAAGACCCCATAAGGACAACACCTAACGATGTTCAGCCAAGTCGGGCAAAGGGGTGGGGGATTAGGGAAGAGGATCAACACAAAAACTCTAATAACTGCCGCTGTAATGAATGTTTTTACATGAAATTTTATATTTAAAGTCAATGCCCCATAAAGACGACACATTAATTTTCAGAAGGGAATGGGGATCAGAGGGGGGTTCAACTCAAAAACCTCACCTAACTTCCGATGTAATGAATATACCGACATGAAATTTCATATTTAAAGTCATAACCCAATGAGGAGATAACCTAAATTTAAGCGATATCGGCTGAAAGGAAGAGAGGGGGTTCAGAGGAGGGTGCTCAATTCAGAAACCTTAATAACTGCCGATGTAATAAATGTATCTACACAACATTTTGTATGAGGATTTAGAAGCCCCTATGTAAGTCAACTGTTGAATATTAGTGCAAACGGTCGAATGATTTTTTTAGGGGGAACGAAAAATTAATGAATTAATTCATTCCTGGGGAAGTACATTGGCGGTGATTGGACTTGAAGGCCTTAAAATGTTTCAATGAATGATTCCTAATTCATATTTTTCTGAGAAATTTTTCGGCTAAGATTGCGCTGTAGAAAAGTAAAATAAAAGTACGTTTTTAATTAAAAATGTTGTTTTTTATTGGTAATTGATGGCATTGGTAATTTATACCTTTTGTATAATTTTAAATTATACCTTTTTTCTACCTTTTTTTAAATTGATTTAAAAATAAATGACTTAATGTACAAATTAACCAATAATCAAATTAAAAAAATTTCTTTCTTTTTTTTTGATTATTTTTGCTAGCGGAGGTTGCTCTCATCACCATGCTGTCTATCAAGAACCCATCATATTATAGACCTAGAATACTTTTTTTTTTTTGTTTACTAAATTACGTGTTCTTTGTAAACAGCATGATGATGAGAGCAACCTCGAAAGCCAGATAGCAAAAATAATAAACTCTGTGAGAGGTCATACCTTTTTTTTTACAATCTGTTGAAATTGCATAGGTAGGTAGGTACTCGAATCCCTTGGGTGCCCCTAGGTCCCGTGCTTTGCCCTTCCCCGGCCCCCCTGGCCTCCTGCGCGATCCCTGTGGACCATGATATGGACTCATGGTCCTTGTATTCATCGTTTGCATGAAGAGTACCTCGGCTCAGTAAAGATAAGAAATATTACGCGGTAGGGCGACAATAACCTAACTATTTAGTTGTTCGCCCCCAAAAATCCAAACTCAGAGGTATCCTGAAATCTCACTCGTCTCTGTGTTTGGAATATTTTGAAAACTTTGAGAAAAGTATTTTTGTTGT
Source organism: Aradus depressus (assembly GCA_963662175.1). Classification (NCBI taxonomy): domain Eukaryota; kingdom Metazoa; phylum Arthropoda; class Insecta; order Hemiptera; family Aradidae; genus Aradus; species Aradus depressus. The sequence continues at coordinate 15,343,720 of OY759215.1, forward strand.
AATTACATAGTTTGACAAAGATTGTGGTGAAACTCAAAAAGTTTTTTTTATGAAAAAAATAAAGTAAAAAAAAATTAAATTTAATTAAATTGTTTGTTCTTTGCTTTTTTGAATTCGCATTGAAGAGCGCTTGAGTGAAAGTGTCACGTTCAGTCCACAAAACGAGCTTTTGAAAAATGAAAAAAAAGTTGAGACTTTTGCAGGTTCGGAATAACAAAAGCCAACAGCTGCTCTTGATGTGTTTTATTGGCCAGCCTGCTATAGTCAACCAATACAGCAGATGAATGAGTGCGAGGGAACGGCAGGAGAATAACTTTAGGTAAATGTATTCAAAATTGAAGAATGAACTTTTTGAGAATAAAAACAAAATCAGATGAACGTCAGTAGTAAGCTATTATGTCTCATGCCCGGTCATTAACTACAAGGTCATATCGCCTAATACCAGAGCGCTTTTTCGTCACTCTGGTGGATATGAGCCCGACTTTACTGTGGTTGTCCTAAATTTTGACTACCCTAAATTGAACGTCCACGATATTATGTAGCATCCTTCTAAGCCCGATTGAAAAAAAGGCAATGTGGCGTCTCAAAATTTTGGACGGGAGAGGGTTTTGTGAGAAGTGGGGGTTGGGGAGGGGATAAGTAGCTATAGCTCATTAATGAATGACTGATCGGATTTTCATGAATTACACATGTAGCATTCTTGTAAGGCCGATTGAAAAAAAGTCTATGTGGCGTCTCAAAATGGGGGGCAAGCAGCAATTTGTGCTGGCTCAATAACGACTGATTGATTTTCATAAAATTTAAAATATAGCATTGTTATAAGACCGATTGAAAAGTAGATTATGCTATGTCTCGAAATTCTGAACGAGAGGGGGCGGGATATAAGTGTTGATGGGTTTTCATGGAATGTCAAATGTAGCATTCTTAAAAATCAAATACGAAGACAGGCTATATGGGGTCCCAAATTGTAAACGGGAGGGGGTTCCTAAACGTGTACTAGCTGTGGCGCTCACCGTTGCACGATAAAAGCTGTTGCTCGGCAGATACTAGTTGTGGTCACCAGTGTTACTATACACTTACTAACTTGGGTGTCCGCCGTTGCAACGTACATACTAGCTATCAAGCCTAGCGTTCCACAGCATGCACTAGCTGGGGTGCCCAGCGTTGTTCGACATTTACTAGCTAGGGATTAGTGTGGAGCCTCAACGCAAAAACATTGAATGTATCGAAAAGGAATTTTATATGTAAATTCGAAACCCCTAAAGGACGACACTTATTATTTTTCCGCGTAATTTGACGAAGAGAAGAGGTTTTCATTTCACAAACTGTGAAATAACATACTCGAATTACTCAAAGACATTTGATATCACATGTTTGGAACATTTTGAAAACTTTTCTCTATAGTTAGCAAGATAGTATAAAGTTTGCAATGAAACTCAGAAATATCCAAGAGAAAATAGAGTAAAATAAACATTTGAATTAAACTGTTTGTTCTTTGCTTTTTTACTTCCCCAACTATACAAAGTATAGGGGAAGTCATGTAATGGATAAGAAAGTCTATGTTGAGTTATCACCGAACTTTCATGTTTTCCAACCCATGATTCCAAAAATGAAAACGAAAATTCCTGCGTCTATGTGAGCTTGTGCAATGTATGAACTAATGTATCGACACGAAATTTTAAATATGTGTTCAGAACCCAAAAGAACAACAACTAATGATTTTCAGACAAGTTGGCCAAAGGAAAGTGGGGGTTCAACTGAAAAACCCCAAGTAACTGCCAATGTAATGAACATATCGACCCTAAAATTTGTATGAGGATACATAAGTTCTTATGTAAGTCAACTATTGATGATTAGGTGGATTAGTGTTGAAGGGAGAGAAAAACCGTGTGATTATAAAAATGTATTGTTAAATAAAATATAAAATTAAAATTAAATTAATAATAATTAAACTAATAATAATATTAGCACATTTCCTGTAGAAATTATATCTCTGGTCTTCTACTAAATTTTGATTTCTACAGTAATTTCCGAAAAGGGCCCTAAAAATATATCGAAAGTTCAAGACTTTCAATTTTGAAGAAAGTGCACGTCTTTAAAAAAAATTCAATTAATAATTATTTAATTTGGATTCCTTCTAAATATAATAATGAGATGCCATATGGTTTTCCTAAAGTTGCCAAAATGTTCAATCTAATCCAAAGGTATAAATTATCTTATTGGGTTCACAGGGAAATGAAGAGGGGGCCAGTAGCTCAGTAGTGCGTGCTTGCCGTCTGATCTCAAGATCTTGGGTTCGAAACCCGACCGAGGCCCTTAGTTTATTTTATCTGGGAGGTAAAATAAACTTAAGAACGCCGTCCTTCGGATGGGACGTTAAGCGATGGTCCCGAGTCATCAAGCCCGGGCATGAGTCATAATAACTAACTAACAGGGAAATGAATAGCATAGATTAAGAGAACGAAAATTGGGTTTATTTATCTAATCATACATTATAAATGAAATCAAAATATCAATATGAAATAAAAAAAAAATTACTTACAATAAAAATCTTACAAACTAAATTCTACATCTAGTTTAGTCTCTTTTCTTTTTAAATATTGTGGCTATTCAATGTTATTTTGGGCATATAAACATATAAATAAATAAAAGTACCTTTGCGCATCTACTTCACTGTTTTTCTCACTCCTACATGGTTCACTACCTAAAAACAACTCTCTCTCTAGACTGTCCACTTCCACATCACTCCTTAGACACTTTAACACTATTTAAAACAGCTGATCGTCGTCTTTTGTTCTTCATTCATTGGTTGTTCACATTTCGTTTTAAAACAAAATACGACTAGTCAATCTTTGTATATTTATTCACTAATTAAGTTACTTCACTCCTAACAGCTGTTTTTATACAAATAATTATAATTGATTTTATAATTTACTAGCTGAGCCCGCGCGCGCTCCGCTGCGCATTTTGTCGTTTAAAAATTTAGTTCGTCTTCGTAGAAGTTGCAAGTGTACCCGACAGTCATCCTGCCAAGTAAGATATTCCTGTTTTTCAAATTATTGAAAGACACGCGAGCAGAACGGCTGCTTCACGGCTACTACTCGAAATCTGTGACAAAGATAATGTAAGGAAATTGTAGTTGTGTAATGAACGTTATTGCAGAAACTGTTCATGAATCACCTTGGATTATAAACAACTTGTATCAGTTCATTAATGATGAGAACAATTTATTGTCCGTACCGTTAAAAAAAAAATTTACTTTACACACAGTGAAATATGAAAACCTATACGATCAAAATAATTTTCATACTTGCATAACAAAAAATGACGAAAAAGTAAGAAGAAATTCGGAAGTCTTTCTCTATGGAGAGTGTGTGCAATATCACGTTCTGGGCAACTTGTATGTAATAAGCAATTAACTTACTAATAACTTACTCAGAACTAACTTTATTGAAGAGGAACTTTATTAAAGAACACCTTGTTAAGACATTGCACATAATATCGAAACAAACGTCAGCCCAACAAAATGGAAGTCACAGCGCATGATTTAATTGTGTATTGCACTCACGTTTCTCAAGATGAATAAATGCCTATAACGTTATTAAAAGTTTAACGTTATGAAATAAAGAAATAAATAATATTGGCTGTCAACGGTAATGTCATTCGAATGAGTAAAGTCAGTTGTCCAAAGCTGTGGGATAAACTATATTTTTAGTCGTATTGTTAGGCGAGTAAATGTACAAATTTTTTGGCGAACCAACCCTAGAACAGGCAACATATAATTGGCCATGAGAAAAGCACGGCTTTTCTAGATTGATGCCAGCTACCTTCAGAGATTGCCCTTGTGATTTATTAATAGTCATGGCGAATGCTAAGCGCACTGGAAATTGAAGCCTCTTGAAGTCAAATGGCATGTCAGAGGGTATCATAGGAATCCTAGGAATAAAAATGTCTTCTCCTTTAGCCGCGCCTGTCAGTATTGTGGCTTCGATGACGTTGGGAAGCAAATTTTTTACAGCCAATCTTGTTCCGTTGCAGAGTTTTGGTGGATTTAGGTTCCGAAGTAGAATTATAGTACAACCTTTTTTCAGTCGAAGCATATGAGGTGGAAAACCTGGAGGTTCTAATGAGTTGAGAAACTCTGTGGGGTAATTGACAGCTTGGTCTTGATCGAGAACTGTATCGATGGATTTGTATGTTGTGAGTTCTCCTGGTAAAGTGCCAAGTACAATGGTATTGATGTTGTTGACATCGTCGTTACGTGGTGCGAGGATAGCTCTCTCGCAAAGCCACGTGTGATTCTTGTAATTGCTGATAATATGAGTGAATACTTTGTCAATGAGTTCTTCAATTGTGGGGACGACGTTGCAAAAGTCTGGCGAAAATGAGATTTCACTCATGAGTGTCGTTGGAAACTTTCCTTCACCAATCTGCAAAAGTTTTTGTGCAAAAGGTCCTGCTGTGTCATCTCCACCCAGAACAACTCTCATATTTGTGTTAAGAGTCAGTTTTTGAACGTTCCGCCAAAGGTAAGATGCTTTCAAACATGCATGCAGCTCATCAGCAGCGGTTCCTCGTTGAATCACAGGCAGGGTTTGCCGAAAATCTCCTGCTATTAAGACGAATGCACCACCCATAGGTTCGTTGATTCCTCGAATATCTCTCAAAGTCCGATCAAGTGCCTCTAGAGCTTTTTTGTGGGCCATTGTACATTCGTCCCAAATTATAATTTTACAAATTTTCAAAACATGACCTTGCCCAGAGCTTTTACTTACGTTACATATCGGCGAATCAGAAGTCGCAAGATTTAATGGTAATTTCAAAGCTGAGTGCGCAGTCCTCCCACCTGGTAGAAGTGTCGCCGCAATCCCTGAAGATGCAATGGCAAGACCAATTTTGTTATCCTTTCGTATATCGGCCAAAATTAAATTAATCAAGAATGTTTTTCCCGTTCCTCCTGGTGCATCAAGGAAGAAGAGGCCACCTTCATCATTAGCAACATGTTGCATGATATAATCGTATGCCAGTCTTTGATCAGGAACTAATCGTTGCTTGTTTGTCTCCACAAATACGCGCAACGCCTCTGTGTCGTAGCTTGTTTCTCTTAATATATCTCTGTCGGTAATGTCCATGCCATCGCGCGTTGGAGATACCAAACCTAGATCATTGAGGGTCTTATTGTTGATGGACATGCATTTGTCCTCAATATCAATGAGAGCCAAGTTATAAATTCGAATCGAGTACTGTAGGTCAGGGTCGTTGCTTGTGCGGCGCGCTCGATGCAAAAAATCTTCGCTAAAACTATCTTTGTACTTCTCCCACAGGTTTTTTGGATTTGACGGTGTGCACGTTGTCAGTATGATAGCAAAAAGACTACGCAGTTGTGACGGGAAAGAAGTTAAAGCAGCATCCGACAAAGTAGTGTCCCAATGACTATCATCTTCAAGAAGGCCGTACTTGTGACACGCCTCTCTATAAGTTTGACAGACTTGTCCATCCACAGTGCGGAGAGCTTCAAAAGACGTAGGTCCTTTGACTTGGTGGAGAAGCATCCTTAGATAGTAGCATTCAGCATTAGTCGGGTGAATGGTGTAGACGCGACCTAATGCATCACTCTCTTTGGCGTCTGTTCCTGGTACTATGGTGCCTTGCTTTCTCTTGAAAAACTGTTTTTTTAAAGTGTTCCAGGTATAAAACCGCGGGATTTCGGAGTAGAGCAATGATCTGGCAAATGGGTCATCTGTGCATAGCTGGAAAAATGCTGTGAGCGTCGTGTGTTGTGGATTTTCTGCTCTTTCTCGTGCGTTTGCTTCAGTGAAATAAACTCTTTGCCCGTTTTCAAGATGCACTGACAAATGAACAACCGTTGGGTGTCTATCGTGAATAGGAAAGCTCAGAATCCTCCAAAAAGCTTCATTGCTACTTACGTAGCGCCCCATCTGATATTGTGCAATCTCATCATTTTCATTTGCAAATCCGAATACCGCCATGTCGCTGCCTTTGTTTATATATTTGCAAATATATTTGATTGATTTTACCGAGTTGCAAAATTCTACATTTATGTGTGCTTGGAACATCTTGGATAGTAACGGTGAGTAGGGAACTACCCAGCTGTTATCTACCTGAATTTCTTGGTTTTTAACCTTCACTGTTGTGACATTGCCCCCATCTTCTGGTTGCCGTCGCCTGTATTTTGGATACCCATCATGGCCTGTTTCGGTCTCAAGTGTAAATTCCCGTGGATATTTTTTCGTACAATGTCCATCTTTCATACATGGGGCAGAAGGATTCAAATGTCCACACGGGCCATGTATCATGCTAGTACTGATTGTTTGAAAGAGTAACGGATCAGATTCTTGATTAGGCAACTCTGCTGAGATGATGTTGTTGATCCTGTTTGAATGTATCTTCTCCTTCAGCCAAATCAGGATGTGGGCATGTGGCAAACCTCGTTTCTGCCATTCGATGGAGTACATAAAACATCGCACATCTCCGAAAATATGAAGTTTTTTAATGGCATCCATCATTTTGTTCAGTTTTTGTTTGAAAATCCTTGCTGTTAAGTCATGCCTGTCGTTTGCTGTTTGCCCTGGAAGGAGATGATGGGTGATCTCAGGCCATTTTGGGTTGCATGTAAAAGTTATGAAAAGGTCTGGACGGCCGTAGTGTCGCACATATGCCATAGCGTCTTGCGCGTACTCATGCATGTGCCTTGGACTTCCTGTAAATGTTGCGGGTAAAATCACCATCCGACCAACATCTGATACATTTCGATCACTGGCAAGTGAATCTCGCAAATGGATATATTCCTCTGAACGGAGCTTTGTCTGATTTAAACGAAGATAGAGTAACCTTTCAGTCTCGATTTTTGCATACATGTCGACCACGTATTGCTGTAAAAGACGGCCGCACCGCAAAAGGTAATTAGTGCCAGATCGCATCATGAGACGATAAGCGTAGAAGTTCATAGCTGAAACTTTTTTTTTCGTTGGCGCACCAGTCTCTGGATCAACTTGAAAGATGTTGAAGTGATACCCATCTTCACCTTCCCAAAAGAGAAGAGGGTATTGAAGAGCGTCATAAGATCTATGCGTTTCAGCGATTCGTTGTAAGTTATCACCTCGTTTATGGAGAATTATATCGCGTCTGTCAAACTGTTGTCCTACAATGACGATTGCAACTTCAGAGATGGTTGGGATGTTAAAACGTCGTTCGTGTTCCCTTGTCGGTGTTTTATCAGCTTTTATGATGACTTTGTAATCATCAGAAGGCATCTGATCCAGAGCGGTTTCGAAATTCCGCCTCTCTCCTTTTTTTTGATCGACTTGATGAATTGCTATCACGACCAATGAACTGTCGCTTTCTAGGTGCCATCGTTAATTGAACAGCGAATAAACAAAGCGAGAGAAAATTCGAATACAAAAATTTGTTCTTTATAATCAACAATTGACATTCAAATGTCGAAAAATCTACACAGTCAACCAAAAAACGCAATGTAACCTCAAAAGAGCAAATGTGAAGAAATGTAAATTGTCATAAAAAAAATGCAAATTTATAGTAAAATATCCAAAAAGTCATCAAAAAAACGCAAACAAACCTGTAAAAATACAAATTGTCAACTACAAAAAAACGTGTGTTCGACAAAAAATAAAAATTGTCAACAAAAACGCAATTGTCATCTGGAAAATACTAATAGTCAACAAAAAAATGCAAATTGTCAACTACAAAAAAACGTATGTTTAAAAAAAATGAAAATTGTCGACAAAAATGCAACTGTCAACTGCAAAATACTAATAGTCAACAAAAAACGCAAATCGACCTATAAAAATGCAAATTGTCAACTACCAAAAAAACGTATGTTCGACAAAAAATGCAAATTACCGACAACAATTCAATTTTCAACTGCAAAACGCAAGTAGTCAACAAAAAATGCAAATCTATAATGAAAAATCCAAATAGTAAACAAAAAACGCAATTAAACCTGTAAGAATGCAAATTGTCAACTACGAAAATACGTATGTTCGACAAAACATGCAATTGTCAACTGCAAAATGCAAATAGTCAACAATAAAATTAGGAATTTATAGTGAAAAATCCAAGAATGGAAAAAAAATGCAATTAAACCTAAAAAAATGCAAATCGTCAACTACTTAAAATACGAATTTTCGACCAGAAATGCACATTTTTGACAAAAAATAGAAATTTACGACAAAAATGCAATCATCAACTAAATAATGCAAATTTTCAAGTAAAAAATGCACTAAGTGAACAAAAAAATGCAACTCGATCGAAAAAATTGCTAATTGTCAACCATAAAAACTCAAATTTTCCACTAAAATCCAAATAGTCAACATAAAAAGCAATTTAACCTTAAAGAATGCAATTTGCCAACTACATAAAATGTGAATGCTCAACCGAAAATGCAAATAGCCGACTTACAAACCCAAATTTCTTACTTCACAATACAAATTGTCACCTTCGAAATGCAGGGTATCAACTACAAAGACGCACATATTTACCGAATAAGAAAATTTGATGTTTGTCAGAAAACGGTTAGTTGATTTCGAAATTGACGTTCCACTAATTGCACTTATTGCACCAATTAAACGCGTTACAACGGATAACAAAACCAAGACAATTACAAACTCAATCCGACTTGTATTGTATTTGACATTGTTTGTATCGCGAACTCTCGACTGCTCTCGACAGAGTGACAGATCGATATATATTTGATATTCGATATATATCGGTGAGAATTGAGACAGGCGCCATTACTTGTTTTTATTTGCTCCATGTATTACGCATGGAAAGTTTGACGAATTATTATTAAAAAACTGAAGAAAAATCTGCGTTCTAACTACGCTTACGACGCGTCCGGGAGTAGCAAGAACATGTGTGCAAAATTTTGTAAAGATTCATCATAAATTGTGGATTTGTACCCCGGTCAAGACTTTGACTTTTATATATAAGATTAATTATCTTAATGTGTGTAAATTTTTTACGTCACAACCGATTTCATTATTCGTGCTTGGGAGTGTATTACCTGAGATTCATCTATGATATTTTTTTGTATCTTTCGAATCAGCTGTTTCCAAGACAAGGTGACTGATAGACAGACGGACTTCGTCCATTCGTTGTTAGCGTTTCAGATTAATATGCTAAATTTTGTTTCTTCAACAAAATAATATAATGTTTCATGTCTAATTAAAGTACATACCTGCAAGATTTGTGTTATTAATCATTTGGTCTTGTGTTTCAGGTGAGTACTCGTGTTTCGTAAACATAATGGAGATATGTAAGTGGTGTGGATTACCTTGTATTTTATAGCAAGTATATGTTTATTAAGTTAGTTACTGTGAGCCATGCCCGGGCTGTAACGACGAGGTCATTTCGCCTACTACCAGAGCGCTCTTTCGTCGTTTCGTTGGATCTAAGTCTGACTCTACTGTCCTGAATTTCGAGTACCCTGGTTTATTCACATAATGGTAGGAATCTTTAGCGTATACCTGACATCATATAGGATCTGGACCATCACTTAACATTCCTGAAGGACGGCGTGCTCAAGGTTTTTTCACCTTCCAGATAAAGAACCTGAAGGCCTCGGGGGTCTCAACACAAAAACTCTAATAACTGACGATTTAATGAATGTATCGACAAGAAATTTAATATTAGGACTCAGAAGTCCCTGTGGAAGTCAATTGTTTGCGAAAACATATTTGATTAATTCCAGTGAAAATTCAACTTCGAATTTTCTGACAGGTTACATAACTTCTCATATACTTCGTATATCTGGAGAAGTAAAAATGAGATTCTGTTAAGTCTTTGGGCAACATGCTGCTCATGTTTAAAATGTGGGGAATTTGAAGACGGGAAGTTGGATGTCAGAATCGAGATAAGTTGAGAGGGGGGTGTCTATTTCAATCATTTATTCAGAAGTTCGTATGTATCTCTTTTTTATGTGGGAGTATCTCTTCTACATATATCTACTATTTCTAACTATCTACCTGACAGAGAGTCTTAGAGGACGGTTCTACAATGGTTATTACAGAATATTTTGTTTTGCTGAACACTTCAGATATTTTTAATGTTTTACTTTCTCATACACACACCTCAAAAGACGATTTGGACGACTGAAAGCAATCAGCGGACGACGATCGGCATTATCTCTTGAGAACAAACTTCACATATAAAACACCATACTAAAACCCATTTGGACTTACGCTGTATAAGGAAACAAAGAAAACCGCTGACTCTAACACATTACTTTCATATACATAGTAATAAGTAATAAGGATGAGGGAGCAGTGACATAATATTACGGTACAGGCTCGGGACCATTGTTGTTGAGCTCATATATCTTGAGCTCAGTAGAGTAGCTACCGGCTCACTGTTCATGGAAGGAAAGTTTAGGAAACAGGACTTGATGAGGTTCATGATAAAAGGTATTTTAAGGTCATTATGAAGGGTAAGTCTAAAAACATTTAAGGGTGCATCGAAAATTGTTGTTAGGGCTTTGGATACGCTTATGTTAGATGTCTTACCTAATGAATATTGAGTGAAGTCTTTTGAAACAAATGTCTTGTTATTTTAAACCTATCATTAACTCCTCATGGAGTCCTCATTAAAAATACAGTAATTGGAAATTCAAAATCAATTACTGAAAACTGCATGTTATGTAAATTATGAACAGTTTCCTAGCTAATTGGTGGTTGGTATAAGAAAGTCGTTATTGTCACATCACATGTTATTTTAACTTATTTTTAACTGATATTCTTCAAAAGTTTGGCCCATATGGATCAACGCAGATACAACAAAAAAAAAGTTGCAATTTTGTTGATTGAAACTTCTATCAAAGGAGTGGAGTACTCCTGTTGTTTAGAAATGTTCATAGTCTGGCTGGAGTTGATCCGACAAAAACCTCCTACAAAAAAGTTGGTGTACAGTTGACAAAAGATTGTTTTTTGATCTGCCGTCTACTAAAGTTGGCTCCTTTTACACTAATTAGACTGAAGTCAGACCACAGAAAGTTTGTGACCAACTCAAACTTCACTAGCCTTACAACTTCACCTTCTCTACCTCACATTTCATCCAGACTACAAATTATCTTTCTTCTCTATTTTTATTTAGACTGTTTTTTTTTTCTTGTTTTTTTTTTTAGTTTGTAGTTATGCCCATTCATTATTTTGAATTAAAAGTATACTCCAGTATTCTTCCGCTCCCCTACTTTTATTACTTCCCCACCTATACGAAGTGTAGGGGAAGTTAAGTAATCGTTCAAAAATTCGAAGTAGAGTTTTCAACTGAATTTCATGTATTCCGACCTGCAGATTTCAAATATGAAAAAAAAGTCTGTGTTTCTATGAGCACGATAACTCCCGATAGAATGAATGCATCGACACGAAATTGTATATGTTAATTCAGAACTCTCTAAAGGCAACACCTCTTGTTTTTCAGCCAAATCGACCAAAGGAAATAAAGGGATTAGGGGGTAGGTTTAACACAAAAACTCCTATAACTGCCGATAGAATGAATGTATTGACAAGAAATTGTATTTACCAATTCAAAACCCCATAATTCGACCCTGTTCATCTTGTATCCTCTTGTGCCCCATCCAAAGGAGGGCGTGCTCATGTTTTTTTCATCTCCTAGATAAAAAACCTAAGATAAAACCTTGACTTTAAGTGCTTCATTAGCAACAAATGCCTCAAGTATCCCTTACTAAATAGTGTTTATTATTCACATTTCTCTCCTATATTCACTGTTCCAATCTTTTTATATACAATTCATCAAACTTTCATTACTCCATTAGTCCTTACTTGCTTCTAGTATTTCCCCCGTAATTTTTAGAAAATTAATTCAGATAGACTCGTAAATTCAATTTGAAAATTCTAGAAATGTTTAAATTATATTAACTACCTAGGGTAGAGGTCTTTAGCGAGTATCTGACATAGTACAGGCTTGGGACCGTCCCTTAACAAGTAATTTTTTCACCTAAAGGTCTCGGCTGTTTAAGGGTTTCGAACCCGCGATCCAATATAAGTAAAATCTTGATTTTTTTTTTTCAAACGGTCAATTGGTTTTGAAGGGAGGGCGGAAACATAATTAATTCGTTCTGAGGAAGTTCACTGCTGGTGATTTACCGAGAATGCAAACCAAGTTATAGCACTACAAAGAACGCACAATATAATTCTGTAAGATATATTTCTTAAGTAATGTTTAAATTAGAATGCACAGCAACGAATTTTGAAATAGATTTTTGTTATTGGTACTTCTTATTTATTAAAAAATAATGAAAAAATAAATTAAAAATAAAATTTATATTAAAAAATATATATTAATAGCTCCCGCTCTTCCTTTTCTCACTTTTCCTTGGTTGACTAAGTCAATTTTTTGAAATGGAGAAAATAACTAATAATAAGAAATAAATGGTGACGTAGGGAATGCTGAGGTCAGTATGGCGGGTCTTGTTGGAAACATAGTAAGAAGCGTTGGCTATTATACGAAGGATTTTAGCAGAATAGAAACCTCGTCAGAACCCCAGAGTCCAACACTGCGTTGTATATAAATCGTTTTATTTTGAAAGTTTTGATTTGGATCGTTTGTCTAATAATTTTAGTTACAGTTGGTAGCGTCTGTTCATCACTTGTCTTTCCAGTCCTATGTGATGTGAGGGTTCCATGTTAGTCGCTTGACTTGTAGATGACCTAGAGAGCGGACTTTGGATTTGGATCGTTTGTCTAGTAATTTTAGTAACAGTTTGTAGCGTCTGTTCATCAATTGTCTTTTCAGTCTCATGTGAGGGTTCCATGTTAGTCGTTTGTCATGTAGATGACCTAGATAGCGGACTATTTGTTAAGATATACTGTAGGGCAGGGTTTAAATGTGTTTAAAATCAGTTTCATCAATTCAGCGAATCATTGATCAAAAATTTATCTCAAGGAATGAATACCAAAAAATGTTCTATTATACTGTTATAGTTTTATACAGTTGCAACTAATATTCTTATTCCTGCGCGACTACTGATAAAGTACTGATAAAGAGAGGGAACTTTGAAATAACCGGGAAGTGTTTGAAAGTATGCCAGCCCTCGGGTTGACCCGATATTGTTTATCTAATAAAGTCCCTCCCCCTCATAACGTTCTGGCCTTCCCGACAAGAAATAACTTGAGTCAACTACTCTTCTCGTTTAACTATATATTACTTCTTATCTTAATTGAAAATGTGAAAATCTTAAAAAAACAACAAGCCAAGACACTGTCCAGGTTCCACGCCATAATTCACCGTCTCTCTACACCGTATATCTGAGGGTCTTTAAGTTCATAAGGAGTTATAACTACAATATCAATATATTTAACTCTTACTCGGTTGACGACGAACCCTGAAGATCCTTAGCCACCCGCTATCTTCGCCGGGATTTGTCGTGCGTCAACTGCAGAACAGAAATTTTCGTTTCATTTGTAGATTGCTTTAGCTATTCAGCGACATATATGCCATAAATTATAGTAAACAAAAATATAATATAGTATACGTTAGCTTGTCGGAGAAAGACAAAATGGTTGGTCAACATGGATGGAGGACTGTCTAGAGCAGTGGGTGCCGAACCGTAGCTCGTGGGGAAATTTCAGACGCCTCACATTGAACTATGTATGTTTTTCTAATGCAAATATTTGTTGTATACATTTTTATGCTATCAATTGCAATGTTAGAAATATCATATAATTAGATTTAATATAAACTAGAAATGTATATTTATAGGTAATAAACAACTGTGTGATTTAAACAAAAACATGTATTATCCCCCCCCCCCCCCCCCTGGTTCGTTTGGTAGCTCACAGTAAAGTTTATGAGCTGTAAGGTAGCTCAGTCGCTTGAAAGTTTGGCGACCACTGGTCTAGAGGTTGTGAGGTTCCTGTGTGGTCGAAGTACATCACACTCTTTAAGGATATGAGGTTTATCTCTGCCCAAAAGGAGGTGTCCTTGAGTCACTCGTGTATGGCCTTGTCAAAATTACCCAGCTCCAGCCGTGGACTGCTTGATTTGTGATTTAAAAAACATCTTCTACAGGAGTGGGACCGGAGTGCCATAAGTGCGCTAAGAGAGTCCGTAGAGATGAGGGAGCGGTAGTTGCTCTGATCCAGACACAGCTGGAATGCTAACGTGATGCATCTGATGATCAGCTTAGACGCCTAGAAATTTCACTCCCACAGTCCACTAATAATGCTACCAGAGGTTGAATTTATGGTTTATACATAAACTCCCCACCCAAGCGTTTTATACGCCATTAACCGGACCACAGTTTTGAAGCCCCCCTCATGGCGTACACATAAATTATTATTATAAAAAAAAAAAAAATATATATGAGAAGGGATAGATAGGACAGCACATAAATGATAGATACTGATGATGAGAGTACTTCCCGACACGTCTATGATATCTAGGTTGTAAAAACCAAAAAATAAATAGGCGAATTTTAAAGATATGAAAATATATATTATAATAATTTCATTTTTTCTGACCCCTTGAATCCAAAAATGAAATTAATTTCTTCCCAAGTGTATATTGGATACTTAATGGACAATTAATTTGTATCTGGTGTGTCTGTGTGGAATCGATATATCCCGATAAAAAGAATACATCAACACGAAATTTCATTTGGATTCACATTTCCCAGTTAAGAAACCCATAAATGTTCAACCAAATCACGGGGACTCAACTCATAAGCTTTTTTTTTTTTTTTACAAAAGATTTTACAACAGTGTAAAAATAAATACAACAAGCAAATATGTTAATAGAGAGATTGACGCTTAAGCCGTCATTGGGGAAGTATGGCAGAATGGAGGGCACGGGCTAGAGGATTATTGTGGGAACTAAGAAGGGAAAATAATTTTTTATATTTGGATTTAGCGACTTCGGTGAAAGAAGGTACGTTAAGGTCAGTGTGAAGGGTTTTGTTGGAGACATAATAAGGAGCATTGGCTATTTTATGAAGGATTTTGGATTGAAAGGATTGGATCCGCTGGAGTTGGGAAGCTTGGGCAGAACCTCAAAGTTCAAGATCGTATGGACTTATTAGGTTTGAGTACTGCGTTGTATATAAGTCGTTTTGTTTTCAAAGTTAATTTGAATCTATTTTCTAGTAGTCTTAGTAATTCATAAACTGTGATAATTTTCAATGGAATGAATGTGTTGTGTAAAATCTACATTGGAATTAGTATGTAATAGTTATTTTAAGAGCCTTAATTTAAATTTCAAAAATTAAAATTCATAAGACGAGACACCGTCATGGAAGGTATAGTCAAGTTTTTGACTATAATTGGACGGAAGACAACAAGAAGTCATGTTAGCCTCGAAGGACTTTTTAAGAGAGTGAGTGAAGTTTGGCCCAAAGAGGAGCAGGGCTTTATAGAAGTTGAAGTTGTGTGGGGAAGTACTTACTTGAAGGAGCACTTAACTTTCATCTTACTTGTCAGTTAAAACTTTTGAACACCAGCCACCAAATCATTATACACAGGTACTTTGCAACATACCACATAACCCAGTCTACTCCAGTTATGGAATAGCTGGTAGATGGCAACTCCATTCATTTGTTATTTACTTACAAATTGATTTAAGTCAGTTATGAGAAAAAAAATAAAAACTGACCGATTACATAACTTCCCCTATACTTCGTATAGCTGGGGAAGTAAAAATGATTGTGCATAGTCAAGGGCATGAGTCATAATTAACTTACTTTAATAATTAAAGTAATAAAAGATAATTTATAATAATTAAAGTTATAAAAGATAATTTATAATAATTAAAGTTATAAAAGATAATTTATAATTATTATAAATTATCTTTTATAACTTCTCCAGCTGTACAAAAGATAGGAGAAGTTATGTATTCGGTGAGAAATTCAATGCGGACTTTTCCAACGGAATTACGTGTTTTCCGACCTCCTGATTTCAAAAATGAAAAAAAAAAAAATGTTGTCTGTATTTGTACGTCTGTGAACACAATAACTCCCGATAGAATCAATGTATCGATACGAAACTTTATATGTGTATCCAGAACTCTCTAAGAAAACTGTATTCAGTGTATTTATTAATATTATTATTTTTGTAATCATATTATCAAATATTTATTTATTAATTTTATTTTATTTTTCAATAGTATTGTTAATTTTAATTGATGTGTGTCAGACTCTACGAGTTAATATCTGTTTATGTATCTAATTTATAAGGTGTCTTAATGTTTACATTCTTATGACTTACTGTATTACCATCTTATGTTTTTATGGAAATAAATAATGGGTTGTCAATAAAGTTCTGTCCGATTTATAAGTGTAAACACCATTGTTTACATCTCTGTGTTTGTTTATGTTAAGTTTCAAAAGACTTGTATTTGTTTTCAGGTCTGAGTCATATCCTGTTTACAAAACAAAATTATCTCAAACAGTAATTCAACAAAGTGACAGAAGTGACAAAATAACATTTGAGGCGTTGTATGCTTTTTGAATTTAATCGCGGTAACAATGCAAGTGCTGTGGCTTTAAGAATTTGTGTATCCTGGTGCGGTAGAGGAGCGCATATGCCGTAGGTGGTTCGAAAAATTTCACAACGGTGATTACAGCCTTCAGATTCATCTCGTTTAGGTAGACCGAAGGTGTTAGACGATGATGTTCTGAAAGAAGTAGTGGAGACCGATCCTCATCGAACTTTGAGGGAATTAGCAGAAAAGTTCCCATGCAACATTTGAAAATCGCTTCCAAGCACTTGGAAAAACGATTAGAGAAACAGTATGGGTTCCTCATACACTCTGACTCAAGAACAAACAACAGCGGCTTTCCATCTGTACATCATTACTGACTTAGCCCCATCTGTTTACCACCTTTTTCGGTCGCTTGATCATTTTGTAGGCAGGAAGAATTTCAAAACAACTGAAGAGGTAAAATCAGCAATACAAGATTTCTTCGGTCAAAAAAAATCAAGGTTTTTTTGTATCCGGGATTGATAAGACGCCCCAACGTTGGTTGAAGGTAGTGCAACTTGATGGAGAATACATTGTAGGTTAAGTATTTTTAATAATGTAAATATATTTTTTTTAATTTTTACCGAAATTCGGACAGAACCTTTATTTATACTAGATATTATTATTAGTTTCGACCAACCAAGGTTTTTTTTTCGCGATACCTATAAAATGTTTTCGTAACATCTTTTTCCTGAGTAAAGGCGGGCGCCCATGATTCACAGAGTTGCATGTCAACGTTAGACGTATACAGCTCCATAGCTGACAAGAGCGGCTTAGATCCAAATGTTTAAATGGAAAGTATTATATTGTTCAATTTGAGTATGAAGTAAGGATTTAGGGTACTGGTGCCGTCATGAGTTAATAGAAAACAGTCAGCTTTCCCGAGATAAATGATGGAAATGATAAAGCGACTTTCTTCTCACATCTTCAAAGACGGTATAAATCTGTTTTAGCCACTTCTGCATCCATTAACCCAGCTTCATTCCTTTCCAGACGATACTCCTATCCTCCCCCCAGCATCGGGTCAACGACAAGAAGTATGTTCTACGGTATCTTCCCAGGTTTCAGAGAAGTTATTAAAAATAATCGTAATAATTTATAATAAAAATAATAATTTATTTCAATAAATGCTATGGGTATATAGTGTATGTGGATTTCAAAAGTAGAACTTTTCTTAAGAGTGCTTTCAGAGACCGAAGTGTGTAAAATTAATTGAAAACATTGTTTTTATCGTGGACAAACAGGTCGGAAGCTAAGGACTAGAGGAGCGGCGTCTCTGAATTATAGCCCCTTCAAGGCAGAGGTAGAAGTAAGAAAGCATAGAATGTAAAGAAAGTCACCCTTCCTCAATCTAGAGAGGGGACACGTGTCTGCCCTCCTCAACTCTGTGATGTCAGTTGTGATACCGATAGGGGGCAAGAATATCGATGTATCAATTCCCATCCAGGAAATTTGAAATGGTTCATTTTCGTGGTTATTTATTTGTTTCAATATATTATATTATTTATTCATGTTACTTTTTTAACTAAGAAAAAAAAAATGTTTTATGAGCTCTTTATGTTAATTTTAAAGTAGATGTTTGCTAGCGACTGTAGAATTCAAAATTCTGGGGGTATTGAGGGTCAGTCAATGAAGAAAATACTATTCAAATGCCAACGTTTCGATATATTTCATATCATCATCAGGGCCTAACAAACATGGGGGTATCAAGATTAGAAATATAGTTTGTTAGAAAAATAGATTAGAAAAATAAGTTTGTTAGGCCCTGATGATGATATGAAATATATCGAAACGTTGGCATTTGAATAGTATTTTCTTCATTGACTGACCCTCAATACCCCCAGAATTTTGTTAATTTTAAAGTTTTTTTTAATATCATTTTATTTTATGTTATCTATTTATTGAATTTAATTATTTTTATGAACCATTATTTTTAGCGCATATCAATGTCAATATTTCTGTGTTTATTTTAGCTATTAAAATTTGTGTACTGTGTGTGACGTCAGACTAAGTTTTTATTTCAAACCTGTGGAATCATATTTGGAAAGTTCCAGCCACTTTCACGCAGATACAAACATAAACAGATATCACGAAAATGGTCGAAAGTATTCAGGGGCCTTGCAATGTGTAATTCCGTTCAAAACTCAATCTCGGATTTTCGCATTACAATGCTTCCTTATATTTAAGGTATAAGGAAGCATTGATATGTTCACCTGTTTCCAGAAGAGCAGAGACGCCATTTTAATTTGTTATTGTGACTCATGTCCTGGCAGTAACTATGAAGTCATATCGCCTCATATTGCTGTTTCGCCGCTCTGGTGGACATGAGCCCAACTAGGTGTCCTGTGGGACTTCTAAATTTTGCCTGATTTATTTACTTAACAGATATCGTACAGACGGACGGCTTGCTCAAGGTTATTTAACTCCGCGCTCTAGTCTCATCTTAGTGACACCTCTTGTGCGCTTTGTTAGAAAATATTTCATTTTCCAAAATATGACTCCTCATTGTGTTCCTGATGAAGTGTGGCTGTGTGTAAGACTTCCAGAGAGAGTATAACTGTTAGCACTCTCATCCATCACATTGTAGAATCACTAAATAGCATGAGCTCAACTTTTACCAACAACAACAACGTTTTAGTCAAATAAGGATCAAGTTCCGGAGGGTCAATTCACTCAACCAACCCCTCCCTCCACAAGGGATTTAAAAAAAAAAATAGTGCTAAGAGTAATATTTAATGATTGATGGAAGTAACAATTTGTTTACAATGTTGAGATCGAATTTGAGGTCCTGTCGTAAAATCAGATATTGGCCAACGTTTCAGAAACTAATTGTTTTCTTCTTCAGGGCCTATCGTTCACTCATTAAATAGTTCTGGGGAAGTACATTGCCAGTGATTCACCGACAACTTTTTTTTGCAGACCCATACTTTAGTTTTACACTAGATTGGAGTGGAAGATGCAGGACACGTGTTATCCTACTTATGTACACAGTCCCAGGCAGTTAAGTCCCCTATACAAAGATAGCAGCACTGTGGACAACACTTATTAATGATCCAGACGGAGGGGGGTTCAGGCATAAGATATTTTCCTGAATTTTCCTCCCATTTTCTGTATTTCCAACACGTCCTCATCCTGCCTCAATAACAAATTCAGCAAACCTTGTTTTTTTTTTTTTACTTAAAATTACTGTTACTTCCCCAGCAGTTCCAAGTATAACGGAAGTTATGAAATCGGTCAAAAATTTGATTCGAAGTTTTCATTAGAATTTCATGTTTTCCATGATCTGATTCGAAATACTCTTATAATTGCCGATGTAATGAATGTAACGACAC
Organism: Aradus depressus; assembly: GCA_963662175.1. Classification (NCBI taxonomy): domain Eukaryota; kingdom Metazoa; phylum Arthropoda; class Insecta; order Hemiptera; family Aradidae; genus Aradus; species Aradus depressus. The sequence goes on from OY759215.1 coordinate 15,363,561, forward strand.
ACAATTTAGTGAGAGGATTCATAAATTCTTAAGTTTGTAGGCCATGTATTGTAATGTATGTATATGGTAGCCAAACCCCTGTAATGAGATATATACAAATACTCTTTACTATTTAGCACTTGTATACTTACAGACATGGAGGTACGAGCCTTGTTATTTCAGGCAATCTGCTGGGACTACATCTCGGGGATGTCATCAACTGATAATTTGCACCGTTATGACTTGTATGAGGACTGACTGACTTCAGTTGTTCGTTCATGAGAGGTCAAGAGAATATATAACTCTAGCCAAATGCCTCGTGAGCTTTAATCGATCTTGTAGAAGAAGGACCCGTTCAAGGAAGCTTATTGATAAACTCTGTCGTTCCGTTGTCTTCTCTTTGAGCCTATTCAATTTCCTCTCCTTCTGTCTCATCGACCTATTAACCCTGGTTTAATTTCAGAGTTGAAATCCCTCCGTTAAGTTTACTGTATTATTCCCATCTGTAGCCAGGTCCGCTACCAAGATAGACCCAAGGGTTCTACCTCGACCAAAGAGTGACTTGAAACGCCCATACAAGACTGCAACGACAATAACTTAACAAAAGATTTGAATTACTTTACTATGGGTGGTTGATTCCGGCATTTCTTCCAGAGGTGTCTTCTTATTTTTTTCGACAATATTTCGGGACACTTACACGTCCCTTCTTCCGGTCACTTGTAAGAGTCCCGAAATATTGTCGGAAAAAATAAGAAGACACCTCTGGAAGAAATGCCGGAATCAACCAACAGTGGAACATCCCAGAGAAGTTTAAGAAACACATTACTTTACTACTTGTAAGGGGCAACTCAAACTAACCGTTAAGAATAAACTGACCATCTTAAGACCTATTTGGAAATACTGACTAGAACTATGGGATTACACACAAACATATGGAATTTTACTACTCAACTATTCGAAGCGGGGAAGTTATGTAACCATGTAATATCATGTATCGACCACCCAATTTCAAAAATGAAAAAAAAATAAAAAATTGTCGTGTCTGTGTATTTGCAATAACTCCTGATAGAGAGAATGTATCGATATGAAATTTTATATGTGTATCCAAAATCCTCGGAGAACGACACCTATTGATTTTTAGCCAAATCGATCAAGGGAAAAAAGGGGAATTAGGGGGTGGCTTAACGCAAAAATTCTAATAACTGTCGTTGTAATGAATGTATCGAGATGAAATTTCAGATTGAATATCAATATCTCATGAGGACAATACCTGTTAATTGTCAGCAAAATCAGCCGAAGGGAAAGAGGGAGCTCAATACAAAAATATTATTAACTGCCCAATGTATTGAATTTAACCATAAAGTGGGAGGATTTCTTCATTGATCTATATTAGTCAACTATTGAGTATTACCCCCAAACGATGCGAAAAGTTTATTTATTAATTCGTTGTGGGGAAGTATATTGCCTTTGCTGGAGATGGCCACGAGACGATTTTCTTTTTCAGAATCAGCTGGAAAACATAAAATTCCAGTGAAAATTCACCATCTTTCAGACTTTGAGGGCATTCAAGTATTACGTAACGCAATTGGGGGGGGGGGGGGGGGGGGGGGGGGGTCTAGTATGGGGGTCTAATATGTTACCAACCTTGAAATGAATGAATGAAAAATAATCTTTATTCTGGGACTTTCGTCCCCTAAGAATAATAACATAAGAAGTAGATAAAAGAGTACAAGTATCGACCCATTGAGACAGAATAAAAATAAAGGAAAAGAGGTCTCTAGTAATAAATATAAAATGTTAGAGAGAGGCAATGATTAAAACAATAAAAAACTGGTGAAAATTAATGATAAAAATAAGAAAAAAACAAAATATGAATAATAATGTAAAACATAATAACAATAGTGAGTTATATATGAATTTAATCGCAAAAAAACTGGGCAGATGAAACTGGAGTGTGACAATCTGTCCAGTGGAGTGAGAGACTTATAGGAAGACTAGAACTATCTCATAGGAGCCCGCCTTAGGAATCAGAGGTTTGTTGAGTTAGGAGATAATGGAAAAGTAAGGACTTAAATGAAAGAAGAGAAGGAGCATGGCGGATCTGGAGAGGGAGAGAGTTCCAGAGGGAGTTAGCTTGGATAAGGAAAGAGTTGTGGTAGGTTGTTGTCCTGTGGGAAGGGAGGTAAAGATCCGAGGGGCGGGATCTAGTGACTTTCTGGTGGATATGGGATTTAAATTGGAGCATTTGGAAGATGTAGGAGGGCTTTTGGGAAGATATGGTTTGATAGAGGAAGGAGCCAAGGAAATATTGTCGACGAGAGGATGGGAAGAGCCATTTTAGGTCGGTATAGGAACTAATAATAGAGGAGTGTCTGGGGAGCCCGAAGATGAATCTTAGAAAGGAGTTCATGACTCGCTTTAGTTTCATGTCGAGCTCACCAGACAGTCCTCCATATGCGAGGCAAGCATAATCAAAGTAGGGGAAAACAAGAGAGGATACCAACAGCTGACGGGTTTTCGTGGGAAGAAGGTGACGAAGGCGTTTGAGGAAGTAGAGGGTTTTGAAGGAGCGGTTGGAGATGTGAGAAACATGGTCTTTCCAGGAGAGGGTTTGATCAAGGATCAATCCAAGATTTTTTACACTGGTGCAGTATTCAATATCGGAGTCATGTAGTCTTAATGGAGGTAAGTCAGTAAGGGAGTTTAGTAGTTTATGGTTACCTATCACAATGGCTTTAGTCTTCTCAGCGTTCAGTGTCAGTCCATTCTTGGAAGCCCAGTCTGTGATACCAAGGATGTCCTCCATCATCTTGTCGTAAGCAGCAAGAGCGGTGGAGGGGTGGAAGGAGAGATACATTTGGAAGTCATCGGCATAAAGGTGATAATTGGAGTGTTTGATGGAATTGGGGAGGTCATTTATGAAGATAGAGAAAAGGGTAGGAGAAAGGGATGAGCCTTGAGGGACCCCAGAATTAACTGGCAGAAAGGAAGAGGGAGGGAGATTTGGGACGAGAACTGACTGAGAACGACCGGAGAGGAAGGACTGAAACCAGCGAACAGCACTGCTGGAAAGGTCGGTATTGTGGAGCTTGGAGAGGAGGATGCTGTGGTCAACGGTGTCAAAGGCTTTAGTGAAGTCGAAAAGTACGAGCAGAGTAACCTGTCTGTTGTCTATGGCTAGTTGGAGGTCATTGGTAACTTTTAGGAGAGCGGATTGAGTGCTTAAGCAAGGACGGAAGCCGGACTGTAGGGGATTTAAGATTTGGTTGGTTTCAAGATAGGAGGATAGTTGGGATTGGGCTATTCGTTCTAAGGGTTTGGAGAGGTTGGAAAGGATAGATATTGGCCGGAGATCTTTTGGAGAAGAGGGATTAGGAATTTTATTTAGGGGGAGGACAATAGCTGATTTCCAAGCAGTCGGGAAAACTGAGTTCTGCAGGGAGAAGTTGTAGATGTGAAGGAGGACAGGAAGGATGGAGGGGAGGGCGCATTTGATCAATTTTACGGGGACATTGTCTGGACCGTAGGCGTTTGTACGGGATTTAAGGATGCTATTGAGAAGATCTTCAGGATGTATATAGGAAAAAAAGAAGGAATTTGGATTGAAAGTTAGATTAGGAGGCAAGGGGGTAGGGGGAGAATTTGTATTAGGTGATGAAGTGAAAAAGTGGTTTAGAGTATCAGGAGAGCAAGGAATATTGGAGGAGCACTGTTTTGATTTGACTAAGGATAGGTTGCGGAGAAGGGACCATTTGGATTTAGGATTAGGAGCTTCAGACAAGACCCTGTGGAAGTATTCAACCTTAGCTCTTCTCTGTAAAGACTGGGTTCGGTTACGTAGACCTTTGTAAATCTCATAATCCGTGGAAGAGTGACTGCGGACAAATTTGCGCCTTGCAGAGTCTCTATTCTTCATAAAACTTCTGATTTCAGGAGTTAGCCATGGTGCAGGGGGCCGTCGGATTCGAGATTCCTGCAATGGCGCGTGTTTATCCAGCACGAATATGAGATTTGTCGTCAGATCTTGAACCATATCGTCGACGGAGTGGCTATTGAATATTGGGCTCCAGTCAATAGCATCAAGGTCTTGCTGTAGAGATTCAGGAGATATAGAGGAAAGATGTCTCGAGGATATGGTTTTTTTAACAAAAGGAGGAGATTGGAGATCATAGGAAATAGAGATAAGATCATGGCCGGAGAGAAAAGGAACAGGAAATTGGGAGGAGGAAAGTAATTTAACAGAGGAGTCAATGACATGGATGTCAAGCCAGGTGTGACTATGCTGAGTATGATGGGTAGGAGAGTAAGGTACTAAGTAGAGATTGAGGGAGTAAAAAAGGTTGAGGAGGTACTTTTTATCATAGGAATCAGAGAGGAAGTTTGAGTTGAAATCTCCGGCAAGGATGAGATTGGAGTAAATGGGGAGGTACGCTAGGAGTAGGGATTCAAGGTCGGTGCCAAAGGGGATAGTGGGTGGTCTGTAGACTACACCATAGAGCAACTTTTCATGGCGAATTGTTACTTCCAGTAACATATACTCGACGTGTGGGAGAGGGGAGTCAGATGAACAATCGAGAACACGGGCCTTGAGAGAGTCATGTACATAGACCCCCACACCCCCACCAGTCCGACCGGAGCGGTCATTACGAAACAGGGTGTAGCCAGGAAGAGGAAGAGCGGAGTTAGGGATGAGAGGGGTGAGCCAGGTCTCGGAGATTCCAATCAGGTGATAGGTATGGGATTGGAAAAAGTCTGAGAACTCATCAAAATGAGGGAAGAGGGACTGGGCGTTAACATGACAACTGGTTAATATATTATAGGACATGGTGAAGAGAGGAGGGAGGTAATATATAGGGCAGGTGAGGGGTTAGAGGAGAAGACGGCTTGGTCCTATGTATCGAAAAGGAGATCCCATGAGTGATAATACCAAACTGATTAATAATTGATAGGAAAAGAGAACAAGCAAGTAAAATGAAAAAATGGAATGTAGGCAAAGTTAAATTATATACAAGAATAGTGTTTACAATTCTGCAAGCATGGTGATAAAAAATGAAAAATGAACATTTACATAAATAACATAAACAAAAATAAATAAATACTAGCTTAGTGAGTGACAATAACAGAAAGGAAAGGCCTGGTTTGATAATAAAGAGAAACATGTGAACGAAAATAAACTGAAGAGTACAATCGAAAACAAAAATACACAATAAAAAGAAATCCGAAAAACACGAAACGGAAGAGAAGAGAGGTGAAGAGCCGGAGAGAAACCGCATCAGGATGTTGGGGTACAGATGACCGAAGACAACTGGAGTAAAGATGGAGAAAGAGTTGGCGGAGGAGTGGGGGGACCGGGGGAGACCTGATTGTTGTTGTTATGGGAAGTGAACGTCCAAATCCTCTGGTCTAGATATTGGGATAACGGGAGTCCCATTATCCCTCCTGCATAATACCTTCCCCCCAGAAATCCAGACAAATTTGATTTTTTCTTCTTTTTTTTTTTGCCTAGCCATATAATAATTTTTTTTGTTGAATTGTGTAAGGTCTTCACTGATATATACACGGTGTGAATCATTATCTTGCCAGCCCATATGTCTCGTTGTAAAGTCCCTTTTAACTTTTCTGAGACGAATAATTTCGTCTCTGGTTTCCTGTCGAACAAAACGAACTATTATAGACGAATCTTGGGTTCCCGGCCGAGGTCTGGTTCTATGGATGTAATCTATATCCACAACATCCAGTCTCAGCCCCAGACCCACACCCACACCCTTCATTAGGGCCAACACATTCTCCCCCGCCCTCGCCGGTATCCCTCGGATTTCGAGCGAGTTTCTCTTACTGTTCTGATCTATCCTATTCATCGAAACCTCCATGTCGGAGATACGTCCCTTTAATGATATATTTTCAGCCTCTAGGGCAGAAATCCTCTCGTTTTGTCTATTGAGGCTGGACTCGATGTTACCCAGTTTATTAGCGGTCTCGGCAACGAGCTCACTATTATAATTTAGTGCCGCTTTAATTTCTTTGATATCAATTTCCACGGTATTTTTTATTACCGCCTTCATGCCTTCAATTTGTTGTGAGAGATTATGTACGGCCGCCACTAAGGAGGACAGGACATCGTCTTGCTTACCTTGGGCCCTAGCTGGGCTGGCTGGTCGCTCAGATGTCGGGATCGCTTTTCTCTTTTTTTCGCAGCCGATGCAGGTCCAGGGCTTCTTTTGGGACCTCATAAACTCAAGTTCGCAGTCAGAGAAGTTACAACACTCACCGTGATAGATTGAGGTGCAGACACAGCACTGAAGGGATTTTTTATTTTCTCTGTTTACAGAGGAGTTGCATGCGGGGCACGACACCATTTTATTAGGGAGAAGAAATAGAAAAATATGAAAAATAATAAGAAGGAGAATTAAAATAGATTTGAAATTAGAAAAGTAAATAATACGAACTAAGTAAAAGTATAATAAGACTTATTAAAACAAAACAAAACAAAAAAATTCAATTAGAGCACAAAAATACGAGAGAGGGAACGAGTGAGATGTTTGTAGTACGGCAACTAGGTTGATACCTTACCCTATACAATCTTAAAATTTCTTTTGTTGTTGTCCCGCTTCTCAAAGTTTCACTCCAACCTTTCCTCCCATAACAAACCCGTTGCTAGATCCTTGTCATCACGATCCCAACCAGACAATTCTCCCCGAAGGCTGAGGCGGTGCTGGCCGAGAGACCTGCTATGAAAGTGACCAGCCTCTTCCCTCATTGTCACTTCTCTTCAGCTCTCCTGTTTCTCTCAGTGTGCCTCCACTGCTGGCCAGAAGCTGGGCAGATACGGGGAGTACGGGGGACGTTGTAGGGATGAGGACCATGCAGGAGTGTTTCGGGGGGTCTCGGAGCTGAATAGTTGAAGGGACGAGTGGATAAAGGGGTTAAGTGATATTTTTCAAATGTTGTATTTTTGTATTGAATAAAGGGGTTAAGTGCAAAGGAATCATTTTAACCCTTCAAACATACAAACATTGAAAGGAATATAGCCTGAAAAGTTCATTGTAGTATATTATAATAAAAAAGTTACAGGGTGTTTAGCGAAATAGCTTTTTTCTCAAAAACGTATTTTTATCACATAGCCCCTTTATCCACTCACCCCAGTTGTTTTTCTTATGTTTATCATATTATTTTGAACATAGTTTTCTTTATTATGTTTTATGACTCCTTTATGTACTTTTTTCATGTCATTTATTTCATTTAATTTATTCTTACTTTAATTTTTAATCATTATTTTACATATTTTTTATTTGGTATATACTTTATATTATTATTTTGTATCTATTATTATATATTACTATTAGGTTAGGTTTAGGTTTTGTGACTCATGCCCGGGCATTAACTACGATGTCATATCGCCTACTAGGTGAGCGCTCTTTAGTCACTCTGGTGGACTTGAGCCCGACTCTACTATGGGAGTCCTAAATTTTAGGTAGGGGTCTTTAACGAGTACCTACCTGACATCGTACAGGCTCGGGACCATCGCTTAACGTCCCATCCGAAGGAGGGCATTCTTAAGTTTATTTTACCTCCTAGATAAAATAAACTAAGGGCCTCGGTCGAGTTTCGAACCCACGATCTTGAGCTCAGAAGACAAGCAGGCATACCATTGAGCTACCGGCGCCCTCTATATTACTATTATGTATGTATATTACATACTTACTATTATTATTTATTATTATTATATTGTACCTCATCAAACTATTTCATTCTGTCTTTCAATACTCTCCCAAACAAAATTAATTTTAGTTATTAGATTCTTTCTCGAAGGACAGCTGTCTGTTCATCTCTGGGCATTGTCAATCACGTCGTATCTAATGAAAACCATTGGAATTGAACTACTGTTGTATAGAAAGCGAGGAGAATCTAAAACAAGAGTTCGATACCCAGACTAAATATTTTTGGGGGTACACAGAAGTTGCCCGTTTCTTCTAATACTCTAAAGTTGACTTACATTAGGACTCCTAAATCCTCATATTATTTTTTGAGTCGATAAATTCAATACATCGGTAGTTATTACAGTTTTTTGAGTTAAGCCTCAACTCTAATCCCCTCCTTTCATTTGATCGATTTGGCTGAAAAATAATAGGTGTCGTCTTAAGAGGATTCTGAATTCAAATATAAAAAAATCATGTCGATACATTCATTATATTGTGTTCACAGATACACAGACTTTTTTTTCATATTTTGAAGAAGTCGGACATGAAATTCCGTTGAGTACTCCGCATCGAATTTTCTACCGATTCCATAACTTCCCCTATACTACGTGCAGCTGGAGAAATAAAAATATATTATGTGTTGTGGCCATTACAGGACTTTCTTATACGAACCACGCTTACAGATCTCTCTCTCTCCTCCTTCTCAAAATTTTATACTGGCATTACGTAGTTCTGTAAGTGATTTTCTTATACCCAGTAATGCCATTATGAAATTATTTTCATTTTTAGAGAGAGTGATCTGTAAGCGTAGTTGGTGTAAAAATGTCGTATAATGAATAAACACAAACATATATATATTTTTTTAATTAAAAAAACTGTAGTAATAATATTAGTTAGTATAACTATAATAACTATTGTGACTCATGCCCGGGCTTTTAACTTCGAGGTCATATCGCCTACTACCAGAGCGCTCTTTTGTCGTGGGAGATTTTTTTACATAACAAACGAGAGTTCGTAAAAACGTCGGTTATAGTCGAAAGAAGGAACAAACGATCCGCTAACCTCAGCGAAAACTCCATTTTACAAAATTCTATCTAAGCAGGATCTAGGGAAGGAATGTCTGGATGGGGAACCTGAACTAGTGGTGCCATTAAGGTCATGTTTCCTTAGTTTAATGGCTACATGCCGTTGGGGACCCAATATGGTGCCGTTTTAGAGGAGCTCTTATGTCAGAATAAAATATGGCACCTCTATAAACCAGTGCTACACTTTTCAGCTTCAGCTACTAAATTCTGAACTCTAGTGTAGACCATTACTATCGGTCCACAAACCTCTATAATAGTCCTAATTGAGACTTGTAGAGATATTGTGAAACACCTTATAAACATGAAAGAAAAATGTATGTTCTTAAAAATATTGTCCATTTCACAAAATATACATAATATTTAGGTGAATTGCTACTATCTTCAACCAGGACTTACTCCCATACTACAGTGAAACCTCTCCTTAGCGGATATCGTCGGGTATATCGTTTTTGTCCTTTATCGAGAGGTGTCGAGCCAACCATATGGCGTTTTGAAATTTCGGCTACTTCGGATGTCATGTATGCCAACCAGATGTATGTATTCCATATGTATAGAGCCAGAAACGGATATTTTAGCTCTTACTCAGCAAAACCATTCAAAACAATGGCGATCAATTTCAAAACGCTTACCGTGTTTTTTTCTATGAAAGCCGTTTTCGTTTCTTCATTTCCATGTTCCTACCATTTTTGTAAAAGTTCATTAAGTTCTTTTAATATGGTCGTAATCTGAGTCTTTCCCACCTTAAACTTTGCAGCTAAGTCCCTGACTTTGGGCTTTTCTCGATTATAAACTTTAATTACTTCTATTTTATTTTTGAGCGTTAACCGAGAACTATTTTGAGACATGATCGGAAGCAAACTGAATAAAATCTTGCGAAATGCGTACGAAAACGAAACAAAACATTTCCATAATTATTGGGAAGTTTAGAAAGCGTATTTATTTTTTTAAATAATTTCCCTGAACTCCTCCCCAGCCTCACATGGGTTCCAATAAACCAAAAACCTGCTGTCCGCTTTCGGGAGGTTAATTTTTTGCACGGGACCATTTATCGAGAGGTAAACTAAGCATTGATTTGAGGGGTCTGCATCCGAAATTTTGTCTGTTAATAGAGTTGTTCGCTATCTAGAGGTGTCCGTTAGAAGAGGTTTCACTGTATAATTCAATACTAGATGGAAGTTCAACAAATTTACATTCCAAACTGTCTTTTTTTCAGCCCCAGGCGGTGTTTTTCCATGTTCCTTTCTCCTGTACATTAAATTCTTAATAACGGCAAAAATATCGAAATTCCACATCACCGGCTGAGTAGGACTGAGCGATGTCATATAATTCTGCCATTAAAAATATATAATCTTTTACCCAAAGGGATCAGAAGACTAAACAAAGAGCAACTTTTAAGCAGTTTCCTTACTATTAAAAAAAACACATTTATTTTATGACATTAAAGATTTTTTAACTGTGATTATGTTTAAATTATAATGTTATTTATGTATTATAGATAGACGATTTGTTGTCTAGTTTTAAGTTCAATTATGCCATTTCATATAACCTATGTCGGTTGATTTGAATAAATCTAATCTAATCCTGTATACGACCTTAAAGTATTTTCTTTACCTTTGATTTTGTTTTACGTATCTCTTCTTTACATTTTTTCCCCCACAAAATGAGATAATATTATATTCAAAGACTGGACCAGTCGAGTTAAGGTACCCTACCTGTATAAAAGCTACACACAAACAGAATGTATTGAAATAGCTACTTAGCTCAGGTATATTTTTGCAATAAAGTTTACTGGAAAGAAGAGAACAAAGTACTTTGGCCTTCGTCCAACCTCTTTAAGGCTATTGAGAGCCTCTTTCATCTGTCTTCTACAGATAAAGAAAATCCTTAAGTAAGATGATACTTTCCACTTAAGGATCCGTTTGTGGCAGAAACTTTTCAATGATGCCAATGCCTCTGTTATACTTTTTGGTTGCAATTGATTTAAAAATTATAAATTATTGTATATTAACAATGGCGGAATCAATGATAGCGTGAAACGGTCTGATGTAGGTATCATTAATGTATAACACATCTCCTAAATTACAATAATAATAATAATTGTAAGATTATGGCATTTAACATCGTACAGTAATAAGAATGATAATATTAATAATTTATTGCCAAAGAAATTATACAAAATGTATAGGTAAAGTCAAATTTTTCTGTTGTTACTCTAATTCAAAATTAATAAAGCCATCTATATTATAAAAACTCTCTTTTTTTAAAAGTTCCTTTATTATTATTCTTTTTTTGGCGCGTCGACAGCATGGCCATTGGCGCCCGTATATAATAAGTACTATAAACTCATTCCATATGCCTTAAGGTTAAATGTCCCGTATTTTATTATGAATTTATTTCAACAGATGGCACCACTAGTAGCAGCGAAAGTATTAAAGGTATCTTATAAACATTATTTTTTGTCTGTTGTCATTAAGCTCTCGTTTGGGTCAATTTTTGATGAATATTATGGCGACTAGGTCAGTTTTCTCTCCAATTAAACGGTATTTCTAGCCAATTTCTTTGAGTTGCCATATAGTTTTTTTGGTTGAGGTAAAAACGAAAATTTCTTTGGTACAAATTTCGTTGTATCGAAATTTAAAAAAAGTTAGATTTTTGAAAGTTGGGTGCTAACTTCACATAGGTGAAAGGTAGACTTGTCAGTGTCTTCTTTTATGTTTATTGTTTCGAAGTGAACACAATACAGTGGGGCTTAGAAACAACGACCTTGAAATACCGGGAAAATGTTCAACCCGCCCCGCGCCCTGACCCCCAGTTCATATTTCGTTTTTTTTCTGTTTCCGTTTCATCTGTTCATCCAAGTTTGATTCTGAAAAAAGATTTGAACTCTTTGAACCGTCTACTTTCATCGCCTTACCTGTAATTTAAAAAAAAGAAGAAAACATGTAAAAAATAAAAATAGAAAATAATATTAGAAATTTAAAATTCTTTGAAAAGAAACGGAGTGTCATATCAATTCTACATTAATTTGGAGTACAAAAGAAAAAAAAAAAAGAAAAAAGCTTAAACCGTTTAGCCAAAATACCTTTAATACTTTTCATTAAATTTAGAGCGCAACGTGATGGCCGAGCTGAGAACTAAAACCGGGACATTTAACCTTAAATTATATTACATATAATACGTTAGTATACCTTAACTTGTAGGAGAAAGACAAAACGTTGGTTAACATGGATGGAGCCCTCTTGGAGGACTATCTGGAGGTTGTGAGGTTCCTGTGTGGTCGAAGTAACTCTTCTAGGATATGAGCCACCACAGGGAGCATTTCCACGCAGACGGGTCCACCACCAGGGTATGGCCTATGCTCAGTCTTGTCAAAATGACCTGCTCCCGCCGTGGTAGCCCCATCTCCACCAGGGCAGCCCCAACCCGCACACATGGTTTAATGTCTTTCAGTTTGTCTCTAGCATGGTCCCACTTCCTTATTACAAACTGCTTGATGTGTGATTTAATATCGATGAGACGCACTCGATTAACGTCTTCTACAGGATTAGAGGTCGCCACCTTGGTCGCCTGGTCCGCTCGTTCCTGGAAACTACTAACCTGTTTAAAGTTCCTAACCTCTTCAAAGTTACCTGAAGCGAGGCTGAGTAACCTTCTAGTATATCATATATTTATTTCAATATATTTGTTTTTCTTCTTTTAGAATTTCCTCTTGCTCTGTTTATAATAAAGAAAACCTCATTTGAATGTTGATATAAGTTTTCCATTTAAAATAAAGAAGTGAAGGAGAAGTTGTTGGTGGGTGACACTTGGTCCTGAGAAGACTAGGAATGGCCTGTTCTGGCCAACCACTCAGCCAACCGGTTTTCTGGACCAAGAATATAATCTAAAAGGTCAACACAATTTTACATCCCCCAGCTATATGAAGTATAGTCGAAGTTATGTATTCGGACAACAACTCGATGCTGAATTTTCAAACGACACAAAATTTTATATGTGTATTCAAACCCCTCTAAGGACGACACCTATTGATTTTCAGTCAAATCGTCAAAAGGGAAGGGAGGATTAAGGGGGAGAGGTAACACAACATCCCACAGAAACTGCCTTTATAATGAATGTAATATCACGAAATTTCATATATAGATTCAAAGCTCTCGTAAAGATAACACCTATTGATTTTCAATGAAAACTGACATTATTGCAGAGATATTGTGAAATAATTCAAATGAACTTGAAAGAAATAAAACTTGTTTATTTATGATATTGTCTACTTTCACCAACTATATTTACATGGGAGTACTTTCGGTATTTCTACCATCCTCAGCCAAAAGCATAAGAGATAAGACTAAGTTATAGATAAGACTCTCTTATGCTTTTGGCTGAGGATGGTAGAAATACCGAAAGTACTCCCATGTAAATATAGTTGGTGAAATTAGACAATATCATAAATAAACAAGTTTTATTTCTTTCAAGTTCATATTGATTTTCAGCGAAATCGGCCTAAAGGAAGGGGGATAAGGGGAGGCAACTCAAATATTCCAATAACTGTCGTTGTAAGTAATGTATCGTCATGAAATTACATAAATATATATATTTTTAAAATTCTTTATCAGAAAAATAAAAGATGTTATCTTCCCACCGTTTTACTTTAAATAACCGCAACGCTGTGTGGGTGGGATGTACCACTGATGATGACGCTGTTGCGTTGATAACCGGTTCTGGTCAAAAATAAAACAGTGGGAAGACAACGTCTTTTATTTCTATAAGAAATCTCGTCCCACAACATCTTACTAACACATATGACATATAATAAAGAATTACATTGTAATTCTTTATTTTGAATATATTCTATCGGTAAAAAATGTTCACATTTTAAGATATCGATCATACAAATAGCGATTCTAGAAGAGTTATTAGGATATTAAAAAATTGATTAAAAATTATTTATAGGTTTTTTGGAACCCAAAAAATTTAAGGTCAAGAGCGGTGTGATTATAGATGTGTTAGAACACACGTCCAAGTCTTGTCGAACCAAGTAAAGTACTTTTGCCTCCACTTCATATCAAACTGGGAGCTATGAAGCAGTTTGTGAAAGCGTTGCCAAAGGATGGAGAGTGTCCAAATATCTTTGTGAGCAATATCCACATCTTTTTGAGGCCAAGTTGAAGGAGGCTGTTTTTGTGGGTCCCGACATCAGAAGGCTTATGATGGACAAAAACTTCAAGCTGACAATTAAAACGGTTGAAAAAGAGGCTTGGCCTGCTTTCAAAAATGTCGTTACCAAGTTTTTGGGTAACACAAAGGACCCTGACTACGTAATAATCGTGGAAACTATGTTACAGAAGTTCAAAACCTTGGGATGCTCGATGAACATCAAGCTCCAATTTTTGAACGCACATTTGAATTTTTTTCCGAAAAACCTTGATGATGTGAGTGAAAAGCGTCAAAGATTCTATCAAGACATAAAGGAAATTGAAAAATGTTACCAGGGTCGCTGGAACGTTACCATGATGGGCGACTACTGCTCGACTCTACACCGAGAGAACCGAAATGTTACACACAAGCGAAAAAGCTAGACTCAGTCCTTCACGACTAAGAGAAATAAGGACTTCAAGGCTATTGAGTAAACATTTATAAGTAAAAGTAAAAATGAAAAAAATTTAATAAAAGTACTGGTTTTCAAAGGATTTTTATTCAATTTTATGGAACCTAATCACTTAACGGAATCAAAAAAACAAGTTTAAAGTACAGAAGAGGATTGTGAAAAAATCTGATCTGATAAAGAAAAACTGAGACTTGTTTAAGATTCAGCACCCCAAAAATATGTACAGACAGAATAAATTTTGAAAAACGTTTTTGATGACTTGAATTTTGCAGGTCTGTGTTATTTATGTGTTGTCATTTTTATAATCATTCTTTATGGTATACATTTTCGTTTATTTCTTCATAATTATGCTAGTAATTCTAATTTTTATTTAATTATATCTAATATTGTCTAGTTTATCTCCACTGTAGCACTAATTTATTTATTTTCTTAATTATTTTCTTTCCTTTTCTCTTTGACTCATTCTTGGGGGACCTCAGTCCCAGATTATTTATTTTCATTTCATTTCTCTTGCCTTATGTACTTCATTGTTTATTATTTATGACGGGCACTAAGGGTAAGACTAGGTGGTTCAGACTGAATTGTTTGTACTTTTTCATGTTTCATGCTTTGGCAGACCGGCAAATCTATGATCTGTACGTTCATAACCAGTTGGATCCATGTGAACAGCCTGGTTTGATCAACGAGTGTAATTTTGTCCAGGTTTAATTAGATCAAATGAAAAGTAAGGGTGGAGGGTGAAGGGGGAGCTGCCATATTGAGTTAATATCTCATTTGGGTTGTGTTAAGTTGGGTAAATCACCAATCAGGATGGAGGAGAGGGGGCGAAAAATCTAATTTGAGGGCCCCGGCTACACGATGAATAAATAACAGCACTCGACGGAAATATATCAGGAGTGTCCCATAGATCTCAGCTGATTAACTATGGTATCCTTTGCTTTATATCTATAGAATAACAATGTCCTAAAATAACTTAGTGATCTTTCCAGAGCTTCGGTAGCCATCTTGGAAATAATACGACTAAGAAGCAGCGCAACAACGGAAAAAATATTTTATTATGCATACATATTTACAATCGGTACAGACCATAAGTAAATTTGTTCACAGTAGGTAATGGAAACATTAATGTTCAATGATAACTAAATACAAGAGAGAAAAAAAAAAATAATAATAATAAAAATGTCTCGGTGAAGTCATGAAGAATGTGTACAAAATAATAACTATGTATATAATGAGAAAATAGTTACAACGATAATAATAAAATAATATAAAAAAAAATAAAATAATATAATAATAATAAGAAGAATATAAAAAATTAGGTTAAACATATATATACATATATACCGAGTGATTCATTTAACCTGAAAAACAAGAATAAGTCGAAAAATAAGCTTTATCGAAAAAAATTGTTCAAACAAAAGTTGCAGGGTTTAAAGGGGGACATATAATGGTAATACGAAATTTAACCTCGAGTGGCGTTTTCAGGGTTAAATCAATGGCAACTTCAATTTTTTCAATGGGAACCCATAGTTTTAATTGCATAGTTGTATTCTACCTGAAAAAATACGTATCTTTTGTAGGAAAAGTTTTGTTTGAAAATGTCAATTTTTTATGGTTTTGAGAATTTAAAAACACAAATTTGATGCACAAAGAAATAAACATCAATAAAATTAAAATGAATGTTATTGTAACAAAGAATTAATATTTTACACAAATATTTTTTTTTTTTTTCACCTTTATTACTTAATTTCCAACTATGAATTACTTCACAACTAGGAAATATGAACACAACAAAGAAAAACCGAAACACCACTTGAGTCTCTTGATGAGACGGCTGGTCAACACCACCGCCTCCTCAGGGGTCCTCCTCAGGCAGGAGGTCATGACACAAAATTTTGAAAACAAATTTTAATTGAATAATTTCACACCACTTATCAACAATTAATTATCATCTTAATAAATGTGCAAAATGATGTCCCTGAACTTCAATACATTTTTCAACACGTGTAATGAAACATTGCACCGTCCTTAATAAAGTTTTTCTGCCAATTTCTCGACATGCATTTTTGATTCTCTCTTTCATATTTTCAGTTGTAGTTGGCACATTTTTGTATTCTTGTTCTTTTAAATATCCCCATAGAAAAAAATCTGGCGAAGTTAGTCCGGTGACCTAGCTGGCCAGTTTACTGGACCACCTCGACCAATCCATCGGTTAGGATAGTCTCGTTTCTTATATTCTCAAAACCATAAAAAATTGACATTTTCAAACAAAACTTTTCCTACAAAAGATACGTATTTTTTCACGTAGAATACAAGTATGCAATTAAAACTATGGGTTCCCATTGAAAAAATCGAAGTTGCCGTTGATTTGACCCTGAAAACGCCACTCGAGGCTAAATTTCGTATTACCATTATATGCCCCCCTTTAAACCCTGCAACTTTTGTTTGAACAATTTTTTTCGATAAAGCTTATTTTTCGATTTATTCTTGTTTTTCAGGTTAAATGAATCACCCGGTATAATGAATACATACATAAAAAAAATAAATAATAATATAACATTATCCAAATAAAAATATAAAAAAAAAAAAATTAAATAATATTATAAAATATAAATTGAGCTCGAGATCCCCCGACATGCCACAGCCATAAGGCCATCCTCATAAGTAGATGATAATTAGGGAGTGCCGGCACTTGCCAGTTTCTCCCCTCATGCATTTACATGAAGTAGGGCGCATTGTAAGAATGGGGTTTGCGGGAAGGAGTCTCATCCAGGTTGTCCTGACCAACCCCGGAAGACATTAACAGAGATGATCAGGAAACAGGACACCACTCAATAAGAAAACATCTTTATAATGGATGTCCTGGATTCATCCTGCAGAAGATGTGAAATGATGAAGAGAGTGATGCTACTCATCCTGGGGCAAATGTGAAGATTATTCAAATGTTGAATCTTCGATGAGGCGTTCCTCACTCAACCCAGATGAGTTGAGGAAACAGAGCTTCAAAAGGATTCTGTGCTTCACAGGTAGTTAAGTACTAGCGAGGGGCTGTTATATGGGTCTTAAGGCATTGGATAACATGGTTACAAAACCCACCCCTGCAATCTATACAATCAAGATGAGTTTTCAGCGTTTCATTGATATAATGTATCTTCTCGTTTCATACAAAAAAACATGTTCTTCAATGTGAAGATGGCTGATGTAGTGTGAAGTGATTATTTCACAGGTTGCAAAACAAAAATTTAGTCTAGCCAGCTTCCGAGGTTGCCCTCATCATCAGGCAGTCTGTTAAAACAATTTAAAAAACATTATTTAAAATTTTGAAATGAAAAAATAAGATAAAAAGAAATTTATAAGAATATTCTGAAAATTGACAATTTAAAATTTGATGGCTGAAAACAGTTATTTTATTCCCGTTCCCCATCTGAGTCACTTTTACAAATTATAAATTTTGTTTTTAAATTGTTTTACCATACTGCCTGATTGATAAGGGCAACCTCGAAGGCCGACTAGCATAAAATAGAAAAATCTGTAAGATTTGAGTAAAATATTTTTTTGGTATACTAGGGAATATAAAGCTTTTGTACCAAGAAACCAATAAAATTTATTGTCAGAGGAGCAATTTGATATAAACCAGAACCGGCTTTCGTACATTACAGTGTCATACTCAATGAGATATCACCATTTAGTGCTGTGTTCAGACCAACACTACAAATTGAGACATACCAAGTGCAGTGAACAAAAATTCTGTTCTGTCTTATGAAATAAGCTGTGAGAAGAAGAAGGTAAACTCTTATCTTGCTTGTTTTAATTAACCTTATCCGAGGAAATGGGGCTTTTCTCTCGTCTAACTTGGAAGATAACAAAAATATCTTGTACGGAAAAGCTAGAATTTTCTCACATCTAGTTTAATAAAAAGCCATCAAAAATTAAAGTGGGAATCGTATCATTGAACACAGAAACAACACTATCAATGAGTTTACAACTTTGTAAATACGTATTTACATGCTAATTATTTGGACTTGAAAATAAAATAAAACTGGTTTATTTAATATGTTGTCTAATTTCACTAACTATATATATACATGGGAGTACTTTCGGTATTTCTACCATCCTCAGCCAAAAGCATAAGAGATAAGACTATGCTTTATCTATGCTTATGCTTTTGGCTGAGGATGGTAGAAATACCGAAAGTACTCCCATGTATATATAGTTAGTGAAATTAGACAACATATTAAATAAACCAGTTTTATTTTATTTTCAAGTCCATTTGAATTATTTCACAATATCTCTGCAATTATGTCAGTTTACAATGCTAATTATTAATGACAACTTTACCTTATTATCTCTCAGACACAGAGATAACAACTTTGTAGATAGATATGTACATGCTAATTAATAATGACAACTTTACCTTATTATCTCGCAGACACAGAGATATCGACTTTGTAGATAGATATTTACATGCTAATTATTAATGACAACTTTACCTTATTAGCTCGCAGACACAGAGATAACGACTTTGTAGATAGATATGTACATGCTAATTATTAATGACAACTTTACCTTATTATCTCGCAGACACAGAGATAACGACTTTGTAGATAGATATGTACATGCTAATTATTAATGACAACTTTACCTTATTATCTCGCAGACACAGAGATAACGACTTTGTAGATAGATATGTACATGCTAATTATTAATGACAACTTTACCTTATTATCTCGCAGACACAGAGATAACGACTTTGTAGATAGATATGTACATGCTAATTATTAATGACAACTTTACCTTATTATCTCGCAGACACAGAGATAACGACTTTGTAGATAGATATGTACATGCTAATTATTAATGACAACTTTACCTTATTATCTCGCAGACACAGAGATAACGACTTTGTAGATAGATATGTACATCCTAATTATTAATGACACCTTTACCTTATTATCTCTCAGACACAACACTTGTCCACCAGTTTATATTAACAACCAGCCTATTCATGCAACCGACACTGTTCGATATCTAGGACTTCATTTAGACAGACGTTTAACTTGGACAACCTACATCAGATGGAAACGAATAGACCTCAAAAGACGATTTGGACGACTGTTATCAACCTTCGGACTACAATCGACATTATCACTTGCGAACCAACTTCACATATACAACGCTCATCTGAACTAAGCTATCGAAATATAGGGGTTCAGCCAAAACATCAAACATAGAACGTCTTCAGTCGCTACAACACATCCAATTTTATGTTTCCTATCTCACATTTAATGACTTCAACATCTTATTTGTTCCCGCTGTTATTAGGACACGCTATCAAAATGTTCACATCGAACTCAATTATCACACTCTCCCCACTAATCGACCAATACTCTTCTAGCGGGCATAGCAGAGGGACCTGCTCCAGGACTAGCTTGGACTCCTCTTTGGTCACATATCTCAGCAGTACAGCTGCCCACATGTCATTCCTCGCATCATCCCACCTTTCTACCGACAAATTACATTTAGTAAGAAGGGGACGAGGAGGATCTGAGGGGGGCTTAACTTGTAAACCCTAAAAACTGTCGATGTAATGAATGGATCAACACCATTTTCATCTTTTCAACCAAATCATTAAATTGGATTCAGAACAAGTAGAGCGAAAATTCAGTTCACTTATTCTGGGGAAGTAGAATCGGGCTCTTGTTCACCAGAGCGACAAAAGAGTGCTCGATTACAATATGACCGAAATTAAAGCCCGGGCATCAGTCACAATAACTAACTACGTTATTATTTTTTAACCTGTTAATTTTACTCGCAGTCCTTATTGATTCCCGAGTTAATTAGCAGATGAGACTTTTTGTTAATAGGAGGAACCGAGGTGATCTCGGAACGTTGTTTGTTGTTGGATCCTAGGGGCGGTGGATGTGTTTGACGCGAAAGTCTCTCTGCGGCTCTCTCCTCCTGTCTTAAGACCTTCAGACACTTAATGGCCGCTAAAAGAAAACCTTTCTATTCCTTATCCAGCCATTAAAGTAACAACCTTCACCACTGCACCAACCTCACCTCTCCAGACATCTCTTAGTCTTCCAAATGATATCACTTAGTGCATGGATCCGTCCTTGAGTTTCATGAACCGCTACCTCGCCAGTCTCTCATTTTACTTCAACTGCTACATCAGTTTTTTTTAAATATATTATGTATGGTAATTATAATAACAATTACAAATAAAAATTGTGAAGAATATGTATAAAATAATAAATAATACTTATATTATAATAATAAAATAACACAATAAGTAAAATATATAATCTAGGGTAATAATAATAATTTTTTTAAAAAGTACAAATAAAAATAAAACAAAAACAAATATATTAAAAAATTCAGCTCGAGATCCCCGAAACAGGTGCGAGTGAAACCTGGGCCCTGAATAGGAGGGACGAAGTCTTACTCAATACGTGGGAGAGAAAGGTATTGAGGAAGATATAAGGCCCTACTCCAGAGGGGGATAGATGGAGGATGGAGGAAACGGAGGGACCTGTACAAGAGCCCGGACCTGGTAGCCTTAGTGAAGCAGGGGCGGCTGCGATGGCTGGGGCATTAACAGAGGATGGAACCAGACATATTGCCGAGGAGGATACTGGAGGGAGACCCGGGAGGACAGAGAAGAAGAGGTAGACCCCGCCTCACGTTGTCTGGAGGACGACCTCAGAACGAGAAGATGGTGACGGGAGGCCGAGGATAGAAAAGAATGGCGAAAGATTGTTGCGGAGGCCCAGGTTCTACAAGAAACTTAGCGCCAGGGAAAGTAAAGTAAGTAAGTATCCCCGAAACAGGACATCCTGCGGAGGTCCTAAATTTACCCTACCCATGTTTAGCTTACCTAGTGTAGTGTTGAAATTTGGTTCTGGTCGAGATTAAAACAATGGAAAATACCCTGTCATTGTACAGGTTTGAGACCATCGCTTATCGTCTCATTCAAAGGACGGTGTGCTCATGGTTTCTTATAACTCCCAGATAAAAAAATCTAAGAACCTCGGACGGGTTTCGAACCCTCGATCATGAGCTCAGTGGGCAAGCACGTTACACCTCTGAGCTACCAGCGACTCACCTTATATAATCCCTTCAAGATTTGAAACATTTTGCTCAGTGGGTAAGAGCGTTTTCCTCCTATAAAGTTTTGCCTCAACCTCTAACAAATTCTTGAAGCGCCCATAAGTTAGAAAATGTTTTACCTGCAACTTTTCTGGGAGGAGGGGGAGAAGGAGGAGAAATATGTCCTAAATTTTGTCTATTTTTGGAAAGAAGCAACAAAGCTGAAAGTGGCTTTAAAATACTTTTTTTTTAAACTCCTACCAAGACATTTTTATTTTTATTTTGTAAAAAGAGCAAGTTTTTACAATTTTTCCAATAAAAGATAATTTGAAAGAAGTTTCGATATGCTCTCACTTTGTTTCATTAACTCGCCATTTTGAAACAGTTGAGAAAAAAAAATAAATAAATAAAAAGGTATCTATAAACTCGGAGAAGAAAAAATGTCTACTTCCCAGAAGGATTTTGGAAAACAACTTGAATTTTAATTTATTTTCAAGCAACTTTTTTTATTTTTTATTTTTCTTTCTTCTTACCGTTGTAAAATTAATTTGATGAAAACAAAACAGTGGTAGCAGCGGTGAAAGTTACGGAGATATGAAATATTCATAAAGACCCCGCTGTTTTTCTGCGATGCTTTCTTCCTATCTTGTTTTGTATTGAATATTTTTCTAGAAGTAAGCTCAACAGGGGTCCAATTAAAAGGCAATTTATTTTTATTTAACGGTCTAGTATAAGGTTGCTTTTGTCAGAAACACATCATTTTCATGAAACATTAATTAACCAGACTTTATTTTGTTTTTCCAGAATTTTTCATCGTGAAAATGTGTTAAAATAAAATAAATAAAAAAGTAAATTTTACTCACTAAAATTAGTTACACGAAGTATAGGGGAAGTTATGTATTTAGTCTGAAATTCTTTGCCAAGTTTTCAACGGAATTTCTTGTTTTCCAATCTCCTGAATCCAAAAATGAAAATAGAATATGAATAGTCTGTGTACTAGATTCTAGAACGAATAGAATGAATGTATTGACACGAAATTTTATATGACCCAGAACGCTCTATGGACGACACCTATTGATTTTCAGCCAAATCGGATAAAGGGGAGGAAAGGATTAGAGGGGAAGGTGAACACAAAAGCTCTAATAACTGCCGATAGAATGAATGTATTGGCACGAAAATTTATATGAGTAACCAAAAACGACGACAACTATTCATGTTCAGTCAAATTGACCAAAAAGAAGGAGAGGATTAGAGGAGACACTCAAAAACTAATAACTGCTATTGTAATGAATGTATCGACATAAAATTTCATTTGTGAATTCAAAACCCCATAAGGACGACACAATTATTTTTAACAGAAACAGGAGAAGGGAAGGGGGACCACGGGGGAGGCTCAACTCAAAAAACATTAAGGCATAGTCAAGTCCACGCCGTAGATTTTCCGTGAAAACGTCGGAATCAAATCATTTTTCATTTTCTTTTCGATACTGCCGTAGCTCTTGCATTTGCTCGGAACTAGACTTTTTAGGTTTTTAAATTCCTTTTCATTCGAGCTTTCCTCTGATTTGCGTTTTCTATAATTCCGCGCATTTTTACGATTCATATGAGACGACATCTTTAATTTTTTTGCAATTTTTAATTTAATACCGGTTTTTACATATATTTCGGCGAATATTTTTATTGTTTCACTCTGAGTCTAAAGTAGTGCTCCTCAAGCTCTTTAAAATGACACCCGAATCAACGTCCTATCTAAACGCGTTATCACGCTACACTAATTTCTAATTTTACACAACGCTAGTTCGCAATAATCATCCGCCGGCGCCCAAACTAGCCCGATAAGGTCACAGGCAAAACAAACACTACACAACAAACACGTACAGACATGTTCTATCCATTATTAGTCTCGTAGTTATTAGCGATTGAAATCTGACGGTATTTTGTAACACAAGAAAGTTTGACCGGCTATCACTGTTCTTAACGGGCGAATAGACGTTTTCACGTCAAAAAACCCAAAACTGCTGATGTGATTTTTTCACTATCCATTACTGGACAATGTCTTTGCAACGACCTGGTTCCTGGTTGGTGTGTGGGGTTCCAGCTAGCACTTGCAGCGCAGTCTTTGATACAGTTCGATAAGCCCTTGTAACGCTCTGGGCTTGTACCAGAATCATGTCCTGCCACTTCATCAGTAATTTTATTTTTATGAATTTACAGTAAGCTATTTTGACAATATTTTCAGATTTATTGGGCTATTATAATAAGGGCGACAAACTTTGTATAGCTTTAAAAGCTAATATAGAGTGACCGGTGCATCTAAAATTAAATAAATAAATATATTTTTTTTTACCTTGGTATTAATAGACCAATTTTTAACTTCTATGCCGAAGGATGTATCTGTCTACGAAAATTCATCAAGATCGATTGTAATATTTAGGCAATAGAAGAAAGCGAATTTGTAAGCAGACTGAGCGAAATAGTAAGGGTTCTATGGAATCCTACCTTAATAGGTCAAGGTATGCTACTTTTTGTAAAATTGCACATTTAAGATACTTGGATGGATAATGATTGATGTAAGCCTACTTATGCTAACGATGACCAAACTGTGGGTCTAATGTAAACAGGCGGGTGATTTATACGGCAAAACTTCCCATTCTGCTGACGACTGCATATAATGATGGAGGCTTCAGGCTTCAAGTCTTATCCTCCGATCAAGACTTACGCTTACGCAGGTCTCTTCTACTTTACGTAAAGGAATGGTTGTGGGCATTACATTTATCTAACCTTCCTTCAAGTTCAGAATTTTCTTGGAAGTGGCTGATGTAGTGTAGCTTTATATGTCGGCCGAAAGATCCCAGCGAGTTAGGAAATAAATCCGGTGCTTATCAAATCAAATGTGAATGTGGTCAATCATATATTGGTCAAACCCTGAGAAAATAAAAAATAAGAATAAAAAAGCACAAAAAATAAAAAGACCCTGAATTCTTCCAACATTCATAAAAAAAACAGGGCAACAGGCGTTGCTACACACTGCAAAACAAGAAAGAAATTGATGCGTACGAAAACGTGGAGATAAAAGTGGGAAGACTGGAGGAAGGGGAAACAATTATAAACAAAATGGAGGGGATTATATACAGGGTGTAACAAGTCGAGAGGGCGATACTTAGGGATCTTATAGTAAATTTAATTCTGAACAAAAAAGTTCCTATAAATATAGGTCCGCAAATGCTTTGTTTAAAAGTTATAATCAAAAAACTTCAGGGCAAAGAAAGAAATACCTGCAATTGGTATAAGGGTTTAGGATCTGAATAGGGTTCAAAGTTCAATACCATTCATGTAGCCTCATCTGTCCATAAGATGATGTTACCAAAGTGATGATTGGATGCTAAACGACGAAGATACCAGTTACAGAATTGCATCCTTGCTTCACCATCACCCTGTACTAAATACTGTACTGAACTAAAATGATAGGGGTACATACGTTCGCTCCTTAGGGTTCTGTACACTTCCATACGCGAAACCTGCATTTGAAGCCTGGTTCGACGTGGGCTTGTCGTCGGATTTACTTCACAAGCTCTGATGATATTTTCACTTCGATTTACATTGACTCGTGGATTAATTATTCTGGTGGGCAGCTCTGTTACACGGCCAGTTTCTCTTATTCGTTGATAAGTAGCCTGGAAAACCCTTCGATGGGGGATCCGTCGAAGAGAGAAACGTCTTCGGTACTCAACAGCTGCATCACTGTTCCCTTTACAAATACCGTACACAAATATAATATCTGCATATTCAGCATTCTTGAACATTCGCTGCATTTTATGCAAAACTGATTCACAATAAATGAGATTAGTTGCATTGAAATAGAACCCAACATTCATAAACAACCTTGAACCCTATTCAGAACCTAATCCCTTATACCAATTGCAGGTATTTCTTTCATTGCCCTGCAGTTTTTTGATTATAACTTTTAAACAAAGCATTTGCGGACCTATGTTTATAGGAACTTTTTTGTTCAGAATTAAGTTTACAATAAGATCCCTAAGTATCGCCCTCTCGACTTGTTACACCCTGTATATATAAAATAATAATTATGTTAACTGGCTGCTTGCAGGCGCTAAGCGCTAACTTATGTTGGAAAGGATTATGTTGTTCCTTTCCTAATTCCTTCGAGTTAGTTATTGTGACTACTACCAGAGAGTTTTTTCGTCGCTCTGGTTGACATAAGCTCGACTCAACGGAGTCTTAAACGAGTAGCTGACATTAAACAGGCTCGGGATCATCGCTTAACGCTCCTTTAAGATACTGTGTCCAGGCTTTTGAGTTTATGTGCATTATTATTTATTGGAATTACATAAGAAACAACATTTCGGTTTCAATGGGTTACACCTTTAGACCTATCGAAAATTTGTTCCATATAACATTTCTAAAGAAAATGTTCCCAGAGTTGAGGTAGGACGAATATGAACCAAATTACAGCGATCCAAAGAATCTATATTAATAAAGTTGAAACTAGAGTTGTTTGTTTGTTCCAACATGTCTAAACGACTCATCGGAGTTTCATCACTTCAGATGTACCTACCATTCCTATCCTTTTGCTTATTTTTCAATTGGGCTTTAAAAAATAGGCTGTGTCCTCTCAAAATGTCGAAAGGAAGTTGTATGGGTGCCTGAAATCATAAAATAAGTGATGGCTCATCGCTGATCGATATTCATGGAATATCACCTCTAGCAATCTTATAAGCCCGATTAAGAAATAGACTATGTGGCGTCCCAACATTTTGAAAGGGAGGGGGTTGTGGGGGTGTCCACATCATACAATTAGTATTAGCTGATCGGTTTTCATGGAAATTCACCTGTAGCATTCTTAGAAGCTTAAATATTAGCTCGGGTATACCTGTCCACCAGAGCGCTCTGGCAGTAGGTGACCTCGTAATTGAAGCCTGGACATGAATCACAATATAACTAACTAGCTGGAATGTCCAACCTTGCTCGGCAAATACTAGCTGGGGTATACAGCGTGTTCGGCAAATACTAGCGGGAGTGTCCAACGTTGTATGGCAAAAAATATTAGCTAGGTTGTCCTATGTTGTACATCAAATATTAACTGGAGCATACTAGCGTTGTGGCAGTCATTGCTGGGGAAATACTATCTGTCCTTATACCCAGTTATGTCAGTTTGAAATTAATTTGAAAGGATCTGTAAAATGGTGGTTGGTTGGCCACATTCCATCATATATATAAAGCTGAAAATGTCTGTGCGTTGTACCGCTATAACTCACGAACGGCTTGATGGAACTGATTTGATTTTTTTTAATTTGTTCGTCATCGTCTGTGGAAGGAAATAGGCATATTAGTACCTCAATATCTGGTCCATCCCAGCATCCACCCACGCAATCTTTGTAACTCAAAAACCACTGCAATGATTAATGAGGAATCTTTTTGAATAGATAAGTTTTATCTACCGGAAGATTAAGGTCTATTTTTTAATCAACCCCTGGTCCATCCCAGCATCCACTCACGCAACCTTTGTAACTCGAAAACCATTGCAACGATTAATGAGAAATCTTTTTGAATAAATTAGTTTTAGCTCCAAAGCTAGCGTTACTACAGTTGAAGGACTATAAGCCTTATTCCGTATGAATAATTGAAAATTATAACATCATGAATGTACTGTCGAGGAACTGAATAGCCTTATAGAAGATATTGGGAGAAAAGTCAAAGTTCCCCGGGCAACGCCGGGTATTACTGCTAGTACTTATTAATTCACAACAAGCTGACGATATCTACGATAGTTATCCATCCTTTGACCCAAAACGTTATCATAAAAATTATAGACTAGTATTGATTAAAATTGATATTAATCTCACTATATTTCACCTTCTCCATTAAGTATGGCATCTCATCTAGACCGGCTCTTGACAATGCCATCATAAACCCGTTGAGTAAAATGGTGATATATAGTGTACTTAAATTTAAAATATCCACTTATTATCTCTGCATTATCTCAGGAAATAAAATAAATACAATAATCTCCCAGTTCTTTTCTAAAGTTATAATGCATTAATCTATTATATAAAAAGAACGTTTGTTTGATATTCAGGCTAATCTAAAAAACTTCTTCAATAGGAGGATTAACCTTAAAAAATATGTGGTTCGAAACGACATTTCAGGACAGTTTTTGGCATGTATTTCGCGACGATTTTGGCCAAAATCCAATCAGATTTAAAACTGTGACTTCTTCATTTTAAATTTAATGTTCATAACTAGTTACTGCGTTAGAGAGCTCATAACGTGTTCAGGGGGACAGTGAAACATGAAAATCCGTTGAAATTTCTATCTCGGATTTTCGCACAATGAAAAAGTAAAACAGTATAAACCAATAATGCCTTTTATATACATTCGGTGAATTTTCCAGGTGTCCCATTCCTATATACCCATTCAATATATGATCTCTCGTCGAAATATGTTCAGCGTGATTATGGAACAAACTGACAAAGATATATTCAATTTTATTTATATATGATACCATATTTTGGGAAATTTCAGAACAAATAGGCAATATACTTAAAAAAAAAGAACTTTCGGGTAGGTTCCAGAACAACTGATACAATATACAAACATCTCAACACTAAAGACAAAACAAAAACAGAAGTAAAAATTGGGGTTTACCAGCTAGAATGTAATACTTGCAATTTAGTTTATGTTGGTAAAACTGGAAGACCATTTAAAAACAGGGTAAAAGAACACATATCAGAAATAGGGCTACACACTGACACAACATACAACTCAGTAAAATCAACTTATACACAACACACCAACGAAAACAAACACCGTTTTGACATAAATACAGGCATACAACAACTACATTTTTGTGCATTACAAAAGGGAAATTGTATCAACGATCAGACCAATTTAAAATATTCATCCCTT
This sequence comes from Aradus depressus, assembly GCA_963662175.1. Lineage (NCBI taxonomy): Eukaryota > Metazoa > Arthropoda > Insecta > Hemiptera > Aradidae > Aradus > Aradus depressus. The sequence continues at coordinate 15,391,940 of OY759215.1, forward strand.
TTATCGCCAATAATATAATCCTCCAGTCACCCATGTACACGTACTTTTCGTTTTCTCAGAAAACTGTGTATTTTTTATTTTATTCATATATTTATTATTGTCATCTTTGATTTATTTTATGTATGCCTATATATTTAATAACATTTTTCTGTTATTATTAAGATTTAAATTTGAAACGAAATTATTTTAAAGTTTTCCATATTTTTAAGATTTAACTATATATGAGAGACAGGGGAAAACCCCATGTCTTGAAGTTACCATTAGGTCGTGGGTGAAGATGGTAGTAATCCCGAAAATACTCCCATATATTATATATATCTTGAGAAATAGACAATATTTTTAAAAAACACTAGTTTTTATTTATAATATAAATATAGTTTTGAAGCGATGGATTTTCAATTGAAATAATTTTCATTTGTATAATGAGATTCTTCACAACTATCTTACCGATGTGAGGCTCTCACCTACGTATGTGAAGGCCGCCAGACATTTGACAATTTGAAGAGATGGAGCCTGCCAGGAATTCTCAATATTCTTGAGGGCTGCTGGCTGACACTCAGCCCTTCCGCCTCTCCATATAGTCAGCCCCACCCCTCTTTCAACAATATATTGTGAGGATTCTCTTCCAAAAATGCAAAAAAAAGTCCTCGGTAAATCACCAATGTACGGCTGAAAATTAACTGGTATCCTGATTATGGGGTTCTGGATTTACATATAAAATTTCGTATAGATACATACTTTAAGTTCGTAGTTTTTGGGGTTTAGGTGTGTTTGTGTGTTTATGGGTATGTGTTTATGGTTATGTGTTTATGGGTTTATGTGTTCCCCCTCTCTAAGCTTCCCCTCTTGGATTTACATATAAAATTTTGTGTCAATATTATTACATTTATTGGGATTTTCGTGCCTTATGTGGCTCTGGATACACATAGGAAATTTCGTATCGATATATGAGTATTCATTCAATCGGGAGTTATCGTAATCACTGACACACACATACATATGAAGGAAATTTATTTGTCATTTTTGGAATTAGTGGGTCGGGATTAATTACATAACTACCCCTATACCTCATATAACTGGGAAGTAAAAATAAAAAAAGTTGTCGATGAAGCATCCTCAATGTACATTCCCAGTTCCAATTCATATCGCCTACTACCAGAGCGCTCTTTCGCCTCTCTGTTGGACATTAGCCCGACTCTTCTATGGGAGTCCTAAATTTTGCGTACTCTAAATTGTTATTCACCTAAGAAGGGGTCAGCCAGGCTCGGGACAATCGCTAAAGGTTTCACGAAGGAAGGCGTGCTCAGTAGGCAAGCACATAAGCTTTGAGGTGCTCTCTTTGTTTAACATACTGAATTTCTACCTGACTGTCACAGATTTTGTGTTTTCATCATGGAATAAAGGATGGTATTTTTAATCAGGCCTACAAAGAAAAATAAAGAAACCTAGATGTCCTTCTTTAATCTTTGGACTTTCTGACATATTGTAAACGTCACCACCAGCCTTTCTAAATAATTGTATATTTTTTTTTTTACTTCCCCAGCTCCAGCTATATAAAATATACCTGACATTCATGTTTTCCGATAAGTAGTATATAAATGTATGTCCTGGCACACTGATAAGAGAAATGGGCTTATCGACGTCATGCAGTTAGAACATACACAATGCATTTTCCAATGGGAGGTGTGGACTGTAGCCCGTCACATATAAAAACAACTAATCACATAGCGATAACCTTATCAGTAATAGCCTAGTAGATAGAGGAAAACAAAGAAAATTGCACTACAATCTGTGTACGTGTTATGAACGAGTCTCCTCTCTGACGTATGATGAACGTGACTTTTCTGACGTATAAAGAGAACAATGTTTAGATAACTTAATCGTCATTAGGATTTTGTGCTAGGAAAAACAGGAATGTATGCTAGGTGTTTGTTCTATTGGAAAATGCATTGTATTTACTAGAACAGATTCCTTTTTTTCCTAGCACAATATTCTATCAAAACCCCGATGTATGTACTGGCACTTCAACCCGAAATAATACGTCACTATGACGTAGCTGGGGGGTGATAACCGGTGCTTGCCAATCAGGGCTTCAAACACTCCCAGATGCGTCAGTTATCAGTCTTTGCCAGGACATACATTTCTATACTATTCCGATACCCTTTCAAAAAAAAAAAATAGTTCTGTCTGTGAACACGATAACTATCGATAGAATAAATGTATCGACAGGACATTTTATGTGCGTATGAACCCTAAGATGACGACACTTACATATTACAGTCAAAATAGATGTATCAGAACAAAATTTGAGGATTCAGGAGTCTCTTTGTAAGCAGTGGCGGGGGGGAGGGGGGGGGGGGAAGGGAGTATAAGCAGAATTCCCCCTCCCCCCCTCCCTAGCCCAGAGCCTCATAAGTCAGTTTCGTTAAGGATAAAGAAATATGCACGTTAAATTGGGAAATACGTCCTATAGAAGCGCGAAGAGGACCTCTTGCGGTCTTGCGCACAAACTTCAGTGACGTCATTCGTTTACAGACTCAGACGCATTTTTTGTTATACTTATTTATTTTCTATTTATGAGTCACACTAACTATAAGTATTTTGGATATATCAATTTTTATTACGTATCATATTATGATGATATAGTTTAACGAAAATATATATAATTATTATGTTAAAATAAAAGAGAGCTGGGCAGAGATATGCGCTAACATGAAGCTAGCAAACAAACTTAGGTCCATCAAAATAAATATTGATGAGTGGATAAGATCGGAAAGGCGGACTAGGCAGGAGGAGGTGTGTCTGTTGCGGCTCCGTCTAGTGGCCACATCATCAACAGGGTGACACCCCCGGGCTGTGCCTGGCCTCCCACAGAAAGTCACATCCTGGAGAAGTGCCCTTGATAAAAGGAAATACTATTGACAATGGGTTTACGAACAAGAAACCTACATGAGATGCTAGGAGATGACAACTCGTCTATAGAAGCCGTCCTACCCGTGTAATGAAATCAAGTCGTCCCATTGAAATTATTTAATCATTTGTATGGCCTCAAAAATCTAGGCCATTGAACGCCCACAAATAAAATGATTCTATTCTATTCTTTTCTACATTATTATTTATATATCTCATTGCGTTTACGGTCTACAAATGTTGTATATCATTTAGTTTTTGCTGAAAGGTCATTTGTTCATTTTTAAGTAGAAATTTAAATGAACTTTGCCAGAGCAGGAATTAAACCATTAACTTAGCAAGAAGGGGTAGACTCGAGTTCCTTTACTAAACATTCATATCTGAAATTTAATTTCCCCGACGTCCATTCAGAGAATATTTACCTTAATGATTTATTACCTTCTTATTTCGTGCTGAGAATTACCAATTGTCCTCAGTTTACCTTCTGTTCATATCCAAAAGTAATGTTAACAACTTTGGTAAATATTGGCACAGGCTTCCTTATTTTTGGGCGTACTTGCAGCTTAATAAATAATCCACATGATCAGTGAGTTATCATTATTTACTTAACCAGGTATACGAAATATAGGAGAAGTTACGTAATGGATCATAATTTTTCCCCGCCCCGATTCCAAAAATAAATTAGAAAAACTCCAAAAACAATCGACAGTTTGGGCCAATATTTGACGTTAAGTGCCCCAGAGACGATCAATTGAAATTGACAGTTTCAATTGAAGGCGCGATTGATCGAGCTTCAATCATCACATCAATTCTAGTTTCTGTATTCACCTTCTGTTTTGACGTAGTGTTCTCGCTGATATTTTAATTTAGTGATTATTAAAATTACATATTTTTTTAAAATTTTAAAATGGTCTCGAACACAGACATGGGATTTCTTGCATTAACTCTACCCCTCTGCACTCGAAAGAAAGAAAAGAGAAAGAGACGTTGGTCCAAAGAATAGTATAAACTGAGAAGCCGTTTTACCCACGAAAATTTATTACGTATCCTTCGAGATACTGAACCCGAGGATTACAAAAATTTTCTCAGATATTAACAGCAAAACAATGTCTCTTTCCTCGAACGAAACCACCTCATCAGAAACGACACTCATCTTTGCTGTCTGGCGAACAACTGACGGAACGATTGTCAATTTGCTAGTTACACTATCAATCGCTGCCATCAATTGCTCTTATCAATGACCTGAAAGGTTTTTTATTAAATATATTGACTTGTTGCCTTTCACAATAAATTAAAAAATGAATAAAATTTTGAATAATAAGAAAAAATTTAAGTTAATTAACTCTATAATTTTAAAAATAAAATAATCTACCATATGGTTGAGTGAAGCTCTTAAAAAAATGAAAAACATATGTTATAAATAACTCTGTAAAATTTTCAAACTACGTTACTTGCACCAATCCAAAAATCCAAAAGTCTCCCGGTGTGATTCTGAAAATTAAGATTATTAAATATTGTGTCCCGATAACGATTGGCGCTTATCTCAAAGGTGTTGATTCGCAAGGCCTATGAGTTTTGAAATGTGAATTTCATTGAGAGAGATTTTGGGGAATTAAAGAGAAATTAAAACATGGTTATGAATTTACAAAAATTGGAAAAATTTATTTATAATTTGCTGATCAGCCATTTAAAAAAAAATATAAAGGTTACTCACGTTCATGACGCCATTGAACTAAATTAAAAATTAACATTATTTACATACAAATATTAAACAAAAAAATTTACATCCTCCATCAGTTCGCCTCTTTTCAATGTTACTTTACATTCTATTCCACTTTCCACCACTTTTTCAAGAGTTATAACTTTTAAATTAGACACCTCGGAACACAGGTTTGTCCTATACAAAGACTGGAGGACAACTGCCTTACACCTTCGAAATGGTAGCTTGATATTGTCTTTCCGTCGCTGTTTTGTTTTCTTGAACTTGATAATTTTCAACTTTACAAAGTTTTTTTGTGTCTTCTTCCTTCGTTTCTTTTTCTTCTTTCTTATTAAATATTCTTTTAATTTTCTGCGGTTTTGATTTTCAATTGGACTCCTACTTTTTTCAAAAACAGTATTCAAACTTCGGTGAAATACACTTTCGGATCATTCTACAGCCTTGGATTGGATCCGTCCTCTATGATTGGATCATTTTTGGAACAGGCTTCCTTTTCAAAATTTTGAGCTGGCTTTTCTTTCTGATGTGGGCAGTTTTTTTCTTCTTTTTCTTCTTTAATCTTTTCTTAATAATTAACTGTCTTTTCCTAAAAATTTTCACAACTTTCTACCGACTCGTTTTTTAATTATTGACCTTTTCTTAATTTTGCTTATATTTTCCTGAAATTTTCTTCATTCTTCTTCTTTTAGCTGTTTCATTTTGTTTCTGGGTGCTAAATTAATCCCTTCTGAAAATTTAGTTTCCTTTTGAAGTCGGTGGTTCTTGTAATTATTATTGAAAATGTTGGTTGATAACTGTAAGGTTAGGCCTTCAGCCACCTTTTCTTCCTTTTAAAGTTATTCTTACTTTCTTCTTAAACTTGTTTTGTTCTTCAGATTTCCATTTTCTTTTCTTCTTTCTTAATTTTCTTTCTTCTTTTACTTTCTTTTCGTCTTCTAAATTCGGTTTAAAATAAATGTATAGTGGCTTCTAAATCCGTTGCCTTGGCAACGGGCTTGTTTATATTACATTGCCTTCTTCTATTTTTTCTGGAACGAAAATTGTGTTTCTAGAATCACAATTTTTGTTCCAAAGGTTCCCTCTTCATCTGTTTTATCCTGGTCCTTTTTCTGCCTTCATCCACTCCTGTCGTCCTCCAATTGGTCGTCGTGAACCGGCACTTTTGGGTGTCTCTACGCTCACAAACCACCTCAACAAAAATTCATCTCGCACCTGTCACTTCACTTCATTCCTCACTGTCATTTACAACAAATTTACATTAAACAAAAAAAAATTCTTTAGACACTAATTATAAACTGAGCTCAGTCCTTTACAATTTGGACGAGCGGAAGACAAATAAAATTGTCTTTTAAATTTCATATATAAAAAAAAATATTGAACATATTATTATCTAAATGCAAATTTTACTGTAATTAATATCCTTTGGACATATGTCCCAAAACAAACCAAATTTATATTTAATTATAATATTGCCGCTTCACCACTTAATATCTTTGCTTACTTTCCATCTTTCTTTCTATCTTAATCTCAAAAAAAATTTATATTCTACTTCAAATCATAAATAAAAAAAATAATAATTGGGTTGCTTTTCTAAATTCAGTTCCTCATTCCTCATCATCATTTTCTAAATATTTCTTCACATATCTTTGGTTCAAATAAAATTCAACTTCCTATGTCAACTTCTCAAGTTACAAAATTCCCCCCTACAAAGTATAAATATTCCTTATCCCATTATTTCGACGTTACCTAGGCCTTCGCCCATTCCCTAACTCCTCCTATAGCTCAAAAAAAAAACAACTTCAACTTCCTAATCTCAAAAAAAAAATCCCTAATAACTCCTTATATCATCGTAGATTATAATTCTCATATATCGTCGCAGAAAATGTGGATCCTCCCTTCCTTGGGTAGGCTATCTCACAAAAAATATAAATATCTAGCTATCTATTCTCTAATAGCTCTAACTTCCAAATAACTTCCTCAATATCTAAGTTTTCAGTAACGTCTTGTAAGTCTCAAAGAAAAAATTATCCCCATGTATTCTTATTATTTTATCATTAATCATATTACATCCCCTTTTATCTCAAACAAACATATCTAGATGAAACTATTTATAAAATTCTTAATTCTTCCCGCGAATAATCATCATCTTTTCATTCTCTACCCTAAAAAAAAAAATCGTCGACTCCGTATATATTAACTTGCCATCATATCCACCTATCTTTCTTTTCCTACGGTCTTACATTTTTCATTAAATCCTAATTCAATTGTTACATATTTAGTTCAAAACACAAAAAAAATTTTATAATATAATTATTTTAAAGTAAACAAATTCCTACATACTATCGCGATCATCCACTCTTAATCCTTTTATACTAGCATACATTCCTCTAAACCTAAATTAACACATCTACACTATATACAAATAAAATCATAAAAAAAATGCAAAATAATACAAAATCCCCTCCTGTGTATTGTGTAAGTTGAGTAATGTAAAATGATTTCGTTTCTTAATGTTGTGTTGTCCGTACGGTGTAACATAAATGTATCAAATAAATCATAAATCCCCGAAATAATGTATGTTTTATGTGTATTAGCTTTGTCTAAATGTTTCTGAGATGGCTAGGTTCGATTCCCATAGGATCAGCTAAAAATCCTTCTCTGGCCCCCAGTTGGACCGTTCCTTCCAGATACTGACCCCCAATGCCAAAGAGAGGAGGCAATCTGCACTCCCTCTCTCCGACACCAAGCGACAGCTCTGTCGGGAACCAGTCCTGTGACTCGACATACAGGAAGCGCGTCAAGCTTCGGAGAGTCCGGGCTCGTTCTCTGTCTACTGTTTCTAGGCTGGGCAAGTGCAGACGCCAAATACTGCAAGAGATCTAATTGTCTCCGCTTGCTTATTGCAGGGGATCAATTAGTCTTCGCCTGCTTATTGAAAAAAAAAACTACTAAAAAAAAAACGACTAATCTACTTCATTTATTCTTCTTACATTCTCGATTTAATTACTACATATAATATTAAATTCAAAAAAAATTCTAATAAAAAATCCTATATATATCTTTAATTACATGAAAATCGGATATCCCTATTCAAAAGTACGGTTACTGGTCACTAATTGAACGGTTCACTTTATGAACCAGGTCGGTCACCTTCTGTACTAGTTCGGTCTCGTTCATCATAAACGAACTAGTTCGGTCTTGTTCATAACCTTTCAATGGGAGGTTACCTTCTTTCTACCCCTTTGTTTACAAACACCATTTCGAAATAAAATTAACATCATGATTACGTTCTATTAACCTAATACAAGCCCTTACCTTAACATATTATAAATTTAACAACAACACAAGTATGTATCTCAAATAAACTTCATTCATACAATATATATTCATTTATTCTTTTTTTTTTTTTTTTTTTTCTTTTTATTGCAAATATCATTTATCCGTAGTTTCTGTATGTTTTCTGTCTAACGTTTTGGTTTGTTCGTCTGTCTGTTATTGTCTATAACTCATTCGAGTTTCAAAAATAGTTACTTACTGTAAGTTCGGCTGATGCAATTAAATAATTACAGAGCCTTAGAGGAGCCCCTGCTTTCTTCTTAATGCCGCGCCTTATTATGTCTTCAAATATCTTCCTCCTTACACTAAATAAAATTTTGCGTAGTCTGTCTGTCAGTATTGCGTCATTTCTCTCATTTCCCCTTATTTCATAAATTTTTACTTCAGTTTTTCTGTATTGTATTCTAAAAATGTCTTCCACCTGGTAACTAGTCTCATGTAAATTCTTTCTTAAATAATTTTTCCATTCATGCACAACAGTCATACTATCATATTTTCTTAATTCTACCTTAGTTTGCACTAACTGATAATTCATTATAATTTCTCCCTTGGAAAGAAATTTTCTTACCGATTTTACTCTACTTTGGAAATTCCTTTTAACTGTTAAATCTGTCCTTTCACTTTCTAAGCTATTTCTAGAACTAATTTCCGAGACTATTTTGACTTCCTCTACTAAATTTTCTAAGTTTGTTTCTTTTTCTACTTCTACAGTTTGAACCTTTCTCTCTTTGCTCTTATTTTCAATATTTTCTACATTACTTTGATCTTCTATATTCTCTATACTATTATCACATCTTTCGATTACACTTAGATTTCTTTCGGAATTGCCTATCCTCCTACTTAAATTTTCCCCCATATTTTCTATGTAATTTTTACTTTCGTCAATCTTCCTATTTAAAGTTGTCTCTATGTTTCCTAATGTGTTCCCCATTTCCCTTTTAAGATTCCCCATATGCCTATTAAGATTCCCCATATCCCCTCTTAAATTTGTCAATTTTGTGTTCATGTCTGTTTTTTGTTCGTCCATCTTGCTACTTAAATTTGCTAACTGCTGGGTCATTAATTCCATGAATCTATCCATCTTGTCTGATTGCTCTTTAGTGAGCTTCATCTTAAATAATAACTTTAATATCTCGAATTCAAACAAAAAAAAATTATCAATATGACTGTAAAAAAAAATGTTGGTTCAATATTTTTATATGTATATAAACAAAAATTCATGTAGTATATTCCCCTCTCTCCAAACGGAACTCAAATCTCCTCATGGCCTTGTTTTTCTTGATTTTAAATAAATGCATCTTTTAGGCATATTTACTCTTTATTAAAAAAAATATTTCGGTGACTCTATGCGAGTTATTTATTGGTCAATGAATGCAAAAATAAAAAAAACAAGAAATTATCCTCACAAGGAGATGCCATAATGAAAGGTTTTTTATTAAATATATTGACTTGTTGCCTTTCACAATAAATTAAAAAATGAATAAAATTTTGAATAATAAGAAAAAATTTAAGTTAATTAACTCTATAATTTTAAAAATAAAATAATCTACCATATGGTTGAGTGAAGCTCTTAAAAAAATGAAAAACATATGTTATAAATAACTCTGTAAAATTTTCAAACTACGTTACTTGCACCAATCCAAAAATCCAAAAGTCTCCCGGTGTGATTCTGAAAATTAAGATTATTAAATATTGTGTCCCGATAACGATTGGCGCTTATCTCAAAGGTGTTGATTCGCAAGGCCTATGAGTTTTGAAATGTGAATTTCATTGAGAGAGATTTTGGGGAATTAAAGAGAAATTAAAACATGGTTATGAATTTACAAAAATTGGAAAAATTTATTTATAATTTGCTGATCAGCCATTTAAAAAAAAATATAAAGGTTACTCACGTTCATGACGCCATTGAACTAAATTAAAAATTAACATTATTTACATACAAATATTAAACAAAAAAATTTACATCCTCCATCAGTTCGCCTCTTTTCAATGTTACTTTACATTCTATTCCACTTTCCACCACTTTTTCAAGAGTTATAACTTTTAAATTAGACACCTCGGAACACAGGTTTGTCCTATACAAAGACTGGAGGACAACTGCCTTACACCTTCGAAATGGTAGCTTGATATTGTCTTTCCGTCGCTGTTTTGTTTTCTTGAACTTGATAATTTTCAACTTTACAAAGTTTTTTTGTGTCTTCTTCCTTCGTTTCTTTTTCTTCTTTCTTATTAAATATTCTTTTAATTTTCTGCGGTTTTGATTTTCAATTGGACTCCTACTTTTTTCAAAAACAGTATTCAAACTTCGGTGAAATACACTTTCGGATCATTCTACAGCCTTGGATTGGATCCGTCCTCTATGATTGGATCATTTTTGGAACAGGCTTCCTTTTCAAAATTTTGAGCTGGCTTTTCTTTCTGATGTGGGCAGTTTTTTTCTTCTTTTTCTTCTTTAATCTTTTCTTAATAATTAACTGTCTTTTCCTAAAAATTTTCACAACTTTCTACCGACTCGTTTTTTAATTATTGACCTTTTCTTAATTTTGCTTATATTTTCCTGAAATTTTCTTCATTCTTCTTCTTTTAGCTGTTTCATTTTGTTTCTGGGTGCTAAATTAATCCCTTCTGAAAATTTAGTTTCCTTTTGAAGTCGGTGGTTCTTGTAATTATTATTGAAAATGTTGGTTGATAACTGTAAGGTTAGGCCTTCAGCCACCTTTTCTTCCTTTTAAAGTTATTCTTACTTTCTTCTTAAACTTGTTTTGTTCTTCAGATTTCCATTTTCTTTTCTTCTTTCTTAATTTTCTTTCTTCTTTTACTTTCTTTTCGTCTTCTAAATTCGGTTTAAAATAAATGTATAGTGGCTTCTAAATCCGTTGCCTTGGCAACGGGCTTGTTTATATTACATTGCCTTCTTCTATTTTTTCTGGAACGAAAATTGTGTTTCTAGAATCACAATTTTTGTTCCAAAGGTTCCCTCTTCATCTGTTTTATCCTGGTCCTTTTTCTGCCTTCATCCACTCCTGTCGTCCTCCAATTGGTCGTCGTGAACCGGCACTTTTGGGTGTCTCTACGCTCACAAACCACCTCAACAAAAATTCATCTCGCACCTGTCACTTCACTTCATTCCTCACTGTCATTTACAACAAATTTACATTAAACAAAAAAAAATTCTTTAGACACTAATTATAAACTGAGCTCAGTCCTTTACAATTTGGACGAGCGGAAGACAAATAAAATTGTCTTTTAAATTTCATATATAAAAAAAAATATTGAACATATTATTATCTAAATGCAAATTTTACTGTAATTAATATCCTTTGGACATATGTCCCAAAACAAACCAAATTTATATTTAATTATAATATTGCCGCTTCACCACTTAATATCTTTGCTTACTTTCCATCTTTCTTTCTATCTTAATCTCAAAAAAAATTTATATTCTACTTCAAATCATAAATAAAAAAAATAATAATTGGGTTGCTTTTCTAAATTCAGTTCCTCATTCCTCATCATCATTTTCTAAATATTTCTTCACATATCTTTGGTTCAAATAAAATTCAACTTCCTATGTCAACTTCTCAAGTTACAAAATTCCCCCCTACAAAGTATAAATATTCCTTATCCCATTATTTCGACGTTACCTAGGCCTTCGCCCATTCCCTAACTCCTCCTATAGCTCAAAAAAAAAACAACTTCAACTTCCTAATCTCAAAAAAAAAATCCCTAATAACTCCTTATATCATCGTAGATTATAATTCTCATATATCGTCGCAGAAAATGTGGATCCTCCCTTCCTTGGGTAGGCTATCTCACAAAAAATATAAATATCTAGCTATCTATTCTCTAATAGCTCTAACTTCCAAATAACTTCCTCAATATCTAAGTTTTCAGTAACGTCTTGTAAGTCTCAAAGAAAAAATTATCCCCATGTATTCTTATTATTTTATCATTAATCATATTACATCCCCTTTTATCTCAAACAAACATATCTAGATGAAACTATTTATAAAATTCTTAATTCTTCCCGCGAATAATCATCATCTTTTCATTCTCTACCCTAAAAAAAAAAATCGTCGACTCCGTATATATTAACTTGCCATCATATCCACCTATCTTTCTTTTCCTACGGTCTTACATTTTTCATTAAATCCTAATTCAATTGTTACATATTTAGTTCAAAACACAAAAAAAATTTTATAATATAATTATTTTAAAGTAAACAAATTCCTACATACTATCGCGATCATCCACTCTTAATCCTTTTATACTAGCATACATTCCTCTAAACCTAAATTAACACATCTACACTATATACAAATAAAATCATAAAAAAAATGCAAAATAATACAAAATCCCCTCCTGTGTATTGTGTAAGTTGAGTAATGTAAAATGATTTCGTTTCTTAATGTTGTGTTGTCCGTACGGTGTAACATAAATGTATCAAATAAATCATAAATCCCCGAAATAATGTATGTTTTATGTGTATTAGCTTTGTCTAAATGTTTCTGAGATGGCTAGGTTCGATTCCCATAGGATCAGCTAAAAATCCTTCTCTGGCCCCCAGTTGGACCGTTCCTTCCAGATACTGACCCCCAATGCCAAAGAGAGGAGGCAATCTGCACTCCCTCTCTCCGACACCAAGCGACAGCTCTGTCGGGAACCAGTCCTGTGACTCGACATACAGGAAGCGCGTCAAGCTTCGGAGAGTCCGGGCTCGTTCTCTGTCTACTGTTTCTAGGCTGGGCAAGTGCAGACGCCAAATACTGCAAGAGATCTAATTGTCTCCGCTTGCTTATTGCAGGGGATCAATTAGTCTTCGCCTGCTTATTGAAAAAAAAAACTACTAAAAAAAAAACGACTAATCTACTTCATTTATTCTTCTTACATTCTCGATTTAATTACTACATATAATATTAAATTCAAAAAAAATTCTAATAAAAAATCCTATATATATCTTTAATTACATGAAAATCGGATATCCCTATTCAAAAGTACGGTTACTGGTCACTAATTGAACGGTTCACTTTATGAACCAGGTCGGTCACCTTCTGTACTAGTTCGGTCTCGTTCATCATAAACGAACTAGTTCGGTCTTGTTCATAACCTTTCAATGGGAGGTTACCTTCTTTCTACCCCTTTGTTTACAAACACCATTTCGAAATAAAATTAACATCATGATTACGTTCTATTAACCTAATACAAGCCCTTACCTTAACATATTATAAATTTAACAACAACACAAGTATGTATCTCAAATAAACTTCATTCATACAATATATATTCATTTATTCTTTTTTTTTTTTTTTTTTTTCTTTTTATTGCAAATATCATTTATCCGTAGTTTCTGTATGTTTTCTGTCTAACGTTTTGGTTTGTTCGTCTGTCTGTTATTGTCTATAACTCATTCGAGTTTCAAAAATAGTTACTTACTGTAAGTTCGGCTGATGCAATTAAATAATTACAGAGCCTTAGAGGAGCCCCTGCTTTCTTCTTAATGCCGCGCCTTATTATGTCTTCAAATATCTTCCTCCTTACACTAAATAAAATTTTGCGTAGTCTGTCTGTCAGTATTGCGTCATTTCTCTCATTTCCCCTTATTTCATAAATTTTTACTTCAGTTTTTCTGTATTGTATTCTAAAAATGTCTTCCACCTGGTAACTAGTCTCATGTAAATTCTTTCTTAAATAATTTTTCCATTCATGCACAACAGTCATACTATCATATTTTCTTAATTCTACCTTAGTTTGCACTAACTGATAATTCATTATAATTTCTCCCTTGGAAAGAAATTTTCTTACCGATTTTACTCTACTTTGGAAATTCCTTTTAACTGTTAAATCTGTCCTTTCACTTTCTAAGCTATTTCTAGAACTAATTTCCGAGACTATTTTGACTTCCTCTACTAAATTTTCTAAGTTTGTTTCTTTTTCTACTTCTACAGTTTGAACCTTTCTCTCTTTGCTCTTATTTTCAATATTTTCTACATTACTTTGATCTTCTATATTCTCTATACTATTATCACATCTTTCGATTACACTTAGATTTCTTTCGGAATTGCCTATCCTCCTACTTAAATTTTCCCCCATATTTTCTATGTAATTTTTACTTTCGTCAATCTTCCTATTTAAAGTTGTCTCTATGTTTCCTAATGTGTTCCCCATTTCCCTTTTAAGATTCCCCATATGCCTATTAAGATTCCCCATATCCCCTCTTAAATTTGTCAATTTTGTGTTCATGTCTGTTTTTTGTTCGTCCATCTTGCTACTTAAATTTGCTAACTGCTGGGTCATTAATTCCATGAATCTATCCATCTTGTCTGATTGCTCTTTAGTGAGCTTCATCTTAAATAATAACTTTAATATCTCGAATTCAAACAAAAAAAAATTATCAATATGACTGTAAAAAAAAATGTTGGTTCAATATTTTTATATGTATATAAACAAAAATTCATGTAGTATATTCCCCTCTCTCCAAACGGAACTCAAATCTCCTCATGGCCTTGTTTTTCTTGATTTTAAATAAATGCATCTTTTAGGCATATTTACTCTTTATTAAAAAAAATATTTCGGTGACTCTATGCGAGTTATTTATTGGTCAATGAATGCAAAAATAAAAAAAACAAGAAATTATCCTCACAAGGAGATGCCATAATGAAAGGTTTTTTATTAAATATATTGACTTGTTGCCTTTCACAATAAATTAAAAAATGAATAAAATTTTGAATAATAAGAAAAAATTTAAGTTAATTAACTCTATAATTTTAAAAATAAAATAATCTACCATATGGTTGAGTGAAGCTCTTAAAAAAATGAAAAACATATGTTATAAATAACTCTGTAAAATTTTCAAACTACGTTACTTGCACCAATCCAAAAATCCAAAAGTCTCCCGGTGTGATTCTGAAAATTAAGATTATTAAATATTGTGTCCCGATAACGATTGGCGCTTATCTCAAAGGTGTTGATTCGCAAGGCCTATGAGTTTTGAAATGTGAATTTCATTGAGAGAGATTTTGGGGAATTAAAGAGAAATTAAAACATGGTTATGAATTTACAAAAATTGGAAAAATTTATTTATAATTTGCTGATCAGCCATTTAAAAAAAAATATAAAGGTTACTCACGTTCATGACGCCATTGAACTAAATTAAAAATTAACATTATTTACATACAAATATTAAACAAAAAAATTTACATCCTCCATCAGTTCGCCTCTTTTCAATGTTACTTTACATTCTATTCCACTTTCCACCACTTTTTCAAGAGTTATAACTTTTAAATTAGACACCTCGGAACACAGGTTTGTCCTATACAAAGACTGGAGGACAACTGCCTTACACCTTCGAAATGGTAGCTTGATATTGTCTTTCCGTCGCTGTTTTGTTTTCTTGAACTTGATAATTTTCAACTTTACAAAGTTTTTTTGTGTCTTCTTCCTTCGTTTCTTTTTCTTCTTTCTTATTAAATATTCTTTTAATTTTCTGCGGTTTTGATTTTCAATTGGACTCCTACTTTTTTCAAAAACAGTATTCAAACTTCGGTGAAATACACTTTCGGATCATTCTACAGCCTTGGATTGGATCCGTCCTCTATGATTGGATCATTTTTGGAACAGGCTTCCTTTTCAAAATTTTGAGCTGGCTTTTCTTTCTGATGTGGGCAGTTTTTTTCTTCTTTTTCTTCTTTAATCTTTTCTTAATAATTAACTGTCTTTTCCTAAAAATTTTCACAACTTTCTACCGACTCGTTTTTTAATTATTGACCTTTTCTTAATTTTGCTTATATTTTCCTGAAATTTTCTTCATTCTTCTTCTTTTAGCTGTTTCATTTTGTTTCTGGGTGCTAAATTAATCCCTTCTGAAAATTTAGTTTCCTTTTGAAGTCGGTGGTTCTTGTAATTATTATTGAAAATGTTGGTTGATAACTGTAAGGTTAGGCCTTCAGCCACCTTTTCTTCCTTTTAAAGTTATTCTTACTTTCTTCTTAAACTTGTTTTGTTCTTCAGATTTCCATTTTCTTTTCTTCTTTCTTAATTTTCTTTCTTCTTTTACTTTCTTTTCGTCTTCTAAATTCGGTTTAAAATAAATGTATAGTGGCTTCTAAATCCGTTGCCTTGGCAACGGGCTTGTTTATATTACAGACCTTCAATGAAAATGTCTATCAATCGCGTCAATTGCCTCCTAGACGATCAATTAGACCCATCAATGATATAATTGACAATTGCAATTGTCAATTTTATTGATCGTCTCGGGGGACTTCAGACAGTGGGTTATTAGGGTATTTGAGTCGAGCACCCTTCACTGCCCCTCCTTTCTCTTTAACTCATTTCATGGAAAATTAACCCCGTTCTTATTGAATTCAAATATAAAATTTCTTGTCGATACATTCTTTACATGGGCAGCTTTAGGATTTTTGAGTTGAGCACCCTTTGATCCCCCTCCCCTTGAATTTACATAAGAAATTTTGCTGAAAACCAATATGCGTTGTCTTTATAGGATCCTGGATACACTTATAACATTTCGTGTCGATACATTCATTTTGTTTCTTAAACTTCTCTGGGATGTTCCACTGTTGGGGGATTCCGGCATTTCTTCCAGAGGTGTCTTCTTAATTTTATTTTTTATTATTTTTATTTTCGACAATATTTCGGAACATTTATACGTCCCTTCTTCCGGTTTAGGTTTAGGTTCATAGTGACCGGAAGAAGGGACGTGTAAGTGTCCCGAAATATTGTCGGAAAAAAAAAAATAAAATAAAAAAAAAAAAATAAGAAGACACCTCTTGAAGAAATGCCGGAATCAACCAACATTCATTTTATCGGGAGTTATCGTGTCCACAAACCCACACTTACAAAATTTTTTTTTTTCGAATCAGGAGGTCGGAAAAGATGAAATTCCGTTGAAAACTCCGCTTACATAACTTCGCCTATACCTCGTATAGCTGGGGAAGTATAAAATCCTGCCCTTCTATGTGTATGTCTGTGAACACGATATCTCCCGATAGAATGTATGTATCGTCACGAAATATATGTCAAGACAACACCTATTGGTTTTAATTGAAATTGGTCAAAAGGAAAGAAGGGGGGGGGGGAAGTTATAGTACCAAAACTGTAATAACTGCCGATGTAATGGAAAAAATGAACATGTACTTATTTATACATTGAATTTGAAATTCCCATAACGATGACACCTATTCATTTTGAGCGAAATCGGCTGAAGGAGATAGGAGGATTAGACGAGGGGACTTAACTCAAAAACCATAATAACTGCCAATGTAATGACACAAAATGCAGTTTGAGAATTCAGATAGATCCCTGTCTTACTCAAATATTGATTTTCAGCCTGTACGGTCGATTTGTTTTGGAATTCGTTCCGGGGATGTACGGTGATTCATCGACGACTTTTCCAATTGTACCCCAGTCCGATTGAAAATGACATACTCAGACAGTAGAGAACACACAACTGTCATATTAAAAAGTGGATTAAATTCAATTATATTAAATGTTAAAGTTAAATTCAAATTTCCATAAGGACAAAACCTATTAATTAACAGCGAAATCGGCCGAAGGGAAGAAGGGGTTCATGGGGGCTCCATGAAAAACCATTATAACGGACGATGTAATGAATTTATCGATAGTACATGTAGATCCAGAAGCCCCTATGTAAGTCAACTATAAATTTTTAGCTCAAACAAGGTTTTGGCGGCAGATCGAAAATATAATTGATTAATTTGTCCTGGGGAAGTACATTGCCGGTGAGTCACCGACGACTTTTTTTTATCAAGTTTTACAATTAGTAGATAATAAAAGTAATTTTGAAATAAGTTTTCTATCAGTATCTCTTACATATTTTTTACATCTCTTTTTTACCCCAATAACTTTTGTCTTACTTTTTGCTGTGAAATTACTCTTTAACTTTGTGAATGCTTCAGACATGTAGAGATGTCTGAAAGAACATACAAACAGACATAGTGAAGAAATCTTTAACAGAGTGATGCAGACGACCTTCGACCCACGCAATCCTAAATGAGAAAAGAAAAAAAAATGTATCTGAAACACTTTATTAAAATTAATTAAAAACAAACAATCCAATTAACGGAAAGATAACAAATAATTAATTAATGTGCTTGTGATCAAACTTCTTATTACTATTCTAAAAATAAAAGTTATTTGTCCAGCTTCACGAAATATTAAAAAAAATTAAATGAAATGAAATTAAAATATATTTTATTCTGAGACGGAAATCCCCTAAGGCCATGTATCTCCTCCGCTCTCCCTATCGACCATTTGGGCTAAAAATCAGTTGACTTAAATAGTGGCTTATGAAACCTCATACTAAATATTGTCTCTATACATTCAATACATCCGGCAGTTATTGGGGGTTTTTGAGTTGTCCCCACCCTTCCTTCGACCGATCCCGATGAAAATTAATAGGTGTCGTTCTTATTGGGTTTTGAATTTTTATTCTAAACAGTGGCGGCTACTCGGGGGGGCGAGGGGAGGGGGCGGTCGCTTTTTGAGGAAGCACTTAAATGGTTTTTCAAATTTAACATTTGACTGCCTCAAAAATGTAAATAAAATATTTATTTATTGATAATGATCATCATGAATCATAATGGTGCATGATGTAATAAACAAGTTACAAAGAACAAAATAGCAATGATAACATAATATTGCTGTAGTTAAATGTTGAGTTGCACGGGACGCCAAAGGCATGCAGACGATAGAAGACAGGTGAGCAGTGCATCAGCGCTGTCAGCGAGAGTGCGTCCTGTAGTCAACACTTTTAGTGTGTTAAAAAGAGTAAAAAGTTATTTACGGAACACCATACTTCAAGACCGGCTGACGCACTGTGCGATATTAGCCATTGAGAAGATGGACCTCAACTTAGACAAATGTGTTGAAGTGTACGATAGGCGGAAGAACAGACGCTTAACATTGTTTTAAAACAAAAAGTCTGAACTTTTTCCACACAACCATATTGTTGTGTGATATGGTATAAAAAATTATATAGAGTAAGTTCTTTAGTAACTTCAGGTAAACTAGGTGTATTACTAAATAAAACTAAGTGTGCTGATACAAAATTGTGTATCTAGATCGCTTTAAAAACCCACTAAATTGCACCAATTTTTAAATAAATTTTCCGAGGGCCCTCCCCCGGACCCCCCGGTGGCTTTGCTCCCCCCAATTTTAGACTCCACTCGCCGCCACTGATTCTAAATTTCGTGTGCCGTACATTCATTACTTCGGCAGTTATTGCAGTTTATTTACTGAATTCTTCTAATCCCCCCTCCCTCTGTGCCTTTTGGTTGAAAATCAATAGGTGTTGTCCATATGGGGTTCTGGATATACATATACAATTTTGTGTCGATAAATGTATTCTATCGGGAGTTATCGTGTTCACAATTTACATAAATTTGTTTTCTTATTTTTTACTTATCCAGTTTAATTACTTGTATGTTAATTGCAATGAGATTTTCTTTCGTTTCTTTAGGTGTTTCCCATTTTTCCTCAATTAAGCCCTCTGAAAATCTTAGTAGTTTTTGCCCACTCTTCGTACCCTTACGATGGCTTATCTTAACGATACAAGATTAAAGAGAAGCGGAATGTATTACTGCAATTGGTTATCTAAAGCATGGATGACTGTAATACAAACATTTATCCGAAGTTAAGGAGGCCCTGGTAGCTCTGAGGTAGCATGCTTGCTTTAGGTTTTAAAACGTAAAAAGTAGTTAAAATTAATGCATCGACACGAATTTATGAGATTTGAAAATTCAAATCGGAATCAGCCGAAGGGGAGGGAGGATCAACTCAGAAATTCCAAAAACTGCCAATGTATTGAGCATATCGACATGAAATTTTATATTTAAATTCAAAACCTCATATGCATGGAAACTTTTATTTTTCCGCGAAATCGGTTGAGGGAAGAGGGTGACTGCTTAAATACACTAATGTATGCCGGTGTAATGAATGTATCGTTACAAAATTTAGTATGAGGATTCACGTGATTCACCGACGAGTCTCGTGTGAGGATTCCAAGTTAGTCGTTTGTTGAGTATGAGGCCTATACGATAGCGGACGTCGTTTTTCAAAGTGATGGGATTGTTGTTAAGGTACACTGCAGGACATTTCAAACTTACAAATACACAAGGTTATAGACCTAGGTTGGATGGGGATGGGGGTGACAAAGGAGAATGATGGTTCAGCAGAGGGGGAGTGAGCTCCCAATTCCAGTTACTCGTGGCCCTGACTGAAGTTAATGGCATTATATTTAAATGAGAAACGTACTTTTTCACATTTAAATTATTTCTTTCCAATCACTAGTTTTTCACTTCATTGCTTTATCAAAAGATAAAACCCAAAAGAAATACGATAAAATTTTTCTTTTTCTCAATCAAATAAAAACAAGCGGCACTTATTTTTTGCTTCATTAACTTTGTTACGTCCTCTGAATTTCCATCCTTTTTTTTTACCTTTACGTCCCAAAATTCTTTATATCGAATTAGCTTATAGTCATCAAAATATAGTCTTATAAAAGTTCAGGCCTATTAAATGTTGTATGTTTTCATTGGCGTAGCCAGCAGGGAGGGATTTGGCTGAGAATCAATAAGTGTTGTCCTTATGAGCTTCTAGATTCATATATGAAATTTCGTATCCGTATATTTAGTCTATTAGGTTATAGTGACCACAGTCATTAAATGAATTTTTTACTTCCCCAGCTAAACGATGAATATGTAATCGATCAGAGATTCGATATTGACATTTCAATGGAATTTCATATTTCTCCCGATAGAATCAATGAAATCAAGTGGTGTCGTCCTTAAGGGGTTCTGAATTAACATACTGAATGTCGTGTCGATTTATTATATGGACAGTTAATAGTTTTGTCAATATCCCCCTCCCCGTGGCCCATTTGGCTGAAAAAGATAGGTGTCGTCCTTATGGCGTTCTGGTTACACAAATATCGATACATTTATTCTATCGGTATAACACACCCACACACAGATTAACAGGAATTGTTTCTCAATTTTGGTATCAGGGAGCAGAAAACATGAAATTCCGATGAAATTCTCAGTCATTTCTACGTTCTCCTGGTCTTCCCCCACTGCTGGGCAGTGGTTGGTATGGCAAAGTGGTGGGGAGGACAATGCTGGTCTCCCATGGCCTATCCCCTCTCCACTAGTTGGAAAATGGTGGATGTCAATGTGCGAGAGTCCTTCTGGTGCTGTCCACGTCAAGTGTCTTGTATTTTTTTCATTTTTATTATATATACCACTATTATTATTTACTTTGTATATAATTTATTAAAAAAAAAAAAAATTAACTCAAAATTTAGATGGACATAATATTTTCGATTAAACATTTTGTAGCGCCACACTAAGCTCCCCTCCTTGGAAAGAAAAAAAAAAAACAGTAGGTACGCTAAGTTACTTGAACAAGAACTTAATGTATGTAGAATACACAATATATATAAATAATGTATTTTCTATTATGGAATTATTTATTAAATTCTGTAAGTTGTGTGGGCAGGATTGAAAATTACTATTATGAAAACCAACAGTTGGAGGCAATGTTTTTCTATCAGGGGAAATGTTTTGTGACGGAAAAGACTGACCAGATTGGTCGGACGGGGGAAGAAATATGTGACCTCGCTAAAGTCAATTTTTCACTCTCCTCTGAGTCTACTCGGTTCACTTGGCTACGTTCGTATAGTATATCATTTTAGATTGAGAAAAGCGAAGTGGAAAGTTGTAATAATAACCTTGTAATAACTCATAGTACTTAGTGGGTCTCATGCCCGGGCTTTTACTATATATATGTTACTGTTAATTTGGTAAATCTGCTATTATGTATAATCACCGGTTATTTTATATAATAACCAATAAACTGGTTAATATGGCAAATTGAAAAAAAAATTATTACTTTATCTGGTTATTTTGTAAAATATCCAACGTGAACAGTTAAAGTGATTAATTTAGTTGAATTTACTAAGTTAACTGGTTATTTTGTATAATAGCCAAACTAGTGTGGCTATTATACATAATTGTTGCTATTATAAATAAATAAGACAAATATTAGGTAGGTACCTACTTATTTATTTGAACAAGGCAAACTGTCGTGACATTTTGAATTGCAAAGCACTAAACTTTTTTTGCACTTGCATTTTTACGATGTACATTTTCCTTTGCAATAATTAGATTGAACACTACTTCAAAAACAAAAATAGCAAGTAATCACGGAATGAATCCTGAAGTACAACTGAGAACCGTGAGAACTGAGAACGAGTCGCGAGGATAAGGGGGTTGAAAGAACTGAAGGTGGGGGTATGGCGACAATATTTCTTGGAAACAATCGTCTAGACAAGCTAAAAAAAAAAAAAAAAAAATAACAACTCTCTATTTCCTAATAAATTTATATGTTTCCTAGAAAAGAAACAAAGCAATTTTTCCAAATAATCTACATTCAAGTTTATTCTCCCAGAATTAAAGAAAATTTCATTCCAGAATACTGAATTTAGCATACTAGCCACAGGTTTTCAGCTATTATGCATAATAGCCAGTTAGTATGATTAATTTGTGACAAAAGTAAAAAATTTATCATATTAACAAGGTGAGTTTTATATTATGTATAATAACTGGTTAATATGATAAATATTAAGAAACTGTGAATAATTTGTCATATTAACCAAGAACGGTAGTTATTTTGTAAAATAACCAGTTATTATGTATAATAACTAAATTTATCAAATTAACAGTAACATATATATGAGGTTCGAAGCCGCCATCTTGAGCTCAGTAGGCAAGCACGCTACTTCTAAACTTTCCTCGCGCTGGTCCCTCGTGGTCAACCTTGGACTGCTACGCGATCCCCAACTTGCGGCAGCCTTTGGTCCCGGATGCTCTAGTCATCCCTGTCCAATATTCCATTCGCAGGTCCCCCGCGGTCGTCCATCCCGGGCTAACGTCCCTCGTTTTACTCTACCAGCACCTGCAGGAGTCGCCCGCTGACCCTGAGAACTCATCCCTGTTCCTAACTTTGGATTTGTTATGTTTAATACCCATATGCTATTAATAATAATGCTACTAATATGTATATGTTTTGAATCAGAAGTTAAAAATACACAGAACAGTTATGTTAAACAATTTTCCAAATATTAATTTATGCAAGCCCTAATAAATTGGCGAACGAGGAAAAGCAAAATGGCTAATAAAATTGTAAGTATACCGAGCTTTAGTACAGATCATTCGATTGAAGAGTACATTGAAGTGGTAGAAAATATTTTTGAAGCTGGAGAAGTCCCAGAGCCTACCAGAAGTAGACTTCTGCTGGGGCACATCGGACTACAGACTTACTCCAAGGTGAGGGCTCTGACAAGCCCCAAGAAGCCTCATGAGCTGACCTTCTCGGAACTTAAGGAACTTTTGGTAGGTCACTTTTGTCCAAAACCGATCATAATTGCGGAACGGTTCAGATTGCTAAAAAGAAGACAATTAGAAGGTGAGTCTATAAATGATTTCTATTGTGAATTAAAACGTCTTGCATTACATTGTCAATATAAAGAGTTTTTAGAGGATATGTTGCGTGACTTACTTGTCTTGGGCTTACGTTCAGAAGCAATCCAACAGAGGCTCTTATGTGAAAGGGACTTATCCCTGACTAGGGCCCTGGACATAGCGTTATCACTAGAGAGTGTCTCAAAGGAAACGGATATTATCATGTCGGACAGTAATGGTGAACATGTCAAATGGATAAAAAAAGACAAGAACAAGAAAGTCACAACACGAAATAATATAGTTTGTTTTGCTTGTGGCAAAGAAGGCCACATAAGAAACGTTTGTAAATTCAAAAATAATGTTTGTATGAATTGTAAAAAAATAGGCCACGTTCCCAGAGTTTGTAGACAGCAGAGAGTTGTGAAGCAAATAAATGAGGAAGATCTGAGCGAGGACGAAGAGAAAGAAGACCTTCACCATGTCCAAGTTTGCAATAACTTTGCTTCAGGTAAGAAAGCAGACGCTTTACTTATTAATGTAAGGATAAACAAATATCCTCTCACTATGGAAGTTGATACGGGAGCCACGGTAAGCATCGTGAGCTTAATGGACGCAAGACAAATCTTCAAGGGTAGACAAGTACCGCTGGTGAAAACGGGAATTGTACTGACAACGTATACAGGAGAAAAAATATTCCCCGCAGGTAAGATCGTAGTGAGTCTTGATTATGAGGGGACCACATATAAGGCTGAACTGTACGTTGTAGAGGGCGGTGGCAGAGCCTTATTTGGACGAGATCTGTTGAGAAAAATACCGGTTGCTTGGCGGGCTATCAGAACAGTCTCCTCGAGTTGTGTGGATAGCGAACTAGGAAGAGTTCTGAAAGAATTCAACGATGTGTTCGACACTAAGCTCGGAAGGGTTAACGGCATTAAAGCTAAAACTGCGTTAAAAGAATTCGTTACCCCGGTTTATATGAAAGCTCGGAATGTCCCTTATTCGTTACGGAAGGGAATTGAGGAGGAATTAGATCGTTTAGAAATGCATGGTGTAGTAGAGAAAGTTCAGCACAGTGACTGGGCCACGCCCATTGTGCCAATAATGAAACCCTCTGGGAAGCTTAGGATATGCGGAGATTTTAAGGTTACGCTAAATCCTTGTCTGAAGGTACCAGAGTATCCATTACCTAAAATCGAGGATATATTTGCGAAGCTCGGTGGAGGACACACATTTACAAAAATTGATTTACGTGACGCTTACCTCCAATTAGAACTGGAGGAAGATACGAAAAAACTTGTAACCATTAACACGCATAAAGGTCTCTATCAGTTTAACCGGCTACCATTTGGAATAGCATCTGCTCCGGCTATATGGCAAAAGGTTATGGATGAGGTGTTAACAGGCACACAGGCTATGTGCTACTTAGATGACATTATACTAAGTGGTTCGTCTGTGTCAGAACATATTACTAATCTGAGGGAGGTGTTGAAGGTTTTGAGAGAAAGAGGAATAAAGGTAAATAAAGAGAAGTGTGAATTTTTGAAAGAGAGTATTCGTTATTGTGGTCACATAATCGACGGGAATGGCCTGCATAAGACTGAGGAAAAGGTGGAAGCTATATTGAAGGCTCCACAACCCAACAATAGCTCGGAATTGAAATCATTTTTGGGCTTATTGAATTATTATCACAAGTTTTTGCCAAATCTATCAACAACCCTTGCACCTCTTCATGATTTATTAAAAAAAAATAAGAAATGGGTTTGGGACAAGGCGTGCGCTGAAGCATTCAAAAAGTCTAAAGCTCTGGCTACTTCAGACATGGTGTTGACCCACTACAATCCAGAATTACCCCTAATCCTGGCATGTGATGCATCGCCTTATGGACTGGGTGCAGCATTATCCCAAATGACTGAAGAAGGAGAAAAACCGGTGGGGTTTGCCTCACGAACGTTGACTGCTAGTGAAAAGCGGTATGCGCAGATTGACCGAGAAGCTTTAGCTCTAGTGTGGGGAGTGAAGAAATTCGACCATTATCTCAGGGGAAGAAAATTTAAAATAATAACAGATAATAAACCTCTGAGATCAATTTTTGATCCAAAAAGGGGTATACCATCGACAGCGGCGGACCGTCTACAGCGATGGGGGATATTGCTAGGAGCACACCGCTATGAGATAGCCCATAGGAAGAGCCACCTCCATGGGAACGTTGATGCCTTATCTAGACTGCCCGTGGATAATGGTCTTCAAGAAGAAAACGAGGACACTGGCAGTTGTTTTACTGTTTACAAATTAGAAGAGGATGGCGTAATCACCAGCAGGTTGGTACGTCAGGCCGTGAGGAATGACCCAGTACTTTCTAGGGTGCTGGAATTTACTCTCAGGGGCTGGGAGAAAACAGAAGACCCACTGTTAACACCATATGCTTCGAAGAAGAATGAGTTAACAAGCGAAGAGGGTATATTATTGTGGGGTAGGAGAGTAATTATACCGAACAAGTTTCGCAAAGAAATTTTGGACGAACTACATTCCGGACATGTGGGAGAAAGGAGGATGAAAGAGCTGGCGCGGTCATATGTATGGTGGCCCGGGCTGGACAAAAGCATTGAAGACAGGGCAAAAGGTTGTGAGGGGTGCCAAGATGTGAGAAACAACCCAGTGAAGGTTAGAATCCATCCATGGGAGTACCCCGAGCATCCATGGCAGCGGTTGCATGTGGATTTTGCAGGTCCATTTTTGGGGTTTAACTTCTTGATCACTATAGATAGCTTTTCAAAGTGGCCAGAAGTTAAAATCATGAAGAGTACTTCAGCTGATAATACTATAGCCTGTTTAAGAACCTTATTTAGCCAATTTGGTATTCCGGAACAGTTGATTACCGACAATGGGCCACAGTTTACGTCAGCGGAATTCAGCAATTTTCTGAAAAGCAACAATGTCCAGCATATTCGGAGTGCACCTTACCACCCCGCAACTAATGGGCAGGTGGAGCGGTTCGTACAGACGCTGAAAAAGGGGCTACTGGCTGCTGGGGGAGAAAATATGGAATTACAAAAGAAACTTGACCGACTGCTGTTCAAATACAGGATCACCCCACATAGTACGACCGGGCAACCACCGTGTGTTCTGCTAATGGGGCGTCTACTTCGCACGAGACTGGATTTGCTGAGACCTAGCGTGCGGCAGCGGGTTAGGGAAAACCAGGAAAAAGTGGCGCAACGATCCCAACAAGATGGTTACCTCCAGGTAGGGTGTGCGGTGCTAGCTCGGGACTACCGATCAGGGAACAAATGGCGAAGGGGGAAGGTTGTCCAAGTGCTGGGTCCGAGATCATACCATGTTGACGTAGGTGACACCACACCATGGAGAAGGCACGCAAACCAATTAGTAGCTATGAGAGAGGTTGAAGACGGAAGCAGTCAGGATGAGAAGCAGAGGACACCGGAGCGGGGCCAGGATGCCAAAGCTAATCAAGAGAGAAGCTGGATATCAACATGGATGGGGCCTCCCGCCACCTGCAGCTCCAACGTGCCCGAACCTGCCGCTGTGGGACCTGCACTGAGGAGGTCTGCCAGGCTGAGACGGGCACCATCCCGCCTCACCTACCCCACCCCTCCCTAGGGGGGAAGGATTGTTATGTTTAATACCCATATGCTATTAATAATAATGCTACTAATATGTATATGTTTTGAATCAGAAGTTAAAAATACACAGAACAGTTATGTTAAACAATTTTCCAAATATTAATTTATGCAAGCCCTAATAGGATTGGTCTTCAACTGAGTCACCAGCTGGTTCTGGAACTGTGAAAGAGGAGGTTGAATGGCCGATTTAAAATTATGACAACAAATGATTAAAACAATTTTGAAAAATTATATTAGTTTCTGTGAGTGTAAGGTCTGGGAGAAAAATTAATATCGTATTGAACTTCGGTCCTTCCCTGAATATATTCAGGAATACTTATTCTATCAATATTATTTTTGACTCCTTTTTATTTCCAAAAATCTCATTTCATAATTTGAAAGGAAATACGTAGCATACCAGTGGAAAAAGAAAGTTTAGGTTTAGGGCGTATCCTCCCAAGGGGGTAGGTGGTTAAATGATGGATTTAGAGTCAGAATAAAAAAAAGTACAAGTAGTGACTGCAACCGTCTGGGGGGGAAAAAAGGTATCCATATGCATATCTTCTCATATATTGCTGCTCAAATACAATTCAGATTTTTAAAAAAAGTAATCGGTGGATCACTATTTTTTTTTCTATTAATTCTTTATTTTGCATATTTACAATCGGTTAATACCTACACTATTAGTAAATTTGATGATACAATAAAAAAAAGTTATAAAAATAAAATAAAGAAAAGAATAATAAAAAAAAAATATATAGGTATATAAATAATAATAATAAAAAAATTAAATAATATTAAATGGAAAATAATATGAAAGGAAAAATAAAAAAAGTAAGTGGTATATACTTACATTGCTAACATATGGTTATATGCGAAACAATAAATTAAAAAATATATTTAATATATAATAAAATAATAATGTACTATGTACAAAACAATATAATATATACAAAACAAATTGCAAATATTAAATTTAAATAATTGTAGGTAATAATAAAGATAAACGATAATAATAAAGATAAATAATATTAATAATAGAGATAAACAGTAATAATAAAGATAAATAATAATAATAGAGGTAAACAGTAATAATAAAGATAAAATAAAGTAAACATGAATACATAAAAGCCGTTCAACTCGAGACCCCTCGAAACACCCCCGGTTCTGTGTCATCCCTTTCGGTGGATCACTGGCAGTGTATTCATTCCCCAGAACGAATTAATTACATTTTAGCTCCCCCTCTGAAACCAATCGGCCATTTGGGCTATAAATGAATATATATATATATATATATATATATATATATATATATATATATATATATATACTAAATGTTGTGTCGATATATTCATTACATCGGCAATTATTGGAGTTTATGTGTTTAGCCCGTCTCTGATCCCTTTCCTTCCCTTCGACCGATTCCACTGAACATGGGTGCCGCCTATTGGGTTTTTTTTATTAACGTATGAAATTTCGTGTTAATACACCCATTACAACGGCAGTTAATTATGTTTTTTGTGTTAAGCCTCCTTTCTTCCCATTGACGGATTTGGCTGAAAAACAATAGATGTCGTATGGGTTTCTGAATACACTTATAATACTTCGTGTCGATACATTCATTCAATATTGTTCACAGATACAAGCGCACATAGACATACAGAAATATTTGTTTTCATTTTTGGAATCAGGGTTTCGGAAAACATGAAAGTTTTGTGAAAACTCAACATCGAATTTCTGACTGATTACATAACTTCCCCTATACTTCTGTTGGGGAAGTATTTTTTTGCTCTATGTGTCGTCTTAAGGGGATGCTGGTTACACATATAAAATTTCGTGTCGATACTGTCATTCTATCGAGAGTTGTGTTTAGTGAGACACACACACACACACACACACACACAGACATGAATTTTTTTACAATTTAGGAATCAAGGAGTCGGAAAACAAGAAATTCGGTGAAACGCAACAACGAATTTCTGACCAATTACGTAACTACCCTTATACCATTATATTGGGGGAAATTAAACGTTTATTAATGTTTTTCCAGTATGTAGATGATCTTTTACCACTCATCGTTTGAAAAATAGTCCCTGAAGAACTGAGACGGTTTGTTTCATCAGCGATGTAGTTTTGTGGTAATACTGAAGGAGGGTGTGTCCAGAAGGTTAGGAAGTGTACACTTTGTGATGAAGTTGACAAAGGGATTGTGGAGAACGTGTGGGAGGGAGATGTTCAACTGGTTACACAGAACCAGTATGTAATTGCGTTAAGTGTAGAAGAGACTTTAGAGGTCGGATTCTATTGATGTTTCTCGCTTTGTTCTGTCCCAGCAGCTCAAGTCAGCAAGTTCAGTCAGGTTTCATTATTACTTTGTAGGTCATATTGTTCTCCAAAGAAGTAATGAGCGTACAACAAATAAATTAAAAAAATATATATTTTTTGAAATATTGCCTATTGCCAAAAAACAATGTATGAGTATAAATAATAGAAAATACAAATAAACAAATATTTTGATTATGTTTATTCCTAAATAAATTCGTAAATAATTTTGCGTATGCTTTAACTAGTAAAAAAACAATTATTTTTTTATAAACAGGAAATATACATCGATAAAAGGGGGCGCCGGTATTCCATAGGTAGCGAGCATCTACTCGTTAAAGACCTCTACTCAAGGTGAATAAACCTAGGTAGGCCAAATTTAGGACTCCCATAGTAGAGTCGGACTTATGTCCACCAGGGTGACAAAAGAGGGCTCTGGAAGTAGGTGATATGACCTCGTAGTTAAAGCCTGGGCATGTGTCATAATAACTAACTACATCGATAAAATATTAACTCTTGACCTCATGTGGATTACCTTGTCCTCTTTCCTCACATGCATTACTTTATTCTTAGTAATATTAATGTCCATGCTTTTTCTGGAGAGCTCCTCATTCCATTCCATAACGGCCTCCTGGAGTCTGTCCTCAACGAGGACTGTGTTGTCTGCGTAGAGGAGGGCTTGCGCAGATTCCAATAACCTTCTGTTGTGGGAGTTCTTCTCTTACATATTTTATGTATTTCATCCATGAATAATATAATCAGTAGAGGGCTAAAACTGTCTCCCTGCTTGATCCCATTTTCCATCCTGAATGGCCTCGACTCACTCCAGTTGAGGTGACTTTCCCTGAGGGTTTCGGTACACACCTTTAATGGCTCTAAGAAGTTCCGGTGAGATTCTGTTGTCTTCCAAAGCTTTCCAAATTTCCTCTCTTGGAACTGAAATAAGGCGGCCTTCAGATCTATGATGGCCAAATAGACACTCTTGTTTCTGTCCATGTTAACTTGGAGAAGACCAAGAGAAGCTACCACCTTCTTCGACTCAGGCTGTTCGACTGATTATCTTAAGAAGTAAGACGTAAAGTAAGACGAAGTAAGAGTGATTGTGTTTTCATAATTTAGATGACTTTACGAATTTTAAATGAGTAAAAACCGAAAAATTGGACGTTACCTATAAATTGTGTAGAATTTCTTTGGCAATAAATTAATATTAGCACTATTTCCGGATTGATTATAATGTTAAATGACCTTTGGAAGATAGAAAAGTACTGAACCCAATCTGGGTTTCTCCTTGAACTTGCTCACAGTGTTATCCAAAACTCATAAAAATTCGGAAAGATGGGAGACTGGATCCCTCATAACATTTTCATACTTCTAGAACCTGAATTTTATGAAGGAGTTTCGGGTTCTTCCTTATCCAGACTCGTGTACTCCAAGGATCAATATCAAGGATAAACGACAAAAGGAAATGGCAAAGGATCTTAGTAATGTTTTATCTTCGTCATATTTCAGGAAAATGACGCACTTCCCCTCCTACACTTTGACGAAGAGTTTTTTTTTTCTTTTACTTTCATTTTGATCTAGGATGGAGAATTCCTCTTCCTTGATTTTTATAGGTCGCTGACCAAAACCTTTAGGGTATGATTTTTAGAATTTATTTTTTGAATATCTTAAATTGGGATGATAAACAAAAAAATAAATAGAAAAAACATTATTTGAAATATTATTTTTTCGACAAAAATTGTTTACAAGTACTATCTTTCGGCATTACACCATCGTCAGGTTCAGGTATAAACTAAAGACCATCTTACAAATTTTTAAAAGTGAATAAATAAGATAAAATTGACAATAAAAATTG
Organism: Aradus depressus; assembly: GCA_963662175.1. NCBI lineage: Eukaryota > Metazoa > Arthropoda > Insecta > Hemiptera > Aradidae > Aradus > Aradus depressus. Next base: position 15,423,197 of record OY759215.1, read on the forward strand.
TTTTACCAGACTGCCTGATGAGGACAACCTCGAAAGCCGGCTAGCATAAAATAATAAAATCTGTGGGATTGGAGACTACATTTTTATTTTGCAACCTGTGAAATAAATCTGAAAATGGTGTAATGCAGAAACTGGTAGCGTATGTACATACATAGTATGTTTGTGGTGTAGACAATGTTTTAAAAATAAGTTTGTTTATTTCATTCATCACAAGTTTCCACAATATATCCGCGTGTCTCAACTTAACAACTTTTTAATCAACTTATTACTCTGAATACAATTAATTAATCTTTTTGTTATTAATTCTCTCCCTAATTCTTCAATTACCATGTAATGAGATAGCACTGAGAGATTTGTTACTTTTTCTTATTTTTATAGAAGAAGTTCCGTTCAAGAAAAAGTATGCAAGTATGTTTATGAGCCTTTGTTGTTTCTATAATTAATGATAACTATATATTCTGGAGTTATTACAATTTATATTTGTTATTTACTTGTGTGTTAATCATAATTAACGATGATACCGTTGGAAAAAGAAACTACAGAAAGAAGCAGAATAACGGAAAAAAACAAGAGAAAGAGGAGAGATGAGAGAGATCTGTAAAACATTGTTGGTATAAGGAAGTTCTATTATGACCATAATATATTTATATGTTGTAGAGACAGATGATATTTTCCCCATATCGCTGTTTATATATATATATATATATATATATATATATTTTATGCTCGTAGAGAACGATGTGAGAAAAAAAATGTTTTTCACACGTCGAAGCTTTTCCTATGTATGAGCGCTAAAATGAAATGCTTATAAGAATGATAGATATAGGCGGACATTATACTTTTTTTATTCTCCTATAAACTGTTATACGTACTTTTATATTCAGAACAGCTCTTATATTCAGCTTATAGGCCTTATCCTCCTCCGGCTAAGATGATTTGAAGGTCATCCGGCTTTGTGCATGTCTAAACGGATAATGCCTAAATTAAACAACTACCCTTTGCATCTTAATTCTATAGGCTATGCATGTGAAGTGAATAAATCAATCAACCCGTTTTTTTTGGGGCAATTCTTTTTTACCTATTGCAAGTAGGTTCATGAAAATTCTCTTTTTTGGCCTTTGGAATTTTCCGAAAGTGAGTCTTCATCCCCTAGAGCATTGAATGGGGAGTGTCTGGAATTCATATGGTTGATTGATTGATTGCAGGGTTTTGTATCCATGTTGTCCAAAGCGGCCCATATAACACCCCCTCACTTGTCTCCTACCTCTTTAGTAAAGCGTAGAATCCTTTCGAAGCTCTGTTCTTCAAATCATTTGGGTTGAGGAATGCCTCATCGAAGTTTCTCCATCGGTTGCGCTCCCAAGCGGCTCCACCAACTGAGGTTGGATTCATAGTGGCTGCGGTTACTGGCACCAGCACCGGAAGCCAGTCCTTGTTAGATTCTGTTGCTGGAACCAGAGCGAAGTAGTAGAAATCTATCCTCTGCGGGGTTTGTGCGAGAGCCTCAGTATCGCTGGTGAGTGACATCTACCAACTAAAAAGAAAACTTCCTTATACTATAGATATAACTACTCAATGGCTCCTACTTCAAGTGTATTCTATATACGCCACTGGGTGTATGTGATATACATAAGTCATTGGTGATTGCGCACATACAATTTCATACTTTCACAGTAACACATATAATGAACAGAGAAAAATGAAAAATGTAGAGGGGGTTGGAGTACGGGGGGGGGGGGGGGGGGGGGGGGGGGGATGAATGATGTTTTGGTCAGGACTTGGCAGAACAATGGGAGAAAAGGGGGAGTGGGGGTGGGGAAGGGGGGGCGTTCACTGAACGTTGGGTGTAGTAGGGTGGGGTGGGACGGAGGAGTGGGGGTAAAGGGGCTCTGAGTAGGCAGACCCTCACAGCTCGCTATGTGATCAACTCGCGGATCCCCCACCCGCCTCCTATAGTTACCTACGTGCGCGTCTGTCATTCCAAACTAAAAGGCCTACCACCCTAAACAATTTTTTTTATATATATTTTTTTTTTTCAATATACATAAAATTAATAAATAACAAATAAATACGCCTTACTTATATATGTGATAAAGAAATTACCAAAAAAAAAAAAATAATAAAATAGGTACATAATAATTATGAAAAAATTAATAATTTAAAATCTCTTAAAAATAGTGAAATAACATTTGAAGCAAGTAGTTGAAGCTAAAAATATAAATAAGAATTCAGCTTAAATTTGTACGAAAATTATCAAACTGGAAGTGCCGGAGATTACTACAATGCTTGACGGCCTCAAAAACAACGCCATATCACGTTTAGCCAGGTCCAAGTTCCTGTCGCAAAGTCTGTAAGTATGCAATTAGATTTGCATTTATTTAGCTCTAAATTTGGTTAATAATAGTTAGAAAAATGCACAATCTACTGCTTCAATGATTATTTAGTAGATACAGTTGAGCCTTTAGTTTTATGTCCACTGTTTATTTTTGTACTTTTTTTCTTTGGTTGATAAAAATTACATGAATCTGAAAGAAAAAGATGATTAAAAAACATTGAAATTTGGAAATTCACTGACAATGTTCTTCCCCAGCGCGAATTAATCAACTATGTTTTTGCTCTCCCTCTGAAGCCTATCCATCGATTTGGTTGAAGATCAGTAGGGTCTTGCTCAGGGGCTTCTTAAACTTCAACTAGGTTTGGTGCATTCATTGCATCAACATTTATTAGGATTTTTAGTTTATGCCCTGTGATAATTTAAAAAATATAAATGTTAAATAGATAGAAAATAAAATAATTGAATTAATAAAAAAAAAAAAAATAATAAAATTACCACATCCCCTGTAGATATTGTAGCTGGTTTTCTACTAAATTTTGATTTCTACAGTAGTTTCCGAAAAGGCCCCTAAAAAATAACGAAAGTTCAAGACGTGCAATTTTGAAGAAAGTGCACGTATTTGATAAAATGTCTACTAATAATTATTTAAATTGTATTTCTTCTAAAGATACTAAAGAGATGCCATCTTGTTTTTCTAAATTTGCAAAAATGTTAAATCTAATCCAAAGGTATAAATGATCTTACTGGGTTCTTGGGGAAAATGAATAGCATAGAATTAGAGAACAAATATTGGGTTTATTTTTTCTTAACATATACTATGAATTGAAAAACTATTATGAAAAATAAGAAAATTAAAATATTTCAGAAAATGAAATCTTACAAACTTATTACTTAAAATTATATCAGCCATTTTTCTGTTTTATAGTGGCCACTATTTATAATTCTTTTATATTTTGGGCATATATACATATAAATAAAAAGTACATTTTCTCTTCTACGTACATCCAATGTTGTAATTTTCACTCCTACATCTCATATATATCTTCTCTCACTCAGACTGGTTTACTACACCTTAACCCTAAAAACACTTCTCTCTCTAGACTGTCCACTTCTACAACACAACTTAGACTGTTCCTCTCTATTAGAACAGCTCATCGTCGTCTTTTGTTTTCCATTCATTTCGTTTCAAAACAAAATGCGACTAGTCCATTTTTGTTTATTTATTCACTAATTAAGTTACTTCACTCTTAACAGTTGTTATTATACTAATAATATTAATTGATTTTATAATATATTAATAATCTTAATGTGTGTAATTTTTTTGAATCACAGCCCCCTCATCGGATCAGTCCATTTCCTTCGAACGATTTCATTGAAAATCGACGTTGATCGTTGAAAATATTGTTGTTGTTCTAAATCCACATATACAATGTTGTGTCGATAAGTTTTTATTATTATTGGGGTTTTTGAGTAGGTACAGTCCCTTCCTCTTGTTCACCTTTCTTCTCTAGCTGATTCGGCTGAAAATTGATAGGTGTCGTGATGGGGTTTTGGATTGACACTAATAACATTTTGTGTCGTTACATTTATTTCTTCGAAAGTTATTGCAGTTTTTGTGTTCAGCTCTCTCCCTCTCCCCTTTGTCCGATTTGGCTGGAAATCATTCGTTTTATATTTAATTTTTTCTATTTATTCATTTTATCCAGTGAGAATGTATGACCTCCTTAGCCAGGGATGTCACAAATATGTTTTATTTAATTTTTTTTTATAATTTTTATGTCATGTGCTTCGGAGATGTTTGTTGCATGATGCAACAGATGCAACTGCATATTTATATCAAAAGGAAATAAGTCGTCATTGAATCACCGGCAATATACTTCTCCAGATCGAATTAATCAATTATGTTTTCTTTCCCCCTGCAATCGATCGTATGGGCCAAAAAAAAAATGGTTGCATCCATAGGAGCTTCTGAATCATTACATCGGTACATGAATGAAGCTGGCAGAGCGAGGTGGTGCGGGGGATCTGGAGCTATTTATTTATTATTTTTTATTTTATCTTATTTATTTTTTATTATTACTACACTCGTATATATTTTATTTAATGTGTATATATTACTTATTATTTTGTACATATCCTTCACCATTTTATAGGAACATTTTTGTTATATTCCTTACCTTGTATATATTCCATTTATTATTTAACATTATTTTATTTTGAAACATTGTCATCAAATTTACTAGTTGTTTTATTTTACCAATTGTAAATATGCTCGATAGAAGGAAAAAGAGAAATATATTTACGAGGTGTATTCAAAAAATAACGGAAATTTTCTGTTTTTGAAACGAATTTTATTTATTATAAAATATAATACTATATTATACTCTCATGACGGCCCATTATTATAGCAAAATTTAATGCAAATTCTATGATCCATTTTGTAAACAAATAAATAATCGCCGATCGTACCAAAACACATGTAACCTCTTTGACAGCTGACAGCTGTCTAGCAGACTAAACATCCGGTTTGACTAACAATGTACAGATACTTTTCAGACATGTTTACTAACATAACAACGAAAGAATCACGCAAACGGATTAATACAACTCGCGTAATTACAAACTGTTACTTTTTGAACACACCTCGTATATTTTATAAAATATATACGACAATTTAAAATTTCATTGATGGATGTTAGCAGTAGTTAAAAGCGTTGCAATTCATGGCTTTGGAGTAGGGATGACTAAACCTCGATAGCACTATCGATAGTTTTTGATAGTTCGGACTATCGAAGCCATTCGATGTTTTTTTTCGACTATCGAATACTATCGTCATTTTTAAATATTCAACAATTTAAATGTTTTTGACAGGCAACTCTAATATAAACTAATAATAAAACATAAAAAATATACAAAACAAAGATCAAACCTCTTCTGGTGGTTTTTTATGTCATTTGGTGAATATAAAAATTGTTTTAAATATACAAACCTGTGGACCTTATTGAAATAATAGTGGCAACACTGGAAATTTTTCTCTCTCTAATGCATTGGTACGAAAGTTCGGTTATAACCTCAAAATTGCCTATTTTAAACATTTGTTTCATATAATAATTATAAAAAATCGTTCTGAAGAATAAAGATTATTTTGAATATATCATTTTTTGTGCAACGTGACATCCAAATGTACATATAATTTTCAGAGGCGATATATCGATAGTTATCGATTGTTTTACTTTAAAATCATCGATAGTGTCGATAGTCAGACTATCGAGGTTTAGTCATCCCTACTTTGGAGTCAAACACTGATTTTAAAAGTTATTGAGAGTCACATATTTTCTCTGAGCTTATAATTTTCTATAGATAAAGGAAACACCTCTTTAAGAAGTTTAGATTTAAGTGATGGGAGTTTCTTGTATTCTTGGAGGAGACAAAAGACTCAACGTTCATCAATATAAACTTATTCGATTTCACTTTAAAAATATAAGTGGAACCTTAGCTTGCTAAGAGGAAAGTTAAAGGACAAACCTTCCAAGTCAGCTCATTTGTCTTGTTTGCTCCTGGATCATATTTCACGGAGAGAACTTCAAAGGGTAGGTAGGTATGTTCTATGGACACCAGAAGAAATTGGGATACCGGAGCAAAATTAGCTTAGTCAACCTGTATATTACGGTATTACGATAACTATCCTGTTACCAGTATTATTACGGCTACCAGTTTATTACGATAACTACCCTGTTACCAGTATTATTATTACGGCTACCAGTTTATTACGATAACTACCCTGTTACCAGTATTATTATTTGGGGTCCAGGCATGGCTTGGCAGATATAAGTGAAATAACTAGATACAATTACTAAAATATATATAATAGACCCACAATGAAAAGTTAAAGACAAGAGTACAAATACAAGATAGTGAGTATCCTAATACAAAAGTGAGTGTGTCTGTCGCTCTGCCAGCCTGGGTATTTATAATGTCATGGAACCGCCTAGACTGTCGTTCTAGAACCTTCCATTATAGAATATTGGATATTTCTATATATAAGGTATTTACAATGGTGTTGTTCTATCTTTAAATTATTATCACACATATATATATATACATCTTTAACTTTACTTTACAAAATTTATATCGGCCTTATAGTATATATTTTGGCAAAACTAAAATTTGGACAAGGTATCGATTTGGTCCATTAGTTCTATAAGGCCTATTTATTCCATCTGGATCTAAATATTCTATATTACGTCAGATTATTTGTCCCATAAATATAATGTTATATGTCCCGATATATTTTTATAATATTAATTATTAATTTCCCCTTAGTGTCAGTGTAGTGTATGTATATTTGGTGGGATATAGGGGATTCTGGGAACAAGGAATACAATCATATATATGGTGACAACGGGTTAGTTAGTTATTGTGATTCATGCCCGGGCTATTACCAGGAGGTCATATCGCCTACTACCAGAGCGCTCTGGACATGAGCCTTACTCTACTGTAGGAGTTGTTTCCTAGGGTGGGGGTGACACCTCACAGCCTCGAGGCCATCGCTTAACGTCCCATCCGAATGACGGCGTACTGAAGGTATTTTTACTGTTCAGATAAAAAAAACTCGGTTCTTGCGCGGGCGAACGATTTGGACAAGTGGTGGCAGGAGGAGAGCCTGGGCCATGGATGCCCTGGACCCAGTGATGCTGCGCCGATCCTCCCCGTCCGACTCACCTTTTGAAGAAGTTCAGATGTTACACGTTATGACACAGTTGTTTATTTTTTTCTATTGATTTTTTAAATGTTTTACAAATGTATTAAACATTTGTTTTCTGTTAGATTTATGAACATGAATTCATTCGTTTTTTGTCTCCTAGACACATAACAAATCAGATTTTTCATTCTTTTCTACACATGGATTTTGAGCATACCGTCCTTCGGATGGAACATCCAGCGAAGGTCTCGAGCTTGTACAACTTACTCCTTAAAGACCCCTACACTTGCTTAGTTAGACTGGGCTTCAACTACAAGGTCATATTGCCTACTACCAGAGCGCTTTTTCGTCACTCTGGTGAACATGAGCCCAACTCTCCTATGGGAGTCTTAAATTTCGCCTAAACCTAAATCTTTATACACCAAGGGTAACGTTTTTAGCTTATTTACCTCCCAGATAAAATATACTAAAGGCCTCGGTCGAAATTCGAACCCGCGATCTTGAGCTCAGTATAAGCACGCATAGCATACAGCTACCGGAGGAAACAAGACAAAACTGAGAATGGTGGGAGACAACTATATTTAAAAACAGGAACGTACATAGTGTTAGCCATTTGTAAAGCAACTTGAAAATAGAAGCTATATCTGTTTCCTGAGGACTCTCCGTTCGAACAGTGCTCCTGGGAGCTCTTTGTCCTGTTCATAGTGTACTTTTTTCTTTCAGAAAGATCTTTAAGGTTGTTTTTTTTACTAAAACAGTTATTATGACTCATGTCCGGGCTTTATCTATGAGGTCTTATCGCCTACTACCAGAGCGCTCTTTCGACACTCTGGTGGACAAGAGCCCAACTCTTACTATGGGAGTCCTAGCTTTTGCCTACCCTAAATTTTTATTCACCTAGGGTGGGGTCTTTAACGAGTACCTGACATCGTACAGGCTCGGACCATCGTTTAACATTCCATTCGAAGGAGGGTGTGCTTAATTTTATTTTATTTTCCAGATAAAACAAACTAAGGGCCTCGGCCGGATTACGAATCCGAAAATAAATAAAATTGAGATCAAAAAATTATTAAATTTGAAAATTATTTAAATCGCGACTTTAATTAAACAATGCCTGAATAGCTGAAAGCACTCCCACGGGAAGAACGGTTACAAGATCCTAACGGTTAGTTGACATCAGTAATTAACAATAATTAATTACTGTTGTCAACCAGAAGAAGCATGAGTGGGGGGGGGGGAATGAAATGAATCAAACCTATAACTTTAACATATTTATTTTAATGAGAACATATTTACAAAACAACAATTGAATATATATAATTTGGCCGTGTGTCTGAAGGACTGAATTATAACTTAATTACGAGGTACCTCGATACGATATCCATGGCGAATGACGGCGTGATCACCCTTTCTGGACCTCCCGTAGAAATCGTCTATTCACATAGTCCCTGAAGATCTGCGTAGTTTCGAGGGCACACCAGAAGTTACACCCCCACTGACTTTGCACCGTCCAAAATCAAAGTGTGTCTCTACGACTAATTCACATATTCAAACTGATATTACTTATAGAAAAGATACGTGGTGATCACCCAAGACATGAACGAAGACTGTTAGTAATTTCACATATTCAAACTAAACTTTACTTATAGAAAAGATACGTGGTGATCCACCAAGACATGAGCAAAGAATGAGTAAAACGGGGAGTGGCTTCCGATATCTGACCGTGGTAGGGGACAGTTCTCGAGGCTTGATTGGTCGTCGGACTCCGCCCATTTTATTTCCAGCCAATCGCATATTACCAATTAACATCTGCCTCTAGTTGTGTGAAAACCTGGAGTAAGAAAAAAAAAACCTTTACTGCTTATTCCTTATACACCGGATGTAGACAATTATCTTGGCTTCCTTTCCATTGTGTCTCTATTATTCTTTATTTTCGCTCCCAGCGATCGCGATTCTCTCGCAGGCATCATTGGTTCCGAGCAGTCTCTTCCAAATGCAATTCTCGTTTATTCAACACCACACAACCCATACTTTGCTCCTAGCGATCGCGATCCTCTCATAGACATCGCCAGTTCTGAGCATTATCTATAGGGTAGACATGCTACAATATCCCCCGTTCCCGTTAAAATAAAATATGTCGGCTAAATGACCATTGGAAGTCACATATTTTATTAGTTTCACTTAACACTTGCTCGTTCACTGAGCATATACACTTAACCAAATACTCAGGTATCGACCTCATTATCATGCGTGACCAAAACATGATTTTAAATTTCCTTTCGAATCGGCATGGCTTGCCTATGCATGCGTGACCAAAGCATGATTTTACTTTACGCTGTACTTCTTGGAGTTAACCCTCTCCATTGGCAAATAACGATGATTCTATTTCTAGCATACATTCACTGACTAGTTAAAACATCCAAAAAGGCCCCACGCCTCGACAATGTTTCAACTGAATTCCCATATACCTAATCCGCTTCAACAAAAATTTGGGTTGACCAAACCCTAACTATATGCCTCCTTAGGCCTTCGACAGGTATTTACCTTCTGCCGGAACGACGACGAAATATAAAATAGAAAAATAAGCCCACTCAAATCCCATCTCAGTTTCATAAATATATGTAAATTCCGGCATCCGCATTAATCAAGTAGCGAAACCCTTTCTTCAGTTCAACAGTCAGTTCATGGCATAAAAAAAATAATTAAACAAAATCCCGCCCCTTTAAATGGATTCTACAAGCATCAATGGAGTGGCCCCTTCTCCGTGTGTACGATAATTAAATATTCAATTCTGGGTATCCCCTCCAGTTTATAATATATCTCCCCCTTTAGTCATGTATGCTTCGGCACCTTGCCCTAGGATTTCTTAAATAAAATAACAAAATTGACATTTGACCTACCGTGGTCGACCCTGCATCATAATAAGTAAGGTCCATACCTGAATATATGTTACAAATATATTTACAAGGCTCTCATTGGGTTAACATAGCCCATCATGGTCACTAGATAAAATATGGGTCAATGTGACATTTTCAATAGATACACACGGTCGGATACTAATACAAATATTATTTTAAAATACAAAACAAAACAGACAAATACAATTGAAAGTACATTTACCATACGTGACTACCTACAAATGTGTGTGCCATCGCCTCGCTGTCAGCCTACTCAGATCCGCGTCTCCTAATCAAATTTAAATACGTAGGTATATTCCCATGGATGGCCAATCCATATACCGTCTGCCCCGTCCTACAATTATGTCAATTTCAAATGAAGCCACAAACCTATCTAAACTAAATTATCCCAACATCATAAACAAATTGTTAATACTATTTAAAAAAAATACTCTTACTAAATATATGAACAAAAAATTATCCTAACTTAATATCTAGAATTAAAAAAAAAAAACTAACCCTAACTTATTATACTATTTACAACCTGGCGATTCACTTTGGAATCTTTGAGCTCGACTAAGGGGGGTATGCTCGATGTTAAGCCCCAGGGGAGGGCCAGAATGTCCCCGTCTGCCTTATCCTATTTACAAAAAAAAATAACTAAATAATAAATCCCGTGTCCCCAATAAATGTGTATGTGTGATTCTTTGTGTGTTGTTGTATAATGAGGTGTTGGCCGTTAGTGTAAAATAATAAATAATTCCCAAATAATAAAAATAGTGTCTGTTTTATGTGTGTGTGACTTTGTCTAACTGTTCCTGGGATAGCTGGGGATGGACACCCATAGAGACGTCACAAATCTCTTCCCTGACTCTAGGGCCGCGATCTCGTCTGCAATAATCGCCCCCCTAACTCGGCTGAAGTAAGATCGTTAATCTCAAAGAGAGCCCTAGCGCTTCTCTAGCCTGCTTGTAAATTTATCCGCTAATACACGGCTTCTGTAAGATCGTATAAAAGATTCCTCCTTCCGCTATGTCGCTGCCGAGATGTCCTAAAATAAAAATTTGAGGACTTTCCTTGTCTAAAATCTGATAAGGTCCTTCCCAGAATAGTAATAGTAATATTTCCCTCTTACCGGTGGATATCCGCAGAGATTGTACTAACACCTGATCGCCAATTTCTAACGTAGTCTGTTGGTGTCGTACCTCAAAGTTTTGTTTCTGTCTTTCGGCCTGTTTTTCTGTAAATTTGTAAGTCTGTTGTTGTAGTCCCGAAATGTCAGTTATCCTATTGTCTTTGATGAAGTTCACCTGCGGATGTTCTTCACAAGTGGGGTTGCCATTAGTCGGGTAGCGGATTATGTGGTCATTGTCTGTCGATATGTCTGTTACTTCGTCCTCGTTTCTAAGTAGGACAGAAAACTCCTGCATCAGAGATGATATTCTGACGTCATCTGGGAAAGTTATGTTTTTGTCATTCCCTGTCAGTCTGTCTGTGATTTCGTCCTCTTTTATACTTGATGAATTTACGTGATCTGGGGCAGTCGTAGTATTGTCGGGGTATGTTTGTTTGTCGATGGGCTCTTCCTGCTTAGCAGTGATTGGTAAGGATGTCTTTGCTATTGATTCTACGTTAACTGGTGATCTGATATCAAAAAATTTGTACTCGTAACCTAATCCTTGAAGTGGTCTTCTCGTGCTGATAAAAACTGGTTCCAAACGTCCATTACCGTGTCTTCCTAAACCGCTACCTTCTTGGTACCCTTGAAGCTTCATCAATGTCAGTCCGTTGTTTTACAGGAGTGGGACATCTATTGTCAACGTTAGTATGTAGGTCAATGTCCCCTGTCAATCTCGTCATCATCTCTGTACCAAGCAAACTGCGTATGTCCCCCTTGAATTTAAATTTACCTCCCCCCATAGTTTTAAGTTTGTTCATCCCACTCCTGCTACTTAGTTTTTTATCAAGTGGTCAACAATTGGTTTCAGGTTGTTAGCCAACTCTCCAAGGGATTGCTTTATTTCTTTCATGTCTGTATTGACATTGTTGTCTGTCACTACCTCCATGTTTCTTACATTAGGTTTCGACTGGTTATCCCTATAATTAGGTGGTCGATTATAATTCTGATTTGAGTCATAGTAATTACGTGGCCGATCGTAATTTGGATTTGACTCGCGGGAAGGGCCTCGGCTAAATTGATTCCCTCTCTCTTGATTGTAGTGAGAGGTTCCCCGTGCATTCCCAGAATTGTAACGAGGTAGGTCTTGTTTGGGAAAGTTATTGTTTTTCGGAAGACTATCTGGTCGGTACTGTCTTTCCCCGCCTTTCCAAGAACTATCCTTTAATTTACAATCACGTCTAATTATGTTAGTACCTATCCTAATTATTTGCTCATGTAGTCTCTCAATAGAGATTATTCCCTGGATCCTAACTGAATTTTCGACCGTCTCTCCATAATGTTTGCTTAATAGTTCACATACGTAGCCTTCCGGAATTTTATATGTACTATCCTGGAGTCGTGACACTAATTTTGAAAAATGTTCGCTGGGTGTTTTATCCATATGATCGGCATAGCCTTGGGTATCAAGTTCCCTACGGACTATAACGTCATATTTCTCCCCGCAGAACCTATCTTTGAACGCATTGACGAATTCATCAAAAGAGCGGATACTTCCTGACTTTACAAGGAACCAATCCAGACCCTCGCCCTTTAAATGTGACTTTATAAATTCGTTCAGATTATAAAATTCTCCAATGTGACTATATGCAATTTCTAAATTTGATATGAAATGATTGGGTAAGTCCAACACATTGTTACGGAACGTTACCTTGTTACGTTCGTAATTTTTTATATACGTATTTTGGAAAGTGACGTTACTAGGCTGTTCGCGAGCAAAGGTCTGACCTGTATACCAATCTTTATGTTCTTCAGGGATGGTGAACGTCACTTGGTCATTATGTTTTGGGGTTGAGACCTGATTTTGACCCGAAACAGTATCTATTCTCTTCGAGATATTGGCGAATCTCTTCTCACAATCGGTACGAAAAAGATTTTGGTTCGAATTTATTTCCTCGACCTCCTTATCTAAACGTTGTGTTTCTGACATGATCCTACCTGTCATTTCATGATGACAGACATCTACCATGTCCCTAACTTCAGAAACATGTTTGTCATATTTCCCTTCTAAATTATCCTGTCTAGTTCTCAATTCTCCGGACTCAGATCGTAGAGTGCCCATATCGCGATTAATGGATTCGATATTATTTGCCATTGCCGAAATTTGTTCCTTTATCTCCGAAGTCTGCTGTCCTATCTGTTCCTGCATGGCTTTTCCCTGTTGTCCTAGTCCCGAAATCTGTTCCTGCATGGCCTTTCCCTGCTGTCCTATCTGTTCCTGCATGTCCGCTTTTAAATCCTTTCCCAAGTTTCCCATCTGTTCCTGCATGGCCTTAAACATCGCCTCTAGGTCAAATTTAGGATTTTCTACCGGGGACTCCGGGGGCGTACGGATAGTTTTCCTAGACCGTGTCTGTATCGGCTCTAAGTCCGACTGCCCTTTCCCTTCCATTCTGATAAGAAATATATATCAAAACAATTAAATGAATTATACGGGAGGTCTGGTGCTAACCTAATTTCTATGGTGACCTGTCAGATGGCATCACAATACAACAATAGTTATAATATGTAAAATAAATGCCTACTAAATCTACATAAAAAAAAAAATCAAAAACAAAAAAAATAAAATTATTTCAATAAATGATGTCATTCATTGTCCCTACCCTCACCCATCCTTCTTCAGTTTTGATTCTAAATACCGACTTTAAGTGAAAATATAACATTGTGGCCTAATAGGCTGGAATCTACGTTAAAAAGCAAAAAAAAAATTTTTTTTTTTTTTTTTTTAATTAAAAAATTAATTAATTAATAAGGGATCGATTAGTGGGGTTCATTAATTATACTAATTGGCATAATTAATAAACAAATCAAGTCCCTGTTCGGGCGCCAATTATAACCATTTCCCTCCCTGTGTGAGTGCAAATCACGTAATTAATAAAATAAATAAAATTGAGATCGAAAAATTATTAAATTTGAAAATTATTTAAATCGCGACTTTAATTAAACAATGCCTGAATAGCTGAAAGCACTCCCACGGGAAGAACGGTTACAAGATCCTAACGGTTAGTTGACATCAGTAATTAACAATAATTAATTACTGTTGTCAACCAGAAGAAGCATGAGTGGGGGGGGGGAATGAAATGAATCAAACCTATAACTTTAACATATTTATTTTAATGAGAACATATTTACAAAACAACAATTGAATATATATAATTTGGCCGTGTGTCTGAAGGACTGAATTATAACTTAATTACGAGGTACCTCGATACGATATCCATGGCGAATGACGGCGTGATCACCCTTTCTGGACCTCCCGTAGAAATCGTCTATTCACATAGTCCCTGAAGATCTGCGTAGTTTCGAGGGCACACCAGAAGTTACACCCCCACTGACTTTGCACCGTCCAAAATCAAAGTGTGTCTCTACGACTAATTCACATATTCAAACTGATATTACTTATAGAAAAGATACGTGGTGATCACCCAAGACATGAACGAAGACTGTTAGTAATTTCACATATTCAAACTAAACTTTACTTATAGAAAAGATACGTGGTGATCCACCAAGACATGAGCAAAGAATGAGTAAAACGGGGAGTGGCTTCCGATATCTGACCGTGGTAGGGGACAGTTCTCGAGGCTTGATTGGTCGTCGGACTCCGCCCATTTTATTTCCAGCCAATCGCATATTACCAATTAACATCTGCCTCTAGTTGTGTGAAAACCTGGAGTAAGAAAAAAAAAACCTTTACTGCTTATTCCTTATACACCGGATGTAGACAATTATCTTGGCTTCCTTTTCATTGTGTCTCTATTATTCTTTATTTTCGCTCCCAGCGATCGCGATTCTCTCGCAGGCATCATTGGTTCCGAGCATTCTCTTCCAAATGCAATTCTCGTTTATTCAACACCACACAACCCATACTTTGCTCCTAGCGATCGCGATCCTCTCATAGACATCGCCAGTTCTGAGCATTATCTATAGGGTGGACATGCTACAATATATATATATATATATATATATATATATATATATATACATATATGTTACAGCCAAAGTAATTCATAAAAAAACTTGAAAATGTTATATACCTAACTTTTGGGTTATTTAAGGAGATTTTGACTTTCTCCGAAGTATTGATGGCCATAACTTGCTATATATAGGTGTATACCTATATATATTTATGTAGGTATATATATATATATATATATATATATATATATATATATATATATATATTTATTTTTTTTTTAAGAAAATAATAAAGGAAAGATACAAAAACCTCCATCATTCATCAAGAACAATAAAGTAGTCTTGGACATATATAGAGCAACTACTCTCTGCAAATATTCACATAAAATACACCCTGTAGGGTTTATAGACTAGAAGGTTGTCCAGTAACAGGGGCTTCCTTCTCTAGCCCTAGCTGAGACGTCAGACGACCATAACTTCAGCTAGCCTCAGACAATTTTATTACGTTTTTTAGGTGTCTGTATTCCTCCTTTGCTTAGTTCACTATGCAAAAACCCATCGAACTGATCGAGAAATTGTTCCTTTTGAAAAATGACTAGAAAAACTACTCGGAAAACATTTCACAGTTTTGAAGTAAAACAAAAAATATCCTTTTACTTCGATCGCTATTCAAAGTATAGGGGAAGTTATGTAATCAGCAAAAAATTCGAGTTTTCAATGGAATTTCATGTTTTCCACCTTCCTGATTGTTAGTGAACTTCATAACTCCCGATGGAATGAATATATTAACATGAAATTTTGTAATACATAAATACGCCAGAAATTGACAATAAAAAAATTCAGTAAAACTGAAAAGCACGGCCAAGTACGAAAAAATGTCTGCCTGGTGTTATCGTTATAATATTGGGTTATTTTTTATTATATATATTTTTATCTTTATCTTTGCATATATAGATCACATGATATTTATTATACATTTAAAAAAATTTATATATTAACATTAATGACGTAATCCGGACACCGAAAAAAGAAAAAGAAAAAAAAAGTTATTTTTTGCCAATTTTTGACCCTTCGAAGTTTATATAAAATTATTCTTTTTGGCTACTATTTTTTTTTTTTCAGCTCGGAGTTCTCCAGACGGCTATGTCGGAAAAACATCATTTCGTTAATGAATAATATACTTTTTTCGATGCAAAAAGTGGCATTTGGTGTTACGAGAAATGTAACACAGCAGTGTCTTTCGACATTTTTTTTTTCGGAATTGGCCAGAGACACTGCCGTGTCTTCTTATGTGTATCCAGAACCCCCTAAGGACGGCACCTGTTGATTTTCAGCCAAATCGACCAAAGGGAAGAGAGAAATAGGAGAGAGGTTTAACACAAAAACTCTATACTGTAATAATTGTTGATGTAATGAATGTATCAACAGAAAATCTAGTATGAGGATTCAGAAGCCACAACGTAAATCAAAATATTAAGTTTTAGCCCAAGCGATTGGGTTTGGAGGGAGAGCGAAAACGTAATTGATTAACTCTTGCGGAGAGATGATGATGATGATGATTGAGTATTGGAATTGAGAGAGGTGGAGATCAGAGATGGAAATGAGAGGGCGAATATTCGTATCAGTGTCCTAAGCAGAATTAAAATATATTACAAAACTACGAAAACTCGTATGTATTTATTAAAGTTTATTAAGGAACTTATTCTTTGTGTGATCTGATCTCCCTTCTCTGTAATATTTTTTCATTACTTTTTTTTTTTTTGTTTAACATAAACTTTCTCAATATTACAGTTGGCTTCTTATAGATGGTTCTTGTTTTCTTGTTTTACTTGTCTAAAAAAAAACTGAGTGATTGATCAGCACTTGGAGTGATCACTCCTCAGATATCTAGGAGCTCCATTACATAAAAAATATTTATTATATAGGGGTCGTCCATAGATTACATAACGCAATTTTCGAAAAGTGTTGACCCTCCCCCTGTCACAAAGTGTCACACCCTTCTGAGCCCCCTCCCCTCTGCCCATTCGTTACATAAATTTTTTTTTACTAAAAGATAATTGAAATAATGAAAATGTGAACCTTTGGAGTTCTGTAAGAAGATTCTGAATTTACAATAATATATTTTTCAACAGCTATATCATTGGTCGCAGGGAATGAATTGGTAAGTCTAAATTCGTAACTTTTCAGGGCAGCCCTTTTTTACTTTTTTTTACAGTTTTTGGAATAAATAAATTATGTGTGCATCTTTATTAATACATAATTATTAACCATACTTTTTGAAATACTCGTGAATGAAGCCTCTCTAATGTTGATTTAACTGAAAACGTCCTCTTCACTTGGAATAGTCTGCCGTAATGAATAAATGGTTAAATGCAGTTATCTCGTGAATCATTCCTCAAAGAAGTAGATTAAGTTGATTTAACCGAGAACATACACAATTTTATGAGATACCAAGAAACCCACATCTTTATAATTCCGAAAGTATTAGAGTCCTGAGCTCCCAACTTCTTCACAGTGCGCAGATGGCTTGGGAGATGACACAGTACATTTAACTCATTTTGGCCATTTTACGGCTTAACAACTTATTCCCAATGACTATAGATTAGGTAAGGTTAGGTTTTATGACTCGTGCCCGGACTTTAATTAAGAGGTCATATCGCCCACTACCAGAGTCACTCTGGTGGACATGAGCCCGACTCTACTGTGGGAGTCCTAAATTTTGCCTACCCTAAATTATTATTCATCTAGGGCAGGGGTCTTTAACTAGTGCCTGACATTGTACACGCTCAGGACCATCGCTTAACGTCCCATCCGAAGGACGGCGAGCTTAAGTTTATTTTACCTCCCAGATAAAGCACGCATACCACTGAGCTACCGGCGCCCTCTCAACGACTATAGATATTATTCCTGGAAAATATAGAATGAAAAATATTTTTTTGTTAATTCAGAATCTCCTTAGAAGGACATTTTTAAATTATTTTTTGAAATCAAGAGATCGGAAAACATGAAATACCTTTGAAAAGTCAACATAGAAGTTTTCACCGATTACATAACTGCCCCTATACTTGTACAGCTGGGAAAATAAAGAAATGTACTTTCATTTTTCGAAAATTACAGATTTTTACAAATAATATTTAAAAGATAAAAAGTAATATTCTTGTAGCTAAATATGTATTCAAATAACTTTTTCTGGGATATGGGCTCTATGAGAAGTGCAGGTAAGTCAACGAGAAAATAATATACACTAACATTAATCTTAATAAGATTATATTCGTTAGTGAATTAGCTAAAGTTTAAAATATGTACCTGTCAAATGGATATCAGACGAGGAAACGGGTTTAAATGGGTTTAGCGTAACCCGGACTAGCCTGCAGACCGGATTGTCTATAGCTTTCAGCAGGAGTTTTCAAGATTGGACCTAAATGAAATACCTCCCCAGCTCACAAGGGATATATTATTAATATCGATATTTGTTTTAAACTATATACCGATATTATTTACTGTATTGATACTTTCATACCGATATATTGTTTTTGCGTTTTAATAGGCGATAAGTGTATTTAAAATAAAATCATTTGATACTATGCTTTCATTGCCAACTAAAAATATACAAAACTGTATTTATATAATTAATAAAAATCAGCCTAGTTCAAAAGAAGCAACATTGCATACTGTTTACTTGGAGTATGGGTAGTCATGTATTGCATGGATGCCATTGGTTTCGCAAAGCGCTTATATGACGCCGAAGGTAACGGATCAGGGATGGAGTCAACGGAATAATAAACTCATTCATGTCGTCTGCTGAGGCTGACATCATCGATAATACACCGTCTCTGTACCGGTTGATGTCTTCGGGTGACCACATCCTCCTTCACAGTGCTTGTAGACAGGGTTGTTGTCAAAATATCCGCTAGGTCGAAGGATATCATTTGTTTCATGATAGCGTGGGTCATACGAGGAAGGAGAGTACTCAAGTTCTTGAAGAGTATCGCACCGCAAAGAAATTAGAACCGAAGGACAGTCCAGACATCGAATAATGATATTTACTAATGAGTATTTCTTTTTCGTATCCGCTGGACGAGTCGCTGTCTTCCTCTTCGGTGCTGGGAACCGAGGTGAGGGTTTCGGGAGCCTGGGACCAGGCATTGAGAAGACGGGCGGGTCATTATCCACATTGACAATCAGGATTAATGAGCTCTGTATCAAACACCGGGGGAATTTACCATGTGCGGAGTATATGAACTAATGCAACAAGCGACCACTAATGAGTGAAGCTACAAGGCTACTTCACAAAGTCACAACCAAATACTAGAAAGTTGGATCGAATAAACACTGAACGCAATTAATTACAGCTATTTACAACATACAGCGTTTGTCTGTCAGCGTAGAGCAGGAAAAAGAGGTTTAAATACTAACAAATCAAATTTAGTAACGTGCGAAGTTTGCTTCAATTGGTGCCAGTAGAGTCCTGAAGTCTGCGCTGAAGATTCATCAGTTGCATGTGATTATGTACAGCATATAAAGAGCATTCTACAGAAATAGATAACGGAATGAAGATAGACAGATAGACTCTAGTGTGGCGTCGGATCAAGCAGATAAACAGTGGACGAGTTTACCTTTACGAAGATCCTCAAGAAAAAGAATGAGTATAATAACATCAGACTCCACTGAGCTTAAAATCGCGGCTTCAAAACCCGGCCGAAGTACTTAGTTTATTTTATCTGGGAGGTAAAATAAACATAAGCACGCCGTCCTTCGGATGGAACGTTAAGCGATGGTCCCGGGCCTGTTCGATGTCAGGTACTCGTTAAAGACCCCTATCCTAGATAAATAGATAAATAAAAATTTAGGGTAGGCAAAACTTTGGACTTCCATAGTAGAGATGGGCTCATGTCCACCAGAGCGACAAAAGAGTGCTCTGGCAGTAGGCGATATGACCTCGAAGTTAATGTATACTGACACAATCCATAAAACAGCTGACTAAATAACTCAATCTCTCTTACCCGATATATATATATTTACTTAAACCCAAAACATTCTTTAATTATTGATTACATTTGACTAAATTTGACAGGAATATCTGAACCTAATTTTACTTCATCTAAAACAAACTTTCAGATAAATAACACTATTAAAATAAGTTAAGAAAACTACTCTTGAACATGAAACAAGTTATATGAATAAAATTAAACAGATTTGAATCAAAACCCAAAGAAGAATCGATTATGAAAATTTGTATTCTCAACTCGTTACGAACAGGCACTATCGCTTCATATCCTTTGTAAATTGTTTTAGAATGGCGTTGTTCTATATTCTCTTTTAGATATGGTTAATTAGCATTACATAATAAATATATACACTTGCCTCTACGTAATAAATATATACACTTGTCTTTGTGCAAATTAACATAAAACTGTTATCATGAACAATGGAAATTATGTTTTCTTTTAGTTAGCAGCGCTCTTTGATACAAACGCACCGAACCAATAATATAAACAATACAACTGAAAAAACAGACACTGAAGCAACAAAAGAAGTATTAAACATACATTATACTGTACTGGGGTGAGGGCGCCGATAGCTCGGAGGTAGCGTTCTTGCTTATTGAGCTATAGATCGCGGGTTCGAAACCCGGCCAAGGCCCATACGTTTTTTATCTGGAAGATGAAATAACATTGAGCATGTCGTTCTTCATATGGGACGTGTGGTAATTAAAAAAATGTTAATGTTAAATAAATTATAAATATATAAATAATAATTGTATTAATAATATTAATAATAATTAAATAAACATATAAAAATCAAATATTAAATAAAATTACCACATTTCCTGTAGAAATTACATCTCTGATCTTTTACTAAATTTTGATTTCTACATTTGTTTTCGAAAAGGGCCCTAAAAAAATATAAAAAGTTCAAGACGTGCAATTTTCATGCCATATTGTTTTTTTTCTAAATTTTGCTATTAATTCTAATCCAAAGGTTTTTAAATTATCTTACTGGGCCTGCAAGGAAAATGAATAGATTATAATACGAGAACAAATATTTGGGTTTATTTTTACTTAAATTAATTAATTACGAGTGAGTTAAGCTATAATCCCGAGCCTGTACGATGTCAGGTACCTACTCGTTAAAGACCCCTACACAGTTTTTTTTTTTTTAAATTATTTATTTATATTTTTGGCCTTATGCACGATGAATATTAGTCACGACTCTTCTAATAATGTTACCTAGTTATTTACGACATCCATGGCCCCGGGAGGGAGTTCTATCTACAAAATAAAACTCACTCCTGGACAGGATTCGAACCTGCAAACTAAAGTGAGACGATGCGGCCAAAGCCCTACGCTCTAGCTCGCACGACCATCATGGCTCCCTCGCACTTACGTTTGAAACTCAAGATATGGGGGCAGCACAAGCATGTATAATGCTATTTACTAATTATGTTTTCATAAGTGATTAAGGGCTTATAGGAATTGGACCCCCGTCTTCAGTCACACTTGTTTCTGTAATAATTGATAACAACTTTTCCGAGTGTACCCTCGCCTTACTCACGCTCTAGGCCATTGACGCTTAAGGTGTCGTTGGGAATTGGGGCACGTACTAATAGATTACTATGGAAACTCAGGGAGGAAAATAACATTTTGTGACAGGTCGTGGAGGGTCTCGTGGAAACATAGTAAGGAGCATTGGCTATTGCACGAAGGATTTTGGATAGAAATATGCTGCAGATTTTAAACCTTGGCAGAACCCTAGAGTTCAAGTCCTTAAGTCCACATCGTTGTTTTATTTTTATAGTTAATTAGTAGCATCTGTTCATTTCTTGTATTTTCAGTCTCGTGTGTTCCACGTTAGTCACTTGTTAAGTCCGAGGCGTAGACAGCGAACTGGAGGGTAGATAAACAATACAGTTTTTTTAATTTTAGTTTTTAAATACAAATCACGATGAACTTTAGGTGTTGCGGCGTTCGACGGATGGAGAAACCTTGATTTGCATGTTCGATTTAATATTGGTGTTAACATTATCGTCGGTCGTGAAAAAAACTGAAAACTTCTTAAGTGATAAAAGTCCAGATTGCTTGCAGATTTACGATCCAGATCGTTACGATGCTTTAGTAAAACTAGTTTTACAGGAGAAACGAAAAAAAAATTGAGAATCAAAAGTTACGTTCCAGAGAATTCAATTTAAGATTAGGAAACAAATCAGAGAAAATAACTTGAATGTGAAGATTGGCTGATATAGTGTAAAGTGACTTTTTCTCAGGTTGCAAAATAAAAATATAGTCGACCTCTTACAGATTTTATTATATTGTACTAGCAGTAATACCCGGCGTTGCCCGGGGAACTTTGACTTTTCTCCCAATATCTCCTATAAGGCTATTCAGTTCCTCGACAGTACATTTATGATGTTATAATTTTTAATTATTCATACGGAATAAGGCTTATAGTCCTTCAATTGTAGTAACGCTAGCTTTGGAGCTAAAACTAATTTATTCAAAAAGATTTCTCATTAATCGTTGCAATGGTTTTCGAGTTACAAAGATTGCGTGAGTGAATGCTGGGATGGACAAGGGGTTGATTAAAAAATAGACCTTAACCTTTCGGTAGATAAAACTTATCTATTCAAAAAGATTCCTCATTAATCATTGCAGTGGTTTTTGAGTTACAAAGATTGCGTGGGTGGATGCTGGGATGGACCAGATATTGAGGTACTAATACGCCTATAACCTTCCACAGACGATGACGAACAAATTTTAAAAAAAATTAATCAAATCCATCAAGCCGTTCGTGAGTTATAGCGGTACAACGCACAGACATTTTCAGCTTTATATATATGATTTTATGCTAGCGGGTTTCGATGTTGCCCTTATCTGATGATGTCAGTCTACAAAAAAAAAAAAAATAATTTAGTAAAAAAAAAGTATACAATTCTAATGGCTAAAATAAGTGTATAAAAATATTGGCTACATATACGTGTATATTACAAGATTAATAAGGATTCTAAAACAGTTTGAAATTTTGACATCTGATGAAAATTTGTATTTCTACTTCCTATGAAAAAAAAGTCTATCTGTTTGTGTGTCTGTGAACACTATAACTCTCGATAGGATGATTGCATCGACACGAAAATTTATATATGAAGCCGGAACCCTCTAACGACAACACCTATTGATTTTCAGTCAGATCGACCGAAGGGAAGTAGGGTTTAGAAGGAGGCTTAACACAAAAACTCTAATAACGGCCGATAGAATGAAGGTATCGACACAAAATTTCAAATGTGAATTGAAAACCCCATGATAACGATATATATAAATTTTCAGTGGAAGCAACTGAAGGGGAAGAGGGATCAGAGGTAGGGCTCAACGCAAAAACCCCATTAGCTACCGATGTAATGAACTTATCGACATGAAATTTCATATTTCAATTTCAAACCCAATGAGGACAAAATCAAGCTCAATTCAAATTCCAAAAAGCTGGCCGATGTAATGAATTTATCGACACAAATTTAATTTAATGATTTAGGAGGATGTGCGTCAAATATTGAATATTAGCGCATACGGTTGACTGGTTTTGGAGGTGAGCGAAATGATAGTTGATTTTTTCGTTCTGGGGAAGTACATTGCCGGTGATTTACCGACAGATTTTTCAATTTGTTATTCTTTGGTAGGTGAAGTGAAATCAGACTATGCTTGACTCTAGTACATTCTAGTGGTTGCCACTTTAAAGTACACGATATGACGATTTTCTTTAATGCATTTGGCCCAAAAACATTCATGCCCCGAATTTACCTTACTTCAGTTTTTGAATAATTGTTTGCTGTTGTCATATGTCAGATTATTTTTTTACAATCGACAACACTGCAGAAACTTTAAAACAAGGAACTGGGACACAAAGTGCACAAAGGTAAGGAATAAGAGCATTGGATGCTTAGGTACCCAACACCAGCCCCTTTTAGTGCACAAATACCTCTGAGGCGACGAGCAGTAGCACTTCCACCCTGAGCAAGTTGGAATATTTGCCTGGTACCAATGTTGAGAATAGTTGGAGGGTAGTGTAGCCACTCAGACATTCTCAGCCCATTACAACTTAGCCCATCCCTTTTGGTATACATTATTTAGCCAAGACAAACACTTTTCCTATCGGGAAATTCGAAGGTTTTTCTTCAATTCTACAGATGTAAGAAAAACGAATTCGAAATTCCAAATTCCGTGAATTGGGGCTTCCAGAGGAGAACCAGCATGACTGACGTTTTTATTTTATGTTTTAAAAACCGCCCGAGACCTTAGAATGACATGCATTTCACAGGAAGAGTGATCTGTAAAAATGTGGTTGGTATAAGAAAATCCTGTTATGGCCACATTACATATAATTTTCTTTATTATTTTTTGTGCTACTTGTACTTTTATTGCTCACTTTTCGGGTGGCCGGACCCCTTAAAATTTTTCGGAAGGCCCAATGGTCTCGGTCCTCTTCGGCTTGTCGCCTAAGATAAGAACAGTTAAAAAATGGAGTTTTCTTAATCTTAATTAGTTAGGTACTAGTTTTTTTTTACTACCAAGTTACATTGAATATAAAATGGGAATCATAAAATATTTATAAAAAGTCTATAACCGTTAATTCTTTAAAAGCTGAATTTTATAAGCTATCCTTAAAAAGTGTTAGGGCCACTTCACCCTGTTCTTAGGAAAACAGTTTCACAGTCTCGAGGCTTTCTTTAAGACCAATATTGAATCAATCCTTAAAGTGAATTAATAGCAATTTTTATTTTACAAAATTAAACTAATTCCTCATTGCTTTATTTTACAGTTCAGTTTATCTTAAACCATTATTTTTATCATTTCATTACTTCCTCAGCCGAACGAACGATAGAGAATATCTATTCGGTCAGAAACTTGATAATAAAACCTTGATTCAAAAATGAAAAGAAAAAAATTTTGCCTCAGTACAAAGTTTTTCATGGGAAAAATGTCAAAATATGGCTGAGACCTCTTGAGCGTCTCCCGGGCGCCCGAGTAAACAATTCGCCTCTCTTCCACATTTATTTGTTCACATTTTCTTCCTCGTGTGAGAATATATGAATGCGTAATCTGTGACAACCGAAAAGGCCTATTTCCCTGCTGATATACACAGGCACTTATGAGGACAGTTGGTGACAGCAAGAAATTCAATGGGATGGAAGAGATTGTCACCATTCCGAGTTAGTACTGGGAAGCAATCGTGGCGCAGCTCGCCTCATGTAGAGATATGAACATTGGAGGCCTAATGATCTGAGTCTGTCCACGGCGGCCGTTGGTAGTCAGAATAGTACTTCCTGTCTTGTGGCGTGTTCTGAGTGGACTGAATTACAATAGAGAGTTGTATGAATTGATAACTGAAATTGACAGTTGGCGGTATAATTTGACCATACTTGCAGAAACGTGGACAGGGAGACAACTGTCTTATCTTTGGATCAAAGCCAGTAGAGCACACCGTCCTTCGGATGGGACGATAAGCGATGGTCTTGTATGATTTCAGAAATTCCCCAAGACCCCTACCCTATGTGAGTAAATCTGGATTGGCTCAATTTCGGACTCTCAGAGTAGAGTCGGGCTCATGAGTCATAATAACAACTAAGGATCAGTAGAACTGAGAAGACGGGTGCAGCTATCTATGAACAGTTCCCCTACTTAACCTGGCAGTTACCTGAACTGCTACAAACACATCGCAATGTCAGTTTTCAACCACTTTTGTGACATAAGGCGTGACATTGAAGATCCGCACGGTCGATTTGGCAGCTTAACGTATAACAAGTACGCATCAGTTGCATTATTGCAGCTAATATCAACGTCATCGACCGGGAAGAAAAGGATTGTTCCTGTTTCTCCCTCCATTTTCTTTCCCTGACTTTGTCAGCCTTGCCATATTTTATATGTTTGCAGAGAGTGTATCAACTGAAAATAACGCGTGATTGAAAAAGTCCAGGACTTTTACCAAGGTTTTTTTTGACAGGCAGATCTGTCTTCCGCACGAATCCTCACGATAATAAACTTAGAGGATCGAAAAAGGTCATGCCCGGGCTTCAACTATTACCGCTCTGGTGGCCATAAGCCCAACTCCACTGTGGGAGTCCTAAATATTGTCTACGAAGGGTTAGTTGGCGTGAAGGGCCTTATGACTATCTCATCTCCCAATGGCTCGAGATTTCGCGTCCGCTTCGAAGGCTCATGGTTTTGAGGCCTCGAACTCACGATTTTTAGCACAATATATAAATTAAATGAAATAGCTTTATTTTTTTCGGCATTCCTTCAAGAGGTGTCATTTCTTTTTTGACAATATTTCGGGACTCTTCTTTGGGTCACAAAGGCTATGTACTTAGTTCCCGAAGTAAAGTGTTCTAAATTTTCGTCCGATTTTGGAAATCTAATTAAATTTAAATTATTTCTTGATCTCAAATTTTGAGTTAATTGTTTCAGAGTTAGAGCGTTCAAAATATTCCATTCGAATTGATGCACTACTTTTTTGTACTAAGGTATAAGAAGCTTCAGCGGCAATGTACTTCCCCAGTACGAATTAATCAATTAAATTTTTTCATCCCTCTCCCCCATAACCAATCACCTATTAGCTAGAATGCTGTAATTTGATTCTAATATCTTGACATATATTATAATATAGAGTAGGATTGTTTCCGAAGTCGCATCGACAAGGGGCTTCTTGATATGAGCTCATCAGTGCTGAGTCAACTTTATATTATTAAGTTAGCTAAGTTGGACTTGGTTGGGACTTAGATTAAGAAAACTTGCGATCAGAATCTGCTGGAGTCGTGTGAAATCTAATAGTATGTATGAGACCCTGTTTGTCTCTCTTCGAGCAACAAACCCGTCTGGGAAATCGATCTCACTTCAACATAAGCGTATTTATTTATTTTGTTCTTCAACAAGGTATTATTCTTCAACTCTGAGAGTTGGACTTGAACAAGATTTTAAAAAACAATATCACACCGAAGTTAGTTCTTTATTCTAACTTCAAAAATGTAAATGTTCAGAAATATAATTTTTAAAGCAACTTTCTTATATCTTTGTAATCATGCGAAAATGAGTCTAGCGCTGAAATATACACAGGACTTCCTTTCTCCGGGAGAATCTAGCTCTGAAATATACAAAGGGGCCTCTTCCCTCCTGAAGAGTCTAGCGCTGAAATATACAAAGGACATCCTCCCTCCTGGAGAGTCTAGCGCTGTAATATACAAAGGACCTCCTACCTTCTGAAGAGTAGCTTTGAAATATACAAAGGACCTCCTACCTCTTGGAGAGTATAGCACTGAAATATACGAAGGACCTCCTCCCTCCTGGAGAGTAGCGCTGAAATATACAAAAGATCTCCTCCTCCTGGAGAAGCGGAGGTTCTAGCGCTGAAATAATCAACAGACTTCGTCCCCAATGAGCTATACAGTCTAGCGCTGAAATATACAAAACACCTCCTCTCTCCTGGAGAGTCTAGCGCTGAAATATGCAAAAGAACTATCTCCTGGAAAGACAGCGCTGAAATATACAAAATACCTCCTAGATCTGAAAATATAGGCGAAGTTCCTTTCTTTCGATACAGTTTTTGGAGAAACGCTATCTACCAACATAAAAAAAAATATATAATATTTACTAACAACAAACATAACTTTCAAACATTGATTTCTATGAAAGTATTCATCTAAAATAAAA
This sequence comes from Aradus depressus, assembly GCA_963662175.1. Classification (NCBI taxonomy): domain Eukaryota; kingdom Metazoa; phylum Arthropoda; class Insecta; order Hemiptera; family Aradidae; genus Aradus; species Aradus depressus. The sequence continues at coordinate 15,450,915 of OY759215.1, forward strand.
CAGATATCTGGTTGTTACAGTATATAACTTTCCTCTAATGTAACTGTTTTCATGTATTTACATGAGAATGAAAAAGATTGGAAAATCCTTGGATTAACTTTAAAGATAAAATTGAAGAAAAAAATAAAAGATTGTCGCGTCGCGTAAACACGAATCAATGAATAGAAAAAAAAAAAAATGTTTTTCTCAGTTTACTTGTTCATTCCGATTCTTCTTTCTACCTTACAAAAATATAAACCCCTGGATACGACGTCCCAGTCAGAAAATCTCCTGGATGTGATCTTATTCCCAGAAAAACCCAGCGTCACCTTGGCCCCAACACCCTTATTTACAGCCCTCGTGCTAAGAAGAACCAATCTTCCTTCTGATATTTTCTTCGTCTCCTGTTACTCTACTCAGCATGGACATATCCAGGATCAGGAAGGGTGAGAAGAGGGGGCATAACACCAAAAACCTAATAATTGCCAATATAATTAATTTCAGAGAAACGCAGACATTTTGTGGAAACTGCTAATAAAAAATTGAAAAAACTTATTTTTTTGAAAATATTGTCTCTTCCACAAAATATTTATACAAAAATTACAGACCATCTTCCCGTTTAATTATAACGTAAGACAAGTTGGCACACGAGCTGTTCTGATGGGTAAATCAGATAGGTAAGGAAGAGGTTGGAATTTGGAACCCCCCTGGTTTTACAGTTAAGAGTTTGTTTGTTCTGAAAAATTGTCTTTTATTTTTTTTAATTTTTTACAAAATTGAACTTGCCGAGTTTAGAAACATTTTATTTTTAATTGTTATAATCAATATTTTATATATATATTCTTAAGGGCGCCGGTGGCTCAGTGATATGCGTGCTTTCTTACTGAGCTCAAGTTCGCGGGTTCGAAAACCGGTCGAGGCTCTTAGTTTATTTTATCTGGGAGGTAAAAAAAAGTTAAACACTCCTTCCTTCGGATGGGACATTAAGCGATGGTCCCGAGCCTGTACGATGTCAGGTTAGACCCCTCCCTAGGTGATTAAAAAATTAAGGTAGGCAGGATTTAGGACTCCCAAAGTAGAGTCGGGTTAGTCTCCACCAAAGTGACGACGGAGCTCTCTGGTAGTAGGCGATATGACCTTGTAGTTAAAAGCCCGGGCTTGAGTCCTAATTACTAACTAAATTCTATAGTTATTATTGAATGCTTTTTACAAGCGACCTGATGATAAGGGAAACCTTGAAAGCTGGCTATTCGTATTTAAAAAGAAATCTTGTAAAATGTAGAAAACTTGTAATTAAGTCTATTCAAACTTCCTTCCTTCAAACATTTTTTCAATTCACTGTCTTCATGCCTACTACCAGAGCGCGATTCGTCGATCTGGTGGACTTGATCTCTACTGTGGGAATCCTAAATTTTGTCTACCTAGGTTTATTCACTTAAGGGGTCTTTAATCCTGACATCGTACAGGCTCGGGACCATCGCTTAACATACCATCCAAAGAACAGCGTAATCAAGGTTTTTTCACCTTCTAGATAAAAAACCTGAAGGTCTCGGTGGGTTTTGAACCCGCGATCTTGAACCCAGTAGGCTAGGACGCTACCGGCGCCCTCTTGTTGAAGATAGGAGAAGACCAGAAATGTTACAATCAGAACAGTTTTCCACATCAGCAGACCTTGCTTTGCACATTCTGGGGTCCGATGCTGGACTTGAATAATACATCAGTAACAGTCCTACCCGAATATCATTTGAAAGTTAGGACGCCCCTACGTAACCTTACTTCACCATCGGGACGGGTTCTAGGTCATTTTTTAAACAATTTACACTGGGTGGCCATAATGGGCCTTGTGACTCATGCCGGGGCTTTAAATACGACGTCATATCTCCAACTACCAGAGCGCTCTTTCGTCGCTCTGGTGGACATGAGCCTGACTCGACTATGGGAGACTTCTGTTTTGTCTATCCTAATTTTTTATTCACCTAGGGTAGGGATTTTTAACAAGTAGCTGATATCGTACAGGCTTGGGACCATCCCTTAACGTCCCATCCGAAAGACGGCGTGCTCAAGGTTTTTTCCCTTCAGAGATAAAAATCCTAAGGCCCTTAGGACTGAGTTTCGAACCCTCCCAGCACGCACGCTACCTCTGAGCTACCAGCGCCCTCTCCTTACCTTAAATAACACCAAATTATAACAAAATTCTTGAATAGTGTAAGAAAGTATTGTTATCGTGCAAAAATCCGAGTTCAAGTTTTCCAGGGAATTACACATTTAAATGCCCCCGAACACGTTTTGCTTATTTTAGCGATGACGTCTATTTTTGTATGTGATTGGATCTTTGTGAGCGTCATTAACTTGAAATTTGCAATGATGTCACATGTGCTAGTTTTTTCATTTTTTTAATTTCTTAACATAGTTATCATGTCGGCAAAAATAATGCTGTCATTAATGATATTTGCTGATGAATGTCTATCAGAGCACTGCACTGCCAAGGTGAGTGCCGTTTTTGTGCGATTTAGATCTGAAAATGTCGCTTTGCAACATATTTTTTTTGACGTTTGCTTAATTTACTTGAAAACAGTTAGTCCTATTGGAAAATTGGATCTTACCGAAAATGTTCTTTATACAATTTCCAACTTAAAATTTGAAATAGAATTAATAAACGAAAGTTATAGCGCCCGAGGAATGTAATTTCCATTGATATTATTTCTAAGTAGGTAATCTTTAAATTGTGATGCATAGCAAAACGTCAAAAAACTACCAATACATAAACCATATTTTAAAGTTTGTTGCTATGAGTTACGATTTAAAAATTACTAAGATAACATATTCCATATATGTACACAGTTTACATCCCTCGGGGCGCTATAACTTTTGTAGTATTGATCCTATCTCTATAGGGTCCACTCATCTGAGGTCTTATTAGAGATTAATAAAATAAACTTAAGCAAGCCGTCCTTCGGATAGAACGTTAAGTGATGGTCTCGAGCCTGTACGATGTCAGGTACTCATTAAAGACCCCTACCCTAGAAGAATAAAAATTTAGGGTAGGCAAAATTAGGACTCCCATAATGGAGTCAGGCTCAAGTCCACCAAAATGACGAAGAGCTCTCTGGTAGTAGGCGATATGACCTTGTAGTTAAAGCCGGGGCATGAATCACAATACTAACTATCATTCCTTCCTTCTTTTCCGTAAACACACAATGTTAACACTTAACTATGATACTCGTAGTACTAATTGGACTCACACGAAATTTAATCCCTCAAATTAACTTTCATTTTCGCCCTTGAGGAGGTGACACTGAATGGTCTTCCTCTCCACTTATGACTCTTACGTATTATTCAACTGAGATATTGACTGCTGCATATAGCAACAGCTGTGCCTTTACTCAAAAATAAATCAAGGGTAGTGGGGATTTTTACATGTCGAGTTTTTATTTATTTCTTAAACGAAATGCCATTATACATATAAATTCCCCATGGAATATAGCAGTATTCAATTTTCCTATCGGTTAAAATGCTCCAAGCTATATATCATTCGTTCAATCCATTATTGACATGGCAATGATAACATCTATAATGAATGCTCTCCGGAAGGATTCGAACAAACCTAGCGAATATATTTTTTTGTTATTATAATTTGTCTGAAGAAAATAGCATGTTACCGGGAATCTATAATTCATTTGTTACAATTTATTTTTTGAACCGCCCTCCAGTTTCCTTCAACGATATCCCGGTTCCTGTCTCCGATAAAGTTTTATCTATATAAAGGAATGACATGGAATTCCCACACACGGTTTGCTAAACCTGTTGAAAATCCAGACTTTCTGTTGAGAACAAACTGACTATATACAAGACAATAGTAAGACAAATATGGACGTACGGACTTGAACTATGGGGTTACGTTAAGCCATCTAACGCATATCCAGTCCTTAGAATCCATAGTCCTAACAACAATTGTCGATGCATCCTTCTATGTTTCCAATCTTACCCTTCACAATGACCTGAAAATCCCTTTGGCACACCATCTCATCATGTCCCATTTCCTAATTTTCCATTCTAAACTTTTCTATCATGGAAATACTTTTGCCAGATCCCTGTCATGGCCGGCACTGGCCATTTCTCCCCTCATGCCCGGGCTACCGTGGCTTCTTCCTCTTAGGAGGAATGAGGATAGCCTCGTCGCGGTGGTATGTCGGAGGATCTCGAGACAAATTTATATTTTATATTTTGAATTTTTATTTGTGTTTTTATTATTATATTTATTTTTATTTTTAATATTTTATTTAGTATTACAGTAAACCCTCATTACAACAAACTCGGATACAACGAACCCCTCGCTAAAGCGAACCAAAATTGAAACCCCTAGAAAAACGAATTGATTTTCTCATAGCACCTTCGTTATAACGAAATAACTCCTCAGTTAATACGAACTACATCTGGATTACCAAATGAGAAAAAACTCGGTTACAACGAACTCGAAAGGCATAATATGTACAAACACTAAGGAAATAGTTGATTCTCCCTCCCCTTTCTAGAATTGTTGGTTTTCCGCGAAAGTCATTCAGTTGTTCCTCCTTTTTGCAATGTTTACTTATCAGAAATTTCAGTTCAATTTCGTGTTGTACGAGTTAAAGAAAGGTTGTGCGTCAGATTTTTTTTCACTCGGGTGATGTCATCCTGAACCATAGTATGTATAATACAGGTATGTATGTACATAGCTACAAATTATGAGTTTTTTTTGTTTTGTTTTGCTATTTCTTCTTTTCTTATTGTATTTTTTTAATACATATTTATTTTCTTATGTGATATGTTTTTTATTTATTTGATTGACTCTATGTAGTCTTTCTGAACTAGGTCTAGTCTTTCTGTAACTAGAATACTGCGTTGTTTTAAAAATTTGTTTTTATGTACTTATTAACCTACTCATTTGTTTGTTTTTAATTTGAATGTTACGAACTTCGTTATAACGAACTGCTGATCTTCTGGTCCCGAGGGTTTACTGTATACCATTGTACATATTTTACTCATTGTGTATATATACAATTATTATTTTGTACATATTCTTCATGACTTTACAAAGACATTTTTATTTTTTAATTATTATTATTATTTTTTTGTTATATTTAGTTATTATTGTACATTTATTATGTCACTTTGCCCTATTATCCATAATTGTCAACAAAACTCATGGTTTGTACCTATTTTAAATATGCATAATAAAATTAAATAATAATCTATTTATTGGAAATATTTGTGTAAATATAATATTATTAAAATTAGGAATAATTTTGGAAATATACAATTATTTTACGGCTCACATTACTTAGAAATTGACATTTCAGTTCGAATTTTGAGAATACTCAAGCCGCTCCCTCCACCAGGTTGATCTGAGAGCGGTGTCTAGCGGTAACCACCCAATGTAGGTAAAGTAAGTGAGTTCTTGTCGACAGCTGGCCTGGTAATATTGTTACTTAGAGTGGTCCTCAGAGCACTTACATGACGTCGAAGGGCACATTTTGGAGTCTGTCATCTCACTCTACCCTCCCTCTCTCCAACATCCCGCAAAAAAATAAATATAAAATCTAATTTCGTCTTATATAGGAAATCTTAATCAAAAGTCTCTTCTGACAAGAGTTGAAGAAAAAATATTAAGGCACATTTTTTTTTTGAATACTTTTTAGTGCAGGTCGCCCGGTTTGCGAAATATATGCCCAAAACCCTCCTAAAATGTCGTCTTGAAACCCAATTTTTTTAAGAGATTTTTTTAATTTTCTCATAAACGGTTAGTCCTATCGAAAAATTAGTTCTCACCAAAAATGTGCCTTATTAAATTTCCAAACTACATAAAGCCCTCAAATTTGAGATAGGACCTATGTGTACAAAGTTTTAGCGCCTCAAATAACGCACAATAAACTTCCCGAATAAAGAGCCACGGGGGTCTAAAAAAAGTCCACTGGGGCTAAAAAAAAACACATCCACAGGCAGTTTATTGAAATTTCAAAAAATAATAAAAGACTTTTTTCATTTTATTCATTTTTTTTTCTTGAATGCAGAGACATACACAAAAGAAATGAGATGGCGAATTCCAAGACTCGCTAATTGGAGCAAGGACAGAGAAACGTGCAGACAAAAGAAGGAAATGAGAAAGAAAAAGGAATGAAGAACTCATTAAAACATTTCAAACGAAAAATTGTTCATGTGCACATTGTCAGAGTAAAAACTGGGGAAAAGAGGGTGGTTCTTGTAGTGAGATGTGAGATGCTGGGTGTATCTCAGAACTCTACTTGTTGTATCACCTCACGAAATATAGAGAGTGTCATTTGAGAGAAGATTGTGGATAAGTCTCCTGGTTTAAGGAAACTTTTAGATAAGCAGCCTAAGGCCATCCTGTTTATTAGTTTATATAAAAGAATATGATTTGTGGTCATAGCAGGACTTTCTTATACCAACCATTTTTATACAGATGACTTCGAGTTTCGAACCCGCGATCTTGAGCTCAGTAAGCAAACACACATAGCACCGAGCAATCGGCGCCCTCACTGCCGATGTAACGACATAATATATATATCGACATAAAATTTCATATTTGAAGTCAAAAACCAAGAGAATATAATTTCAGAATTTCAGCGATTTCGGCCGAAGGTAAGAGGGCTCAACTCAAAAACCCCAATAACTGCCAATGTATCGACACGAAATTTAGTATTAGGATTCGAATTGGTGGCATAAGGTAGCGCAACTAAGTGTTATTTGCAAACTTCAAAAGATAGTGCGCCTAGTATGCCTTGCAGCAACCGGAGCTATGAGGTCAACGCCCATGGCTGCTATGACCATAATAGTAGGAATTGAGCCTCTGGATGTAAGTGTACATCAGCAATGAATACCTGCAGTAGCCTCGAGGCTAAAGGAGAATGGAATAGGGCGGTCAGTGGGGGGACACTCCAGGATCAAAGAGGTGCTAAACGAAATCGACCCAATATTTGGATGGAGAAAAGATGATCGAGATAGGAAATACCCAGTGACTACTCAAGAGTTCTCACAGGACACGGTCCATTCAATAGACACACACGGTAGGAGCCAACGAAAGTCCTACCTGTGACTGATGTAGAGAAGAAGACGAGACGGCAGCACACTTCCTGGGTATATGATCGGAAGAGATTCCACATTTTTGACAAAGATGTAATCATAGTGCAGCGCTTACAGGATGCTTAGGTCCCTAGGTGTAACACCAGCCCACCATATATGAGGATTCGGAAGCTACTACGTAATTAAAATATTGAGTTTTAGCTCAAACGGTTAATTGGCTTTGGAGGGAGAGCGGAAATGTAATTGATTAATTCTTGCTGGGGAAGTACAAGGCCGGTGATGTACCGACAACTTTTTTATCTTATTTTAATTATTTATTTTAAAAATTAATTTAACTTTTAGTTCTGTTCCTCTACTAAATTAAGATAATGGTCCTCTATTTCCTAAGACAACTTATTTATGAAAAAAATATAAATATTTTCACCCATGGATTTTAATAAGGTGTCTGCTTGAATTTGGTTGCTCTCATTTTAAGGAACATTACAAGAGAGAATATATTTTTGTGAATACAGTATCGAGGTGTAGAGAAGAATTTATTCTTTTGATAAAGAAATAATATTGTATTTCCAGACGTACCACGAAACCTCCCCGACCTTTTGCCCCTTCTGAAAATTTAATGATCTCTCTAAATGTTTCTGCTGTTTTTCCCTTTCCTTCCCGCAGCCTCTCACCCCTACATAAAGTGCAAAACATGATTTCCTTGTACAAATTGTTTGGATGGAAAGGCTTTTTATAAGATTGGGCAAAAATATTGGAACCCTCAAAGACTCAATTTAAATTGATGATTTTCCAAGATTTTTGGAAATGTAAAAAAAAAAACTATCTGTGCCGATAGTGGAAAGCTAATAATTTATTTATTTATTTATTCTATAATCTGTACAAAAAAATTAACTATAAGCAGAAGTGATGACTATAAGAAGACATGATAAAATAATAAGTAATACAAAATATTTAAAACATAAGAAGCAAAAAAGAAATGAATAATACAAAATAAGAGCAAACATATACAAAAATAAATAAATGGAATCTGCACTAAATCAATGGTGGTACATGAATAAACAGTAACCATAAAATAAGAGATAAACAAAAAAAAATTTAAAAAATAATAATAAAAAAGTAAATAAATTAAAATAATATAAAAAAAAAATTTGAGAAACTGGACGAGGATAGCACCAGTAGGACTCCCGCACACTGCCATATACCACTCTCCAAGTAGTGGAGAGGAGAGGAGGCGGCGGGAGACCACCGCTGACCCTCCCAACACACTGCCCAACCATCCACTGTCCAGCAGTGGAGGAAGCATAAAATTAAATGAAAACAAGGAACTTGGATTTCTCATGTTCTCTTTGAACCGTTTGGGCTAAAACTAAATATTTAACATACATAGTGCCTTCTGACTTCAAATATTAAATTTTGTCGGTACATTCATTACATGAACAGTTATTAGGGTATTTAAGTTGAGCCCCTCTTCTCTGGTCCCGTCTTACTTTCAACCGATTTCGCGGAAAATTAATAGGTGTCGTTCATAGAGGGTTTTAAAGTCACTTATGAAATTTCGTGTCAATACGTTCATAACAACGGCACTTATTATAATTTTTGTGTTAAGCCTTCCCTCTAATCCCTTTTCCTTTGGTCGATGTGGCTGATAATCAATAGGCGTCATCCTTAGAGGGTTCGGAATATGTATATAACATTTCCATATTCTATCGGGAGTTATCGTTAACTTAAATATTTTTAACAGAATGTTACGTTAAGACAAGATTCAAAAAGACATTTTAGGATGGTTTCGGCATGAATCACGCAAACCACAAGGACGTCACCATTTTCAGCGGAATCAGCCGAAGGAGAGGGGGTCAACTCAGAAATCCCAGTAACTGCCTATATAATGAACGTATAGACATGAAATTTTATATTTAAATTCAAAACCCTATAAGAATGGCATTTATTAATGTTCTACGAAATTGGTCAAAAGGAAGAGGGGGAACAGAGAAGAAGGGCTTGACATAAATAAGGGTACTTAAATAACTGCCGATGTAATGAATGCATGGACACAAAATTTAGTATAAGGATTCAGAAGCCACTATGTAAATAAAATATTGAATTTTAGTCCAAATGGTCGATAGGATTTGGAGGGAGAGTGACAACGTAAATGATTAATTCTTGCTGGGGAAGTACATAGTCGGATTCAGCGACGACTTTTTTTTATTTGAGAATGGTGAGTTCACTGAGGATGTTGGTGCAATCTTTTCTTCTTTTTTTTTTTTTGTTCGGGGAAATGGCAGGTTTATCGTTGGAGTACTGTCCCAGTGGGGGCCATGACAGAGGGTGAACTGCAACCCCTCATATGGTCCACACCTACACATCTCTAAATATATCAATCGAATTTATACTCGTAGCAACTGTTTGTTTTTACTTTCTTATACATATAGTAAAAACTCGAGATCGAATTTTCAACGGATTTTCTTGTTTCAATGTCCCCCAATGTGCTTAGAACTTTGAGAACGTTCTAACGATTAAATATAACGATTATATATATAATAATGAAAAAAGAAATAAATATAAATATAAATTTAGTTCCCCGTCTACCACCGCGATGGGGCCATCCTCATTTCTTCAACTTAGTGGAGGTCGAGGACCGACAGGGGCATGAGGGGGGAAACTGGCCAGTGCCGCCACTCCCTAAGTAGTAGCTATTTAAATAATAGCTAACAGATCTCTCGGCCCTAGCCGCCTCAATCTTAGGTGAGGATTGTCGTGGTGGGAATAGGATGACAAAGTTTGGGCAAAAGGATTTTCAATGCGAGATTGGAAAAATAGAAGGGTGCGTCGTTCATTGTTGTTAGGACTTTGGACTGGAAAGACTGGATGTTTGATTGCCGTCTGTTCATGTTATTATTGCCTTGTATAGTTTGTTCTCAATTGAAAGTCTGGATTTTCTGTTAAACAGCCGATAGAGTTGCCCTGTAGGTTCAGTTCTTGTCGTTTAAGTCGTGTTTAGGGTTTCCACGCCAGTCTTCTGTCTAGGTAGAACCCAAGATAGCCTTTTCGGAGGCAGGAATCGTGATATTGTTGAAGGAAACTGGAGGGCAGATCCCAGAATAAAAAATATCTTTTCTTTCATTTCATTTATTGATTTCATTTCACTGAAGAGCCCTAACAACTGTTCTTTATGATATGACTATTGTTACATGAGGTCTCTATCTTCAGATTGGTCTAGTAGTTGTGGTAGCGGGAGGAAGGTAAGGAATGAGGACGGTAACGGTGGGACCCCGGTCCGGGTTTCCACACAATTTCCTCTTCTGTTTATGTTCTGTCTCAGACTAATTCCATTTTCGTGTTCCAAGGGAACCAGTCACACCCGTATCGATCCTGCCTCAGGACCTGAACATCGAATTTTTATTTATCTGATATTATTCAATAATTTCGTCAAATTTGCCAGAGGTTTCCGCCTAGATTTTTGGTCGGGAAATCGACCCAAAATCTAGTCTGGAAATTGACACCGAATTTGAAAATATTGAACAATATCAGATAAATAAAATTTCGATGGACCAGGTCCTGAGTTGGGATCGATACGGGGTTGTTCAGTGCGACCTGAAAAAAACGCGTGAGAGCTTTAGAAAATGAGGTTCATTTTGAGTGAGTGACTTTTACACAAGAAGAGGGGATGTTGTTTCTTGGAATGGTTGGAATTATTAGCTAATAATAAAAAATAAACCCTTAATTGTTGATTGGTTAAAACTACAAAAATGGTTTGTATAAGAAAGACCTGTTGAACTTTTTTTAATTTATTTTTTGTTATATGCGTAACATACTAAAAACTGCTTTGAACTATTTCATACAGAAAGTTCAGAGGGTGGATCAGAGGAGAACTTCCAATGTAACAAATCAACACGAAGTTTAGTAAAAATAAAGAAAAAAATATATTTTTTAAAATATTGTCTATTTCGTCTATTATTAGTCGTGGCTGAAGATGGTAGCAATACCAAAAGCACTCCCATATTTTGTATATATTTTGTGAAATAGACATTTTCTTTATTTTTTATCTTGTGTTTCACAGTATCTCTGCAGAAAATGTTTAGTATCATGAAATTAAATCCTTGAATAAAGACACCTATTGATTTTCAAACGAATCTGGTTTCACAAATGGTTTTCGAAGGGAGAGCGAAAACTTTAATTCGCGCTGGAGAAGTTCATTAATGGTGATTCACCGACGACTCTTTTAATTAAGAAACTGACAGAAACTTGTGCATTATGTATAAATCTACCTTGAAAATGGCTTCTGTTGAAATAAAAATTACGTACTTACAACCTTTTTACCTTACCACTATATTATGCCCCTTTAATAACGAAGAAAGCCTTAACTTCAAAAATGCTCATTAGCGAGCAATTAAGCGAGACATTTTTTTTTTCAACCCCTCAAATATAAATTTTAACGACTAAAACAAATTAATAATATATTTTTTTTCGTAGTGTAGTATATTTACCCCTCGGACCGCCCCTAAAAAAGCTAAAACTTTAAACTTCTCCTGGGAACCTGGCTCTAGTGGAGTTACAACCTTTCTCTTTACCAGGGAAAATCTGGCGTTCCATAGGGTAGCATTATAGTTTCCCTTTTTCTATATTGCAAGCATATCCAGCAATCTTATTGGGGAACATGATGTTAACGACCTATACCGGAGGCAGCAATTTTATCTCCTAACAAGTTGGTTGGGGACACATCGGAACCTCTGCAGAAGATTGACTTATACCTTCTTGAAGGATATCTTGGAAAGCTCCGACTCCGAAATCCACCAAGTCTGAAAGACCAAGAGTCTCCCCATGTCACGTTCGTCGTCCCCAGCTTTGTCCCCAGCTATACGTGTTTTCCGACCTCTAGATTCTAAATATGGAAAAAACAATTTCTGTGTGTCTGCAAACACGATAACTCCCGATAAAATGTATGTATAAACACGAAATTTTATATGTGAAACGAGAACCCTCTAACGACGACACCTATTGTTTTTCAGCCAAATCGACTAATGAGGGCCGGACTGAGTCGGCAGAAGGGAAGAGGGGGATCAGAGGCGGGCTCAACTCAAAAGCCTAATAACCGCCGAAGTAATGAATGTATAGTCAAGAAATTTCATATTTCAAGTCAAAACCCAATGAGAACATGTCAAATATCAGCGATATCGGCTGAAGAGAAGGGGGTTCAGGAGAGGGTGCTCAATTCAAAAAATGTAATAACTGCCGATGTAATGAATTTATCGACACCAAATTTAGTATGAGGATTTAGGAGCCCCTACATGAGTCTATTATTATATATATTAGATTTGTTTACCTAAAATTATAAAATAATCAAGCAATGATTAACCTGAGTTCATCATGGTATGTTTTGAATCATGGTATGTATCTTATGACAATAACCATTACAACAACCAACGAAAATTGAGAAATATTTTTTAGAATTATTGATTGAGAAGCAATTAATAAGCTGTCACGTTTTCATTAGGGGTATCTCGGCAACGTTAGCTTCTCAATTAAAAACTTCATCCCTTAGCCTCGCTACTTATTAAGTTTCAATGATCTATTTGTCAAACGATCCAAGTAATTTCACTGTGAAATTAATTTTATGATTAAAAAGAAAGGAAGGTTCAGAAAGGAATTAAACTCCTTTTAGTCAAGAAAAACAATATTTTCTCATTATTTTATAAAAGAGCGCCGGTAACTGAGCATGTCTTCTGGAGGTCGACACAAACAGAAGCCGCCTATGAAGTGCAGAGGAAGAAGGAAGATACTATATCCGGGGTTGCAAGAAGTGCCGCCCACTGGAGGATCATGAGTTTGCGTTGAATTAAACAATAACATATTTTTGTACTTTTTTATACCTACAGTATAAGGAAATATTGTGATGGTGTTAAAAGCCAAGATCGAGTTTTCAACAGATTTTAACTTTTCAAGATCATCTGAATATGTTTTGTCCATTTTCGCAAATAGGTCTTTGCATATGTGTTAGTGATTGGAACATTGTGAGCGCTTTAACACCGATACCATTGTAGAATTTGAAATGTGTAACGAAGAAGTCACATGAGCTAATTCTTCGATGTTCGGGAAAAAGTGTACAAGTCCATTTTTGGCCAAGACAGTATTATTACATATTTGACAATGTGAACTCAATCTCTAGAAGTGGTGAGAAGAGGTCAAGACGGTAAGGTCTCTCACGTAGTGTAGACCTAATGTTTTGGCAGTTCAAAAAAATTTGTCCAGTGGCAAAATACATTTTCTGTTCTTTTGAAAAATTGACTTGTACTGTTATTGCCTCCCACCAGAAAATTTAGAAATGGGTCAGAGGGGGGCTAAACTGAAAAACCTCAATAATTTCCATTGTATTGAATGTATCAACATAAAATTTTATATTTAAATTTAATATCCTATAAGGAATACCTATCAGAGGAGGACTCGACTCGAAAACCTCAATAATTGCCATTGTATTGAATGTATCAATACACAATCCTCATACATTCAGAAGCTCCTATGTAAGTCAAGTATTGAATATTAGCTCAAACAGACGACTGGTTTTGGGGACAAGCGAAAAGTTGTTTGTTAAATTAGTTTTGAGTGATTAACCGACAACTTTTTTTGTATTTATTATTATATATACATACATTTATGTATGTATGTATAATAAATGTATACGTACATTTTACTTATTTTGTACATACCGTACATAGTTGATTTATTTTGTTATCACACACAATGTATCACTATTGTCTTTTCTTAGGGATACCGCATTTTATGATGATTTACCGATTGTAAAAAATCAAAATAAAGAATTTAAATTTAAATATATAATAATTCTTAAATATAATAATAAATATACATCATGAGGAATTCGACCTTCACAATTGTGTTGTTAAATTCCTTAATCGTCACAAGCCCCAACCTTCGAACATCCCGTTCATTTGACAGACAATTAGATTTTGAGACCAAACGGTCGATTGGTTTTCGAGGGAGAGCGACAACTTAACTCATAGATTCGTTCTGGGGAAGTACATTAGCGGTGATTTACATACGACTTTTATTATTGTTATTTATATGACATTAAGCAATTAATTCTTTTTTTGTTGCAGGTAAGTGAAGTTCTGCTGAATTCTACTTTCACTTTAAGACCAGTGAGTGACCATTTAGTATTTAAGTTTTATGAGATGTTACTAACCCTAGGATGTCTAATGAGGAAGCCAATCGAGACGCCAACTCATATTTCTTAAAAAACTTTCGTTTTTTGGGCCTGGAAAAAAATTATAATTTGTTAATTTTGAATTCTGAAGGATCAACAACAGTTCTCCAGACCGCCGAGTCTACGAGACTCCTGTCCAGTCAATACCGCGTCTGTTAGTCTGGAAACTGTCGGAAAAATGAACTGACAATGAGTGGCAGACTTCGTTAAAGTTTCATACAACTGGTTTTATTTATTCAGAAATGTACTCCAGACAGATGGCAATGAGCAACAAAAAATAAATTCATATTGGAGGTCAACTTTGAAAGCCGGTTAGCATCCCAATAAAATCTATGAGAGGTCAGACTAAGTTGTTATTTTACAGTTTTCAACAAAGCTTATTTATGGATTTGACGATGATTATAGATTCTGAGAGGAGGGAAGGGACCATATAGGGATTAGTTAGTTATTGTGACTCAAGCCCGGGCTTTAACTATGAGGTCACATCGCCTACTACCAGAGCGCTCTTCCGTCGCTCTGGTGGACATGAGCCCGACTCCAGGAAGTTCTAAATTTTGCCTCCTCTAAATTTTTATTCCCCTAGGGGATCTTTAACGAGTACCTGACATCGAACAGGCTCGGGACCATCGATTAACGCCTCATACGTAGGACGGCATGTTCACCTCCTAGACAAAAAAACCTAAGGGCCTCGGCCGGGTTTCGCACCAGCAATCTTCAGTAAGTAAGAAAGCACGCATACCACTGCGCTACCAGAGCCCTCGCCATTTAAGCATAGTATTCAATAAAAAATTAAAGTTTTCGCAATACCTCAGCGACAACATGGGCGGTCAGTCATTTCCTGAGTTCATTAGCGTTTTCAAAGCAAGAAGAGTGTCTACTAGTTTAAATGAATGACTCTCACTAAGATGCACACAGATACATGAGATGTATGTACGTCCAGAAATGATACCACCTGATTGAAGATGAGCTGCTTTACAGAGGACCCTGGAGAAGGAGGTCCGGCTCGGGGGTTGAATCCGTGAAGCCATAGCTCCGAGCGGTACTATTCCAAGAGCGGCATTTTTAGTCTCATAGCGCGATGTCTTCAAGGATGGGAGGTACAGTTCGAAGGTACACCATTAATCTACCACTGATTATCTGGTTAACACTCTCTTTTGTCTCAGGAAATTTAAGATAAGTAATAAAATAAGTGATAAACTACTATATTTAGAACATAATAGGCAATATAAAATTCTATGTGCAGAAAGGAAAATACAATATCATAAAAATGCGTTATTACAAATAAATAACAGTGAGAACAGTAAAAACGTCCACAAGCACGTGAAGATGATCGCCAAGAAATTGGCCACGATTTGGGATCGCGCTATGTGGAAGGAACGGACGGAGGTCCGAGCCATCGTTCGGGCCGAGGTAAGAGAGGTGACGACTCAAACATCACCCCTCTTCATCAGGAGGGAAGAGGGTCTCCCTAAGAGATCCAGAGATTCTCCCGAAGGAGCGACAAAGGCCTCCAGGAGAAAAATGGACCCTTCCATGACATCTCCGACCAGGGCAACTACATCAGCCCAGGAATGGACAGAGGTAACGAAGAAACGCAGGGGAAACGCAGCACACCAGCAGCAGCAGTGGCAGCGACAGCAACAGCAGCAGCGACAGAGACAGCAGACCTCAACAGCAGCACCCCCTGCTCAGGCCAAACATGTCAAGCAGGCAGCAGCTGGAGGCAGCTCCGGGCGCACAACTGTGACCGCCTCAGCAGAAACTACATCGGCGAAGGGACGAGCAACAAAAGCTGCACTGGCTGACCCTAAGAGGGATGGCAGAAAGCGGGTCAGGCCCGACGCCATTGTCATTAGGAAGTCAGAGGATGTCGCGTACAAAGACATTCTCGCCCGAATGAAAGCCGACCCGTCCCTAAAACAGATCGGCGAGGCGGTCAGAAAGATCCGGAGGACGGCGACAGGGGATCTTCTCCTCATCCTAGGGGGCAGCGAGGCCCCCCCGACGCAGGAATTTGCGGAGACTCTGAGAGCCGTACTGACAACATGAGCGGAGGTCACTGGGAAAACCCCGTTGGCCGAGATTGTGATCAGGGACCTTGATGAGTCGACTACGGCCGATGAAGTCAAGCAATCCCTGATCATGCAACTCGATGGAACGGACGCTGATTTGGCTGACGCTATCATCCATCTGAGACCGGCCTTCGGCCAAACCCAGGTGGTGCGCGTCAGGCTGGGGCGGGTCCGTGCTCAAAAACTGTTGGAGGTCGGGAAGATCAAGATTGGCTGGGTGTCCTGCAGAATCAGGACATCAGAATGGCCTCAGAAGTGTTTCAGATGCTGGGAGACAGGACACATCGCCCCGCACTGCAAAAGCAAGAGGGACCGGTCGAAGGACTGTAGGAAGTGTGGTCAGACCGGTCACATGGCACGGGACTGTAAGCCACGCGAGGAAGGCTCTCAGCAGCCACAAGATCGAAAGCCGGAGGAATCCCCGTAGGGCAATATGGAAGTAGAGCAGGGAGGAGCTGCATCCTCGCTCAGAGTATGAAGGGGATTCAGCTTAATCTCAATAGATGCGGGGTGGCGCAAGATCTCCTTGCGCAGGAAATTCGTGAAGCAGGTAAGGACGTAGCCCTTATCTGTGAACAAAACCGCGACCTGAGGGATGACAGCCGGTGGAGATCGGATCCCACCGGCAAGGCAGCGCTATGGGCTTGCGGGACTATGTCATTCGGGGCGACACCCTGCAGGCGTGGCAAGGGCTACGTCCACGGAGAGATAGCCGGAGTACACTTCTTCAGCTGCTACTTCTCACCAAATGAGCCCCTAGACCTCTTTGAGGCGGGACTCTTGGAACTGGTGAGGGAGGCGCGCACGCTCAAGCCCCTAGTTATAGCAGGCGATTTCAATGCCTGGGCGGTCGAGTGGGGCAGCAGGGGCACCAACCCAAGAGGGAAGGCTCTCTTGGAGGCTTTCGCCTTATTGAACTTGGTGCTGCTGAATGTGGGAAATGTTCCGACGTTCACGGGGATAGGTACGGGGTCCGTCGTGGACCTTACCTTCGTCTCCCCTACCCTGTACAAGGGAGGTGGGGGCTGGAGAGTGGGTCAGGGGTACACCGCTAGCGACCATCAGGCGATCCTGTTCGAGGTGTACCCTGTCAAGAGACTCACTCGAAGAGGAGACAGAGGGTTAGGCTCACCCCACTGGAACGTTAGGGACTTCCAGATGGACACCTTCAATCAGGCACTGGAGCTATGGCCGCCTGAGACTAACAGCGCCGGCGTAGGGAGTGCCGCCGAGCAGGTAGAGGCCGTCATGCTCTGGCTCTCCCGTGCGTGCGACGTCACCATGCGAGTCAGCAAGGGTTGCATCAGGGACCCACCGGCATATTGGTGGAGTGACACCATCGCAGCTCTACGCAATGAATGCCACTCCGTCAGGCGCCAGTACCAAAGGGCAAGGAAAAGGAATGGGGGTAGCGCGGAAGTGCTCCGGCAAAAGTTCGCCGAGGCCAGGCGAAACCTGCGCAAGGAGATTCAGAAGAGCAAGAGAATCTGCTGGACGGAGCTGTGTGCCGAGTTGAACGCAGACAAGGTCGTGACCAAGAAGCTCCACAAGTCCAGAACATCGTGGAATGCCTCTTCCCCTGCAGCGGCGTGGCAACATTAGAGATGGATGAAGGCGGGCCAAACGACATCCCCCCTGTCACAAGAGAGGAAATTGAAAGAGCCTGTCGACACGTCGGTACCAACAAGGCACCCGGGCTGGATAAAATTCCAAACCGAGCCCTGAAAGCAGCAATGAAGGCCAGGCCAATGGTCTTCGCTGACGTGTACGATAAGTGTTTGAGAGCGGGGGTTTTCCCTGGTCGATGGAAAAGGCAATGTCTTGTCCTGATCCCGAAGCCGGGAAAGCCCCCAGGTGATCCCTCGGCATACAGACCCCTCTGCCTCCTTGATACAGCGGGGAAGGTGCTGGAAGGCATCATCCACGAGAGGTTGCGCGAGCATGTGGAGGCTGGCCTAACCGACAATCAGTATGGGTTTCGACCAGGGAGGTCAACAACAGATGCAGTGGAAGAGGTGAAGAATCTGGTGTGTGCAGCAATAACCGGGACGCTAAGGAACCGGCAGCACTGCCTTATGGTCACGTTGGCAATGCGTTCAACTCGGCTCGGTGGGACAAGATCTGGGAGAGCCTCTTACGGGACTTCAAGATCCCCAGATATCTGATGAAGATCATCAGGAACTACCTAAGCGAGAGGATGCTGTTCGCGGACACCACTGACGGAACCAGGGAATTCAAGGTCACTACAGCAGTTCCACAAGGGTCAGTCCTTGGCCCCACACTGTGAGACATCCTGTACAATGGCTTGCTGAGCCTGCCAATGCCAGAAGACCTTACCTTGGTGGCGTATGCTGACGATGTAGGGATCGTCATAGTGGCTGATGATCTGGAAAACCTGGAACGCTAATTCCAGGCTGCCATGGAGCGGATACACCATTGGATGAGCTCTGTGGGCCTTTCCCTGGCCATCCACAAGACGGATGCAGTACTCTTCACCCGGAGGAAGGCCAGAACCAACATGTCACTGACCTTCCAGGGTTATAATATCGAGACCCAACCGGCAAACAGGTACCTGGGAGTAATGCTGGATCAGAGGCTCACTTTTAGGGAGCACCTCAAATACGTGGGAGCGAAGGCCGCCAGGACATCGGCGGCGATTTCGAGAATTCTGCCCAACGTCGGTGGCCCTAGGCAGAGCAGGAGAAGACTGCTGGCAGGAGTCAGCACATCCATCCTTCTGCACGGGGCCCCGACATGGGCAGATGCAACGAGGATTCCCTCATACCTGAGGCTGATCGCCCCCGCTCACAGGCGAAGCGCACTGAGAGTCGCATGCCCCTACCGAACAGTTTCTGGCGACGCTGCCTATGTAATTGCTGGGCTGCCCCCCATTGACCTCTTGGCACGGGAACGTACGCGACACTTCAAAAGGAAACAAGACCCGGTTCAGGTGGAAGAGGTGGTGCAGCGCTTCGACCACAGGGTCTTCTATCAGGACGCGGGGGCCAGCCCTGGTCCAGCAGAGCCAGAGAGGGCCAGGACAATTAGGGAGTGGCAGGAAGAATGGGACAAGTCCACAAAGGGACGGTGGACCCATCGGCTCATCCCTCGAGTCGAGCCTTGGCTCACCAGAAAGCATGGGGAGGTGAATTACCACCTCACCCAGGTACTCACGGGACACGGTGGGTTCCGGGGGTACCTCCACAAAATCGGGGCAGTAACAACACCAGACTGCCCCGCGTGCCTTGGTCAGACGGAGTCGGCGGAGCATGTCCTCCTCAAATGCCCCAGATTTGAGGAGGGAAGGAAAAATCTGGAATGCAGCATGGGCGCCCCGCTGACTGCTACCAGTTACGTGGAAGCTATGCTGCGCTCCCAGGAGTCGTGGGATGAAGGCTGCGATTTTGCAGCGCTCATCATGGGTGGGTTGGCCCTTCAGGAGAGGGCTGACAAGGAACAATAGCGGTAATAAAACAGAAGAAGGGGTGTTACCAGCCACCCTTCCTCCCTTCCGCGAAGTAATGACAGACCGTCAGTTCCGCGGAAGGGAATCAGGATCGGCAAGGAGGGGGTTTTAGTGGGTATGGTGATGGTGAATGGTCTCGAGTCCCACACTATCCAGGGCTACCTTTCCTGGATGTACGTCACAGCATTTCCCCCTCCAATGCAAAAAAAAAAAATAATAAAAAATAAAATAAAATAAATAAATAAATAAATAACAGTAGAAGAAGTGAAGATTTTTGGAAACACTCGATCTTGAGTTCAGTAGGCAAGCACGCTACTTCGGGGCTGCATGGAACCACATGGTCATCACACCCAACAATTTCTTCTCCAGTTGGACATAGATTTCAATTTTTAATACATGGAAAAACGTTTAAATTCACATCCAGTACAAGAACCCCTAAAAGTCATAATACACTCTTAAATAATTTATTAGCTAACCATATTACGTATTGTTATTGACAATTTATAAGGAACGAGAGATACTAGTGCTTAGATTTAGGATATAAGCTCAGAGGATTTGGTCTTTATAGCTCATTTACATATTAAATTGATGGTACAGATCATTTATATATTATTAATGCAAGCTGGATGAGGATCTATTCATCTTAATGCAGGAGAATTCAATGTCAAATAATGACCACAGGGAGCCTCTGAATTCCATTTATATCCAGTAAATTAATTCTGAATCCGGTCAAGTTCCTGGGTATTGGTGTGGCACATCGTTGTAAAGCTCTTTACCTGTGTGTGGTACACGGAGAATGTAAGGTGCGTTATCCAGGTTAATGGTAATCCCTCATATATCTCTGGATAATAGCCCTCGAGGATGTGAGGTCTAGGCTTTCGTAGCGTACCATACTGGGGTATCTTCATCAAGAGTGAATGAGTTTTTTTTCTGAATTTTTATTTCTAGTTGAGCGATCGAAAAGTCGTCGTTGAATCATCGGCAATGTACTTCCCCAGCATGAATTAATCAACTATTTTTTCGCTCTCCCTCCAAAAAGGATCGACCGTTCGGACTAAAAATCAATAGTCTTAGGGGTTTCTGTATCCTCTCACGAAAATCACATGTGAATCATTATTTCTGAATTTCTTTTGGAAATAGCGGAATTTATTTAAAAATGAGGAACTATATAAGCAAACAAGGAATTATTTCACAATTACAGGTCTCAGGAAAATATATAACTCATTTGAATTATACAAATTACCTAGCTAAATTTCAGCTTTACTCTGTCCACTTTGTAACAGGGATAATGATAACATACTCCATCTTCTCATAACTTGTCCTATGTTAAACCAATACAGAAACAAATTTATCAATAAATATATTTCACACTACAATACAATCTACGATAGAATAATTCATTTGATAAGTATTGATGATGATGATGGTGAAAAAATGAATAAGATATATTTGTTTTCGTAACTAATAGTTTAAAATTTAGAAAAACAGTTTTATTATGATTTGCCCTCTCGTTTACCTTATATAATTCAATATAACACATTTCACTACAGTTGGTATTTTTCTTTTCTTTACTTCGGCTCATATTCATAATGTTGTATTTTCCAAAATTAATTTTATGTTTAATTAAGTTTGTTATATTTCCTATTTTTAATTATAAGTTGTATTGATATACGAGTATAAACCTTTTGGGCAGCTATAACTTTTGTCGTACTGATCCAATCTCAAAATTAAGGACATATTAGCGATTGGAAATATTATAAGACATGTTTGGTCAGAATCAATTTTTCAATAGGATTAACCGGTATCAGGTAAATTAAGGACACATCTAAAAATATGTGTTTCAAAACTACATGTCAAGACGGTTGTCGGCATTTACGACTCTTGTCTCGAAAACCGGACGACCTGCAAAATTCGTATTTCATGTAAAATATGTATTTTAGTTTTCTCTACCACTATTACCAACAAATAGTTTTGATTATGTCATATACATAAGCGATATCTTGTAAAATGTACTCTGGCCCTGGAGTAAAGTGGAATGTTCGTCTTATTTCGGACAAAATCTAATCAGAAAATCAAAATCTAAGTTAGCATACGTGACTCCTTCATTCCAAATTTCAAGTTCATAGTTACAATCGTTTTTGCAGCTGATCGCTCACAACTTTCCAGTCATAAACACACCCACACAGACAGACATCATCGTGAAAATGATCAAAACATATTCAAGGGACTTTCAAATGTAAAAATCCGTGTTTCTTAAGCTTCTCTGAGTTGTTGAAATGTTGATTTTTTCCGGCATTTCTTCTAGAGGTGTCTTTTTTCTTCTAATATTTCGGGACACTTACACTGGTGTAAGTGTCCAGAAATATTAGAAAAAAGAAGACACCTCTGGTGTAAAAATCCATTGAAACCTCGATCTCATATTTTTACACGATTCCAGTATTGAGATTGGATTCGTAGTGGCTGTGGTCACTGCCAGATTCTGCTGTTTGGGCCAGAGCGAAGTAGTAGGTTTTCCAATTCCTCCCCTATGAACTAACTCCCCCCTAGACCAATTTCCACCCCACATAGGATGCCCTACATATTTTTAGAAGGTTGGATTCTATCCTCGAGAATATAAAAATCTATAGACTTATAAAGGCAGAAGTCCCTTTATCCTATTACGGTTTTTAGTCAATTAACCTATGACCCTTCCCCTCCCTTCCCAATGATCCCCCCCACCTCTTTGGCCGATTCCACGGAAAACTATGAAATTTCGTAAAACATTAAATTTTGGCAAAAACTCAACATCGAATTTCTAACCGATTACCTAACCTCCTCTTATACTTTCTATAGCTAGGGAAGTTATCATAATTTTTGTTCTTGTTCCGAAGGTTTTTTTCTCTTCTTAATAACATACTAAGTAACTGTTATAGTCGACGAGATGAAGTGTTGTGTATCTTGAAACGTTTTGATACTAAAGGAAGAAGTATCTCCTCTCGTCCGGTTATTGGCTATGATAAGCTTATACGATTACTGCCGAGGACGTAAGTTCAGATAAGCTCCTTATCTCCGAATATTATATTTAGTAACCTGTAGTTACAATTTAATACACCAGGCCTTTAAATACAATATGAGTAGCAGATATAGACATTATTAGAAGTTTTAACACATTCGTAGTGAGGTCATTCATTTCATACTGGTGTTACTTACTGGGTATATGAAAGGAATAATGACCTGGCGTCAGCGGTTTTCTTTGTTTCATTGAGGGGGGAGAGTGATCTGTACAAAAGTGGTTGGTATAAAAACGTCCTGTTATGGATTAAATAACATATATTTTATTTTTTCATTAACTTTGTTTTAATAATACTAATATAAAGATATTTTACAATGGGTTACTTTGCGTTACAATTTAAATATTGCTTTGAATAATTTCGTATAGAAATGTATTTCACATATTTGGGGCAATATAACTTTATTCGTATTGTTCCTATCTCAAATCTAGGACTTTTGTTAGTTGGAAATTTAATAAGGAACATTTTTGATGGGAAAATAATTTATCGATAGGACAAACAGTTTTCGAGTAAATTGTGAAAACGTCTAAAAAAAATGGATTCTAAACAACATTTCAGGACGATTTTTGGTGATCACTGACAAATCTTATTGCCTATAGAATAGCTTTTTAATAGTTTTTGATTAGGTTATAAATATAAGCGATATCGTGTAAATTTAATTGCGAAAATCTAATCAGTTACCTTGTTTTCAAATTTTAAGGTCATAGTTACAATAGTTTCTGCGTTAGAGCTCTCACAAAGTTCCAATCACATACATGCGCAGACAGACAGGCACCTTAGCGAAAATAATTAATGCGTATTTCGTGAAATTTCGTTGAAAACTCGATCAGATTTTCGCGCGATTACAATACTACAATACTTCCTTATTTTAAAGGTATGAGAAAGTTAGAAATACAGGCAAATTATGATTCTTAAAGGCTTTTCTGTGACAGATCCGCTCCCCCATATGGTTAAGCCAGGGTTTTTAGGTGCTATGACCATAGGTGTTCGAAACTGCAGGTGTACCCAAAACACCAAATAGAATAACTCAAGATAACCCATTATTATACTTACTTTCGGATGAATCTACGTAGTATTGTATTTGATTTATGATATTACTCACCAAAATCTCACATTTTTAAGTGACTTGGAACAGGTCCAAAAACTTCTCTTAGTGGGTCGTAAGATTGATGTCATTGCCTACAGGTTGATACTCAAGAGAAGATAAACCTCAACGGAATTTAGCGAACCACATTCTTCAAGTAGTTTGTAAGATGTATATTTCCTCAGATTCCAGAGAAGAACAACGTAGAAGGCGCAATAGCATTCCAAAGAATGTACGTAGAACGGGACAGTCATGCATTTTCTTCAAGAAACCTATATTTTTGAGCATTATGCGTGTTTGTTGTTTTTGTGACTCATATCCGGGCTTTAACTTGTCTCATTCATGGCTCTGGTGGAGCCTATCTAGGTTATAGTTACCTAGAGGTCCCTAACTAATACCTGACATCACACATAAGCTCGGGACTATCGCTTAATGTCCCATCCAAAGGAGAGTGTGCTCAATTTTTTTTACCTCCCAGATAAACGTAAATGGTCGTGTCAGGGTCTTGAGCTCTGCAGGCAAGCAAGCTATCTCCGAGCCACCGGTGGCTACCTCCTCTGTATGTACTTCTATGCTCCTCAGTCAGGTATTTTGTTCAATATCATTACAGAAACAGGCCTTTGAATCTGGCATGAGCCTATTTCGGCTTAATCTAGATGTTCCGAATTTGTGTACAGTATTTTTTTTTTTAAATTTTCTCAAAATAGCGTTACGAAAAACCGTTACGATATGATTGGAACTCGTTACGTTACTAATAACAGCTTTGGTGCATGCTGTACCGTAGCACATGAACAATAATCGGTGAGTTTTGCCCTGCGCAAAAACGCATATCAATTGAACAAAAAAGAAACCATGTAATTTTTATAATATTTTTTTCAAACGTCAATATTGTGAGTTTGAAAATTGTCAGAGATTTGCATACTCAGATTCACCCTCTACAAAGCAGTTTCCATTGTATATTGTTCTGTTATTATTTTGAATCCACCCTGACAGAACAATTCTATCTCTGACAATAAGTTCCGATCTGAAGATTGTATCACCCAACTTACAAACTGGTTATTGATCGCTCTCCGGGACTTGCACCGTGCTTCAACTTCTGAAACTTTACACAGAATCAGGTACATTATTTCATTTCTTATACTTACTTCTTATAGGATGAGGAAGTATTATAATCGTGCGAAAATCTGCTAATATGTATGAGACCCTGTTTTTCATACCGTTTTGACTGATCATCATACCAGTACCTATATGGCTACCTCAGAACAAGACTGTCACAACTAAAAAAATGTGAATTTTGGGAAATCACGTCTTAAAATTCACTGATCCTTAATGGTACATTAGTTAGTTATTAGGGACTCATGTCCGGGCTTTAACTACGAGGTCATATCGCCTACTACCAGAGCGCTCTTTCCTCACTCTAGTGGACATGAGCCCGACTCTACTATGGGAGTCCTAAATTTTTCTTATCCTAAATTTTATTCACCTAGGGTAAAGATCTTTAACGAGTACCTGATATCGTACAGGCTCGGGACCATCGCTTAACGTCGCCATCCGAAGGATTTTACCTCCCAGATAAAATAAACTAAGGGCCTCGGCCGGGTTTCGAACCCACGACCTTGAGCTCAGAATGCAAGCACGCATACCGCTGAGCTACCGACGCGGCGCCCTCAATGTCACTTTACTTTTGATATTTAGAAACACATCTGCTCTCTGGAGGCCAGAATTAGAAGTTACAATTATGACACTCTTCCATAAAAAAGTATACCATATTACCATTCTTCCTATGAATACAAATTCGATATTTTTTGAGTTGTGACAGTCTTGTTCTGAGGTAGCGATATGACGGTACTTCTACACTAGGTGAATAAAGCTGGATAGGCAAAATTTAGGATTCTCTCTATAGTGTCGGGTTCCTGTCTACCAGATCGACGAGAGGGCGCTCTTGTTATAGCTGATTTGACCTCATAGTTAAAGCCCGGGCATTATAACTAATATTTTCCTCTGTAAATGTATTTCTTGTACAATTTCCATTGAATTGTCCATGTGGAAAATTTAATATTTTAACACAAACATTTTCCTCTTTATTCAATAATAAGTTCTTTTCATAATTTTTATGTAATTGCCAAGCTCAGCCAAACGAAAACTAACCAAGGCCATTCTGTACCGTGTAACATGTAAATTTATTTTTTTTTTATAGTGTAATTTATTTATTAAAAATGAAATTTAAATTGATACTAATTACGCCAGTATTATTAGTCTTTTTAATAAAAGAAATTCGCGTTGAGTGTTATTCTGATACTATGATACTAACTTTGATAGTTCCAGTTTTCAACGACGCTTTAATAAAAACGTCCATTTTTCTTCTTTTTTAAGCCAGGAGAATTTTTAAGTTTGTTAAGAGGATTTAACCCTTCTATGGTTAAGCCGGCTGTTTTTTTTCACCCCACCGTTGTTCTTGTACATTGGGGGCCATTTTGGATTTTATTTCAGGTACTCCTTCTTTAGAAAGTATATTTGACAACTTTTAATAACATAGGTTTTGAATATTATTATATTCTGTCTAAGTGTCTGTGTTTGTGTATGCAATTGGAACTTTCAGAGTGCTCTAATTCAAAAAATATTGTAGTTGTGTTTCTTAAGCTTCATGGGGACATTATTATGTTGATTTTTTCCGGCATTTTTTTTTCAGAAGTGTTTTCTTTTTTCTTTATTGGCAATATTTCGGAACATTTTCACATGGAATAAGGTCAGCTCACATAAAAGTAATGTCCCAAAATATATTTAAAAAAAAAAGTCTCTGGGAAAAATCAACACTATTGTATTACATAAAAAAAAAAAAATGAAAATATCTCCAAACCCGACCGAGGCCCTTAGTTTATTTTATCTGGGAGGTACAATAAACTTAAGCACGCCGTCCTTCAGATGGGACGTTAAGCGATGGTCCCAAGCCTGTACGATGTCAGGTACTCGTAAAAGACTCCTACCCTAGGTCAATAAAAATTTAGGGTAGGCAAAATTTAGGACTCCCTCAGTAGAGACGGTCTCATGTCCATCAGAGTGACGAAAGAGCGCTCTGATAGTAGGCGATATGACCTCGTAGTTAAAGCCCGGGCATGAGTCATAAAACCTAACCTAACCTGAAATGAAGAGATACCTGAGGAGGACCCCTGGAAGGCGGTGTTGCTGACTAGTGTCAAGAGTTATTTATTGTTACTCTGCTCATATTTCCTTGTTATGAATTTTCATAATTAAAAATTATTACATATTAAAAAAGAAAAAAAAAATTTTAAATGTCACATTTGCAAACTTTAAATTTTTGGCCGAAAATGATGCTTATATTTAAAACCTAATCAAAAATCTCTTAAAATAAAAGTTGTATAAAAAAATTAAAGTAGCATTTTATATAAAACACACTTTTTTATAGGTCGTCCAGTTTGCAAGATACATGCCAAGAGCCATCTTGAAATGTTGTTTTAAAAAACATTTTTTTAAAGGTTTGTTGAATTTACGCGAAAACGGTTAGTCCTATCGAATCATTAGTTCATATCAACAATGTTCCTAATTAAATTTGCAGTCGCCTATGATGTGTCCTCAGATTTGTAGACAGCTAAACGATGTTCTATGTTATCTTCAATTCAAAAGTGGAATCCTGTATGAGCAGCACCCCACCCCACCTGCCTCATTTTCCATATATACGTATACCAGATACGTCAAATAATCCGTATGATCAAACGTTGGAAATTTCCTTTACTTCATTTTTGGTTTTATACATTAACCTCGAAAATTCAGTCGTTAAAAAGAGCTATTTTGGGTCAGGGTCGGACATTTAACGTTGTGAGCAAAGGCCCGATAACCATGAAGAACCCAGAATGATAGGGGAGTAAAATATGTGAGGAATAAATGCGGAAATAGTGAAAATAAGAATTCTATTTGGAACACAATAAGTAAATTGAAATGAATGTTACTTGATCACTGTAAACAGAATGTTCTGGTCGATTCGGCTGTGTCGCTCCTTGGTGGTCCGTGATGATAGACAAGATCGGAGGGGGTCCTCACGGGGAAATCTTCATATGTGAGATGTATTCAGGCCAGGCTGCGTTGGAAGAAATGCTGACTGGGGTAGTAAGATGCGTCTCAGTCAGGCTGTGGTGAACGACTGGTGGCTGGACCGGGAGTAGTGGGGATAGCGAGCGAGCTAGCCGTGGCGTAGGGACCATAGTGGGGGGCGCTGGCTAAGCTCAATAGTCGTAATTGAACATACCGCCCACCTAAATTTGGCTACGCTGAATTTACAGTACCCAGAAAAAGGGCAGGGGTGAGTCGACCGATGGCAGCCGAGAGGGGAGAACAGCACTATGTACCTTCATAGTGATAAGGAAACATATCTTAAAAATAATTAGAATTATAAGTGATAAAAGGAACGCAACATGAACTTACAATGACTAAAGAAAAAAATAGCCTAAAATAATTAGAATTATAAACTATATACAAACTATATGAATCTCGGCAATGTCCAGGGATCCCCGTCACTTAGGGGAAACTCGGGTCGCATCTGATGAGAGTAGAGGTGCGAGAGAGGCGACTGAACGCTTGAAAATTCTTCCATTTAGTGTGCGAACGGTAACCACTCTCACGACGCCGTCGTCTCCGGGGAAGACGTCGCAGATACGCCCGGTCGGCCAAGTACCTGCAGGTGTGCGACTCTCGATCATCAGAACGAGATCGCCGATGCTGAGATTAGGATGGTTTCGGGTCCATCTGACACGCTGCTGTAGGAGATGCAAATAGTCCTTGTTCCATCGGGACCACACATAAGATATTTGCCGTTGTACTAAGTGCCAACGATCGAGGTGACTGGTGCATTCATCTGAAGATGGAACAGATGGGATAGAAGTCAGTGGTGCACCGATCAGAAAGTGGCCAGGTGTCAGTGTGTCGAAACTCTCCGGATCTTCTCTGAGAGGGCATAAGGGTCTTGAGTTGAGCAGCCCTTCAATGCGTACCAAGATGGTATTCAATTCTTCAAAGGTAAGGGGGTGCTTACCGACAGAAGTCACCAAAAGATTTTTGATGGACTTAACGCCGGCCTCCCACAAACCGCCGAAGTGTGGAGAGCGAGGTGGTATGAATTTCCAAACAACACTCTTGGAAGAGAGGTGATCAGTCCATAAATCAGTGTGACGGCTCAAAAACGCGTAGAGATCCTTGAGATATCTAGATGCGCCGACAAAGTTGGTGGCATTGTCCGAATGAATGCACTGCGGGAGTCCACGTCGAGCGACGAAGCGGTCTAGGGTGGCCAAGAACGCATCTGTCCCTAGCGAGGAAACTAGCTCCAAATGGATAGCCTTCGTGGCGAAGCAAACGAAAATGCAGAGATATGCCTTGCCTATCGGTGCCTTGCGTCTTGGAGATTCTCGGAGGGCAAATGGTCCGGCATAATCGACTCCAACCTGTGAAAATGCGCGAAACTGATGGAAACGTTCAACTGGAAGATCACCCATTAGGGGGATAGACGGCCTGGCACGGAGACGTCTGCAATGGGTGCAGAGATATATCCGGCTCTTAATCACCTTAAGTGCGCTGGGAACCCAAAATTTCTGGCGCAAAAGAGACAGCATTAGAGTTGGGCCAGCATGAAAGTGCTTCTTGTGCAGGTCGTCTATGATGAGACGAGTGAGATGGTGATCTCGAGGTAGAAGCATAGGGTGCTTATGGTCATAGGTGAGCGAGGAGTGTCGCAGCCTGCCGCCCACCCTAATTAACCCAGGCGCATCCAAAAAGGGATGGAGTTGCTGGTAGGCCTTAGGGGTTTCATCACCATAGAGCGCTGGAGGCAAAGCACAGTGTTGAGCGATTTGTACGCATGCGGAGAGTGCCTTAGAGAATTCATCGCTAGTGATGGGTCCTTGGGTGGCTTCCTGTAGGTGTTGCGCGCGATGAGCGAGCCGCAATATCCGAGCGATTGTTCTGATCAATCGTGGTAGGGAGGAAAAATGACTCATCCAAGAGTCATCATGAATATGGTGAACTTTCTTGGACGTCGGGATGGCAGTAGCCAGTAAGGTTTGATCTGGTGACGGCGAGAGGAGTCCAGAATAGCCTTCGCCAAATGGTTCCGGGTTGTCCAAGAGCCAGAGGGGTCCACGCCACCAGAGGTTGTGATCCTTGAGTTCGGATGGAAGGCATCCACGGGATGCTATGTCGGAGGGATTATCCTCCGAGCGAACAAACTTCCACTGCCTGACATCGGAGGCCCTTAGAATAGCAGAGACTCTGTTCGCCTCAAACACCTTGAGTTGATGAATAGGTTGGCGCAACCATGCAAGCACCACCGAAGAGTCTGTGAAGTATAGAGCTTCATGATGCGTCTCTATTGTGATAGATGACACGACTCTCGCAAGCAAGAGCGCTCCGCAGAGTTCCAATTGGGGTATCGTTAGAAACTTGGTGGGGGCGACCTTTGTCTTCGCTTTGAGCAGATTGACGTGCACTCCGCCACTAGGTGACTGAGTGCGTGCGTAAACAGCAGCAGCGTATCCACGGGAGGAAGCATCGCTAAAACCTATCAGCTGGATAGTTGCTTGATGGACCTGTATACAGCGGGGAATGGTAATCATCTTGAGAGTAGGCCACTCGTTGGTAAGTTGAGACCATTTTTCGCGAAGAGGTGAAGGCAAGGGATCGTCCCAAGAGATTTCGTGGCGCCAAGCTTCTTGTAGCAAGGTTTTGGCGCTAAATATTACGGGAGCTAAAAATCCGAGTGGGTCGAAAATTCGTGCAACGGTTGAGAGAACGACCCGCTTGGTTGCATGAGAGACAGGTTCCTGGACTGTGAAAGAGAAAACATCTCGTTGGGGGTACCACATGAGACCAAGAATCTTGATGATGGAATTGCTGTCCTGAGGCAAAGCTTGAGCTTCAATAGGATCCTGAGAAGGAGGTAGCAATTCGGGGGCATTAGATGCCCATTTGCTTAGTTGAAACCCGCCTAGATTAAATAGGCCTATGAGCTGTTCCTTAAGAGCATGGGCCTCTTCGAGCGTATTTGCTCCTGAAGCAAAATCGTCGACGTACATGGCCTTCGGAATCCGCTCTGCAGCTAGGGGAAAGGCGTAGCCTTCATCACTAACAAGCTGGGCAACAGTCTTGATCGCTTGATAACCGCTAGACGTGACGCCATAAGTGACGGTGCGCAGTTCATGCTCAACTACAGGCTTGGAAGGATCGTTACGCCAGAAAATATGCTGTAGGTGACGGTCTTCGGGATGTACCAAGATCTGGCGGTACATCTTCACTAGATCCGTCGTGAAGGCTACGACGAAGAGACGAAAGTGGATGAGTATGTCGCACAAGTCCGTCTGCAGTTTAGGCCCAGTGATAAGAACATCGTTCAAGCTGGGGCCGCCAGCCGAGCAAGATGCGTCAAACACAACACGAAGCTTAGTTTCGTGCGGCTTAACTTGCCATACCCCGTGATGAGGGATCACGTAGGGTGCAACAATGGTCGTGGGAGCCATGTGGCCTAGACGTACATAGTCTTCCATAAAGGCTAAGTACTTCTCCTTGAGGACGGGGTCACGAGTGAATTTTAGTTCCAAGGCGAAGAATCTCCGGAGAGCTATGTCTCGGTTTTCGTCAGGGAGCACGCCAGTAGGTTTCAGGGGCAACCTCACTACATATCTACCCTCCGGAGTGCGCGAATGAGTTTTCGCAAACGACTCTTCACACAAGACGTCATGGGGGTTGCGAAGGTCTGCGGGTCGTGGTTCCTCAATTTCCCAGAAGACCTTCAACTGGCTTAAGATAGCAGTTTCATCCAGGGCCAAAAGGGAGATGCTGCGCGACTGATTGATAAAAGAAGTGGTTCCCATGACCACATTACCAAAAACAGTGGGCATGAGATAAAGCTCGTCAACCTCCGACTTGACGGGAGCTCCTATGATGAGTCGTGGATATAAGTCAAGTCCAACCAAAACATCGACGAGGCCAGGATCGGCGAATGAAGGGTCAGCTAAGCCGTAACGCGATAGCTGAACGGCGACGGTCGGTGAAACCTGTCGCTTCGGAGTGTCGGATGTAATCTCATCGACTACAAGAGCGCGCACCTTGAAGCACGCATCAGTAATAGTAGAGTGCATGCGGCACGTTAACCAACCTTTGACATTGGGCACTAAGTTGCCACCAAGACCCGCTATACGGCCGTCAAAGGGTTTTAAACTACCGCCAATTTTACTGGCGAGGTCGGTAGTTATAAATGTATACTGGCTCCCTGAGTCATATAACACACGAGCGGGCACGGAGGTGTGAAGTCCGTCGAATAGGGCCTGAGCGGTGCCCATAATGACATGCGATTCGGGTTGATGTCGCTTGTCGGTAGGCGCCGGGATGGTATCTTCCCGAACATGGCCTACGAATGATGAATGGGGTTCACCATTGTTATCGTTGGAGCGGGCTTCATCAGTCTTCTTCCCTGTATGAAGTAAGCTGTGATGCCTTGAATTGCAGTACTTACAATTCCATTTTGACGGGCAGTTCGCGGCCCGGTGCCCTCTTCCCAGGCAGTTAAGGCATCCAGTCCATGCCTTGGCGAAGTCGAAACGAGTCTGGGCCGGCAGCTCACTGAAGGTGAAACATTTCACTAGTGAATGGCTGCCTTTGCAGTAGGGGCATGGAGTGAAACTCGGATTTGGGTGGCTGTTATTCGTAGCCGAGGGAGAGGTGCGTCCAAATCTACTTGACCTAGGTAAGCCACGGCGGCGAGCCGGGCTCCTCCTCGGACTGGCGGTTGGGGAACTACTGTGACGTGTAGGGCTCTTCCTTGACCAGGATTGAGATGAATCTCCAGATTGGGCGAGCATAGATACGCCAGTAGAGTACTTAGGCGAACTCTTATTGGGAGGTTTGAGTCGCGGATCCATTGCTCGATCGGGGGTACCGGAGCGTTCATCGAGAAGTTCCAGGGATAGCTTACAAGCCATCATGCGTTGCCTCACAAAGTTGATTATTTCGTCGGCAGATGGGAACTCTGTCCCTTTATGGGCAAGCTCAAACTGCTTGCGGGTGGCCGGATCGAGTGCCGCAATGCCAGGATAGACAGTAAGGCGTCACCTGGGTTTTGGAGCCTTAGAGCGCGAAATGATTCGACGCTCTCGCCGACCTGAGAGAGATATGCGTTCAGCTTGGCGTACTCAGAGTTGGATGAGCGATTACGGAAATTTAGGACCGTCTGAATGTGTCGAGAGGCCAATACTCGGGGGTTGTCATAAACCTTCATTAATGACTCCCAAGCCAGGGCATATGAAGAACCGTCGAAGGACAGACCAGACAGGAGCGATGCGGGTTCTCCTACCAGAGCGTCTTTAAGATAATGCATCTTGTCGACGGGAGGGATGCGTGGACTGTTTCCTACTAATGAGAGAAACTTGTCCCGAAATTCTACCCATTTGAATAAGTCCCCGTTCCATTTAGGCACCGCTATGCGTGGTAACCCACATCCCTGATAGTCGTTAGGTGCTGACAATAGGGTGGGAACGGCAGCCGAAGAGGCTGAAGTGACGGATGCGGCTTCGCGTTTCAGTCTAAGCTTCCGAAGAGAGGTATCAGCCACAAGGATCTCATCCCTCACAGTATCGTGGATAGTCAGCCATTTTTCATCTGGGAACGAAGTTTTCGGATCGAGATTGAAATGCGCAATATCGAGCTCCTTCCAGGTTGCCTGAAATTCGTGCCAATACTCACAAGCGCTGTGTATGCGTGCCTCCAGATCGGCATAAGAGTCGTCGTCAGGGGTGGCTGCCTTAGCCACAACCATGATGCCGGCAATGTTGCGCTTAATGCTGCGGAGCTGGCGCTCTAGTGATGAAATCTGATGGGAAGATTCCGCCATCATGTGACTATCAATCTGGTGAGTAAACAATAGAAAATATAATTTGGAAAATAATGATCCGTTCAGGACACACAATCAAGGAAATATCAATGGTTATGCATATGTATATAATATATAATATGTTAATATGATTATGCATATGTTATAATATGTTAATATGATTATGCATATGTTATAACATGTTTATAAAATATGTATGTATATAATATAAATGTGTACATAAGTTAAGAGCATAAGTGATTAGAAACTAGGAGACCTAATCCTTATAGAGGATTACTGTGGTCGGACAAGTGTTTGTAATATACTTGCACTTATTATTACAAAGTATGTTGTCTAACGTAGGATTAAAGCGAGGGATTATTTGGCAGCCATAGGTCGAGATCCTATGAAATACAACATTGACTGAAATATTATATAAAAATTCATAATGAATGAATAAATGAAAAAGGTAGACACTGAATAAAAGTGATGAAGAGAAATTTCCACAATATTCCTCACCCGGGGCACCATAAATGTTTGGCTCAGGGTCGGACACTTAACGTTGTGAGCAAAGGCCCGATAACCATGAAGAACCCAGAATGATAGGGGAGTAAAATATGTGAGGAATAAATGCGGAAATAGTGAAAATAAGAATTCTATTTGGAACACAATAAGTAAATTGAAATGAATGTTACTTGATCACTGTAAACAGAATGTTCTGGTCGATTCGGCTGTGTCGCTCCTTGGTGGTCCGTGATGATAGACAAGATCGGAGGGGGTCCTCACGGGGAAATCTTCATATGTGAGATGTATTCAGGCCAGGCTGCGTTGGAAGAAATGCTGACTGGGGTAGTAAGATGCGTCTCAGTCAGGCTGTGGTGAACGACTGGTGGCTGGACCGGGAGTAGTGGGGATAGCGAGAGAGCTAGCCGTGGCGTAGGGACCATAGTGGGGGGCGCTGGCTAAGCTCAATAGTCGTAATTGAACAATGTTTCGCCATACGGCCATTTCTCGACCGACTTGCTTTATTTTTACCGTCACCACTTTGCTCTCTTATGATAAATTTGTCAACCAGAAAGAAGTGAACTTACCAACGGTGAAATAACTATTCAAATCGGTTAAGTAGTTTTCAAGATTACCTCAAATATACACAACTTTCTCTCTTTATATATTAGTTATAGTCAAGGGCGTTGCCAGGGGGGGGGGGGGGGGCAGGGGGAGGCACGTCCCCCCCCCCCCCCCCGGCCAGAGCAAAAAAACAAGAAAAATTAAATAAACTAAAAACAATTTATATAAAAAAATTCCGTCTCAATGGTCTCTGCATGCTAAGCATATTACATTTATTTAAATTTACATGAATTCGATCATTTCATTTCCTCGCTCAAAATCTTATTTATGTTATACTTATACTCTTAAAACTGATTTTACATACTCAGTAAAAATGCAAAGCGCAGCAGCAGCAAATGCACACTAATGGCTGTGATTTATTTAATTCTAAAAGCACAGAAACCATAGCGTACATTTGCTGCTGCTGCGCTTTGCATTTTTGCTGCTCATGTAGTCAACTTAAAGTATTACAGTCAGTGGTTACTTCAGGGGGAGCTTCTAGAGGTCCGAGTCTCCCAAATTAATAACAAAAAGTCTGCAACGGAAACTGCGGGCTGTGCCCCAGGGAGTCTATATCCCCCCCCCCCCCCCCCCCTCCCCATAGCCTAACTTTGCCCCCTCCTGCTCAAAATCCTGGCTACGCCCCTGGTTATAGTCGACCATTATAACTTAGGAGCAGTGGGAGCCTTCTAATACGACCATCTAATTAAAACTGCTTTATATATTAGTTATAGTATAGACGACCATTGCAATTTAGTACGTCCCCATAACAAAACTTATCGTTTTACGCCTATTCTGCTTTGTTCTGGCGAAAATATTGTCAAATCGCCCGATAGAAATGTATTTCCGCTTATATAACTGGCGCCAGTATGTATAACTCAAAATCGACCAGGAGGGAGCCCCAGTCTACTTGCCTTCTCTCAACGGCTCACGTACTAACTGTTAACAGGAGATTTAGTCTGTTTGACTTCCCCATCTATAGAAAGTATAGGGGAAGTTATGTAATCAGTCAAAAATCCGATACAGAGTATTAAACGGAATTACACATGTTCAGAATTCTAGATTCCATATATTTAAAAAAAAAACTTATGTCTGTCCGTGTGTCTATGAACACGATAACTCCTGATAGAATGAATGTATCAACACGAAATTTTATATGTGAATCCGGAACTCTCTAACGACAACACCTATCGATTTTCATCCAAATCGGCCAAAGGGAAATGGGGGATTAGGGGAAAGGCATAACGCTGAAACTCTAATAACTGCCATTGTAATGAATGTATCGAAACAAAATGTTATATGTGAATTCAAAACCTCATAAGAAAGACAGAAGGGAAGGGGGGTTCAGAGGGGTTCAACTCAAAAACCCCAAAATAACGGCCCATGTAATGAATTTATAGACACAAAATTTAGTATGAGGATTTAGGAGCCAATGTAAGTCAACTATTGAATATTAGCACAAATGGACGACTGGTTTTGGAGCGGGAGCGAAAAGCTAGTTGATTAATTCCTTCTTTACATATATATATATATATATATATATATATATATATATATATATATATATATATATATAAGTCTTTTATATAAATAAAAGTTTTTCATAGTCATGCATTATGCATTAGGATACTTTGAGTTTATGAGAGGCTGCGGAAGATATATCGATGTCATTGTGCCACTAACAGGTTGATGGATTCCAGTTTGTTCTTTCTTCATTTTTACATATTATTATTCTTCTTCTCAGTTTCATGGACTTGTTACTCTCCCAATTATATTAGGTATAGGTGAAGTTACGTAATCTGTCAGAAATTCTATGTTGAATTTTCAAGCCTCTGATTCCAAAAATTTATAAACAAAAAAAAGTACTTCTTCAGCACGAATTAACTAATTTTCGTTTTTCCTGCAAATTGACTGTTTGCACTAAAAAATTATTGTTAATTTACATATGGCGTTTTTCATGCTCGCGTTTTTCGAGCTCGCCTCACCTGATTCTCTCTCCTTTTCCTCTATGTTACATTATTATTATTAATTTATAATTTCTTATTTTATTTATACTTTTTTTAATTTGTTTATGTTGTTTATTTAGTTTGTTAAACCTGCCACCTTTACCTACCATCCAAGGACCTCTCCTTCCTAAACTCGACGTTACCACTGGAGAGTGTCCGACACAAAAAAACAAAAAAAAACACTAGTATGAAACGAATTTGAGGGGGGAGAGGGAATATGATCTGTAAAAAAGTGATTGGTATAAGAGTCCTGTTATGGCCACATGGTTAATATTGTAAAAGTAATGGTCACTGACTCAATTGTATAGGGATGATCCCTTTAATACAATAAAAATTATTATTATTATTTTTTCTCCTCTTTTCGTTGAATGATTTCGTGAAACATTTATAGGTGCCTGTTCTTACGGTGTTTTGAATTTAAATATAAAATTTTATGTCGATATATTTGGGTTTTTGAGTTGAGCCCCCTCTGATCACCCAGGTTGTGAATTTACATATAAAAATTCTTGTCAATACATTTATTTTAACGGCAGTTATTATAGATTTTGTGATACATTCATGTTGGGAAGTACATAGTCGGTGATTCATCGATAATTTTTTTATATAAATTATAAGAATAGATGGAGAAGAAAAACGTTATTTTTTTTTCTATACTGTATATAGGAAAAACAGAATTGAAAATAAATAGTCCTCAATAGAAAGCAATTGGTTTGGTTTAACACATGACAGTGGGGCCAATAAATAAGGTTTGGGTGGCCATTGGCACGACATGCTGAAATAGACACGCAGGCAGTAAGTCTTCAATGGATTGGAATTTTATATCAATGAGACGAAGGAGCAAAAAGCATTCGAAAAGGAATGAACGGATCTTCACGATCTTTTGTAGAGTTACTTATTGTAACTCATGCCCGGGCTTTATTGCCTACTACCAGAGCGCTCTTTTGTCACTCTGGTGGGCATGAGCCCGACTCTATTATGATGACCATCGCTTAACGTCCCATCCGATGGACGGCCTGGTCAAGGCATGACTCGGTATATGAAAGTCACTGTCAGAATTACGCTGTACAATGAGACAAGGAAAACCGCCGATGTGAACACATTACTTTCATATACACAGTAACACCGTAACACCAGTATGAGCCACACGAGAGTGACACATGAGCACCTCTTGGTGGGGAACAGACCTCCAAGGTGTGCCTTCTGAAGGGAGTTGCTGACGGTGAGACATGTCATTGAAGATTGTCACAAGCTGGCCAAGTATCGGGAAAATAACAGCATGCCCCCAACCCTCCAAAATATATTTAGCGAGAGTATACCTAGATTCCGGAACTTAATAGAATTTTTGAAAAAGATACACATATTCATGCATATTTAGAAATGAGTGTTGAAATTCATTGAGTGGTGGTTTACTGAAGGACAGGCGTTGCGCGTTACGATGGGAAGCGCTCTGGCTCCCAAGAGGTGGCTTGCTATCCGTTGTGACAACTCTCCCTAGACTTGGTGCTAGGCTGTCTGGTTGTCCAACCCTCCACCTTTACCTACCATCCAAGGACCTCTTCTTCCTAGACTCAACGCTACCACTGGAGAGTGTCCGACACTTTTCACCATATCTTTCCGTCGCTACCACTAATCCTGTTTCGGAAATGCTAATGTCCATAGCAGCCGATGCGTAAAAAAAACAAAAAAAAAACACTAGTATGAAACGAATTTGAGGGGGGAGAGGGAGGTGGTTGGTATAAGAGTCCTGTTATGGCCACATCATATATATTTCTTATTATGTCTGTTAACATAACTTTTGACCAGAAAAATATGTTTTGCACAAATATATAAAAGAAAGATCCTGCTCCAGTCTCTGTTTGAGTCACCCCCAGGATTGGCGCACCAAGGCTGTAGTGTACAACCCCGGAACAATGCACAAGGCCTTCCTTGGTGATTCTTCACTAGCTTCAAAATGTGAGCTGGGAAAAGAGGATCACCCAGTTCATCGTGGATTTTGTGATTCCTGATAAACCAGAATGCATTTGTTGCTGTTCGGAGTATTTTCGTGTTAGTGCTCCTGGTACCAATCCAGACTGGACAGGCGTATGTTTAGAAGTGGAAGTAGAAGTGCCTTGCATAGCAGAATGGTGCATGTATGTTTAAGTGGCGTCTTTCTGTTTATGAGAGGGTAAAGTTGACTATGCTTGCTGTAGTTTTCTGTTAATGTTTAGTTGCCATGTGAGTCCTGTACAAAAAGTACTCCAAGATAGGGCACACCCACCTCCTTAGGATTACACAGAATCGACGGAAAGCGAAAGTCTTAGCTTCATTTTGAAAACCAGTGCGAAACTTGTGTCAGGGCTTCTTCGAGACGGATAGGACACTATGCTGACGTCGATCATTCTATCTTTTGTTCTCTGTTATCAAAAACAATACATTTTTCAATATGATACCAGAAGAGTGCCAGCCAACTCATTACTCTAATGTATTATTCTCCTGTATCCTCATTACTCTGGATGGAATACACGTGCTTCTTAGAAGTAATTTCTCATATTGTTCAAAGACAATATCAATTACGATAATTTTCTTTTCTTATCAAACAAAAAGCATCAATTTGGTTTGCTAATCGTCCTCTACGTTATTTTCGTCTCTCGATATATGACTCAAGCCAATTCCGTTTTATTTTTCAAATTAAATTAAGTATTTAATTATACTATCCTCTTCACTATCCCCTTGGCTTTGCGTAGTACAAGGGAATTTATGTAATCAGAAATTCGATGCCCCTTGATTCCATAAATAAAAAAAATATATTCTGTCTGAGTGTGAGTCTACGTGTATCTGTGAACACGGAAGAACGAATGCATCGACACTTATTTCATTTATGTAAATTCTAAGCTCGCTAAGGCATCTATTGATTTTCAGCCGAAGGGGAGTTGGAATTAGAAGAGAAGGCTGAACTCACAAACCATAATAACTGCCAAAAGCATGAATATATCGACACGAAATTTTATATGTGAATTCAGAACCCCCTAACAACGACACCTATTGTTTTTCAGCTGAATTGATCTAAAGGGGGGAGATTTAACATAAAAGCTCTAATAACTGCCGATAGAATCAATGTACCGACACAAACGTTTATATGTATGGCCAAAACCCCATAAGGACTACACATATAGATTTTCCGCCAAATCGGCTAAAGGGGTGGGGGGATTACGAGAAAGGCTTAACACAAAAACTCTAATAACTGCCGTTGTAATAAGAGTATCTACACAAAATTTTATATGTGACTTCAAAAACACATAAGAACGACACATCAATTTTCAGGGGAATCGGCAGAAGGTGTGCTCAACTCAAAACCCCCAACAACTGCCGCTGTAATGAATTTATCGACATGCAATTTCATATTCAAAGTCAAAACCCAATGAGGACATTAATTGTCAAAGGGAGGGGCCACAATTCAAAAACTGTAATACCTTCCGATTTAATGAATTTATCGACACACAATTTAATATGAGGATTTAGGAGCCCCTTTTTAAGTCAACTGTTGGATATTTGCGCAAATGGTCTGCAGGTAGAGCGAAAAGTTAATTAATTCGTCCTGAGGAAGTACATTTGCCAGTGATTCACCAATATTTTTTTTTTTTTTTTAATAAGGTTACCTTTTTATCAACCCTAGAATCGGAAAAAAGTAACCAACATTCATCCCAGAGAAGCGTAAGAAACAGTGTTGTTAAGATGTTTTATTGTTGTTTTTTTATACAAAATTTCTTATTTCTTTCCGTATTATTCCCCCTTTATTTATAGTTATTATTTTTTTTTTTTTTTGTGCAAGTGAAAACTAACCGGGGATGAAATGATAAGGTACTTGAATAGAAAATGTTGGACCTCTCTTGCTAATTATTGTAGACGAGCCAAAAATATCGTAGTTATATTATTATTCTATTTTTCCTAATATTATATTTGTATTACTTATTACTATTTATCCTATTATTATTTACTATTTATTAATTTTATTAGTTGTATTAATTTATCTTATCTTATTTATTACATTTATTATAGCTAGGCTCAAATCTTACGATTCACAATTAATATCTGAAATTAATTTTAGTATACCGAACCAGAAGATTACAATTATTTTGATTTAAATTTTAAAGGTCAAAGATTAATATTAATATTGATAAGATCTTTTCTTGTTCGTAAATAAAATGTATTATGTACATAGGCGAAAGTATAATTTGATTTTTAAACAAGTAATTATATTTTGTTGTCTATACTTGAACGCTAAGTGATAAATGTACTTAATTTCCTCTTTATTTGTAAATAATGACAACTACACTTAGACGGTCATCTGACCAAGAGGTCGTCTTTAGTATAAGATTTTTGATTTTCGAATTATTTGTATATGTGTATTTTATTTATCGATAAAGGAAGACTTAATACATTTTTTTTTTTTGTAGTTGCAACGACAATAATGTAATCATTTTTTTAAAAATACATTTATGAATTTAATGTTTTCTTAATTAAAAAAATTCTCCAGTTTCTTCATATTCCGCGATTGAACAAATAAATCAATTATTACTTTATTGTCCTTTACAAAAAACCTATAAATATAGAAATGTGTAATACGACATGGGATAAGATACATATTTTTTTAATATTGATTTATTTCTTATTCCCCTATACCACCAAAAAAAATGTTTTCTTCAACAAAGTCCTGGAGGAGGGCCTCAGGGCCCACAAAACTGTAGACCCGCCACTGGCTGTCAGTAACAGTTGGACTCACTCACAGTTATTATGCTACCTATTGTATACCGATATCATCTTGTCTGATTAATGAGAAAAGTTATGTTTTGTTCTGAGTTCAAATAGCCTTCATAACAAAAACAAGAATTGTTCTTATGTTTGGTATGTTCTAATGAAGATGTTTAAATATGTCCAAGCCCCCGAAGCACTAATGATTGCTGTTCCGAAGCATATTACATCCCATAGTGGAACGGCAATGTCTAGCATTAACTTGTAGATTTATAGCTCCTGTAGCCAACTCAATTACCATTAGAGCCCAACATGGGTAGAATCCTGAATCTCTCATAGCACTTAACTGTAGAAGCAACACAGAGTCACGTTAATTCACTCTTTATCTAAGCTTTATCTAAAAGTAAGCTCTCAAGATCACCCTTTCTCAAACTACGTAAAAAAATTTCAGTTTTACTTCCCTAGATATATTCTAGTTGGAGGGGAAATTTTGTATTCGGCTAGAAATTTCATGTTTTTTGGCCCCCGGATTCTAAAATTTAACAAAAAAATTAATAGATGTCGTCTTTGTTGGGCTCTGGATACAGATATAAAATTTATTGTTGATACATTCATTCTCTGGGATTTAATGTGTTCACATACACACATACATAGAGAAATAATTTTTCTTTTCATTTTCAGGTCAAAAAACATGAAATTCCGTTGAAAACTCAGCATCGAATTTCTGACCGATTACATAACTTCCCCTACCCTTCAAATGGCTGGAGATGTAAACATTTTCTCTGTTTGTGTATAAGAACATGATAACTCTCGATGAAATGAATGTATCGACACGAAATTTTATGTGTGTATCCAGAATGCCATTAGGATAACTCCCATTGATTTTTAACGAAATCAGCCAATGGTAAGAGGAGGATTGGGGGGAGGGGCTTAACACACAAAAGCACTAATAACTGCCAATGTACAAAATTACTATGAGGTTTCAGAAGTCCCTAGTAGGAAACTTGATTTTCAGCCCAAACGATTGGTTTTGGAGGGAGAGAGAAAACTATTAATTCGTTCAGGGAAGTACATTGCCGTTGATCCAACGACGAATGTTTGTTGGTATAAAGACGATTGTGTGTTTTCTCCTCAAGTTGGTGTTTGTCAAATTTTATTTTGGACTGGGCGGATCATTAAGTGTGTACAATTGGAATGAGGTGTAACTCACTTTTGTGTAGATTATTTATTAAGTTCTATAGCGTAGATTAAGTTAAGAGTAGAAGAAGTAGGTCTGTGACTGTATCTACTATAGTATGAATTTGTTCGGAGGCCTTTCATCCATTTGTAGAAGTTTCCCAGTAGAAAACTGGATCCATCATTTTCCCATTCATGATGTCCGTCTCTTAGCAAGGGTCATTGTTGATGTTTTCAGTTATTGACAATGCCCTGGGTTACCCCTATTCTACTTTTTTATACGGTCCCAACAGATTTAGTTGTCCTTCTCCTTTTCATGCGTCTCTTCACATTGTGCCCTCAATGCAATCTTTCTTCTTATTACTGTCTCACAAATAACATTATTTCCTACACATTACAGTTAACGTCTTTAAAAAAATCAATATTTTACTAGAATGTGTTAACAGTTTAATCTACTTTTTAATAAATTTAAAATGGAATCTAGGACATTGAAATACAGTGGCGGGTTTATAATTTTGGAGCCCTACAGAAGTTTATGGAGAATTTTTTTTTTTGATGAGGGGTGGGGTTTGGCAAGAAGTAAATAAATACTAAAAAATATGTATTATATATTATCCTGTATTGTACACTTTCCTATACTTATATTTTTTTCTTTGTATTAATAACGGTTTGGTAGTAATAATGAGCATATACCAATAATTTTAGTATTTATTCCAAACAATAATACAATATAACTTTTTATTTGGGGGCCATGGTGGCCGTGCGGGCTAGAGCGTAGGGCTTTGGTCGCATGGTCTCACCATGGTTTGCGGGTTCGAATCCCGTCCGGGAGTGAGTTTTATTTCGTAGATAGAACTCCCTCCCGGGGCCATGGATGTCTTAAATAATTATACATAACACATTGACATGGCTAATATGCACCGTTCATAAAGCCAAAAGAAAAAAACAAAAAGAAAAAAAAAAAAAAAAAAAAAAACTTTTTAT
Organism: Aradus depressus; assembly: GCA_963662175.1. Classification (NCBI taxonomy): domain Eukaryota; kingdom Metazoa; phylum Arthropoda; class Insecta; order Hemiptera; family Aradidae; genus Aradus; species Aradus depressus. The sequence goes on from OY759215.1 coordinate 15,494,734, forward strand.
TTATAATTATTTACACATTTTTATCCACAATTTTGACAACACAGTTTGGGCTTCCACAACTTCTCGAACACTGTAACTTTGAATCTCTCTTTTTTACTCACTAACTATATTTTTAAATCATATGTGATTAATTTTTTTTTTTTTTTTTTTACTTTTATTTATTTTACTATCTGTACAAACAATAACAATAAGCAGAAATGATGATTAAGAAGACATGATAAAATAATGAGTAATACAAAATATTTAAAACATAATAAGAAGCAAAAAAAATAAATGAATAATACAAAATAGTAGCAAAATGTGATTAATTATATTTTTTATTCTCAAGATTATGTAATTTTAACCAAAAACGTCTGCATATAAAAAGATGTTAAAAATTAAATTTTGAGAAAAATGTCCGTTGATCTACATACTGCTAGGGGGGAGGATCTCCCCCATATAAATAATATTTATATTAACTTGAAGTACCTGGGGTAGGATGGGTAGTTCAACAATAATGTTGATACGAGCTAGACAGACTTATGTATGTTGAACCTTATTATTGTTGAACCTTGTGTTGACGATGGCGTAATCCGAAACCGATATACATTCATGAATATTTTTGTGGTATTAGACTTTTTAATTTTATTTATTAGTATTTCCACTATATCGACACAAAACTCAAAAAAAGTATTCAGACACTTTTCTATAAGTACAACCTTAAACATCCCTTGATTTAGTGTACAAAGTAGCGATGACTTATGACAAGGAACGTCTAGTTTCATTGCGAAATATTGGTAGTGAATTTCGTCCATAATTGTATTCATGCAAATATTTTACACTAAAACTTAAAACTAAAGACAAGTTTTCAATCAGATAAGAAAATTGCAAATTTTTTATATTCTTTCTTCTTTATGTTGGGCCTCATTGTGGATGTTCTTGGTCTGATGCACATAATGGGTTTCAGACGATGCAGCTACCCCAGGCCAGGTTTTATCGAGGGCGAGACTGTATAAAAAGTATGAAAATAGATTGGTTCATTTAATATACAGCCAACTAGTTTCTTTAAACTGAGGAGATCTGAAGATTCTCTTCCTTGTTAGTATTCTAGACTCGTTTTCAAAATCTAACCTTTTCTAGATGGATCTAGTTTATACCCAAATAGAGATACATGGCCAACCTATATATATCACACCTCTGATCGAAAAATAAAATTTAACACATTATTTTAAATTTATGTTTAAATTTTCAGACAGGAACACTTTTACCTTTTAGAGGATTGACTGCATCTGGGCAACGTAAAAATAAACGAGATTAAATCGCTTCATATAAATTCGTCTTGAGGCGTGGTGACTGCCTAACTGTATGGCTGAATAACGTCCCTCTGAAACATGTCGAAGACGTACGTCACTTGGGGCTCTCCATATTCAGACGACTTGGAATAAACACGTTACTCGACAGAAAATAATATGACGATTTGGCCTGCTCAAAAAACTACTAACCAATTTCAACTTTGTCTCAACCACAAAGTGACTGTTTACAAAACCAGTATTATTCAGATCTATCAGCGTTCAGTTCTGTGAACGCGCCATAAGAATTTAAGCTATTCAAAATAAAATTCGTCGAACAATCACACAGTGCCCATACTACGTCTCGAACATGACATTACACCGCGATCTTGACTTATCATTCTTAAAATGAAGTCAGACAACTATACACGAATGTGTATGGAGATTTTTCTATAAAAGGAAGATTCTGATTGACAGAAGGAATAGTTAACCTAAAGAACTCATGTATTAGACGATACTTAACTTTTTTCTTTTTTTTTTTTTGCAGAGGTATTGTGGAACACCTAATAAAAAATAAAGGAAAATGTATGTTTTTTTTTTTTTTTTAATACTGTCTATTTCACAAAAATATATATAATATGAGAGTACTTATGTGTCACCACTTAACAAATATGTACTGAGTATGCCTGAAGATGCTAGCAATAGGTACCGAATGTACTCCCATATTATATATATTTTGTGAAATAGACTATATTCTTTAAAAAACATACGTTTTTCTTTATTTATAACAATTAGGGGAAGAGCAGGCTCGGAAAAAAAAACAAAAAAACTTTTGGTGGCTAGTATTGGATCAGATTCTCAAGCAAGTTACTTGACTATGATATCACAGTTTAGGTGACGCCGCTTTTTTCTTTCCAGTCGAGCCATGGTAGAGAATTAGATTAACATGTGATCCCGCTGAGGTTTATCAATACTGATGAGTTTCCATTGATATCGAACAATCAATGTGGTATCACCCGTTATAAGGACTAGGATTATTTAAGCCGATCATATAGGATTTTTGTACTAATTTCATTGTTGTTCACTGCAAAACATCTTCTTTACTCCCCTGTCTGTTAGCTCTAGTCAGTTTTCACTGTTTGGAGGGCTAGAATTCTAAATGGTGTAGGCTATTACAATATGTATTTTTCTTTTCTATTAACTCAACATGGTTTGGAGAATAATAACATTGGAGAGTAAATATGAAGATGGCTGATGTAGTGAGAAGTGATTATTTCGCAGGATGTCAATTATAAGGTAGTCTGACCTCTCACAGATTGGGGGTGGCTGGTGTGTTCTGCCGTACTTCCCCAGACTCTCTGAGAAATTATCTCGGATAATAAAGGGAGATGATGTGAATGTGGGTTTCAAAAGTAGGACTTCTCTTAAGGGGATGCTCTCAAAAACCAAAGATCGTGTGGACCTCCCTGACAAATCCGGCGTGTACAGGATTACTTGTAAAGACTGTGAATGTTTTTATCTTGGGCAGACGGGCCGGAAGCTGAGGACTAGAGTGAGGGAGCATTTGAGGAGGGGCGACTCTGAATTTTTCCAACACCTCCAGAACACAGGACATGAGGCCGGTTCAGTCTCATTACTGCATCATGTCCAAAAAGGTAGAAAGATGGATACATTGGAAAGTATCGAAATCAAATTGGAAAGGAGGAAGAGAGAGTCCCCCCTCCTCAACTCTAGAGAGGGGATGGGAGGTTTGTCCTGTCTCACCTACACCGTTCTCCCAGTTGTGACTCAGATGGTGGACAGGAATAACTCGTCTGTCCCCATCCATGATATTTTAAATTGTTAATGTTTGTTGTAGATTTTTATTTATTTATTTTGATTATTTAGTTTATTCAAATTTTTTATCAGGTATGTTTTATCAAAAATTGTGTTTTTAATTATTTATTTGCTATTTATATTACATATTAAGGATGGTTCTTTTGTAGACTGCCTGATGATGAGGGAAACCTTGAAAGCCGGCTAGCTTACTTAAATAAAAAATCTGTGAGAGGTCAGACTACCTTATATTTGACATCCTGCGAAATTGGAGAGTAATAAATAGTAAATTTAGACTATATCATAAACTTATATTCTAATTTTCTCTTTTATGTGGTCAGTTGTGGTTATTTTTGTCTTTGTGGTCATTTTCATGAATATTTTTTAATAAAAGTAAAATTCCTTGGTGTCAGATAAGAAACAAATAGAATAATAAAAAGTGAGTTTCAGGTTATGTTTTGTGTTTTTATATCTCCCATCAACTTTTTGCATTATTCTCTATGTTTATTTTTAATGAAGTACCTACCCTATTTTACGGTCCAGATTTAAGATGTTAGATTGTTTTTATTTAATGTCTTTCTTGTTTTGTTTTTTAAACAAAAATTGGATGTAATGAAAGATGTTATTTGTTTATGAGCTAAGTTTTGTTTATGTTCTGAGAAATGTAGGTTAGGTTAGGTTTTATGACTCATGCCCGGGCTTTAACTACGAGGTCATATCGCCTACTACCAGAGCGTTCTTTCGTCACTCTGGTGGACATGAGCCCGACTACTGTGGGAGTCCTAAATTTTGCCTACCCTAAGTTTTTATTTATCTAGGGCAGGGGTCTTTAACGAGTACCTGACATCGTACAGGCTCGGGACCATCGCTTAACGTCCCATCCGAAGAAATGTATATATTTATTTAATCGACAGCTCGAAAATAAATAATATAAAAACCAAATGATAAAAACTTCGAAGCTGAGAAATGGGAACATATCGTGGAAACTTGTGGTAGATAAAATAAACTTATTTTTGAAATATTGTTTATTCCACACAAACTGTATACAGTATCATTGTACACGCCGGGTGTATGTATAACTGATAAAAGTGGACTGTATATAAAAAAAGGTAAAAATGAAAGCATGGCCTCTACTCACGGCATGGGTGAACGAGGTCAAGGTTAGGTGATGGACCAGGTTAGATGGTCAACAATTGATGTTCGACAGATCAAGTCAGATGATCAACAACTACTGATGAGTTCAGGTCCGCTCCTCTCCTCATAGATAGATTGCGCTAGCTGCGCTAGTGGCGCTGCGATGTACACTCACTACAAGGCAGGGGAGGGGGGGGGGGGGGAAGGAATAGGGAAATGCCAGGCCTCAACATACCCCCCACCGAAATCACGCTTGGGATTTCTAGTCAAATAATAAGTACAAAAAAATAAAAGAATTCTTTCAAAAATAAAAAAATAACCACCGGCGGTTAGATGAAAGAAATAAAAAACAGGGAAAGTAGGAAAAGGAAAGGAAAGGAAAGGAAAGGAGGAAGGAAGAATTGGGAATTACGGTGTAGGCAGGGGACAGAGCTTCACCACAGGGCGAAGATAGGTCCCATGAGAGGTGCGAACAGTAGCAACTCTCACTACACCGTCCTGTCCTCGGTGAACCTCCAGCACTCTTCCGAGACGCCACTGCAGGGGCGGAGTCTTCGCCTCGACAAGCAGAACCAGATCGCCAATCTTCAGATCTGGTGGGGCGGTGAACCATTTGCATCTCTGCTGGAGGGTATGCAAATAATCGCGGGACCACCGAATCCAGAAATGCTGACTGGAGCGCAGGATCAGTTGCCATCGGTTGAGGTGGTTCATTTGGAGTTCTTGAATGTTGTGCTCCGGTACGGCTAGAAGGGGGGCCCCAATAAGGAAATGTCCTGGCGTCAATACATCGGTTTCACTGGGATCCGTTGAGAGGGAACACAGCGGACGTGAATTGAGCATCGCCTCAATCTTGGAGAAAAGTGTGGTGTACTCCTCAAACGTGAGGGCTTGGTCCCTCACAACCCTGTTCAGGTGTAATTTCGCCGACTTAATACCGGCTTCCCATAGACCCCCGAAGTGAGGAGCGGACGGAGGGTTAAAATGCCATTGAATATTTCTCTGATGGAGATAGTCCGCTATGGACGGGTTTGACGTCCGTATGACTTGGTAGAGGTCTCCAAGATAACGACTGGCTCCAAGAAAATTCGTTCCACAGTCAGTATATATGTTGTGGCAAAGTCCACGCCGCGCCACAAATCGATCCAGGGATGCTAGAAAGGCACTAGTAGATAAGTCTGAAACGACTTCGAGATGAACCGCCTTCGTCGAGAAGCAAACGAATAGGCACAAATAACACTTAGACGTCCTTGCATTGCGCCGCTTGCTTTCCTTTATTATGAAAGGACCTCCGAAATCTATACCGACGTTTATAAAGGGTCGTGCCTGGGTTACCCGAGGTTGTGGGAGATCTCCCATGAGAGGTAAGACTGGTGAAGCTTTCGACCTGAAGCAGACGAGGCATTTTGACAGTCGAGATCTGATGGCCTTCCTGGCAGATAGTATCCAATATTGCCGACTTACCAAAGATTGCACAGCCCGCGGACCTGCGTGCAAGTACTTTAAATGGTAATAGTCAATCAGCAACGTGCTCAGATGGCTCGAGTTGGGTAATATGACCGGATAAATAGAGGCTTCAGGGAGTGAGGCGTGTTTCAGTCTACCCCCCACCCTCAAAAGACCCACGGAGTCGACGAACGGATGGAGGCGTTGAATGGAAGCGTGACAATCCTGATTTTTCGAAATCGCTAAAAGCTCCTGCTGAAAATGTTCTAGCTGGACGCCTCTAATAATGAAGGTCAGAGCATTATTAAGTTCCAAACAGGTCAACGGGCCTCGACATCGTTGATCAGATGGCAATCTGAGATTAGATTTGAACCGCAAACACCAAGCTGTTACTCGTTGGAGTGTTGAAAGAGAGGAATACTTCTCTAATATGTCCCAAGAACTGCATGAGGTTTGGACAAACGAGTTAACAGTGGTTAAATTCTTCAGCTCGGGAAGATGAGGTGGCAAGTCAAAAGGTGAATAAATCGGCCAATTAGAAGAGTGTGAAGTGAGCCATGGAGGCCCTGTCCACCACAGATGATGTTTCACGAGGTGTTTGGGCTGCAATCCTCGAGAAGCACAGTCTGCCGGATTTAATTCGGAGGGTACGTGATGCCACGAAGTAGGTGAGAGTGTTTCAAGAATAAGAGTAACTCTAGTGGCAACGTATGTTTTCAAGAGATGGGGTGATGTCTTTAGCCATGACAAGACAGTCGTAGAATCCGTTAAGGCAAAGATACTAGACAGAGTCATGACATTTTCAAATGTTGACAAGAGAAATTTCAAAAGTTTAGTAAGAAGCAAGGCTCCACACAACTCTAACCGAGGTACAGTTAATGTCTTGAGGGGAGCTACCTTGGACTTCGCCATAAGGAGATGGCTTGTGCTATTAGTTTCTCCAACAGTAACTAGATACACCACTGCGCAGTACCCACGCTCTGACGCATCACAGAATCCAACTAAACAGGTTGACGTGCTGTTTGGCTGTAGTATATAGCGTGGAATCTGAATACTAGATAGATGATGCAACTGCTCGCAGTAAGAAGTCCATTCATCTGTCAAGTAGGAAGGCACCTGTTCATCCCATCCGATCCCTAGACGCCAAAGATGTTGTATGAGGCACTTGGATCTGAAAATAACTGGAGACAGCCAGCCGAGAGGGTCGTATGTACGAGCAATATGCGAAAGTATTGACCTCTTGGTGCATGTAGGTTGGATCTCAGCCAGATCGTAGGAAAACGCATCGGTGGTGGCGTTCCACTGCAGACCTAGTACCTTTATCACTTCATGGCCGTCAGGATCAAATGATAATGGTGTCTCATGGTGATCGTTTGGGATGTCACGAATCAGTTCGGGGCAGTTGCTGCTCCATTTGCGAAGATGAAATCCTCCAGCCTGAAACAAGTTGATAAGGTCTCGTTTGAGGTTCTGGGCGTCCTCCACGGTAGAAGCTCCAGTGAGGACATCATCAATGTAAACATCCTGCAATAGGACCTTGGCGGCTTGAGGGAATCGCGCACCTTCGTCGTTGGCGAGTTGTTGAAGAGTACGAAGAGCGAGATACGGTGACGCAGAAAGGCCATAGGTAACAGTATTGAGTTCATACTCCTTGACGGGCTCCTCAGGGGACCGTCGCCACAAGATGTGTTGATTCAACCTGTCTTCTGGACGGATTATGATCTGCCGGTACATTTTAGATATATCTGAAGTGAAAACATAAGGATGTAATCGAAAACGAGAAATAATATCAACAATGTCCCGTTGCAATTTGGGACCAGTTAAGAGTAAGCTGTTTAATGATGGCTGGTTAGAAGACTTACAAGAGGCATCAAACACCACTCTTAATTTAGTCGTAGAACTAGAGATTTTACAAACAGCATGGTGCGGTATAAAATAAGATTGGGGGTTACCAAGACGAGAATATTCAGGCACCTGGGTCATGTGACCAAGTGTTTCATATTCGTCGAGAAAATCTTGGTAAGCTCGCTTGAGGTCAAGATGTCGGGCAAGGCGACGTTCCACAGCGAACAAGCGAGTCAGCGCAGAGCTGTAAGAGCTTCCAGTCCATGTTGGGAGTCTGGAAGTTGAGAAGGGCAAAGGCACAACATAACGTCCATCGGTTTGTCTGTAATGTAAATTAGTAAAAATCTCCTCACACCTCATATTATCCTCATTGATTATTGGCAGCGTAGGAGGTTCTTCGCTTTCCCAAAAATGTTTCAAAATTTCGTCCAACTGAAAATTGTAGGTAGAATGAAGAGATGTCACAGGGGAAGATGGCGAAGAGCAAGGTTCGATCTTTCCTGTGATAACCCACCCAAAAATGCTGTGCAAGGCAGCAGGGTATTCTGACCCTGGTACAATTCGTTGACCATCGTAGACATGAGGAAAAAGGTCGGCGGCTATGAGGAAATCAACTGGAGCTGACGTACAGAAGTTCGGATCAGCTAATGGCAGGTGCTTAAACTTATCATAAATATTACAAGGAATACTTGTACCTGGCATGTTAGATGTGATTTCAGGTAATATGACTGCCTCCACTTGGAACTGCGGTTGGTCAGAATCTCGAGGCTTGATGCGACAACTGGTCATCCCTTTAGTGTCACCTACAATATGCTGACCTAGGCCTACAACAGGGAAATTACATTTTTTAATACGTAACCCCAAACGTTGTACACATGCTGCCGTGACGAAAGATGTTTGCGCCCCAGAATCGATCAATACTCGGATGATCTGATACTCACCTAGATAGTCCTGTATATGTACTAAAGCAGTACCTAATAACACAGTTTTGAAGCTTGTTTGAGACTGTGGATTATAGGCATGTAAAGCTGCATCAGCTGCCGCATTGCTGGGCTCAGAAGACTTCATAGTGGTATTGAATCTAGATGGGTAACTACTGGAATGTAAATAAGTGTGATGGCGAGCACCGCATGTGAGGCATGATGTCATGGAAGAGCATCTAGGCTGTAAGTGGGTCCCTTTAAGACAATTGAAACACAGCCTGAGGGCTTGAACCCGTTCTTGGCGCTGATGTGGCTTCAATTGAAGAAAGTCAGGACACTTATAAATAGTATGATGAAGTTTGCAGACAGGGCAGGCATTAGTAGGCGACTGCGCTGATGTCGATACAAATCCTCGTTTGGCGAGCCTATTGTCTGGTAATAAAGTCTTCTTCCCAACAGAAAATTGAATCCTAGGGTTCAGTTTGATCTGCTGAGTGGTCTGGGAGACCTCCAAAATATGAGTCTGGTGCTGTATGTATGTCACAAGATTATTCCAAGTTGGAATTTCTTGATTGATATGATGGCGCTCAAAATTCTTTTTTGTCTCATAAGGCAGGCTGCGCAAGGCAACATGCATCAATATAAAACCAGGCAGGTCTACAATTTCTAAATTATGTAAGGCGGTAGCGGCCTCACAAAATACCTCCAAAAATTGATTAAGACTCTCTGGTGACTCAGTGTGAAGAGGACGAAAATTGAATATAGTTTCTAATATGTCCGCACCGAGTATTCTTTTATTCTGATACTTGTTCAGGAGAGCGGCCCAAACTATGGGATAGTTGGCCTCACTGATGGGCAAGGTTCTAACCACAGACAAGGCTGGGCCAGAAACTGACAAAATCAGATAATGAAACTTTTCCACAGCGGTGATGGCAGGATTCTCATGGATGAGACATTTGAATTGTTCATAAAAGGGGGTCCACCCCTTGAGAGATCCGTCGAAAGTCGGCAGTGACAATTTGGGTAGCCGAGGTTGGACTGCCTTTACTGTCTGTTCTACGGAACACTGAGCCGGCTTGAGCAAGTTTCCAGCTGCTGTTTTGATGGCATAATACATCTCCTCAAAGGCCTCCAAATTTTGATAGGAGGGCACATGATCCGGATCCAGGGTGATCTCCAAGTCATTGATATGCTCCACCAGGTCTTGGAAACCTGAGCGGATCTCCTCTATATCTTCATACCGACTTTTGAAAATCGCGATCTTACTTTGATCACTGCCCGCAGCAACGGACGCATCATATAATAGCTGCAGCTTTCGAAACTTATTCTCCTTCTTGGCTACAAAACGTTTTAACTGGGACTCTGTCTTCATTGTTTTTGGCATGGAGAGGAAAAAAATATATATATATGTATATATATGTATACAATGAAGAAAATGTAAACGATATTTCGTAAAATATAAAATGTACGAAATAGAAATAACGTAAATAATATTTCCTCAAATATATATATACGTAAGAGTATATGGTGAAGGAAAGGATTATATGGTGAAGAAAAGGTAAACAATATTTCGTAAAGGATAAAACGTAAGATAGAAAACGTAAATAATACTTCCTAAGGTACCTATAAGATATAATTGTATAAGGTAAAGAAAGGTACACTTTGAAAAAAAAATGAAATTAACTATTCCCAATTTTTCAAAAAAAAAGTTTAAATAAAAATGATTAAAAACTTTGAAAATAACTTAATATTTTTATAGGACTGTTTTGATCCGGCGGCGTAGGACCAATATGTACACGCCGGGTGTATGTATAACTGATAAAAGTGGACTGTATATAAAAAAAGGTAAAAATGAAAGCATGGCCTCTACTCACGGCATGGGTGAACGAGGTCAAGGTTAGGTGATGGACCAGGTTAGATGGTCAACAATTGATGTTCGACAGATCAAGTCAGATGATCAACAACTACTGATGAGTTCAGGTCCGCTCCTCTCCTCATAGATAGATTGCGCTAGCTGCGCTAGTGGCGCTGCGATGTACACTCACTACAAGGCAGGGGAGGGGGGGGGGGGGGGGGGAAGGAATAGGGAAATGCCAGGCCTCAACAATCATGAAGGTTTCTATTTTACAATATCGATAATCATATAATTACAATATAATCACAATTAGAAAATCCTGAATAATTATAGAATATTGAATTTTTTTACGGCTCTCTTATTACTTAAAATTATTGACAATAATTCAAAACGATTTTTCACACTTGCAAGAATAGTTATAACCTCACGTGGCATTTTTCTTGACCATTTCATAAGATTAATACCGTACCATATTTTCTGGGGGTGTGAGAGAAGATGTTTACACGTTGAAAGTTTTATAAAATAAAATAATAATTAAGTAAACAATAGTCTTTTAGTTTTCTTTAACTTCAAACTGGGCAGAACAGACAAATAAATATCAGGAAGCTTCTGTTCATCTGAAGCCATTAGTAAATTGTCCAGATGTGTCTGTTGCTGAGAGACATCTATCGGAACATCTCTCAAATAGCTAGCCAGGTATTTAACTCTAATCACTAACACGCTTTTCTTATCTTTGAAATAACTAAAATATTTTAGATAGTTATTAATTAATCAACTAAGTATTTGCTCTCCCTAAAAAATCAATTGTTCGTTTGGCCTAAAAATCAATAGTTACAAAGACTATAATAAAATATTCATTATGGATATATTTAAATTTAAGTACCCCACTTGTCGTGTGTGTTCCTCTTTTCCGGAACAACCCATTGACTTCAAAATATTAAAATTTACTGAATATAAAAATATAAATTAAATTGGGATGCCAGACCGGATTAGTTTTTGAAGAAAACTCCTCAATCAAATTATTATCTATTTAGGTTAGTAACGTTTTGTATCCATTTATCTATTCTAATTCAAAGATATGTGGATTCGAGAGCTGTACAGTTCGAGTAGTTATATAAATATTTAATTAAAAATCAAAATGAAGTGAAGAACGTAGAAAATATAAAATACATTTATCATTGGACCCAGTCCAATCTCATATGACCAAATACAATTTAGAAAACCCCTATTTAGAACCCCTAAATATCAATATGTTCTTTCATTAGTACCCCTGATGATGGTGACTGCTGTTATAAAAATATTTATTTCCGTTAAACGATACATGGTAATAGGATAAGTCATACGAATGTATACATTAAGATAGCTTATAAATCAGATATATAAACATATATTAACTAATGGAGTCTGACACACATGTATTAGAATTAACAATACTATTTTTTTTAAAAATGAGATTAATAAATAATTAATACAAAAATAATAAAATTAAGATAATAATTGTTTATAACTTTTCCAGAAGAATCTTTATGACGACATTTTGGGACGTTCTTATGTCCCTTTATCAGGTCACAATGTGTGAAATTAAGAGAAGAGAAAGAAAACAGAATAGCAACAACAATTATAAGAAATAAAAAAATACTTCATATTTTGTGGAATGGTTCCTCTCTGCTCCCCCATCCCTTCGGCTCATTCCGCTGAAAATTAATAGTTGTCGCCCTTATAGGGTTTTCAGTTTCCATATGAAACATCTTGTCAATAGATACATTACAACGGTAGTTATTATAGTTTTTGTGTTAAGACTTCCCCCTAATCCCTTCCTTCCGTTTGAGCACTTTGGCTGAAAATTAATAGATGTTGCCCTTATGTAGTACTAAATACACATGATAAAATTTAATGTCGATTCCTTATTCTATCGATAGTTGTCGTGTTCTTAGACATGAAATTCCTGTGAATCTCAATATCGATATGACCGATTACATAATTTCCCCTATACTTAGTATAGCTGGCGTAGTAAAACAGAAAATAGTGTAAGGTGCGGGTTTATTCACCAAGAGGCAGTAGGCGGATATGACGTAGTTAAAAGCCCGGGCATGTGTAACTATAATGTTACTTGTGCATTTACCATTTCTACTTATTATAATGTGGGTGGTTAGATTCTGGTGTCGGGAGAAGGTAGTACAGGATTTTAATAGAATGGAGGGCGCAACTCACCAGCACACTTGACGAGAAATGAGCACAAGAAGGGCGCAACTCACAGGATACCATCATCAGACTAAGTACCTTTATACAACGGGAGTCCTCACCAGCACACTTGGCGAGGAATGATCTCAAGAAGGGCGCAACTCACAGGACACCATCATCAGACTAATACCTTTATACAACGGGAGTCCTCACCAGCTCACTTGGCAAAAAATGAGCACAACAAGGGCGCAACTCACAGGACACCATCATCAGACTAAGTACCTTTATACAACGGGAGTCCTCACCAGCTCACTTGGCAAAAAATGAGCACAACAAGGGCGCAACTCACAGGACACCAACATCAGACTAAGTACCTTTATACAACGGGAGTCCTCACCAGCTCACTTGGCAAAAAATGAGCACAACAAGGGCGCAACTCACAGGACACCATCATCAGACTAAGTACCTTTATACAACTGGAGTCCTCACCAGCACACTTGGCGAGAAATGAACTCAAGAAGGGCGCAGCTCACAGGACACCATCATCAGACTAAGTACCTTTTTACAACGGGAGTTCTCACCAGCACACTTGGCATGGAATGAGCTCAAGAAGGGCGCAACTCACAGGACACCATCATCAGACTAAGTACCTTTATACAACGGGAGTCCTCACCAGCACACTTGGCGAGGAATGAGCTCAAGAATATGAGCCTCCTCTCGCTCTCTGTATGGAGCTTTTACGAGGCTCTTTTACGGCTTTGGATCGGAGATAACACAGCCCAAAACAATGGATCGGAGATATAAGACTACGGAGCCCTCCTCGACTTTATTAAAGGAACGACTCTTCTCAGTCATAAGAATCCCCACAAAGTGTAATCTATAATCCGTCGTGTTCTTGTTTCATACACAGCAAGGGCGTGCACTTATGGCGTAAGGGGATGAGTTTGTCCCATACTCGTAAAACCCGTTTCCACAGATTTTTTATTTTGAAAATGTATTGGTAAGAAATAAATGTTGAAAGCGTGGAAAATTATTATTAGTATTTTGGAAAGATTCTTTATGTGATCAGATGGCAATATATCGCAGAAAAAATATGTGATGTGACGATTACAGGACTTTCTTATACCAACCACGATTACAGATCATTCTCTCTCTCTCCCCCTCCTCCTTCTCAGAATCATTTCATACTGGTATTAATGGACCTATGAAAGTAAAAAAAAAAGTTGGCGTTAGCGGTATTGTTTTGTTTCATTGTACAGCGTCCTGAGAGACATTCTTATACCCAGTAATGCCTTGAGCACGCCGTCCTTCGGATGGGACGTTAAGTGTTGGTCCCGAACGTGTACGATGTCAGAATTGGGCATGAGTCATAATAACTAACTATACACCAATTAATAACTAATACATTTAATATATTCGTATCGATATAATATTTAGTATCTGGATTCATAAGCCCGTATCTGAGTTATTCAACTATTAATTTTTAGCCCAAGCGATCGGTTTTGGAGGAAGAGCAAAAACTTAAAATTCGTACGAAAACTTGTATTTCATATAAAATATGTATTTTAGTTTTCTCTACAAATATTACTTGAAATCATTTTTCATTAGGTCATAAATATTTTGTAAAATGTCCTCAGAGGGCCCCGGAGTACACTGGTCTCAATTTTCGTTCGATTTCGGCCAAAATCTAAAGCACATGTGATCCTTCATTTCAAATCGCTACAACTGCGTTTGCGGTAGAGCGCTCACAACTGAAACTGTCAATATATATAACCCGTTCGGAGATCCCAACCACCTCAACTTCTCACCTCCCCTCATTCGGGGGTTGTTAACTTGTAAGAAAAGAGAGCCATACCAAATTGGACACCCCCGTGCGCCGTTCCCTCAAAAGCCCATGTTAATTCAGTTAGAGGCAGAATATACAATAATATACATTTCGGTTAATTTTATGTTATATTTTTTTTCTAGCTGGTTACCCGGCATTAACATTGCGTTATATAACATTACATGAAGCTGATTACGTGCGATACCCGCCAACATGCAAGATTCGCCCCCCGTCATGGGGACTGCCCTCCTGTATTCATTGAAAACCAGTCTATATTTGACATACATATTGACTTCTGAGTCCTCACGCTAAATTCTGTGTTTATACATTCAATATATCGGCAGTAATTAGGATTTTTAAATTGAGCCCGCTCTGATCCCCCCCCCCCCCCCCCCCCCCCTTCTTTCGCTCGACTCCTCTGAAAATTAATAGGTGTCGTCTGAATAAACTCCACTGGTGTATTGTTTTGCGATGAGCGCTCTGGTAGTAGGCGATATGACCTCGTAGTTCAAGCCCGGCCATGAGTAATAACAACTAACTCTCTTGTTCGCACACCAGGCCAACACTTAAATAAACTCCACTGGTGTAATGTTTTGTCCGGATAATATATCTTAATAAGCGGTGGTGTGTATGGCTCAGAGATAAGCAACTCAAATAAATATTTATCACTTGGCTGGCTGTATATCTTAGTCTGATGTGCCTTCGCTACTAACTCCCTCCAACAGAGCCCCGGGCCCCGGTCTTTTCAACACAGTCTACCTCTATGCAAATAAAGGAGGGACCACGACTCGACTCCAAAACATTGCTTGAGATTCATCTCATGAAGAATTCTGTGATAATAGGACTGTGGGGTGGGGAGGGGGGTTCATCTCAGCGCCCCCCCCCCCCCCCCCCCTGATGGATCCTCTGAATTTAAATCAACCACAACTTGTTATCCACCACGGCAAGATAAATGGATTTATCTTTTAATTAAAGTCTTGTTTATGATTTCTTGACAATGATGGCATATTCACTATAGAAAATAAAATTTTTATTTTAGTTATAAAAAAAAAAATCCTCGGTGAATTAGCATCAATGTACCTCCCCAACATGCATTAATGATCTAAGTTTTCGCTCTCTCTCTGAACCCAATTTACTGATTTAAACATCAATAGTTGTCTTAGTCAGGGACTTCTGAATCATCACGCTAAACGTCGTCATACATCGATAGTTATTACAGTTTTTGAATCCCCGCCTCTCAACCCTTACTTCTCATTGACCGATTTGGTTGTAAATTGATAGATATAGTCCTTATTGGATTTTGGAAAATATTGATATATTTGCATTGAGCCCCCCTCCCCTCCCTCTTAATCCTGCCCTCCCATTTTTGCGTAAATGAAAACGTATATAAACTAAATACTACTGAATAAAACACTTAGAACGAGTCAAAAAATTCCAATATATTTATATAACAGACACAATATATTTCGCTAGTTAGAGCATTGTCAAGTGTACAGAATACAGACTTACGACTGGTGATAATATTTTGAAAAAGTGACATGACTGGTGGTGATTTTTTCAAACTATTACCACCAGTCATAAGTCTGTATTCTGTACACTTGACAATGCTCTAACCAGCGAAATATATTAATTTTTTATATAAATATAGTGGAATTTTTTGACTAATTCTAAGTGTTTTCAGTAGTATTTACAATGAACTTCCACAAGATCTCTAGTATATAAACTAAGTTTCAAAATTACATTTTAGAACGGTTTTGGCACGTAATTAGTTATTTATTACACAATGTTATTGGGTTTTAACTACGAGGTCATATCGCCTACTACCATAGCGCTCATCTGGTATACATGAGCCTGACTCTACTGCGGGAGTCCTAAATTTTGCCTATCTAGGTTTTTTCACTTAGGGTAAGGGTGTGTAACGAGTACCTGACATTGCACAGGCTCAAGACCATTGCTTAACGTCCCGCCGAAGGACGACATGATCAAGGATTTTTCATCTCTCAGATAAAAAACCTAAGGGCCTGAACTACTGGCAAGTATCTCGCAAACCGGGCAACCTAAAAAAAATAGTAACTCATATATAATGTGCCTTTTAGTTTTATCTAAGTTTTATTCGCAGAGATTTTTTATTAGGTCATAAATATAAGCGATATATTTTTAAATGTACTTTGGCCTCGAAGTAAAGAGGTTTCAATTTCAATATCGTAGCACACGTGACGTCTCCATATCAAATTTGAAGTTCATAGCTGCAATCGTTTCTGAGTTACGACGCTCACAAAGTTCCAATCGCATAGGCAGACATTATCGCAAAAATAGCCAATATGAATAATATTAAATATAAAAATGAATAAATGAAATAATAAATTAAAAGAACCTTAAAAGGGGAGGGGTTGAGAGGGGGGGGGGGGGGGGGGGGGGACTGTAGGTAGAGACAGCGCTTCAACCTAAATTTTTTTCAAATATGTGTTGAGTTTGTTCTGGGGAAGTACTTTGCCGGTGATTCACCGACATGTTTTGACGTGAAACGTCTTTCTTTTCGATCAGTAGAGGGTCGCTTTCTAAAACCGCATGTAACGAAAACCTGTAATATTGGTTATATCTTTGCAACCGTACTATCCGCGCGCCTCACTTTGGTAGTATTACTCGATCATGCATGACGCAATCGGAGCTAAGTTTAGCCTCGTGCATGGCATTCACAGAGGCCGTAGCTCGGGAGTACGTTTGTCGATCGAAGCGGGAGTGGTCGCGTTTGAGAGATCTCACTCTGCCGTAGTAGGTATACTCCATTGAACTCAAACTGGTGCTCTTCAGAAGTTATAAGGCTTACTAGTGTGTAATTTGTTGCAGGTTGCTCAAATTTTTGACCGATGATGGGATATATAAAAAAAAAAGGTCACAATGTTATGACTTAACGGAAATGAATATTATTATGATGATGGGCAAATACCCGACTGGCATTATGGTTAGACACGTTGAGATAGACATCACGGCTACCACCCCAGCTCCTCCGGAACTCATTCAACCCAGTTCTTGTTCCATTATAAAGTTTTGTCGGGACTCCACACTGAATATTAACAAAGAGGAGTGGTCCGGAGAGTGAGAGAGAGAGGGGAACATTACGGTCCTGATGTATGGACTTACGGTCCACTTATGCCCACAAAACATCCTCACTAAACGACACAGGAAAATATACACTCCTCTAATGAGTTTTCAAAAACACTAACTGCCAAACTTTCCAAGTTTTTTTTTTTTTTTATCGGAGAGGCGGGTAAACTTTGTACTATTTTTAAAAAAAGTCTTTTCATACTGGAAGTTATTTGGTCAGTCAGTAATTCGTGTTGAACTTTCACCGGAATTTTTTTCGAGACTTCTGAATCCAAAAACGAAAAAAAATATATATATATATTATACATATAATACATTCTGAAAATTAACCACTTTCGTACAGATCATTCCCCCAACCACCCTTCCTTCCAAAAATACAGGGTAAAAAAATATTTTAAGAGGGGAAGTTGAGGGAGAATGATCAGTACAATGGTGGCTGGTATATAAAAGTCCTGATATTTATTTAGTAGAATTAGATATCAAGTTATGGGTTAGAACACAATTGAAAAGATGTAGGTAAATAATGAGTTAATCCAATATAGTCAAGATCCGCACCTCTCTGCTCCCGAGGCTGCCGACAAGATCCACACCTATCTGCTCCCGAGGCTACCGGACAAGATCCTAAAAGAAGAATTTCATGTTTTCCGACCTCCTGATTCAAAATATGAAAAGAAAAATCTTCTATGAGGATTTAGGAGTTGCTATGTACAGAGCCGTGCAGACCCTATGGCGAAGGCGTGCGAAGCACACGGGCAGTCAAATTTAAGCTCATAATAGGGGCGGCCGCTAGGCGCCCTAATTTTTCTTATTCTTATTTTAAATCTATCGTTGACAAAGCCAAATATAGACTAGAGAACAAAAAGAAACCGAAACCATGAGGAAAATCAGGATAAATTCATATGAAGGCATGGGGAAAACAAGGGAAATATGAGTAATGAAAAGTACCTCCGCCCCCCCCCCCCCCCCCCCCCCTCCCTTCTGATGAACATCATGGGTCCGCCCTTGTTTGGCACCCTGCTTTTGTAGGAAAGTTATTGTCCATGGAAAGTGATCTTTTGAATGCTATTGACACAAAACGTAGGTACTGTAGATAATTTTGCTTCCATTAAGACCAGAAGAGCCCTGGTTTGATTACAATTTATTTTTATTTAATAAATTACTATTTGTAATAAATGTTTCTAGTTTTATTTGAAAAAAAAAATTGACTTGTGTTCCTTAAAAACTACTTTACTAAACCAAGTTGTGTTCTTAAAAAAATCTATTATGTTTTTTAATATTAGCTATATCAAAGTTTATTATATGAAGTAAATTTTATATGTACATATTTATAAATTTTATTCGCTATCATTATTATGTACATAGGTAATAATTAGGTTTAATAGTTCATAATATAATGTTTGAAAATAAAATATTGTTGTTACACATATTATTAATTTCCTTGCTCAATTATTTATTTGGAAAATAAAAATTATTAACTCAAAATGTAAAGGGGAAAAACATAAAAACATTCGGGTACTTTAATTGTGGAGAGGGGGTGGCGTTATCGTTATTTGCACACGGCCAATACTTGTTTCACGGCCCTGCCTTTGTAACTCAAGTATTGATTATTAGCGCAAATGTGGCATAAGGAGGGAAAAGTTAATTGATTAATTCGTTCTGGGAAAATACATAGCCGGTGATTAACGGACAATTATTATTTTTAAGTTATCACCAAAAACAACTTTAATGTAAAAGTCCCTTCTGGAAAAACTAAGTTATAAGAGAAGTGTTCACGTTACTGGACAACCAACACACAAGAGGCTGAATTGATTTGAAGCCGTCTCCAGTTCGATGAGTTGGCCTGACAGAGGTGACCTATATGAAGATATAATAGAGCAAGTTGGGTCAACATGACAGGATGGCAGGGAATGACAGAGCTAGTTGGGTCAACATGACAGGATGGCAGGGAATGACAGAGCTAGTTGGGTCAACATGACAGGATGGCAGGGAATGACAGAGCTAGTTGGGTCAACATGACAGGATGGCAGGGAATGACAGAGGTGACCTATATGAAGGTATAATAGAGCAAGTTGGGTCAACATGACAGGATGGCAGGGAATGACAGAGCTAGTTGGGTCAACATGACAGGATGGCAGGGAATGACAGAGCTAGTTGGGTCAACATGACAGGATGGCAGGGAATGACAGAGCAAGTTGGGTCAACATGACAGGATGGCAGGGAATGACAGAGCTAGTTGGGTCAACATGACAGGATGGCAGGGAATGACAGAGCTAGTTGGGTCAACATGACAGGATGGCAGGGAATGACAGAGCTAGTTGGGTCAACATGACAGGATGGCAGGGAATGACAGAGCTAGTTGGGTCAACATGACAGGATGGCAGGGAATGACAGAGCTAGTTGGGTCAACATGACAGGATGGCAGGGAATGACAGAGCTAGTTGGGTCAACATGACAGGATGGCAGGGAATGACAGAGCAAGTTGGGTCAACATGACAGGATGGCAGGGAATGACAGAGCTAGTTGGGTCAACATGACAGGATGGCAGGGAATGACAGAGCTAGTTGGGTCAACATGACAGGATGGCAGGGAATGACAGAGGTGACCTATATGAAGGTATAATAGAGCAAGTTGGGTCAACATGACAGGATGGCAGGGAATGACAGAGCTAGTTGGGTCAACATGACAGGATGGCAGGGAATGACAGAGCTAGTTGGGTCAACATGACAGGATGGCAGGGAATGACAGAGCTAGTTGGGTCAACATGACAGGATGGCAGGGAATGACAGAGCTAGTTGGGTCAACATGACAGGATGGCAGGGAATGACAGAGCTAGTTGGGTCAACATGACAGGATGGCAGGGAATGACAGAGCTAGTTGGGTCAACATGACAGGATGGCAGGGAATGACAGAGCTAGTTGGGTCAACATGACAGGATGGCAGGGAATGACAGAGCTAGTTGGGTCAACATGACAGGATGGCAGGGAATGACAGAGCTAGTTGGGTCAACATGACAGGATGGCAGGGAATGACAGAGCTAGTTGGGTCAACATGACAGGATGGCAGGGAATGACAGAGGTGACCTATATGAAGGTATAATAGAGCAAGTTGGGTCAACATGACAGGATGGCAGGGAATGACAGAGCTAGTTGGGTCAACATGACAGGATGGCAGGGAATGACAGAGCTAGTTGGGTCAACATGACAGGATGGCAGGGAATGACAGAGCAAGTTGGGTCAACATGACAGGATGGCAGGGAATGACAGAGCTAGTTGGGTCAACATGACAGGATGGCAGGGAATGACAGAGCTAGTTGGGTCAACATGACAGGATGGCAGGGAATGACAGAGCTAGTTGGGTCAACATGACAGGATGGCAGGGAATGACAGAGCTAGTTGGGTCAACATGACAGGATGGCAGGGAATGACAGAGCTAGTTGGGTCAACATGACAGGATGGCAGGGAATGACAGAGCAAGTTGGGTCAACATGACAGGATGGCAGGGAATGACAGAGCAAGTTGGGTCAACATGACAGGATGGCAGGGAATGACAGAGCTAGTTGGGTCAACATGACATGACAGAGGTGACCTATATGAAGATATAATAGAGCAAGTTGGGTCAACATGACAGGATGGCAGGGAATGACAGAGCTAGTTGGGTCAACATGACAGCATGGCAGGGAATGACAGAGCTAGTTGGGTCAACATGACAGGATGGCAGGGAATGACAGAGGTGACCTATATGAAGATATAATAGAGCAAGTTGGGTCAACATGACAGGATGGCAGGGAATGACAGAGCTAGTTGGGTCAACATGACAGGATGGCAGGGAATGACAGAGCTAGTTGGGTCAACATGACAGGATGGCAGGGAATGACAGAGCAAGTTGGGTCAACATGACAGGATGGCAGGGAATGACAGAGCTAGTTGGGTCAACATGACAGCATGGCAGGGAATGACAGAGCAAGTTGGGTCAACATGACAGGATGGCAGGGAATGACAGAGCAAGTTGGGTCAACATGACAGGATGGCAGGGAATGACAGAGCAAGTTGGGTCAACATGACAGGATGGCAGGGAATGACAGAGCAAGTTGGGTCAACATGACAGGATGGCAGGGAATGACAGGATGGCAGGGAATGACAGAGCTAGTTGGGAACAAACTTGCTTCCAGGGACAATTCCCACCACAATAGAAAAGTCTACAGCCACAATCTACCAGCGTAAACATCATCCTCAAAATAGTATTTCAGGTCGGGATCGTCAACACGATGGAGGAGCATCACCAGAAACAATATTACTTGAAATGCCACAGTCTCGGGATAAGTTTGTGGAGAGGAACTACTTTTGTCAAGAGAATTCTTACATACTAAAGAACACAAACACTATTTCCAAGCATCAATTTAGTTCCAAAAACACCATTCTACCATAAACCATTGAGTTGTAGACGATATGGCATCATCTTGGAGAATAGCAGGAGAAGAAACATCACATTTTCAAGAAAAGTATACCTACCTGTACATTAGGGTGTCCGTTATTTTGAAAAAGTTTAAATTTTGATGATTTCCAAACGGATTCTGGTTTAGAATCACGAAAAAATAAATCTCTCAAAATTTGGATTTTTTTGAAATGGAAAAACCCATGTCACCGATCATTTGATTTTCAAATGGAGTTAAACATTCGTTTAATACACTTCAAGACAATTTACAGCGCGGGTCGTTTAATTTCTAATGTTTCGGCTTCAAAATTCGTATTCTTAGGTTTTGGTGGGTGCTGATCACGAATCTGGTGTTACAATTGCAGTTTTTTAGTTGACAACTGTCAAAAATGCTGTAAACTTTTGAAAAAATAATAATATTTGCTGTTTTAACGGCGTATAAAATAATTGTATTTTATTTATTATTTATTTTATTTTATTAATAATAATACTTTTTTTTTTTTTTAAATAAAATAATATTATTTATTTATTATTTAATAAATGTAGTAACCGTTTTCGCATAATTCGAGTAAACGTCTTAAAAAATGGTTTGAATGCAACATTTCAGGACGGTTTTCGGCATGTATCTAGCAAACCGAACCACCTAACATTGCGTTCTCAAGGTTTTGTACCTCCCGAAGGCCTCAGGAGGGTTTGAACTCGCTATCTTGAGCACCGTAGATAAGCAAGCTACATCTGGGCTACCGGCGCCCTCTCAGATGATCTGCTAGTTAAATTTATGTTAATACAGCATGAATACTTTATCAATGCTTGTTACTTAAAGCAGAGCTGTTACTATAAACCAATATATTAAAAATGACAGTAAGAAAACATACGTCGATAAATCACCGGCAGTATACTTCCCCACAACGAAATTATCAATGAATTCTTCGCTGTTCTTCTAAAATCAATTGACCTAGTAAAAAATCAATACTTGACTTGCATATGAACTTTTGAATCCTCATTCCAAATGCTGTGTCGAGATATTCATTACATCGGCAGCTATTAGTGTTTTTGTGTTTAGCCCCCTCTCCTGATCCCCCCCTTTCCTTATACCAGTTTTCTCTGAAAACTGACAGGTACCGTTCTTACATGATATAAAATTTCGTGTCGATACATCTATTCTATAGGGAGTTATCATGATCACAAACACACAGACATACTGTTTACTTCCTCTGATCTCTATATTCCAAATATGAAAACAAACGTCTGTCTGTGAGTCTATGCGCCTATCTGTATGTTTGTGAACAAGGTAACTCCCGATAAAATGAATGTATCAACACAAAATATTATATGTGAATCCAAAACCCTCTAAAGACGCGTATTGTTTTTAAGCTAAATTATCCAAGGGGAAGAGATTAGGAGAGAGGCGTAACTCAAAACTCTAATGACTGCCGTTGTAATGGATGTATCGACATGAAATTTCACATTCAAAGTTAGAACCCAATGTGGACATAACTTGTCAAATTTCAGCGATATCAGCTGAAAGAAAAGATGGTTTCAGGGGAGGGACTCAATTTAAAACCCTAATAACTGCCGATGGAATTTATTGACACAAAATTTAGTATGAGGATTTAGGAGCCCCTATGTAAGTCAGTTGAATATTAGAGCAAACAGTCTACTGGTTTTGGAGGTGGAGCGAAAAGTTAATTGAATAATTCGTTCTGGGGAAGTAAATTGCCATTGATTCACTATCGACTTATTAATTTTTCCATTTTTGAATCAGGTGAGATTATTTAACTTCCCCTACACTTCGCTTAGCTGGAGAAGTATAAAAAAAAAAAGCTACGTAAGACGAACATTTTCAAAAAAAAAAAAATGAATTCCGGGTTCAAACCCACAGGGAAATATTTTCAAATCGCACACAGGGGTCCTCTCTCATGGTATCTAGGTGGCATCAAGAACATTTTTCATCCAATCAGATTTTTTTTTATTCCCTCTCTGTAAATTTAAAGTGGATCTTCGAATCAATTCAATTTAGCAATGGTCCCATGTACTGCATAATTAAATTACCTTTGAACAATTCGCCTTTATATTTTATACACAGTTGAGGAATGGTAATAGTTATAGTTATAGTAGTATTTTCTATCAACTTCTTGTAATTCGATAATATTTACACTTCTGGAGATCCCCGAAACGCAAAAAAAATTGGTTTTGTAAAGGTATTCCACGATTCCGATCAATGAAACAATCGTGTGAACACGAATGTTGACAAATTTCGCAGGATGTCAAAAATAAGTTAGTCTGACCTCTCACAGATTTTTTATTTAAGTAAGCTAGCCGGCTTTCGAGGTTTCCCTCATCATCAGGCAGTCTACAAAAGAACATCCTTAATATGTAATATGAATAGCAAATAAATAATAAAAACACAATTTTTGATAAAACATACCTGATAAAAATTTGAATAAACTAAATAATAAAAATATAAATAAATAAAAATCTACAACAAACATTAACAATTTAAAATATCATGGATGGGGACAGACGAGTTATTCCTGTCCACCATCTGAGTCACAACTGGGAGAACGGTGTACGTGAGACTGGACAAACCTCCCATCCCCTCTTTAGAGTTGAGGAGGGGGGACTCTCTCTTCCTCCTTTCCAATTTTATTTCGATACTTTCCAATGTATCCATTTTTCTACCTTTTTGGACATGATGCAGTAATGAGACTGAACCGGCCTCATGTCCTGTGTTCTGGAGGTGTTGGAAAAATTCAGAGTCGCCCCTCCTCAAATGCTCCCTCACTCTAGTCCTCAGCTTCCGGCCCGTCTGCCCAAGATAAAAACATTCACAGTCTTTACAAGTAATCCTGTACACGCCGGATTTGTCAGGGAGGTCCACACGATCTTTGGTTTTTGAGAGCATCCCCTTAAGAGAAGTCCTACTTTTGAAACCCACATTCACGTCATCTCCCTTTATTATCCGAGATAATTTCTCAGAGAGTCTGGGGAGGTACGGCAGAACACACCAGCCACCCCCGCCATCCCTCTCCTTAGTTTGGTTACACCCTCCGTACACGGACGTTACCATTTTCTCCTCCGTCTTTTTTTTCAATATACGTTCTACCAGGTCGGTTGTGTAACCATTAACGACGGCGAGGTGTCTGATGTGCTCCAACTCTCTTTCGTAGGAGTCACGGGAAACAGGGAGTTTGAGTAGTCTGTCTATGAAAGAGTGAAATGCTGCATGTTTATGTTTTGTGTGATGAGATGAACTGTTTGGTATTAATGTTTCTGTACTGGTGGGTTTCCTGTAAATGTCGAAGGTGTAGCTCTTGTCCTGTTTTGTAATTTGTAGATCTAAATAATTGATACTATTGTTTTGTTCTAGGTCTATGGTGAATTTTATAGTGTCTGTAAGTGAGTTTATGTAGTCGTGTAAGCTGTTTAGTTCAGTATTGGTTCCCGTGAACTCCACCAAAATATCATCCACGTACCTCGTCCAGAGCGCTATTTTGTGGAAATGTGGGTTTCTGGGGTTCATTATAAACTCCCTCTCCAACCAATCCATGTAGACCTCCGCTGCTAGAGGACTAAAGGGGGAGCCCATGGGTGTTCCCATTTTTTGGTGATAAAATTTATCCTTAAATTTGAAATAATTTTGTTCTAGACAAAGATTTATTAGGGTTGTCAACTCACCGGTGATACAGGGGTTACAACCCTTCTTAATTAATAATTCCTCCATAATTTGTGCTATTTTTTCTGAGGGGATATTCGAGAAGAGGTTTACAACATCAAAGGACAGTAGAGTGGAGTTTACGGGGACTAACCTATTTTTTAAAAGTTTTGCCAATTCAATACTATTTTTAACCGAAAATTTTGGAGTGAAGCCTGAAAATTGTTTGAAAAGTTTATTTAATACTTTACATACCTTTTCCGCCGGTGCGGAGTTGTACGATACTATTGGTCTTAGTGGTATACTGGGTTTATGGACTTTAGGTAAACAGTACAGTCTTGGGGCTATTGGGTTCATCTGGATAATATTCTTAATTTCCCATTCTGAAAAAAGGTACTGAGTGGTTTTTAATGTTTCCCTAACTTTCTTACTAAAATACTCGGTTGGATCTTCCCTCAGCTCAACACATTTGTTATCGTAGATAAGTGACATAGTTTTCTCATCATACACTTTCTTATCCATAACAACCACAGACCTGCCCTTGTCAGCCTTAGTTACAACTAAATCATTATCTATGATTTTCTTTTTAATGGATCTGATTACAGGCATGTCTGAGGTGGAGCCAACCGAAGACCCAAACGAGTCCTGCTTAATATATTTATTGATAGCTTGGGCACACTCAATTGCCCGTTCATTACTTAGTTTACTCTGTTCGAGAACTGCCAACAGCTCCAACACATCCTTCTTCTCCACTCCAGTCCTCGGACAATATTGCAAACCTCTCCCTAACAATTCTTCTTCTTTTTTGTCAAACTCAACCCAGCTCGTGTTGACAACCCGGGGATAAGTGCCTGCCCAGTCAGTTGAAACACCATTCTTATAGGCAACACAATCAGAATCGTTAGTTGAAATATTATTTCTACGTTTACATTCCAAAAGGTTGTTTATTTTGGTTTTAACTAGGTTCTGTTTACGTTTATTTTGGTTTTAACTAGGTTCTGTTTACGTTGTGTCTGTGTATAAACCAGGTCTAAAACCTTGTAATCAAAACAGTCCCATTCTATAGGATTAAGAGCCTCCACTAGTCTCTTCCTAATACCATACAGACAACAAGATATTAGATCACGCAACATAAACTTGCTTTTTAACTCGTTATTAATAAAACATTGAACGATCCGATTGTGAAGCTTACAATTATTTATTTTAAGGAATTTAATTTTATTACCAATATAATTTGGCGTTATTTTCAATTTTAGGCATTGTCGGTTAAACCATATGTCTCTATTGAGGTTCCCAAATATAAGTTTATACCTATAAAATAGTTGCTGAAGTTTCGCTGTAGAGATCTTCGATAGGTTTCTTAAAGTAGACTGGATTTTTTCTTTTGTAGCCATAGTAGCTTGACGAGCTGACGTTAATATGAAGATGGCTGATGTAGTGAGAAGTGATTATTTCGCAGGATGTCAAAAATAAGTTAGTCTGACCTCTCACAGATTTTTTATTTAAGTAAGCTAGCCGGCTTTCGAGGTTTCCCTCATCATCATTGTTGAGAAAATAATTTTCAAGAGACAATTGATTTCTTGGAAGATAATAGACTGCCAACTGGCGAACAATTCGGTTTTAGAAAAAATAAATCTACTTGAAATGCTGCCACTTTTGAATTTTTTGAACAAATCATATTTATTCTAGACAAAACAGAACAAATGTCTTGTATAATCACTGATTTAACTAATGCCTTCGGTCTGGTAAATAACGAAATTCTACTTAAAAAAATGAGCCACTACGGTATTTACCTCTTTGGTAGTTACTTATCTTGAAGGCTACAAAGTGTCGAAGCTCAGGATGTAACTGGTGAAAAGTATACATTAAAATGAAGAGAAATTACATGCGGTGTTTCTCAAGGATCAATCTTAGGGCCTTTTCTGTTTCTCATATACATTAATGATTTACTAGCTATATGAAACCCTTTAGTTTGCAGATGAAACTAATAATCAAATGTGTGTCGGTCTCAAATAGTTATAAATCAAATATATGCTATATATATTTTTTTTTTCCTCCTCCTCTTGGCTCTGAGTCCTGGCCTATCTTAATGCATACATTATTTTACCATGTATTGGTTTAACGAAAATAGAGTTATTATTATTGTTACCTATACCTGTATTTAAAAAAAACAGTTTTGGGTTGGTTGGCTCAATTGTTAAAATTTGTGATGATTTTCTGCACGAAGTCTGCAATGTCTGAAAGGGCGGTTTCTCGACGAATTTGGATATTCCGGACGAAACAGGGTGCAGTTACTGCCAAACGGAGAACCTTGTTTTCAAATCTTCGACGTTTTGGTATGTTTGTATTGTTCGTGCCCAGCCAGATGGGTGCTGCTAGGTGAATAGTAGTCTGAGTAGTGAAGTGTAGAGGAGAATGCTGCAAGTATACTTGAGAGGCCATCTTCTGTTGATGAGGAGGTAGATCTGCGATAGCCTGGTATGCACTTGAGAGAGTTTTTTTTTATAAGAAAGTATTGCAATGGTGGAAATCCAGATTGAGTTTTTAGGTTCCCTGAATACGTTAGACTATTTTTGTGATGATATTCTTCTTATCAAGTGACATAGAAAATTATTTATTTATTTTTTCAATAATTCAAAATCCATTTCCAGCATGCGCTCTTGAAATTCTCTGTGCTTTCAGCGGAGAAACATAGAGAGCATTTCAGTCAAGATATTTCATAAATGGCAAAATCCTATCAAGGGAAACTCAAGAATATTGAGTTTCTCTTAGCGGGAAACTCAATATTCGTGAGCATTACCGCTGGAGGATCTTCAGGGAAATAGCTGATATTGCAATCGGAAGAGCTTGGGAAAAAAACACTAAAATATTCATAAACTATAATGATGGTATTAAAAATAACTATAAAACTGGTATTGAACATTGTGTATCATTTATTTACTACTAGGGATATTTTGAATGTATATTCGTTAAATGTATTAAAAGAAAAATATAACAAGTCCAGAAACATATGATACATGTAGCGAATTTTTTTTTTTTTAACGCATAATTTGACGACATTCACTATGTGAGCGAGGTAGCCTCTTTTTGTGCAATCTCTTCTTTACATGCTCTTACGGATTTAAAAAAAAAAATTCGGAGAGTCACCGGCAGCAAACTTCTCCAGCACGATTTAATCAAATACGTTTTTGCTCTTCTTCCAAAGCCAATCGACAGTTTGAAAAAAAGCATGGAACATTGTTCAAAATTAAAATGCCCTTCATATTAATTCAGTCATTTCTTCCACGTCAAATATCCATTGAATTATTGAAGTGCAAGGGTGCATATTACACTCTGAAATCAATCTTCTCAAGAGAAAATGAACTTGAGAAATGAAATCATTCAACGTTGGTTAGTTAGTTATTATTAGTGCTCTAACTACGAGGTCATATCGCCTACTACCAGAGTAGTCTTTCGACACTTTGGTGAACATGAGCCCGACTCTACTGTGGGAGTCCAAAATTTGGCTTACCTACGTTTATTCACCTAGGGTAGGTAACGTCCCATCCGCAGGTCGGCGTGCTCAATGTGTTTTCACCTCCCTGATAAAAAAACTTAATGGTTTTGAACCCGCGATCTTGTGTTTAATAAGCAAACACACATACCACTGAGCTACCGGCGCCCTCACCCAAGACCCTGAAATAATGAAGCCACTGTCAGCTGTGGACTCAGGCCTGGTTAAGTTATTTGGCCGCATTTGAATTCAGTTTGAGTGTACTACATCTCGTTAGCAGTCCACACAAGTTGGGGCAACTTGGATGAGTGCAGATGAGCCTCTGGTTAGCTCCAGTTGACATGGGCCGCCTTCATTCTGCTTACATCTGGATGCTAGGAACAGGCAAACAGAACGATTATAATCCAAATCATGGTTAGCATATTGTCCATGTTGACAATGAAAGATATAGTCCAAGTCATGGTTAGCATATTGTCCACGTTGACCATGAAATATATATTTCAAATCATGGTTAGCCTATTGTCCATGTTGACCATGAACAATATAAGCCAAATCATGGTTAGCACATTGTCAGTGTTGACCATGAAAGTCTCAAAACTTTAATTTTACAGAATTTCTTCTTACTTCTCTAGCTATACAAAGTTTATGATAAATTTATATTGTTCCATTCCATCCCCGTGTGTTTGTATACACAATAACTCCCGAATGTATCCAGAACCACATAAGGACTACACGTATAATTTTCAGCCAATTCGGTCTATGAAATGGAAGGGTTGAGTTGGTCTTAACACAACACAAAGGAAAACTCTAATAAAATTGACGAAAGAGAACAATTGATCAAACACGATCAATTGCTGTTGGAGGGAGTGCCAAAATTTAGTTGTTTATTTCGTGCTGAACAACTACATTGCCGGTAATTCACTGGCATTTTTTTTATTTTTTAGCCTTTTATATACAAAGGGACAACTGTTGCTGGGTGAAGGAAGACTACTCGACTGAAAATCAATGCGTCGTCCTTAGATAGTCCTTGTTAAACGTATAAACTTTCGTGTCGATACATTCATTTTATCGGGAGTGATCTTGTTCACAGACATAAGCAGATTTTTTTTTTTTAATCAGAAAGTCCAAAAACATGAAATTCCGTTGAAAACTCTGGATCGAATTTATCACCGATTGCAGAACTTCACCTATACTTCGGATAGATGAAGAAGTAAAAACAAATAGACCATTCCAAAGGTAGATATTTTGGAGGAGAAATCATATTATTTATTTATTTAATTTCTGTTGAATTTCATAAGTTTGGAGGCTCATGAGAGCTTTGAATAAAATAACAAATGATCAACTTTTCATAAAGCAACCTAGCAACAAAAGTTTTTTTCACACTGAAAAGTTGATTTGTGGTTTGCCTGAAGTTTGTTATTTCATATCCCATTTTTTTTTTTTATATATGAGGCATTCTTCACTAATGTATTTCCTCAGCACGAATTAACAAGTAAGTGTTTGCTCTCCCTCGGAAATCGTAGTATCTTACTCAGGGAATTCTGAATCATCATACTAAATTTTATACCGATACATTCACTAGAAGGGCTATTGGGGTTTATGTATGGATGCCTTCTCCACTTTGGCCGATCCGACAGAAAATTAATATGTGTCCATATGGGGTTCTGGATACGCATGTAAAATTTCCTGTCGGTAATTCATTTTATCACTATCGTGTTTACAGACGGACATTTTTTATTTTTATATTCACGGGATAGAAAAACATGAAATTCCACTAAAAACTCAACTCTGTATATTTGACTTATTACATAACTTCCCTTAAACTTTGTATAGCTGGGGGAGTAATAACAAACTATTTCTAACAATTAGTCTTATGAAAGAGTAGAAGGGGGTAGTCTCTGTCCAATCAGAATGTCTGTTACCTTCATCTCTCAGTTATTTTCATACTTATATTTTCAACCTACTTATGTAAAAATCACCACATTTCAAAATTATGTTTTGTAATAAATGTTTTTTTATATTTTTTTATTTAAATAAATAGTTTAAGAAATATAATTATATTTCTTTTATTTATATCATTATATTTAATTCATTTTAGTGTCAGATTTTATATCTGCTTTTAAAGGAACTATTTGTTATATATTTTTTTAGTGTATATTGATCATGTGTATAATTTATTATGTATATTTTTCAACATATTTAATTATTTCCTAATGTTTTTATATATTATAAAAATAGTACGTACTTACTTTACTCAGATATTTTGTAAGAGGTACCAATAAACTGAAGTATATAAGAGGTAGTTACTAAAAACCTAAACGAAGTAGAGTTAGTTATTATGACTCATGGCCGGACTTTAACTACAAGGTCATATCGCCTACTACCAAAGCGCTCTTTCGTCATTCTGGTGGACATGAGCCCGACTCTACTATGGGTGTCCTAAATTTTGCCTACCTTAAATTTTTATTTACCTAGAGTAGGGTAGGGGTCTATAACGAGTACCATCATACAGGCTCGGAACCATCCGAAGGACAGAGTGCTTAAACCAGTGCACGAAGTAGATATGGGGTTCGCGGTACATATTTGCACATTGTTTGGAGCAGTTTTATCAGATTATAAGTGAGCTTACAGTAAGGCTCATTTTACAGGTTCTAAATAAACCTTTAATTTGAAGTATCTCCAGTAGAAATTCGGTTGGAGCCCTAAAACGGGATGACCCAGTCCATTTAGCAGGCTGCCTGGCAAACAGTTCTCTCAAAGAACACTGGTCCGAATTCGACTCTCCCCTCCGACCTGAGCTAGTCGGTGAAAAAAGTAATGCGCAAAAATGTTGACTGAAACAATGACCTGAGGACCAGACTGATCAACGGATCTCGATCGATGCCCCTGCATCAGAAGTCTCAGACATCAATCCTTACGCACATATTCAATATTTCTGTAAGGTACACCCCTTCCTATGTTCCTCCCACTAAAACAGTCACCAATGTCCCGTACGAAGTCTCCCCTGACAGAAGTTGCCGGGATATGACCTGATTTAAGTAGAGATTCCCCGGAAAGCTGCTGTATTTTCGACACCTCTGTGCAATTACATTATCCGTACAACTTACTTTCACATTCTATGATGACCATTTTCACAAAACCAAACCAAACCAGAGAAGAATTCTTCTTCCTTTCGAACTATCAGTCTTTTTTTCGACCTATCAGTCTTCTTTCTAAGATCTTCTTACTTCTCTGGAGATGTCTCATTTTTCTTCTTAGGCACATGTTTCAAGTTCATTAGAAATGACCGAAGATGCGATCGGCATATTTGGTGACACCAAAGCGAGTTAATAATATAACATATATAAAAACGGAATTCTTTATAAACGGGCTATAATTCTTTTTATCTCTATTTTTAAGGTTGGTTTTGTATTTTTTAGATTTAACACTCAAATGCAGTCCATATGTGTGCATAGAAGTGAACCAAAATGGTCTCCAATAAACTTTTTAGTAGTCACTTAACTAAACTTCATTTTAAAAGAAGCTTTTCTTATTGAATTCAGAGCACCCAAGGTTTTCTTCTAGGGTTGATTAAATTAAAACTTTTTTTTATAATTTTCTCAATGGTACGACAATAGGGTCATGGTTGACATAGAAAAACGAATCCTCTCATAGGGGGGGCACAAGAAAGCAGAAGATCAGTAAATGACCAGGACACCAGACAGGCGCCCAGATCGGGAGGCAATAGAACAGCTCAACCGACCTAAGTCCTATCTCTATAGAATAAGACACGCAACTTCAATAATTAAACAGCAGGAATGAGTTTATCCTGAGGATTTGCATATCCATAAAAGAACCTAATAACTGCCGATAGAATGAATGTATCGACACGAAATTGTATATGTGTGACCAATAAACTGAAGTATATAACAGGTAGTTACTAATAAACTAAACGAAGTAGAGTTAGTTATTATGATTCATGCCCGGACTTTAACTACAAGGTCATATCGCCTACTACCAGAGCGCTCTTTCGTCACTCTGGTGGACATGAGCCCGACTCTACTGTGAGAGTCCTAAATTTTGCCTACCCTAAATTTTTATTCACCTAGGGCAGGGGTCTTTAACGAGTACCTGACATCGTATAGGCTCGGGGACCATCGCTTAACGTCCCATCCGAAGGACGGCATGCTTAAGTTTATTTTATCTCCCAGATAACATAAACTAAGGGCCATAAACTAGTACAAGTGCAAATATTAAATTTTAAACAAGCATGTCAGTGTTGAAATTTAATATTTACACATACCTATTTCTGTTGTTTTTGTTCTATTGATGATGGCATATGTAGTATATATGTTTTGTTTATTTGTTTAGGTGAGTACCTTCAGTATTTTGATATCGTTGTGAAATTTGTAAGTGATACAAAATAATATTATTTTACAGCATGCAATTAGTTGAATGTTCATTTCACCATATAATATATATAGGTATATATATTGAAGCACAGTATTTTCTAAAACTTTTTAAAGCACAGTAGTTCTATCGACAACCTTTCGTAGATTATTTTACAATTATTTCTAAATATTATTTAATGGAATGCTATTATGTTTTATTTGTGGCTTGGTTCAAAAATTGTCTCTATTTTCAATATTTTAATATATTAAGTTTTTATAATCAAAGTACTTTTTATGGAGATTTAGAAAGGTCCTTGTTAGAAAGAATGCGGGGATCTTTAGCGTCGTGCTCGTCAAGAAAGCCTCGCTATCCTGGAGGCGGATTTAAGGATAATTACCTCCATTATCGCCCCTAGGCATGCAAAAAAAAAAAAAAAAAAACAGAAAAAAGGAGAAAAAAGATAGGTGTTATTAATAAAATTCAAAATGTTTTCATAACAGAAAAAATGAGCAAGTCGGTGACGCAAGAGACTTTCCCGGCGGACTGAAAGTTAACTGTCGAAAATTTGAGTTGTACTCTTAATTAAATTAAATAGATTTATTCACTATAAAATACAAGTTGACGACAGAAAAAGGACCTCAGACTACAGTCTGTTTCTTAAATTTTATAGTATTATTTTTGAATTTTTATATAAATTTATCAAAACTATATTTTGTTTTTTAAATATCTTGACCCCTAAATAAATTGGTCAATGTAGAAAAAAAAAATTAAAAATAATTAAGTAAATGAAAACGTTTAATAACGCCATGTTAATAAAAATAAATATATGTGGTTATTTTAATTAAAAGGATAAACTATAAAAAAAAAAAAAAAGATTCAAGATTACAGAAAAATGTATGTATGACATTCAAAACAAAATACATTTATATATTTAGTATTTACAAGAGCTGTTTACGCTCATACCAATGACGAAAATAAATGAAATGTATTGGTGAGCATATATTTCTATATATATATATATAGTCCAGACCTTTCACAAGAAAATTCACCATCAATTTTTTTATATTTTACGAAAAAATGCAGTGGACTTTCGAAGTAGATATCGAAAGCTAATCTGGTTCGATTGACCGGTTCTTCAGAAAGGAAACCAGTGGGGATGGTTCGCTGGTGTTTGTTTACTTTGTGTTCCCAAGACATCATTGTTGAAATACACTTCGTAATAGTGATTGTATCACCTCATATTTATTGGATTATTTTTTATTTTTAAAATTCATTACTTTGGATGCATCATATAATGAAAAAGGCGGCCGATGGTGTAATTAATACATTTAATTTAATAACATAATATATAATAAATATATAATATATAATAACTTGTATTTTCGGAAAAAAAATATTTTTTTTTTTTTGAACTTTGCTAATGTTATCCGTATTATCATATAAATCTTTTAGAAACGTAACATATTTTCCATGAGGTTCGCTAGTGGATTATATTCAAAACCGCCTTTGAAGTTTCTAACTTGGATCGTTCGGCTGTGAGAATAATACGTACAATTTTCAATTAGATATTTATTTTATTTTTATTAATATTATTATTCATCTCATATGTGTTTGTAGGTTGTTGCACATAATTTATAAGATATTTTGATCAACGAAATTGTTATATCCTAGTACCAAGTTATGATGGTTTAACAGAAATAAATATAATTATTCTTATCAACATAGTATGAATTTTGCTACATGCATAATCAAATAATGTACAATTGATAATATGAAAAACCTGTTAAACGAATAACCTACGAAGCCAATAATCTCCCAGGTCTGGCAGTTAATAACGGTTATACATAGTTATGAATCAATGTTGTTATATAACATTGTTATACAATAATCATAAGGGTATTGTATTGTATTATTCCCCAGCTACTCGAAGTTTAAGGAAAGTTATGTAAACGGTCAGAAATTCGGTATTGAGTTTGCATTGGAATCGCATTTTTTCCGACCCCTGATTCAAAAAATGTTTTACTATGTCTGTGCTACACGATGACTTAATTTTTCTCGACACAAAATTATATGTTTAACTAGAACCCTGTTAGTTATTATGACTCATGCTCGGGCTTTAACTACGATATCGCCTACTACCAGAGAGTTCTTTCGTCGCTTTGCTGGACATGACCCTAACTCTACTGTGGAAGTCCTAAAATTTGCTAACCTAGGTTTAGTAACGGTGATTCACCGACAACTTTTTTTAAAATTATTTTATTGGTTGATATTAAATGGAAAACAAAATTCATAAGATTAAAAGTTTATCTTATTAGGATAAAAGGGCCAAGTTTCCTAATAGAAGTAGAGAATTTCAAAGTTGTAGAGTCGAAGTTGCCGCTTTCTAGTGGGGAGAACCTGAACCAACTGGTTGAGTTTCAAGTCCTCACGGACAGATCGCTCTCCAGAGGCTGAGTAAGTCCTCTCCTCGCCCTCTCCTTGTCAAACATTTAGAATTAAATGTGTTTTACTTCTGATGTACCGAGAAATGTTTTGATCTAAATTGGAGCCAATATAGAACAAATATTAACATAAGAAATTTAAAATTCAATTTAAAACACTTATTCGGAAACGGAATTTTTGTTTCATTGTTATAAAATAAATCTTATAAAAATCGTGTTTCGTATATAAAAACTTTATTTAATACTTTGCTGTCAGTTTTATTTTCTTGGTAGCTTTTCCACTAATATCCTTTAAGTTCCATCGTAATTACTTTTTGTTTATTATTTCTATTAGTATTATTCATTTAAATAGTTATTTACTTTTAACTAGTTAATTTATTTATTTTATTTACTTTTATCTGTATATCGTTTAGTGTTATTTGAGGACCCCTTCCTCAAATAACACTAAACGATATATCTCTTCTTTCACGACGATATCTCGATGCAAGTACCCCTTACTTGCATCGAGATATCATCGTGAAAGAAGAGATCTCAATAAAGTATAAATATAAAAAATTGCTAAAAATATCCATTTTTGTATTTATTTTATTATTTATTTCTTTTATTTTCGTAATTGTTACTATCCATGTTATTTGTGTTTGTATTACAGCCTTGGAACCTCATATTGACGACACCTACTGCTCTTCAGCCAAATCGGTCTAAGGGAAGGGCGGATTAGGGGGGAGGTGGCTTAACACAAAATCTGCAATAACTCCCGATGTAATGAATGTATCAACAAGACATTTAGTAAAAGGAACGGGGAACTTAGGGGGAGGTGTAATAAAATTTATAATGACATCCGATGTAATGATTGAGCATGAAATTTCAATTTAAATTCAAAACCCCATAAGGACCGCACTTATTAATTCTCGAAACGAAATTGCCAGAAGAGAAAGGCATCTGAGGAGGGAGGATCGACATAAAAACCATAATAATTAATAAATTCATATGAAATTTTTTATAGAAAATAAATGCTCTAGGACAATACCCGATCATTTTCAGCGAAAATGCGAAAGATAAGGAGGAGTATGGGGAGCAAAAACTTAATTTTAAATCTGGGATCACTACCCTGACGCGAAACCTGTTATCGCTACAGAATAATGACCATGGATTGAACCCTATACCAAAAACAGTGCCCCTATGTACATTGGTTAGGTTTCCTGTGTAGTGCGTTCATAGCCGATCCTCCGCTACGAAGGCTGATATGTTGGACATATTGACAACCTGTCACAACCTGCGTGGGTTTGACTGTCATGTGAGGGGCTAGGCCTCTCTGTCAACTCATGTTGACAACCCACGTTGACCAAACTGACTCCATCTCTCCCTTACCTTCAGAAACCGATGGATTTCAAAATTCAGAGGTTCAAGGATAGCCTTCTTCCTGGTTGATTTTAAGATGAGATTTTAAAGACGAGGTGAGACTTAGAAATACAAAAATCTGTATTTCTTCCTAAATGGTAGCTAACGTGGCCTTATTCACTTAGGGTAAGGTTTTTCAACGAGTACCTGACATCGTTACAAGCTCGGGACCAGAGCTTAACTTCTCATCCGAAAGGATGGAGTGCTCAAGGTTTTTTCATCTCTCAGATAAAAAACCTATCGAACCCATGATCTTCAAATCAGTTCAAATCTTCAGCATGCTTCCTTCGTTCATAAAATAAAATTTGAATATACTGACGAACAACATACGATGTTATTTGTGTTTCTTAAAAGTAAAAAATTAATATATATTTCAGTCACTCATGAAGGGAGGGATTTCCGAATCGTTTGTAATTACTATTTTTGGAGAAGATAAAAGTTTTTGTGTTAAGTCCTCCCCCCTAATCCTTCCTTTTTTTTTGGCCGACTTGGCTGAAAATCAACAGGTCTTGTTCTTAAAAAGTTCTGAACACACATATAAAATTTCGTATCGATATATTCACTGAAACACACACACACACACAGACATATTGTTTTCAATTTTGAAATCAAGAGGAAAAACAAGAAATTCCATTGAAAACTCTTCATCAAATTTCTTACCGATACATAATAATAATAATTTTATTTCCGTTAAACCAATACATGGTAGGATACGTCATAAGAATGTATACATTAAAATAGCTTATAAATTAAATTTATAACTATTTGAGTCTGACACACGTATGATTAGTAATATTAATACCATTAAAAAAAAATTAAATTAAATTACTTAAAAATTTATGAGGGCGCCGGTTGTTCAGTGGTATGCGTGATTGTCTTCTGAGCTCAAGGTCGTGGGTCCAAAACCTGGGCGAGGCTATTAGTTTATTTTATCTGGGAGGTATAAACTTAGACAGGCCGTCCTTCGGATGGGATGTTAAGCGATGGTCCCGAGCCTGTACGATGTCAGGTACTCGTTAAAGACCCCTGCCCTAGTTGAATAAAAATTTAGGGTAGGCAAAATTTAGGACTCCTATAGTGGAGTCGGGCTCATGTCCAGTGACGAAAGAGCACTCGGGTAGTAGGCGATATGACCTCGTAGATAGAGTCCGGGCATGAGTCATAATAACTAAGTTAACAATTTATGAGTACACAAATATTAATATTGTATTAATTATCAATATAATCTATTAATATTAATACATAGATAAATATTAGGTTAGGTTTTATGACTCATGCCCGGGCTTTAACTACGAGGTCATATCGCCTACTACCAGAGCGCTCTTTCGTCACTCTGGTGGACATGAGCCCGACTCTACTGTGGGAGTCCTAAATTTTGCCTACCCTAAATTTTTATTCATCTAGGGTAGGGGTCTTTAACGAGTATCTGACATCGTACAGGCTCGGGACCATCGCTTAACGTCCCATCCGAAGGACGGCGTGCTTAAGTTTATTTTACCTCCCAGATAAAATAGACTAAGGGCCTCGGTCGGGCTACGAACCCACGACCTTGAGCTCAGAAGTCAAGCACGCATACTACTGAGCTACCGGCGCCCTCATAAATATAAGAATAAAAACATTTCGTGTAGCCCACAGTCTGAGAACAGCTGGATTAGTCCACCTTGAGAAATATTTGGACTTGGATCATGGTTGAAGATCTGAGTGAAGTTATAGAACGTTTCATCTTATCGAATGACAAAGTTTATAGCGAGAAGAAAGCATGAAATAAAGTTATAATCTCTGGGATAAGAGTTATCTGACAAAAATGGCGGATAGTTGAAAAGTGGTATGAAACTTTTCAAAAAACTCCTCCAACCATTGCATTTAAATACGAGTATAGAAGAAATTCGAAGAAGGTTATTTCTTATAACGTATCTTCCAGAATAGCCGTGTTAAAATACTTCCAGTTGTGAGGGGTCTTTTAGTCTTTTCTTGTACGCGAACTGGATTATACACTTATTACTTCCCCAGCTAATTCGATGTTGAGTTTTCAACAGAATTTTATATTTTTTAACTCCCTGATTCCAAAAATGAAAAAAAAAAAAAAAAATCTGTCTGTATGTCTGAGAATAACTTCCGATAGAATATCGACACAAAAAATAATATCTTTATTTAAAACTTTATTGACAATTGATTTTCAGTCAAATCGGCCGAAGGGAAAGGAAAAGTGTTTATGATGGGAGGAGGCCTAATTCATAAGCCATGAATTACCATGATAACTTTCAATGTAACGATTGTACCAATATGAAATTTAGTATGATGTCATACAATATATTTTGTCTTGAGTAAGTCACGTATTAATTTTCATCCAAGTCGGTAAATTATATTCAAAGGGAGAGCGAAAATTTAATTAATTAATTCGCTTTGGGGAAGTACATTGCCGGTGATTCACCTATAACTTTTTTGAGTAGGTCTGTCATGATTCCAATACAATAACCCTTTTTAAGTTGAACCCCCACCACCTCCTGATCCCTTTTCCCTTTGGCCGATTCTGAAAATTAATTGGTGGTGTCCTTATGGGGTTTTGTGTATAAACATAAAATTTTAATGTCGATAAATTTATTACATCGGCACTTATGGCTGACTCCGCTGAAACGTACTAAGTGTCGTATTTATGGAGTTCTGAATACACAGTCGATACATTCATTCTACCGGGAGTGTCTGTGTGTGAGGGTTCCAAGTCAGCCTTCTAACGAGAGTAAATCCTAAATATTTTTCGGAAGAAATATGAGGTAATAAAGTTTTCAATTATTATTGGGGACAGTCACCACGGCGGAGAGCGAATGTTACGTGTTGACATTGTGTGGTGTTAAATTTAATTTTTCAATATTTACTCCAAACTTTAAATTTGTTGAGGTGTTTCTGTAGTATCGTGAGGATCTGTGTGAGAGGCTATGTTCGACAAACAATTAAAATAAAATAAGTGTTAATATTTAACAATATTCACAATTGAATCTGTAGTGTTAACAATGGGCCTTGGTGAATCATCTTATTGTTAACAATGGGCCAAGGTGAATCATCTTATTGTTAACAATAGCACGGTTCTCGGGTGCCATCACTACCTGAGGCGTGAACAGGGTGATCTTTGAGTGGCCCCGGACCAGAGGCCATCATCTAAGTTCTGTAATGACCGGAACATCCATCAGAAAGTTTTAATCAAACTACCGCCTCTAAACTTCATGAGCTCCCCCCCTCTAACCACCTAACTAACCTACTAATTAAAGACAACCTCTTGAATCAAACTTTAATCTGGTGTTAATCTATATCTATATTTCATTGAGTAGCAACAGTATCTTTCGGATCCCACTGCCTTCATAATAGTATCAGAAAATATAACATATAGTAACAGAAAGTATAAAACATAATAGTAACAGATGTAATTATAGTTGGTAGTATGATTACAACTGCACATCGGGATGTTTAGTCAGCACCGCAACCTGTCACCAACAACGCGGGAGCAATAATGAAAAAGTAAATAAAGAAAAACTACAGCTGTGCCCCGTCGTTGTTCGGAAAAGTTACAAAGCCTGATGAAATATCGAAACATTAACAGTCTGTGATTTTCTAATGAAGGATATTTGCAATACTGATTCTTGATTTGCAAATAAATTTTTAAAAAGTCGGTGAATTACTGGCTATATACTTCCCCAGAACGAATTAATCATTACGTTTTTGCTCTTAATATTTGACTTACACAGTGGCTTCTGAATCCTCATACTATTTTTCGTGTCGATACATTTATTACAACGGCAGTTATCATTTTGTGTTGAGCCTCCCCCCTGATCCCGTCTTCTCTTCGGCCGATTTGGCTGTAAATCAATAAGTGCCGTCGTTAGAGGGTACCGGTAACACATATTAAATTTCGTGTTAATACATTCATTCTATCGGGAGTTATCGACAGACTCATAGGCAGATTGCAATTTGTTTTTTTTTATGGAATCAGGAGGTCGCAAGAAACTTGCAATCCCATTGAAAACTCAGCATCGAATTTCAGCCGGGGAAAGTGAAATCCTATTACTTTCATATATTCATAGTGGCAGTTTTAAATAAATTTCAGTGCGGGAGGGAGGGGGGGGGGGATGAGAGTGATCTGTAAAAATATGGTTGGTATAATAATGTCCCTATTCTGAACACAGATATTTGTTTATTAGTAATTGGCAAACAACTATTGTTATTAATTATAAAGTGATAATGTTGTGACAGATGATGCCACCTGTCGGCTCGTGTCGGAACGAGTATCGAGCGAGGGACTTCAGTGAGCAAGGCTGACACCAGGTGCGCCACTCTCCAGTCCTCCAGCCACTCTGCTTGGTACCAGACTAACCCTGATTAATGAGACAATCCCATTATCCCCTTCAATGATACTACGTACCTACCCAAGTCCTGGACACTGGGCTCTCTCCAGGTTATTGCGACCATCATGGAGGCGAATTGTCATCAAGGAGGATGGTGTCGCCTCACATTGGTTCTTATAGAGCAGGGAGCTGGGTTTTCCCGGAATGGCCAAGTGGCTTTCCCTCTTTCACGTATTCTGAATAGAAGCCCAGAACATAAGTCTAGCGCCCCTCCTCTATCAGAAAGAAGTTACTGTCCTTGCCATAATAATACATATTTCCGTTCACCCATAAGATAATAATAGGTTAGAACATAAATCTGTATAGGTACATCAAAATACTTACGAGTTAAAGAATTTTTCTGGAACAAAAGACAGGGCGTGGAGGTCGTGAGATAGAGAGAAATTTATGCGTACGAAAACATGGAAATAAACTTGGGAAGACTGGAGGAAAAGAAAAAAAATATAAACAAAATGGAGGGGATGGACAGATCGACCCCCTCTCCGACTATGTACGTCAGTACGTGACAAGGTTCTGTCGGAGAAGAAATATTTTCGTCTCCACAGAAACACTTTTTTAATTTGACGCTCAAATTTTTTATATTTAATAATTTTTATCACTTTTTAAAAAATTGTGAGCTTTTTCCATATTAAAAGAATGTTTTATTATATCATTTTTTAAATTAATTTGAAAATATATTAAGGAAAATTTCTTTAAAAATTACAATTTTATAAAATACATAATGTAAAATAATATTGATATATAAATTGGTTGCATTGTTCATTATATTTGAGGAGTTTGGAGCCAGAGCGGACCAACCCACAATTTTTCGGAAAATGAGTTATTACCATCCTGATGTTGGCATAGGTTCCCTTTTTTCAAAACCAGTGTGGATCACTTAGTTTCTTCACTTCAGTGATAGATAGCAGCACTTTAAGTTTAGTCCACAAATATTTTGTGCATATATTTTCAAAGTCACAATGGATCATACGGCCTTCAAAAACTTTATAGAACACAAAAAGGGATCATCCAATACTATTCTAAAATTTCAAATATAAATAAATATTTGGGGCTCATTTATGGAGATAAACAAAATGTACTCAATTTTCAATTGCCATTTTCTTCCTGTTCAGTTTAAACCAGTTGGTCCGCTCTGGCTCCAAACTCCTCATATATTGTAGGTTCTTTTTAAAGGTTCTGAGAATGGTGTAACAACCAAAAGCGCTATCCCTAAATTTATATTTTTCTTAAACTTAGAATTAATATATTTTTTTTTTGTGATTATTGAAACTTTTTCATTCCATCGGACATTTTTATTTTGTCCATATGAGAACATATATTATTTTGCTATATTCATGAAGATATTTATTTTTGTGGAATTATCAACGGATACATTTTGGTTTTATTTCAAGCAACTTTTCCAAATAAAATGAATTTTTACTTTCTGAATTCTTACTTATTTTTTCTGTTTTTTTTTTATTAATTTATTGAGCATATTTCAAATTGGCAAAAACCGTAAGTAAATCCGAAGACACTTATAGATATAGGACATAGTAAAATAGGAAATGGCAATAGGTACAATAATAATTAAATATAAAAAAATTAATAAGAAAAACAATTATAAAAAATAAATTAGTAAATGTAAGTAAAAACATAATAATAAAAATGGATAATATGAAGGTACCAAAGAATGATATGTATTCACATTGAGTAAAATATATACAATACAATAATATAAAACATGAAATTAAGTAAATATAATAATAATACAAAAAATTAATAAATTAAGTTCGGATCCCCGACATACTACTACCGCGCTGAGGCCATTCTCGTTTCTCCAACTTTATGGAGATAGCGGAGGCCAAGGTAGCCCGGGTGATGCCCCGAATCACATCGCTCTACCAGCCTCTGACCAGCAATTGTGGCAGACCGAGAGGAACAGGAAGAGCTTAATGTGAATACTTGAGGGGAGAAACTGGCCAATTCCGGCACTAGCTAAGAGTAGTAGCTACTTAATTGCTAAAAAGTCTCTCGGCCAGAACCACCTGAGCCTTCGGGGAGGGTTGTCGGGATGAGAATGGGATGACAAAGATTGGGCAAAAGG
This sequence comes from Aradus depressus, assembly GCA_963662175.1. Classification (NCBI taxonomy): domain Eukaryota; kingdom Metazoa; phylum Arthropoda; class Insecta; order Hemiptera; family Aradidae; genus Aradus; species Aradus depressus. The sequence continues at coordinate 15,538,397 of OY759215.1, forward strand.
ATTATCATGTTAGGATAGTTTAGAATGGACCTTTGGGAAACGTTGATAAAAGTATTTTCAAGGTCACTGTGGAGGGTGAGATTGGACACAGAGAAGGGTGCATCGTTAATTGTTCTTAGCACTTTGGATTGGAAATACTGAATAAGCTTGATGTTAGATGGCTTAGCACAACCCCATAGTTCAAGTCCATAGGTCCATATAGGTCTTTTTAATGGCTTGTATATAGTCAGTTTCTTCTCAATAGAAAGTCGGGATTTTGAGTTAAGCAACCGATAGAGTTACCCAAACCGTCGGCATCTTTTTAAATTAATTTTTACTTTTAATATAAGGAAATATTGAGATCGTGCGAAAATCCGAGATCCAGTTCTCAAAGGAATTACATGTTACGAGGTCCCTTGAACAAGTTTTGACCATTTTCGCGATGATTTCGGTCTTTGTGAATGTGATTGGACATTTGTGAGGGCTCTAATTCAGAAACGATTGTCGCTAGGGACATACGATTTGAGAGGAATATGTCACCAATACGAACGGAAATATGTCAAGGTAGCTCAAGCTGCTTTCGCTGAAAAGCTTATGCTATCAATGGATTTTGACTTCAAATATGAAATTTCATGTCGATACATTCATTACATCGGCAATTATTCGGGTTTTTGAGTTGAGCCCCCCTATCTTTTGGCCGATTTGGCTGAAAATCGATAGGTGTTATTCTTATAGGGTTCAAACATATACCATTTCGTGTCGATATACTCGTATTCATTCTATTCGACAGTTATTAGAGTTTTTGTGTTGAGCCTCCCCTAATCCCCCCTTCCCTTCGGTCCATTTAGCTGAAAACCAATAGGTGTCGTTGTTAGACGATTCTGGATTTACATATAAAATTTCGTGTCCATTAATTAATTTTATCGAGAGATCGTGTTCACAGACACACACATACATACAGAGAAACAGACATTTTTTTTGTCATATTTGGAATCTGGAGGTCATAAATCATTATATTCCGTTGTACCACTGAAGGTGACACAATAATGTCGGAACTATGTGGGAAGGAAAACTCCTGTTTCATTCAAAATGTCTACTCCATAACATCTCAGTAGCATAATGTAAAACCACTGTCCATTTGGGGCTGTCAATTATTTACAGTGTCCTGTCCACATTTGGACTGACACTGGTTAACTACTGAGTAACTTGGCAACCTATTCGGTAACTTTGTCATTCAAGTTTTCATTAGGAAAACCTCCAGATTGTGTGTCTGGTTTGTGTTGTCTAATGAACACATTAAAATGAATCAGATCTTTGAAATTATTCATTATATCAATTGACTCACTGAAGTCATTCCTCACTTCTTACATTGACAATTATTTTTATTTAAAATATTCGACGTTTTGCAATTATTTCTTTATTTATTTAAATAACGCTATATGCGCGAGGTATAATTATTTTTGTTATACATATGTAGAATATAGGTTAGATTGGTTAGATTATATGACTCATGCCCGGGCTTTAACTACGAGGTCATATCGCCTACTACCAGAGCGCTCTTTCGTCATTCTGGTGGACATGAGCCCGACTCTACTTTGGGAGTCCTAAATTTTGCCTAATCTAAATTTTTATTCAATTAGGGCAGGGGTCTTTAACGAATACCTGACATCGTACAGGCTCGGGACCATCGCTTAACGTCCCATCCGAAGGACGGCGTGCTTAAGTTTATTTTAACTCCCAGATAAAATAAACTAAGGGCTTCGGTCGGGTTTCAAATCCACGTTCTTGAGCTCAGAAGGCAAGCACGCATATCGCTGAGCTACCGGCGCCCTCTATATTGAATATATATATATTTTTTTAACAACACCAATCGTAGGAGGGTTCACACATTCAAAACCACAAAATATAATTTTTTTTTCCTTCCATCTGTATGAAATATAGGGGAAGTTATATAGTCGGTCGGAAATTCTATTTTTTTAATACCCATAGAATAAAAATAACGACATAAGAATGACACCAATTGATTTTCAGTCAAATCGGTAAGGGAAGGGGCATTTGGCAGCAGGAGACATAACACAGAACCCCCAATAACTGCCGAAGTATTGATTTTATCGCCAAGAAATGTTTTATGGGTCCAAAACCCTATAAGAACGACAATCTTTTTCAGCCGAATCCGTTTGAGGGAAGAGAGGACCAGCAGAGTGGGGTTGTATTCCAAAATCCTAATAACTGCCGATGTAATGACGCATCGACAAGAATATAGACAATTTTAGTATGAAGGTTCAGAAGTCCCGATTCAAATCTGTAGATTGGTTTGAGAGGGAGAGCGAAGTAAATTGCCGGTGATTCACCTTCGACTTATTTTTAAAGAAATTTGTAAGTATTATAAATTATAAACGAAAATTTGGACGCCAAAACATTTAAATTGTGTTGATCAGAGAAATAAACAAACCTGCTGAATCTCGATGGATTGATTGTATAATTGATAATTATGAAAGCATAATTTCAATATGTCTACCAGAGCGACGACGAAAGTGCGTTCTGATAGTAGGCGATATGACCTCGTAGTTGAGTCACAATAAATAACTAATAATATATATGTATATAATATTAATTTAAGTTACTTATGTCATGTACACACCTTGTATAGGTATATATTAGGGGGGGGATGTTCCGTCCGAAAGACAAGGGTTTTTTTTATCTCCCAGATAAAAAACCTAAGGCCCTCGGTCGAGTTTCGAACCCGCGATGTTGAGCTTAAACTTTCGATAGTCGTGTAATAACAATATAATCACAATTAGACACACCTATTACTTAAAAATTGTGGACAATTCAGAACGAATTTGCTAGAATAGCTTATAACATCGTGTGGCATCAGTAACGTAACACGACGACGAAGTAGAGACGCTGCCAGAGCTAGAGCCAGTCACGATCACTCTATGGAGAAATTCACCTATCCTCCCCACAACATAGCGATGCGCACTGACTGTTGCGCATGATATCCATTCCTTTTTTCCTCACAGTTTCTTTTGTCCGATTTGTTTTGTTGAAAGGTGATGTTCGAACTATGATGTTTACGCATTAATCGATAAGAAAATAGCGCGATGCGCTAATTAGTCAGTGCAGAAGACATGTTGTGCCACTTTGACGGTGGGCTATTACAAGGAACAAGTACCACCACATCTACTAATGACATGCAAGCCCCCACCCAGTATAAAGTCAGTAAGTGTGTGTTTATCAGTCGTACCGTATGTCTCACCAGCCCGTATAACCTCCTACCATCCTTGGTGATAAAACTGTTTACAGCTCCGTATGGTAATTTCTCTTCAGATACCGCCTATACCACAAACCCTTCTCTTCACCCTTTGTAGGCATAATACACTTTTTTTTTTGGTGAGGAAAACTTGTATCTCCTTTGTATATACTTGAAGCTACGTTTCAAGTACTGCCAAGAGTTACAACCTATTTTTAATTCCCCAGCCACGCACACAAATTCCCCAATGTCATAAGTAACAACAAAAAACTTGTTTAGTTTCTTTGTTTTTGTTTCTTAGTTTTTTCACCTCACATATAAAAAACCCTAAGGGCCTCAGTCGCGTTTCGAATCTTCGAAGCTCAGTGCGCAAGTACGCTACCTCCCAGCTTCCGGCGCCTCCCGTGTCTGATAGTGAAGAAAGAAATATTTACATAAAAGAACCTCGATTTCCCCTCAACATTGTGAAATTTTGTAAAATCTATGAATCATATGTTTGCTGGGTTCATGAAACACATCATCCTCTTACCATTCCGCACACTTTCTTGTAATCTATATATAAGCTGTACATTTAAGTTTGTTCGGGTGTAGAATACTTGAGATTTCTTAACTCATTACTAAATCAATAAGAACTTGTTTAAAACTTTTATATTGTCTAATTCAACAAAAAAATATATTTAAAGTTTACCGGGGTAGAGGGGCGAGTCTTGCCTTAACATAACATTAACCCATATATGCCCAGTGTTGCGAAAACGCAACGCATTATTTTTTAAACTATTAAATTTAACAAAATCGGACACTTCATAGGAACTCAAGAAAAACGAACCAGCTGAGGAATATGCAAATTTACACAAAAGCAATGCATCAAGTGCGGAGTGGCATTGCACGGAAAATGTTTTTTTAGAATTTCACCAAGTCCAGACATCACCAAGCCATTCTTATTTTTATTACATACATTTTATTATTTTTATTATTCAAAATATTTTTTATTATCCCTAATATTTTTTATTATTCATAAATGTTTTCCTGCCAAAGCTATATATTAATATTATTATTATAAGTAAGTTTATTATTATAGGTATATTTTCTTTTTTTTAAATAATATTGTATATAATACCATGAAAATTAAATTAACTATTCTAAAAAGTTACATTAAAAAAAAAAAAAATCTATTGAGTAATTAAAGCTATTGTTATTTATACATTTTTTAAATTTTTATTTCAAATAAAATATTTATTATATACATTTTTATTTATATAGCAAAATGACTCTCCTAATGCCCGGTGTTGCGTTTTCGCAACATCCTAATTTGCATACTAAATGCATAGCTATAATTTTTTTAACATTTTTCTCAGTTAGAATGAGTCACTAAGAGTAGTTTCCTAAAAGATTATTTAAAAATTAAAAAAAAAAAAGTAGTGGGCATATATGGGTTAAGCCCCAAGCCCTAATCGCCCTGGGTCGCCGCCCAGCTAAACTCAGCCTGTAAACCTCCAAGGCCCGCGATATTCCCTTCAGCTCTGGGAGACCTTTCTCCTTCAGTGCCGCCTCCTCTCGGCCGTAAGTAGAGACAGGTTCCCTTCCGTCAGCAGCGAATAGCTTCGTTTCTCAACTCAAAATTAAAAGATAATAGTTAACATAGTGGACAGTAAACAGCGAATTTTGATTAATACGACTGACCAATCAAATTGTAAAGGTCAGATGTGACGGTGAATCACCGGCAATGTACTTCTCTAGAACGAATATTAATCTATTGACTCCCCCTTCCTTAAAACCTAATATTCAATAGTTGACTTCCATACTAAAGTCGATAAATTTATTACATTGGCAGTTATTACCTCTTCCCTGTAGATATCGCTGATCATTTGACAGGTTATGTCCTCCTTGGGTTTTGACTTCAAATATGAAATTTCATGTTGATAAATTCATTACAACCAGTGGCGTAGCGTGGGTGTCAGCAGCCCGGGGCGGAAGAAAATTTTGCCGCCCTCTTATTTAGGTATTTCAATTCAAAAGACTATAATATACAGTAATTCTAAAGAACTTTTCGGCAAGAGCAGGCATCATTATTGTGTATTGTACAGGTTACAAATGAAAAAGTCATAAATACAGTGTAAACTCTATTTAACGCCACTCGATTTAACAACAAACTCCCTAAAACATCGAAATTACTTGAATCTGGTTGGATTACCTTGTTGCCCATACAATGATACACGCTACGTGCATCACACCCACTCTAAATAACGACAACAATACGTCATCACTAAGCAATAAACAGTACTATCAAGTTGCCGAAATTAATAAGAACTGCAGCTGTGTACGGTCTTTTGTTTATTATTTTGTTGCTTTATTGTCTAGTAGTATAGTCTCTATTGTCCATATAATTTTATACTTTATTAGTAAATACATATTATAATAGTAAAATACTATTAAATTTAATGTAATATGTATTGATTTTTCTTCTCTTCATTTAACGACAACTCTAAATAACGCCATAAAATGCGCAGTCCCTTAAGTGTCGCTATATAGAGTTTACACTGTATATCCAAACAACATTGCCATCCTGCCAGCTGATAATTAAATAAGTGCAGACCATATGATGGTTCAAATATTTACAAGATATTATTATTATTTATTGTGCAATTTTGCCGCCCCCTAAAGGTGCCGCCCGGGGCGGGCCGCCCCTGCCGCCCCTACTACGCTACGCCACTGATTACAACGGCAGTTATTAGAGTTTTTAAGTTAAGCCTTCCCTTTGGTCTGTTTGGCTGAAAATCAGTAAGTGCTGTAGTTAGATGGTTCTGGGTTCACATATAAAATTTGGTGGTGATACATTCATTCTATTGAGAGTTGTGTTCAGCCCCGCCGGAACGGAGGGGCGGGAAGGGCGATCGACTAGGGCGCCTCGATGTTAGGGGCACAAGAGTTGTTGACTCTTTGACCTTGATTGAAAGAATTGAAAAAAAAGAAATAATACTTGCGACTTATTCACGAACTTGTGGATTGCGTTACGCATACTTTTAACGATTCCAGTATCAGTAGCCAGTTGCGAAAGGAGTTTTAGCAAATGGAATTAATAAAAACATATTAAGATCAACTATGATACAAGAAAGACTCGATGCTCTTGCTGTTCTTGCAATAGAAAACGAACTAGCCAAGAACATAAATTTCAAGGATGTAATTGAAGAATTTGCTAATGCTAAAGCCCGAAAAATACAATTGAATATTTCCAAAAATTGATACAGTTTGATGTCTTTCAATCATTTTTTCAGATATATTAAAACATTTTCTTATGAAGTTTCATTTTTTAATTATTGAAATTTTCTCTCCTTACAAGAGGGCGCAAGGTAGATTTTCGCCTAGGGCACTGATATATGTTGCGGCGGGGCTGGTTGTGTTCATAGACACTCACAGACAGACATTTAAATTTTCATTTTTGGTATCAAAATTTCCGAAAACATGAGATTCCGTTGAAAACTCCGCATCAAATGTTTCACATTACATAACTTCCCCTACACTTCGTACAGCTGGGGAAGTTATAATTTGAGAACTAAGGCAATTGTAGAAAAATGCCTGGTATTTGTAGTTCTAGTTCCGATAATAAAGAACGATAACTTGCAACCCTCCCTCAGGAAATCGAAAACGTTGTTTAGAAAGAAATTGATGATGGCTTGATGTGATGTGGATGATACGGTCTGGTGTGATTTGACCCGATGAAAAGGAACCAGGTACTGGAATGATTGGGTTAGTCAGTCGGTGAGGTCATTTTGATTGATCAAATCATTCATTTGACTCTTTGACTTCCTCTGACCTCTATTTTACGACACATTAGGCATCATTCGTTCCATACAGGCTCCATGTCTCTCACTATTCAGGACAGTTGATTGATCACATAATCGACTCATAAACATCGTTCGCACCGTTTTACTTCTATAGCAACCGTGAAAAGAAAATCTGAAACCACATTACTCATTTTCACACAAGAAATTTCCAAAGTCAACTTTGATATATGCCTCATTCAACACTGTTTTTTTTTACATTTATTAATTTTCTTTTCACCTCAGTTTGTGCTGTAACACTGAAGATTTTGTACACTAAATAAAAATATGCTATCTAGCCATTTCAGGTCTTTCTTATACCAACCACGTTTTTACAGACCACTCCACTCCCCCTCTTCTTAAAATGATTTCATACTAATACTGGATATGTGAAAGTAATGATTTTATTTTTTGGTTCATTGAACAGCATAATACTGAGAGTTACTTTATAAATGCCCAGTAATGCCAGTATAGAAGGGGTAGGGGAAGAGAGAGTGAACTGTAAATGCGTGGTTGGTATAAGAAAGTTCTGTAATTGGCCACATCACCTAAAATAAGTTATATTCATTCTCTACGTTTATAATTTTTAACAAAACCAATAGCTTTTTGGTATGGTCTCACCATGGTTTGCGGGTTCAGATCCCATCCGGGAGTGAGTTTTATTTCATAGATAGAACTCCCTCCCGGGGCCATGGATGTCGTAAATAAACTAGATAACACATTGACATGGCTAATATACACCGTACAAAAAAAAAAAAACACTATCAATATTAACAAAATATTTTATAATTCGTTGTTACGCGATACAATTTAAACAGTTCTTTGTATATGGAAATTTATTTTACATTATTTGAGGCACTATAACTTCGGTTGTATTAATCCTATGGAAATTTGTTAAGAAATATTTTTAGTAAGAAACAATTTTTCGATGGACTAACCGTTATCGGATAAATCGAGGTGAAGTCTAAAAATGTGTACCTATTTCAGAACGTTTTTCGGGATGTATCTCAAAAACCTTAGGTTCTGCAAAAAATATACTATAGTATTCACTACAGCTTTTAGTCCTCGAAGTAAAGAGGTCTCCATTTTCGTCCGATTTATGCCAAATTTGTAATCAGATCTAAGTTAGCACACGTGACTTATTAACTCCAAATATGAAGTTTATGGTAGCGGTAGATCGCTCACAATTTTCCTATGATATACACACATCGACACTATCGCGGAAATGGTCATAACATATTAAGGGGACCTAAAAACTTGAAAGTCCTTTGAAATCTTGATCTCGGCTTTTAGCAGGATTACAATAAGTCCTTATACTACAGGTGTGAGAAAATAAAACGAAAGTTGTGAATCACCAGCAATGTGAATTAACTAATCAACACCTAAATTAACTAATTAAAACCCGAATTAACGAATTTTTTGATCTTCCTCTGAATCTACCGAATGGTTAAAAATATATAGTTACCTCTTTCAACGACTTCTGAATCCTCAAACTAAATTTCATGTCGTTATATTCAGTACACCAAGTTATTCGCCTAGATGTCTTTTTTATTGGTTCACATGTAAAAGTTCATGTCGCTACATTCATGACAATAGCAATTATTGTTTTTTTTCCCCCTTTCCCGATTTGGCTGATAATTATAATGATTATAATCAATAGGTGTCGTTTTCGTGGGGTTCTGGACGTTAAAATATGAAATTTCATGTTAATATATTTATTCTAAAGGGAATTATCTTGATCATGGTCACACAGACACTGATATGCACACAGACAGTACATTTTTTTTTTTAATTTTGCCATTAGGCGTTAAAAAATATGATATTTCGGTAAAAATAAGGTATCGGCATTTTTCTGACCGTTTACATAACTTCCCGTATACTTCGTATAGCTGTGCAGTAAAAACGTTTTAAAAAAATTGTTAATGTTAAATATAAATAAATAAAGTTGTCTTGCCATTGCTTTATTATCGACCAGAACCGGTTTAAACCGGAATTGCGTCATCATTATTGGCACATGTTATTTCTATGAGTAATCTTGTCCCACAACATCTTATTATCACACAGATACGTTTTCACTCGAGTTACTTCCATTACTAGATCAAGCTTGTAGAATAAATTTAAATAAAATATATTAATTATATATCTTCGAATAAATATTCAAATTATGTAGGTACTGAGATTATTTCACTTTTAGTTGAACACTAATTTTCAAACACCGAAATATTATATGTAGCGTTAAAGTTTTCGTAATATTAATTAATTACTAAGTGCCATTAGCCTAATTTTACAATAACTTAACCAGAGGAGCAGGTGTAACCGTGATCTTCTTCCTTCGGCCTAATCAGGGAAGTAGACATGGGATTACTGAAGACTCAGGGCCATAACTAGGCCGGACCAGGCGGGGCAGTGCTTTGGGGCCCCTGGCCATTTGCGTTTTACAGCTTTACGAAATAATTGTAATCAGTCAGAAACTTTTTTTTTTTTATTTACAAATAGCTATTTACAACTGTATACACATAAATACAACAAGCAAATGTGCTAATAAAGAGGTAATGGCAATGTCAAAATGTCATGAGGGGAGAAATCGCCCAGTGGTGACACTCCTTAGTCACTGTATTTCTCTTGTTTTTAGCTAATCACTGTTACTGCTTCTGATCAGAAGATCTCTAGGCCATTGACGCTTAAGCCGTCGTTGGGGAAGTATGGCAGAATGGAGGGCACGGACTAGAGTCAGAAACTTGAAAATGGAAAACAAAAAACAATCGGAGAATCACCGGCTATGTTCCTCTCCAGCACGAATTAATCAATAACGTTTACGCTATCCTTCCGAAGCCAATTGACGTTTGGAGTAAAACTCAATAATTGACTGACAAGCAGTCTGATAAAATAATTTTGAAAACAACATAATTTAAAATGATTTAATAAATAAGGTTTAAAAGTTAAATTAAACGTATGTAAAAACAATTTAACAATTTAAAATTTCATGGATGGGGACAGATATATTATTCCAGTTTCAATTATGTTATTTTCTAAATTATTTTATCATACTGCCTGATGGTGAGGGCACCCTCGAAAGCCAGCTAGCAAAAATTATTAAAATCTGTGAGAGGTCAGACTATATTTTATTTTACAACCTGTGAAATAATCACTTCTCACTACATCAGCCATCTTCGTATTAATATTACCTTTAAAACATCAATAAAATTTAATTTGAACACTCCTCCGAGATGTGCTGCACCATCAAAGGGACTCCGCAGCAGAGTCTTCTGGGCTGGTTCCTGGTGATGAGGTGCCCCTCGCTAAGTCGGCTATGTCTCAACCTCAGTCTGGTCACTGCAACCTCCTCTCTCCTATTCTTCCGAACCGATGAGGCCCACGGCTTCACATCTCCCTTAACAACTTTCAGCTTGTTATTGTCTACCTCGGCCCATATCCTGCTCCAGCCATTCGTTACCTTCTTTCGGACACATCTGAAAGTCTTTCTTCATAAAAAGTTTTTGTACTTCCCTGGGTTCAGTAGTTGCTTCCTTCGCAGCTATATCTGCCTTTTCGTTATCTTTTCTTATCATTAAATTTTGTTCGTGAGAGTATCAGTAAGTTCATTAAATTTTTCAACCTAAATATTGAAACCATTTTATAGAGCCGTTGTAGTATTTATCTCGGTGGCTGTTGCATTAACTACATTTTGTCAGTTTTGTTAGCCTGAATGGGAACTGTCTTTTTGTTTCCAGCCTTCTGAAAGCGGTCAAGTGGTAGACAATGAGTGAAGACTTGAGAAGGCACTTATTAAAAGTGGAGAGGCAGAAATGCTCCTTGTATTCTCTGTTCCAACTCAGCTCAAATCTACTCTTCAAATGGAATTAAATGGTTTTCAGAAATACTTATTCTAGTAACGATTAAATTACCTTACTATTCCAGGGTTCCTTTTGTCATGGGAATCCGCAAAAATTCATTTGAGAAGGACGAAAATGAAACATTGTTCTATGGAAGGGCAAACACTATAAGTTTCCAGAAAATCAAATTTATTTTGAGACAAATCTAAAATCTGAAGGCAAACTCAAACGAAATTCAATTTATATAGCTCCCAAACGTTTATTCCTATATTTATTTCTCCATCTTTAAGAAGTTATGTAATCGGTCAGAACTTTGATTTTGACTTTTGACCGGAAATACATGTTTTCAGATTCCCAGATTACAAAAATGAAAAAGGAAAATGACTGTCTGTGGGCACGACAACTCCCGATAGAATGAATGTATCCAGAACCTCATAAAGCTGACAACATTTAATTTTGAGCTCAAAGGAGAGAGCCCAACTCAAAAAATTATAATAACTGCCGATGTAATAAAAGTATGAGCATCCCCTATGTTCATTATGTCAATATTTTCTAACCAAAACTGTCGATTGGTTTCTCAGGGAGAGTGACAACTTACTTGATGCTGGGGAAGTACACTGGCAGTGGTTCAACAAGGATTTGTTTTTATTTAAATTGATTATAGTCATCCCAGCAATATCGTTTTGTTGACAATGAGTTGCTAGCAGGTTGCTCGGAGTAACTTCGTGTTATAATATTTTACCTGAAGCTGATTACGATATCAGCTAGTTAGTTATTGTGACTCATGCCCGGGCATTAACTACATATCGCCTACTATCAGCGCGCTCTTTCGTCATTCTGGACATGAGCTGGACTCTACTATGGAAATCTGAAATTTTGCCTACCCAGGCTTAACGAGTATCTGACATTGCACCCGGCTCGGAACCATAGCTTAACCTTCCCATCTGAAGGACGGCATGCTCAAGATTTTTTCACCATCCAGATAAATAACCTAAGGGCTTCGGCCGGGTTTCTAAGAGCTCAGTAGACTAGTACGCTACATCTAAGCTACCGGCGCCCCTGATATCAAATATATTAAGATAATATCTTAATCGGACGAAAGGAAGGGAATCAGAGAAAGGTTTTGAAGGGAGAGCGAAAACTTAGGTTAGTAACCGTGCTGAGGAAGGTCATTGCCGGTGTTTTCTTCTCACAATTTGGGTTTCTTTTGGACTCATTTGTCATTAAGCATTGACAATTGGAAAATAGAGAAAACAAATCTATGGTTTGTATTATTTATAAGGCTGTGACAATATCTAGAGAGGGGGTACGTTATGAGTGTGCAGCCAATCCTCGTTAACATAATTGTGCCCCACACCGTATGGCCAAAACATAGAACTAGATTTTCACTCACAAAAACTTACTAATCCCGGTTTAACCACTCGGACGTGGATAAGTTACTTTGTGAGTTCTAGCCACTTTTCTTTAACCACCCCACACATCACATTTTGTTTTTCCTCCCGTAAATCTAACCTCGTTGTTCACTAAGACTTCAGCCAATTATAAATTTCACCTGTATGGATCAATGAAAAGATACACATCTTTCATTTTTTTTTTTTTTTCAAATTTTTTATATATTATTTGGGCTTAAGGCGTCCTTTAAAATTTGGAGCAAATTTGAGAGAATGAAGAGCACAAACCAGAAGACTATTGTAGGAATTTAATCTTTTCATATTTTTCAGTGATGAGTTAGTTATGATGATTCATGTCCGAGATCATATCGCCTACTACCAGAGCACTCTTTCGTCACTAAGGTGGACATGAGGTCGACACTAAGTTATAGTCCTATATTTTGCCTACCTCGGTTTATTCACCTAGGGTAGGGATCTACGAGTACCTGACATGGCACAGGCTCATAGCATCGCTTAATATCTCGTCCGAAGGACTTAATAATCAAGGTTTTTTCACCTCCCAGATAAAAAAAACCTAAGGGTCTCGACAGGCTTTCGAACCCGCGATCTTGAGCTCAGTACGAGAATTGTTTATTTTTCGAAGGAGTTTGATATGTCAAATTCCATAAAACAATGTAGGTCTATTTGTGCTTGAGTTGTGTAAAGATATTTTGATTATATAATTATATATCTGGCAGTTATATATTTCTCCCATTTACTTCAGTAGCGTTCAAAAAATATTTAATACACAGACGTTTCGTTTTATAAAACATTTAAAGAGGGCGCGGGTAGTTCAGAGTTAGCGTGGTGTACTGAGCACAAGATCGCGAGGCCTTTAGGTTTTTTTATCTGGGGGGGGGGGGGGGGGGGAGGGGGACCTTCACCACGCCATCCTTCTGATGGGAAGGTAAGCGATGGTCCCGAGCCTGTACGATTTCAGGTACTCATAAAGAAAGACCCCTTTACCCCAGGTGAATAAATCTGGGTAGGCAACATTTAGGACTTCCACATTACAGCCGGGCTCATGTCCACCAGATATGAAAGGGCTGATTTTACTGAAAATCAGTAGGTGTCGTCTTCAGGGATTTCTAGATACACATATACAATTTCATGTCGATACATTCGTTCTATTGGTAGTTATCAAGTTTACAGACAAACATACCTTTTTTTTTCATTTTTGGGTCAGGGAGTCGAAAAACATAAAATTTCGGTTATAATTCAACATCTAATTTTTCACAGATAACATAACTTCTCTTATACTTTGTATATCTGGGTTAGTAAAAATTAAGCCTGGCTACTAATGGACTAATAGGGTTTTGTGTGGGAAGGTCTGGAAGTTGCTTCTGTCCACATCTCCTAATTGGAAAATTAGATATCAAAACAAATGAAGTATTATTGGAAGGGTCCCCTAAAATTATCCTTTTTGTTATTTTTGTCTAAAAGCCCTCCCTTCCAGTGCGGGGAATGTCCCTGGACGGGAGTAGGGGTAGAAAGGGGGCGGGGACATTTCTATCCCAGGGGTTGGTACCACTGCCGCCTCGTCCCCTGTAAACAGTTCGCTCCTCGCTTTCCACCTTGTAGGTTCGGTGAAAATTTTTTTTCACACCGTCGAAACCGATTTTCATTATATTTAGAAAAATCGTGATTATTAGACAATTTTTATAAATATATATATATATAATTTTTAGTGTGCCCGAATACTTGATGACTAGCACACTTGGAGAGTCGACAGTGTGAGGTAAGGAACTCTACAACATACTGAACTATAGTTTACTATAGTATAATTTATACTATATATACTGTAAAGCTCTCGTATCATACTACAAAGCTCTAGTGGAGCGGATACTGCTACTTGTTGCGTGATCTCCTCTGGCTTACCACCGTATCGACCTCTTTCACCTCTCAACCAACTCGTTACATATTTATTGTGATATCCCCTGGAATGTTACTTAGCCATTCATAACTGTTCCGAATTTCCTATTTTCTTCCCTCTCGAAAACCAATTTACTAAATTTGAAATTTATTGAAATTACATCAACTACAGAATTTTGATTGTGTGTGTGTTGATACATGTACATATTAATAGCTATTAAGTACAATAAAAAGAGTTATTCCACAAAAATAATAAATAATTACAAAACCTTTTCTCATTGTTTGGGTGAAACAGCCTTTTGAAATATTATCCTTGAATGTAATTTATTTTTTTTTATTATTTTATTTATTTATTATTTTCTCTTTGACTTATTGACCTTTCTGTGTCCCCTGAAAATTTTGGGATATCCATATGTAATAGTAAGGATATTATGGGCGGAGATTTCACAAATAAACAGTGGAAAGACAATATATTTAAAAATACATTTTTTAATTATTTTTTTTTTAATTTAATTTATTGGCTTTTCTATGTCCTATTGGAATAAATTATTATCTAAGAAAAATTACAGGTAAAGCATAATTATTATTTTTTCTGAAAAGCATATTGCTTATAGTCTAATACCATACGCTTATAATTAGTAGATTTGGTTACTCATGAGGGACCGGTTGCATTGTCAATACGCGACTATTTGATATTCAACTGAGTATATTAGAAAAGAAATTTGAAAATAAATTTTCATGTGAATTCAAATTTAATCACATTTATTTCCATTATACCATAATATAGTATTGGATATGTTATACAATTGTACATAAAAAACATAAATTGTACCGACATTAAATCTTGGAATACAAAATCATAGAGGTGAATAATAATAATAATTATTATGATTTTGTATTTTATTTTTATAATTATTATAAAAATTAAAATAAATACATAATAGAAAATAAATTAATATAAGATTCCTTTTACTAGGAAATACAATACGTACTATTTTTATTAAATTTTTAATTATATTTATTTTATAATTATATTTCCTTAAGATGTCTTCTTTCACGACGATAGTTCGGGGCGACTAAACGCCTCTTCCTCAGGTCACGAAGAGCGAAATGTAAAGAAAAAAGTCGTCTGTGAATCACCGGCTATGTACTTCCCCACCACTAATTAATCAATTAAGATTTCACAACCCTCCCTCCCAAAGCCAATCGAAAGTTTGGGTTGAAACTCAATATTTGACTTAGTGGCTTCTGAATGCTCATACTAAACTTTGGGTCGATACATTCATTACATCGGCAGTTATTAGAGTATATGAGTCGAGCCCCCTCTCTGTTCCGTTCAAAAATTAATAGGAATAAATTCGATTTGACTGAAAATCAATAGGATTCGATCTTAGAGCGTTCTGGATAGACCTATAAAATTTCGTCTCGATACATTCATTCTATCCGGATAGTTATATTGTTCATTGACAGCAAAGATACATTAATTTTTTCTTTTCATTTTTTGGAATTACGAGATCGGAAAACATGAAATTTTGATGAAAATATCTCATCGAATTTCTGACCAAATACATAACTTCCCATATATTCGTATAGCTGAGCGTACCGTCCTTCGGGCGAGACATTAAGCGATGGTCCCGAGCCTATGCGATGTCAGGTTCCTTGGTAGCTCGGAGGTAGCTTGTTAGACTACCGAGCTCAAATCGCGAGTTCGAAACCCGACCGAGACCCTTGGGGTTTTTATCTGGGAGGTAAAAAAAAAATATGAGCACACCGTCCGTCAGATGGAATGTTAAGCGATGGTTCCAAGCCTGTGCGATGTCAGGTACTCGTAAAGATCCCTTACCTACATGTATAAACGTGGCAAAACTTAGGACTCTGACAGTTAAGTTGGGGTCAGGTCCACCAGAACGAAGAATGAGTGCTCCGGTAGTAGGCGATATGACCTCGGAGCCCGGGGATGAGTCATAATAACTAAGTTTTACGGGAAGATTTACATGGATACATAGTTGAAAGATATTTCTAATTTCTAATCCAATTTGTGAGAAGACAAGATTCGTGACCCGAATAACAATGAGCAGACCCTTCGTCTTTAGACTAAAATGTGATAATCGCTAAAAATATTCGAATATTTATGATCATTTCAATTTCAGTAAAAAATCCCTAAGCCCTCAGCTTGTTTGTATTTCAAATATTTACTTGAGTTGTCAACTAATTCAAATGAAAAATAAACAGACCTAAAAAAACATATTTGTACATGAGTTTTCAATGAGTAGCAATCTGCCAAAAATCAAATTTTGTGAAAATATTCATTAAAGCTTTTACTAAAATGGTCAAATGCAAATAACTGAGGACTTTGGGAAATACATTTTTCCTGGTGTACGAATCGGAATGAAAAAAGAATCAAAAGATTTATCTGCTATTTTACAGTGAAAAAATGGTTCACATGTGATAATGAGATGTTGTGGAAGGATATTTCTTGTAGAAATAAAATACGTTGTAACGGTTTTCAACGCAACAGTGTCATCACCCTGGCACATCCCACCCGTACAGTGTAGAGGCTAAAAGAATACTGGCCACTTATGCTGGCGCAGTAATGTTGAAAACCGGTTCTGATCGCAAATTAAACAAGACAACGCTTTATGAAAAATTGATGTTACAAGACTGTTTCTTTATAGGAAAAATAAAAATATGTTGTCTTCTTGTTAAAATTTGGTTTTGTTTATGAGTCGAGGGGAATTCAACAAAAAAAAAAACGAATTAATGTATCGACTTGAGAGTTTTTACATACATTCAAATTGCCATAAAGAGAATACCTGTTTTCAGCAAAATCAGCCTAAAAGAGGAGGTGATTCAAGGGAGGGGGCGCAATCGATGGATTTTGAAGGGGAAGCGACAAATTGATTAATTCGTTCTGAGGAAGTACATTGCCGGTGATTCACCGTAGACTTTTTTATTTTCAATTTTGGAATTATGGGGTCGTGAAGCTAATAAACTGCCGGTGAAAACTCAATATCGAATTTCTCACCGATTACATAACTGCCTCTATACTTCGTAAAGCTGGAGAAGAAAAAGTAAGGAATAAAAATACTAAAATTGTAGGGTGATTCTACCGAAAACATTCTTGGTAGTGTTCCAATCTTTGAGCTCATCTGGCTCTCATCGATTTGAGAGACTATCGTTTTCATATTACTACATGTTGGTTTATAGTCTGCCATTTTCAATTTTATGTCAAAAATCTGAGTCAGTTTTTGTGAAGAATATACAAAGAAGATAAAGAGAAGAACCCTTTTAGGGAAATTTGATATTAGTTCATAATTGTACGTCTTCCCAAATTGGCTAGTAGAGAAAAACTTAGGTACTTTATATGAGTAATGATAACGTATCAATTTTCTAATTTCTTATCGAATATTTCATATTTCGGATTTGGATTAACGCTAAGTTCACAGAACACAGAACCTTTAACCCTCCGTCGGGCGCAACTGATCGGTCAGGCACAGCTGCGACATTTTAGTTTGCTACGACGTCCATAGATGGCCTAGCGGGTGGGGCTCCTCAGTAGCTGTCTGTTTTTCACAGATCTTGTGTAACACTCAGAGTAATTGTTCATAGTTGACAAAGTGACCTGAGAAGCTCATTGCGCCCGATTTCGTCACAATACTTAAGGTACGTACTTTGCAGTTCTGATTATTATAATGGATTATTCAGTCCATCTAACACTAAATATATACCCTATGCCTTCTAGCGGCGTATTTTTTAACACCAAAATCATCAAAAAAAATTAAAAAATGAAAGGTTGAAGGTTTATAACACCTGTTTGGACCTTTGTCATTGTGACCATCTTATTTTACAAGTTTTACTTTGAAAAACCTTGTAAAACCATTCATATAATGTACTGTGACCGTTTTGAAAAAAAAAAAGATAGTTTCCTCCACAAAAACTTAGTTGTTTTTGCCGTGTGCCTGTCGGGCACATTGCGCCCGAACTCGTGACCCCAAATATTGCGCCCGACGGAGGGTTAAGAGAATTAACCTACTCTCACCTATAATTTTAAATCATTTCGTAGCCCAAATCAGAATCAATTTTGATGGCAATACTTAAGATAAAACGAATTAGCGTACACTTTAAGTATGATAAATGTATCTTTTGGCAGCAGTTCGAGACCTTGTTCAACCACCTTTTTTAAAATTAAATAAAAATGTAATGCTAAGGTTCCAAACGTAGGCTAGAACGCTTTGAGCTACCGGCGCCCTCAAAAGAACTGTTTAAAATGTTTCCCTTAAAAGCATTGTTTCCATGTCATGAAATTCAAATGAAAATGCGTCGGAATTAACAATACCAATGCGTACGTACTCTTTGTGCCCATTTTCTTAGGTGGCAGTATAGCGTTTGATTCATTTTTCATTTTTATTTAAATTTAATACAGTAAAGTACAGTGTTTGGATTGAAATGACCTCGTCTACATGAGACGCCAGGTGTGTCAGAGTGGCAGAAGGTATACGAAATGTATCCCCCTCAAAGCGACATAAATGATCCTATTTCGGTTTTGAAAAATGGACGTTTGAAAAATTACATTAATAAATAGAATTAAAGGGTCGATCGATTTTTATTTTATATATTTGAACACGATAACTCCCGATAGAATGAATTTATCAACACGAAATATTCTGTGTGAATCCACAATCCTCTAACGATGATACTTATTGATTTTCAGCCAAATCGACAAAAAGGAAGCAGGGATTAGGAGGAGACTTAACAAAAGAACTCACCGATAGAATGAATGTTTCTCCACGAAATTTTGTATGTGTAACCAAAACTCCATAAGGACAACATCGACCGATTTTCAGCCAAATCGGCCGAAGGGAAGGGGGATTAGGGGAGAGGCATAAATCAAAAACTTTAATATCTTCCGTTGAATGTATCGTCCCAAAGTTTTTCGTACGTGAATTAATAATTTTCAGCGGAATCAGGAGAAGAACTGCCGATGTAATGAATGTATCTACATAAAATTTCATATTTAATCTCAAAATCCAATGAGGACATAACCTGTTAAATTTCAGCAAAATCGCTCATAAGGAAAGAAGGATTCAGAGAGCTCAATTCAAAAACCCAATGTAATGAATTTATTGAAACAAAGAGCCCCTATGTAAGTCAATTATTGGTTATTTGCGAAACGGTCGAATGGTTTTGAGGGGATGTTAACTGATTATTCCGTTCTGGGGAAGTTACACAGCCGATGATTCACTGACTTTTAATTCCTGCTTCATAAGGCAAAGAAACAGTAAGTAGTAAGAGACGAGTAATGTAGTTTTACTGAAGTAATACAGATAGGCCTCTGGTGTGAACATAACGAACTTCTTCGTCTGATTTTTTTTTGTGTCCAAAGAGAAACAGTTTTTCATCTCTCAATGTGTTATTTCATTGCCAATTCTTGCCTCGTGTTTCTTCCAGTCCA
Source organism: Aradus depressus (assembly GCA_963662175.1). NCBI lineage: Eukaryota > Metazoa > Arthropoda > Insecta > Hemiptera > Aradidae > Aradus > Aradus depressus. The sequence continues at coordinate 15,558,034 of OY759215.1, forward strand.
AATTGAATAAAATCAAGCGAAGGGCGATAACTCAAAGAACGTGAAAATGTCTGTTGTCTCAGACAAATATATTTTCTCACAATTTACTGCGATCTTGAGGTAGGTACTATGTTACACTAACTAGACAATTATTGCTGCTTCGTTCTCATCAATGTTTCCCCATTTTATTTAATATGACTCTCTATAGGGCGATATGTGTTGTAACGAGAGATAGGACTGAATCAAAAACTATATTGAACTGTTGTCGGTCAACATCAGCACTTCCCCAGCACTATCCCTCCAACTTACGTATTGGCTTATGTACAGCGCTGTGATTTGTATGCAATAAAAACAGCGAAATATGAGCTTATATATGCAAATATATTTGGCAAAATATGCAAAAGGCTGCAATGGAAAAAGTACCTATAGAATAAAATAAACTACAGAAGTAGTAGAAAATATTTATAGACATAAATGTTATTAAATAAAAAATATATAAGCAAAAAATATAGTGATATAAAAAATTATTTGAACAAAAAAAACCTTAATCTGTAATAATGTTACTATTACGCACAATAACTTTTTTTACATTTTCAAACAAAAAGGATCTCCTCAAAATTGATTTGTATCGGCTGAATGAGCGCTCCACATCAATTGAAGTAACTGGCGCATAATTGAAAACCCCAACATCCATTGGGCTCAATTCAACCCCTGACTCTTCGCTCACCAACTCCACTGTTTTTCACCTAAACATTTAAAACTGAACTGATCGACTTCTAAGAATAAGAAAGAAGGGAGGAAATGGGCACAAAAACAGTTCCGAGAATAAATTATTAAAGTAAACAGAATAAAATAAAAAGTTGGCAATATGAACAAAATGAATCCAAGAGAAACATTGGAGTTCCTGGAATGCACTCATCTGAATAAAGGCCTACACATGGCCAAACAGGAGCAAATTTAGTGTGAAAAATGTGGAAAAAAGAGGGATACATTTTTATTAATCGTTAGTTTAATTCCCTCTGATCCCACCTCCCCTTTGCCTGATTTCGATGATAATTAATATAAGTCGTCCATAAGGGATTTGAATTTACATTTGAAATTTCTTCAATACATTCAGTACAAGGATAGTTATTAGAGTGTTTGTGTTACGCCTTCCCCCTACTCCCCCCCCCCCCCTCCTCCGATTTGACTGAAAATCAATAGGTGACGTCCTTAGAGGTTTCTAGATACATATATAAAATATTGTTTGATACATCCATTCTACCTGGAGTTATAATGTTCACAGAAACACACACACACAGACAAAAATTCATTTTTTGAAAAAGTAAAAAAGTATATTTCCGAACTAGCTTTGTCGAACCGCAGTTTTTGCAAAAAATAAATACAATTATGGCTTCTCCACAGCGTTGTCCTTACGTTTGGCCATTCTTGAGATGTTTCATGAATATACCTCCGTCCTTTTTTATGTAATTTCCGAACATACCGATAGAATGTCAGTTTCAGAAACTTGGGTGATTCGATGACCTCCAACGAAGGTCAGAGGTTAAGTATCAATTGATTGATTAACGGTATTTTACCTAGTCAGTGTCCATTCATCAACAAACTTGGCTATTTAACGTGAGTGTCAGTCAATTTGTGTCCAACCCGCGTGGGCATTGAGTCATCAATAGTTGCTGATCTATCTAAATTAGATATCAAGCCTAGTTATTGAAATAGATAATTTAACCTTCATCAAATCGGATGATCAATGTTTGGCAGCTTCTCTGGGGAAAAGAAGGACGGAGAGAACTTGACGCTTGAACTTCTCTAAGCGTCGAATTCGTGGACGCTCTCATGCTGTCCTGAAGCATGGCCTTAATCTTGTTAAGAGTGCAGGCTTCGCAGGTCTTCACAACACCCAGGGTCTCCTCATCTCAGGAGGACTGCTGATCTTGTTAAGAGTGCAGGCTCCGCAGTTCATCAAAACACCCAGCCTCTCCTCATCTCAGGAGGACTGCTGATCTTGTCAAGATTGCAGGCTCCGCAGGTCATCAAAACACCCAGGCTCTCCTCATCTCAGGAGGACTGCTGATCTTGTCAAGAGTGCAGGCTCCGCAGGTCATCAAAACACCCAGGTTCTTCTCATCTCAAGAGGACTGCTGTTCTTGTTAAGAGTGCAGGCTTTGCAGGTCTTCACAACACCCAGGGTCTCCTCATCTCAGGAGGACTGCTGATCTTGTCAAGAGTGCAGGCTCCGCAGGTCTTGTATGGAGGATTCGTACGCCGATGACACTTGCCATAATAGCAAAAAAAGTTGAAAAAACAAAAGTTGAGATTGGTGATTTTGAAAGTGGAGGTCTGATGTGTAGCTGAAGTTTGAGATAAAATAGGATCAATAAAACAACTTGTTGGGAAGCTAACCAACCACTTGTTAGGAGGGATGTTGGCTGGCCGCCCTGTCTACATCGGTCCTTCAGCCCAGCCCAAACGAAGGATACCCGCCCTCAGTAGTCGGCCTGAAGAGGGTAGCACTACCGAAAATACTCCCATATTATATATATTTTGTGACATATACAATATTTTTTAAAAACATACGTTTTTCTTTATTTTTTAGATAAAAATATGTAGACCAACTTCTCACATTTTTTAATGTTCGAGGCTAGCCCGGCTGTCTACAACTTATATGTATGTCGTATTCTTTGTTACCTCGGAGAGCCTCAAGACGAAAGGAGACGACAGTCAGAGAAGTGCCATTATCGTAGAATCCATTTCCTGGCTACCCAGATTTTTTGTTTTTAATTCTGAAAAATGGATTGGATCAAGAATCAATTTTTGGAATGCGGAATGTGATTTTAATATTGTTGTAAATTTTTTTTTTGTGGTCAGATGGCAACAAATCGTAGAAAAAAGTTTAAATAATAAATAACTGGTAGTCATATGTATATAGTTTCGTCCTGAAGAGAATAACTCTGTATGTTCACCTGTGTTCAATAGAATTGAACAATGGGAATGGTTGAATTCCTGAAAACGGCCATTAGGACCCTTCGGACTAACCATTTTTGAGTAAATCATCCCAGCATTCCAGGAATTGATTCTTGATCTTATGCTTTTTTTAAAATTAAAAATAAAAAACTAAAAAAAAAACTTATTTTATTCTCTCAATCTTCATTTTGTACTCTACTTTCCCCACCCATAATGCACAGCTCGACATCAGTGTCATTGATTTCTCCAATAGGATACCTTTCAATTTCCTGTTTTTTTTCTCTCCGCCCATGATCTTATCTCCATTTCATATGATCTCCAATCCCCTATATTTAGAAAAAAAAACATATCCAAGCAACATCTTTATCTCCCAAATTTCATTTCAGCAAAACCTTCATGCTACTGACTAGAGCCCAGTCTTCATTAGCCAGAAACTTAAAAAAATTTCAATTAATAATTATTTCAATTGTATTTCTTCTAAAGAATCTAAAGAGATGCCATCTTGTATTTCTAAATTTGGAAAAATGTTCAATCTAATCAAAAGGTATAAATTATCTTACTGGGTTAACAGGGAAAATGAATAGCATAGAATAAGAGAACAAATGTTTGGGTTTATTTTACTTAACCTACATTTTAAATATTACATCAGTCTTTTTTTCTGTTTTATTCTTGGCCATTATTTATCAATGTTATTTTGGGCATATACATGTACATAAGAGGGCGCCGGTAGCTCAGTGGTATGCGTGCTTGCCTTCTGAGCTCAAGATCGTGGGTTCGAAACCCGACCGAGGCCCTTAGTTTTTTTTATCTGGGAGGTAAAATAAACTTAAGCACTCCGTCCTTCGCATGGGTCGTTAAGCGATGGTCCCGAGCCTGTACGATGTCAGGTACTCGTTAAAGATCCCTACACTAGGTGAATAAAAATTTAGGGTAGGCAAAACTTAGGACTTGCGCAGTAAAGTCGGGCTCATGTCCACCAGAGTGACGAAAGAGCGCTCCGGTAGTAGGCGATATTACCTCGTAGTTAAAGCCCGGGCATGAGTCATACAACCTAACCTAACCTATAATGTACATATAAATAAATAAAAATACCTTTGCTCATAGATTTCACTGTTATTTCACACCTACTTGGTTCACCATACCTTAACCTTAAAAAATATACTTCTCTCACTAGACTGTCCACCACACATCTCAACTTCGACTCCCTTGACTATTTGAAACACCTGATCGTCGTCTTTTCTTCTTTTTTCATTGGTTGTTCTATTTCGTTTTAAAACAAAATGCGACTTCATAAATTTATTCACTATTTACGTTACTTCTCTCCTAACAGCTGTTTTTATACAAATAATAATAATTGGTTTTATAATTTATATTAATAATTACAATGTGTGTAATTTTATACATCACATTTCAGAACATTGTCGGTGCTTTTTATCACCAGTTTAAGAGGCGTTTGATACTCAATTATGTCTGCTCACTCACCCATACTTCATATTATACAAGCAATTTTGTCGGTGATTTATTAAGAGGATTTAGTAAGCTAAACCTAATGAGACTGGTAATTAATGCCAGATAAAGAGGTATTTAAGGGCTCTTCTTAGAAACAGGAATTTATAAATTATTCAGGCCATTATAGGAGCAATGTATAACGCCCCTGAGGACGCAGGTAGCATAACTCAGAGGTAGAACTACTACTGAACTCAAGATCGCGGGTTCAAAACCCAGCCGAGACCATCAGGTACTCGTTACAAAACTGAAGTAGGCAAAATTTAGGACTCCCAAAGTAGAGTCGGGCTCATGTTCACAATAGTGACGAAAGAGCGCTCTGGTATTAGGCGATGTGACTTCGTAGTTGAAGCCTGGTCATGAGTAGTATAACTAACTATAACGCTCCTCAATAAACCTGTTATGTGGGCAGGCATGAAAATGTTATTATTATTTTTTGTTTCTGTGAACACGATAATTCTCGATAGACAGAATGTATCAAAAATGTTCATGACATTTTATATGTGTATCAAGAACCTATTGTTTTTCTGATCGGTTTAAGAAAAGGAGGCATGATGGGGAGGGGGGTAATGAAAATGCCGATGTAATGACTGTATGAAATTTTATATTAACATGTTTAAATTCGAACATCCAAAACGACGCCAAGCAACAATTTTCAACGAAATCGGCTGAATGGGGATGGTGGGCATCACACCAAAAGTCTTAATATATTGAATGTATCCACTTATAATTTAGTATGAGGATTGAGAAGTCCCCTATATAAGTAAACTGTTGATTTTTAGCCCAAAGGATAGATCGGATTTCGATTTTTTCGAGAACTTAGTTGGGGAAGTACATTGCCACAACCCGAAAATTAAGTTAATTGAGTCTATATTTTGAAATTAAGTTTATGATATTATTCGAAAATCCCGTTTGTTCTGAAATATCATAATGGTTGGATTATTGGAATTGTACTGAGATTATTCAAATTGAAAAACTCCTTCAATTTTTAATACATTTCCCAATGAAAAATGGTAATTAAAAAATTATCTTGTCACAGAAGGTAACTTATAATTGCCTGGTCCTAAGTTTCCCAACGAAAATTATTATAATTAAAAAAAAAAAAAAATGAAAGAAATTTATTCCTTTTGAAATAACAGATGAATTGCCTTTTAATTAACACTAATTATTGAAAAAGTAAATGTTACTTCTATGGTTGAAACAACTCCATTATTTAAAATACTCAACAGTGGACATTTCATATTATATAATATAACATTATATTATGTAATTTAACATTATTATGTATAATTACTCTCTTATATCTATAGTATAAGAGAATTATTGTTATTGTTCGAAAACCTGAGATCGAGTTTTCAACGGATTTACACGTTTGAAGGTCCCCTGAAAAGGTTTTCACCGTTTGCGCGACGATTCTTTGTTGCTTGCGTTTGGGAGTTAGCACATATCGTCGATACAAATGCAAAGTTCGTTTTCGGCGATAGCTTTAGGACGGATGAATGTTATAGCGAACTCTCAAATCTGAATTCACGTTGTAAAGGAGAGGAATAACCCTGGCAAAGGGTCGAATATCCAAACTATGTAATGATGTTCAAAATCAAAGTGACCAATAAAAAATTCGTTATTCTGCATTCGTTATTGTGAACAAATTTTTTGAACTGGAATGTTTCAGTCTCGAATGTACCACATTCGCGTTTTTGATCTGGTTCGAATAGGAACAAAATCAAATTCCCTGCATGGCAAAGTATTGAATATGTCATGTTCGTGTGTTTTTTGTTGCAATTTTTTGTAAAAACAATGAGCTGTTTTAAAGCAGACTATCGATTGTGACATATTCAATAGTTTGCAATGTAAATATTTAATTATTAAACAATGCAAACTAACGAAAATGCCACATTCGATAGTTTGCATTGTAAATTATAGAAAAATAATCATCAATTACAGATAATCAAACTAACGAATGTGCGTTTTGACTAATTAAGATACCTAATTCGATAAAATTCTTATAGAGTCATCTATAAGGCATAACAGGGGCGCCGGTAGCTCAGTGGTATGCGTGCTTGACTTCTGAGCTCAAGGTTGTGGGTTCGTAACCCGACCGAGGCCCTTAGTTTATTTTATCTGGGAGGTAAAATAAACTTAAGCACGCCGTCCTTCGGATGGGACGTTAAGCGATGGTCCCGAGCCTGTACGATGTCAGGTACTCGTTAAAGACCCCTACCCTAGATGAATAAAAATTTAGGGTAGGCAAAATTTAGGACTCCCACAGTAGAGTCGGGCTCATGTCCACCAGAGTGACGAAAGAGCTCTCTGGTAGTAGGCGATATGACCTCGTAGTTAAAGGCCGGGCATGAGTCATAAAACCTAACCTAACCTATAAGGCATAACACCACGTATAATGACATAGGTAAAAAATGTTTGACAATAAGCACTGATTTTGAATGAACCTTGAAACAGTTTATTCACTCTCCTGAGAAGTGGTGTTTTTCAAATTCGATATTTAGCATTTGTATTGACGATATGACATCTTCGTTTTAAAATTTGAGATTGAAAGGTTGAGAGCGTCCTGTTATGGATGGTCATTACACTTTTTTTTCTCAATTATATCCTATTGTTCGCCGGTGATGCTAATGCTGTATCGAGTAATATTTAAATTAAAATGATAGATAAAACACTTTTTCCACTAATTCCACAAACATATGTAATATAACTGTTCAAAAAATTGTTTTATCTATAATTTTATTTTATTTATTAGAATTTTTAAACAATATCAACACAGAACGCAAAAAATGTATTCGAACATCGATTAATATTTGTCTTCTTTCAGCTAGCTCCTATTGATTAATACTTTTTTTAGAAATCAGAATTTTATGGAAAAACATTTTCATTGCCTGCCCACATAACAGGTTTATTGAAGGAGCGTTATAGTTAGTTATTGTGACTCATGCCCAGGCTTCAATTACGAAGTCACATCGCCTACTACCAGAGCGCTCTTTCATCACTATTGTGGACATGAGACCGACTCTACTGTGGGAGTCCTAAATTTTGCCTGCATAGTTTTATTCATCTAGGGTAGGGGGGTCTTTAAGGAGTATCTGACATCGATTTCGTTTTTTCACCTCCCAGAGAAAAAACCTAAGAGTCTCGGCCTGGTTTTGAACCCGCGATCTTGAGCTCAGAAGGCTAGCACGCTAATTCTGAGCTACCGGCGCCCCTTGTGTAATAATATATGAATTGTTTGTAAGTATATATATATATCTTGAAGGGGTTTTATCATATTTCAACATAACGGAAGAGAAATATCCCCGATGTCAGTTTAAATAGAAGTATACAAAGAAATGCATCGTTAATCACCTGCCAAGATGTATAAATTGTTTATTATTGATTTCATAATAAGTTAAGTGGATTGGGATCAATACTTCAACTGGAGTCTCTCACGTAAGGCGGCTACTGCCCAACACATTCGTGTCAAACATGGTGTCTCCCATTTGGCAAACTAAAAAATTTTTTTAAGAAGCAACATAAGAACAAGTTGCATTTGCACACAACTTTTCCATAGGGCTATTAGACGATTTTGGAAAGGTTGTGAACAACGCACCCAATTTTGTTAAATACATTGCGCATTTATTTTAGCTGTGCTACTGTCACTGACACATATCCTTTTAAATTATTTCAGATTTTATGAGTTTTTGTTATTTTTTTATTTCGTTGTTTCTTAACTACATGAAAAAATGACGTATATGTTTTTTCAATGAACTCATGAAGATATCGTTAAAAGACATGGAGTACAACAAACTGAACTTTAGTACTGCTACTTTACGTTAACTGATATAAAACATGCATATCAGAAAATGCACCGAATATTGAGTTTATTTGTATTTTATTTTATTTTACTTTCCCAGCTATACTAAGTGAAGGGAAAGTTATGTAATCTAAAAAATTCAACTACGAAGTCATATCGCCTACTACCAAAGCACTCATTCGTCGCTCTGGTGGACATGAGCCCAACTTTACTGTGCAAGTCTTAAGTTTTGCCACGTTTATTCATATAGGGTAAGAGGTCTTTAACGAGTACCTGTCATCGCACAGGCTCGGGACCATCGCTTAACATTCCATCCGAAGGACCGTGTGCTCATGGTTTTTTTTACCTCTTCGAACTCGCAATTTGAGCTCAAATCTAACAAGCTGAGGAAGCACAGATATACAGACATGGAACAAAAAGTGTTTTTTCAGATCTAAAAATTGTTCGCTCTCAGATATTATCACAAAGCTTCCTCCATACTTCGGATATGCGAGTAAATGTATAAAACATATTTTTATTTTTTGCCAATGTTTTCTGTAGCTTTTTTTCTACTTACGGGTATTTTTTTTTCTTTCTCGTTTTTCCTCCGCCAAACAGCCACATCACAGTCTGACTAACGGCCGAACAATGGACTAAAACATTTAAAAAAACAATCAAGAATTGCGTTGATAGCTTCAATACTTTTATCTGAGCTCCAATACCCATATTTTTAGATTATTTTCCTATCCCCCCCCCCCCCCCCCCCCTACCCCTTGTGAAAAAGTAAATTCATAGGTTTAGTTCCGATCGATGCCGCACCATATACTTTTTTTTTTGTATAACTTATATTAATCCGGTTTGGATATCAAATTTGCCGATCGCTTTTCCAATGTCTTCCTATAGAGATCTATCTAAGACTGACACTTGGTACGTATGTCTCATTCCTGTGATAATGCATTACATTTTAATTTTAGCCTGATCAGTCTAGCGGTTCTTTCTATCTATTGCATGTCATTTTTCCACACATTTTCTTGATTTATGCGTAAACGGTTGGTTCCATGGAAAAATCGTAATTACAAAAAATGTTCCTTATGAAATTTCTAACTAATAATTTCTTGTCAAATTTGAAGTAGGACCAACGTGCATATACTACATCTAGCGTCTCAAAAATTGATTTCCCTATCTATAAAAAACATAAGCATTAATCAACACATAATCATATTAGGCATTCGTTAAAGACCCCTACACTAGGTTTATAAAAAAATTTGGGGCGCCCACAGTAGAGTCGGTGTCATGTTCAGAGCGACGTAAGAGCGCACTGGTTGTAGGCATAGGTTTTTTTTGTTTTTGTCTTTTTTATGGAATTTCGACCATGGTGGTCCCTGATGGATGTAGGTCTGTGGGGATCCTAGTGGCTAATTTATAATAAAGATCGAGATCCCTGTATACGAAATAAAAAGGATACGTGAAGAAGACAATTTTGTTTATTAATTAAATATGAGGTTTCTGAAGTGCAGAAAATAAAATTGTTGGGCAATTTGGGAACTATCATCAGATAGGATTTCGGGATTATTCACCGCAAGGTTGGAAATCTCGCTCTGGAAATATGCTATGCACTCGGTTGGGAGGTGTCTGACATACACTGCCACCCAACTTATGATAGGTTCAAAATGAAGGTTAGTAAAAAATAAATTAGTTATAGTGACTCATGGCCAGGATATAATTATGAGGCCATATCGCCTACTCAGGTGGACATGAGACCAACTTACCTATATGTTTAAAATGTAGGTTATAAATAAAAAGTAAAAAACTAGGTTTTTTTTTATCAGGAAGGTTAAAAAAACCTTAAGCACGCCTACTACTGTTTAAAAAACTTGTTTTTACCTTATTTTTCAAAATTGAAATGTTTTGAATTTTCTTATAATGGGATCGCAAACTTCTCCAAATTCTTCGTAACATTGTGCCTTTTATCAAAAGTTGCATGCCAATAATGGCACATTACTGTAAATTGTATGGGCGCTGGGGCCTGGAAGTGAGAGCACATACTGGAGTTTCTGCGTCACATATATGAGCTAACTTGGAAGTTTCTACTGAGGCGAATAATGACGTTGACATGTTCAGAATATCAATGCCTGAGCTCTCATCCCTTGTCTCCTGTCATTAGACTCACATGTACTTTCGATTATCTCTGATTACAAAGGGCTCACAGACAACTCTATAACTTTTAAAGAAATTACAGGATGATTAGGTTTCTTGAAGGAATAAGGTTCTTATCCTATCTGCTCTCTTTATTTTTAACATACAATTTTCTTAAGTTCTTCTATTGATCGGAATTATCCTCAGATTCGTAGCTTAATATTAACTATTCGCGTTGTTCTACAACTCTCTGGATTAATCGGAACAACATTCTTCTTCAATGAACAACGTTCATGTTCTTCTTCCTTGGCATTCGTACTCTCAGCACGAATTAATTAAGTATGGTGTCGATACATTCGTGACCTCATGGATTTCTGAGTTGAGCCCCCTTCCCTTCGGCCGTTTTCACGGAAAATTAATAAGTGTCGGTCGTCCCTATGTAGGGGAAGTTACGTCATCAGTCTTCTGAATTTCTATTCGATGCGGAGTTTTCAACAGAATTTCATGTTTTTCGTCCTCCTGATTCCAAAAATGAAAAAAATATTATGTGTCTGTGTGTGTCCTTGAAACTCAATTTTAACTATGTAGCTCGGGCAGCCGTTTCAGAAGCCTGGGTCATTACGGATAGGTATGTGGTAACAGAACCTAATCGTAAGATCCTTCAAGGCACTTAAGCCTTTTAAGACACTGCGGCACTTAAGCCCTGTAAGACACTCAAGTCTCTTTAAGCCACCTGGTTATTAATGAATGTATAAAATAAGTCAGCTAAATGAGCAAGTATACACTATTATTACGTGAAACTTCCATGTTTCAAAAACAAACAATAACCATTTTGGGATTAACTGAGAGTATGATTAATTTCATAGTGTTGATACCCTGGATATTAATAACATAATGAGAAATATAATTCCAAAGTTTATACTAAAAGTTTCATTATAATTATTCATTATGGGAGATGATCACAACTTCCATCATTCCTAGAGTCAATTGTTTTAAAGTTGTTAAAAAATCATGATTAATAAAAAAATTTAATTCATAAAAATTAGTAACACTAACATGCTATTCTTAAATTAAAATTAACTAAAATCAAAATTAACTAAAATCAAAAATTAATTAAAAGAAAGATAGGATAAAAAAAAAAGTGATACCAACATAGTAAATTTTATTAAATAATTATTTATAATAAAACAGAATTTTATATGAGATTTTATTGATTGATATTTCTTTATTTAAAAAATTTATAATTATTTATTAACAATCGATTTATGAATAAACAAAATAACTGCCGCTGTAACGAAAGTCATGAAACTAAATTTTATATGTAAATTCAAAATCACATAAGGACATCACCTATTAATTTTCCACAGAATCAGCCGAAAAGAAGAGCTCATCTCAAAAACCGCAATAACTACCGAGGTAATGAATGAATCAACACAACAATCAACAATTTAGATTTAGGATTTAGAACCGCGTATTTAAGTCCACTATTGAGTTTTAGCCCAATCGATCGATTAATTGGAGCGGGAGAGCGAAAACTTTATTGATCAATTCGTGCTGGCGAAGTACATTGCCAATGATGAGCCGATAACTTTGACTCCTCCATTTAATTATAAAGGAACTTATCTATTTTGCTTCTTCTCAGAATATAAATAAGACATTTTATTTTTTATATTTTATTTATGGGGGCAGACTGAAACTCTTTCAATAGGGTGTTGTATCTTAGGCGGAATAAAGATTATTTATTTATTTTATAAATGTAATATAATACAAATTATACAGTAAAATTTTTTTTATAATATTAACATAAATTCTCCAAGTTGAAAAAGTATACTACCCTATAAATTTTAGCGTTTTTTAAGTATTTTGTGATGTAAAAAAAAATTGTGGGAAGTATTCACTAGACCGTAATAAACAGAATTGAGGAGTTGGGTACAAGAAGGGCCTATAGGACCATAGAACCTCTTTGCGGAGAATGTATAATCGTGTCCGCCATGTCTCCATCTATTTAGTTACCAAGTTTGGTATCTATATATAGTTTTGTTAGATTGCAGGACCTGTTTTTATAACCAACTCTCAGAGGTTTGATGTGAGTTATTTCATTAAGAGTTTTTTAAATTTTCTCTTAAGAAGTAGCATTGTTTTTTAATTTACTGATTATTTTTGACTGTATTTAGTGTGTAAGGGTAATGGTGAAGGAACCTTTCTGAAAAATTGTATTTTCTACAAAAATAAAATAAAATATGATAAGATGTTAGTTATGTTTACTGCTCTAAGTAGGTATATTGTACTATTGTTTTACTGTTGTTTAGGTCTTTGTGAGTTTGACTGTTTTATTGTAAAAAATGTATTATACATATGTATAATATAGTAGTATTTTGAAACCACAATTTCTCCATTAAGGACATTTTTTTGGAATTCCAAAAGTTCTACTCTGAAAGAACTGGTCTGATATGTAACCGAAAACCTACTATAAATTAGGAAAAACCTGAAAGTCAACAAGATGACGTTTTGGATGAGTACGGAATGAACATGGAATACATCAGGAACTATAATATCATCGATCAAATGTGTTTTTCTCTTTTTAATTTAATTTTTATTTTTACATTATTAGGTACTTGTGCTTTAATTGAATATACCTTGTAAGTACAGTTGATTTTAAGTTTATTTACCTATGAGTTAGCCTTCCTTGTTTTGTAAGAGAAAAGTATGTTTCTAGCGTGAAAATCTTATAAGTTCTTGCAGAGAAGAGGTTAACGTTGCCTTTCAGGTTCTCCCTAATTTATAGTAGGTTTTAGGTTTCATATAAGACCAGTTCTTTCAGCGTAGAACTTTTGGAATTCCAAAAAAATGTCCTTTATGCAGAAATTGGGGTTTTCAAAATACATTTGTACCTATACTATTGTATTATACATAAGTATAATACATTTTTTTCAATGAAACAGTCAAATTCACAAAAATATGCATTCAATAAGACACTAAACAGCTGTAAAACAATACCACAATATAGAGCAGTAAACAGTAAACATAACTCACATGAAACCTCTGTTGGTTATAAGAACAGGTCCTGCAACCTAACAAAACTATATATAGATACCAAACTTGGTAACTAAATAGATGGAGACATGGCGGACACATTGCACATTCTCCGTAAAAAGGTCCTATGGTCCTACAGGGCCTTCTTGCACCCAACTCCTCACGTTTCGTTCACTACAAAAAGGGTCTACTTCATACCTTAATATTTAATTTGAAAGTCTTAATAAGTTACATCCTTTTTCATATATCACTCACGAAGAATCAAAGTCATAAAAAAGTTAATTTTTACTTGAATTATATAAATAAAGTTGCACTGTTTGAAAAACTTTGAAGTGAGTTCTCTCCGTTCACCGATTTGGGATATAGGCCCTTCTTGCACCCACCTCCTCAATTATTGTCTATGCATGCACTGGTTAGAGTGGTCATTCTGTTACTCTCGATTACATAGTTTCCTATCAGCGTTTCAAGTGGTGTTCTTCAATTAGACACAAGTTTGACTAAACAACTTCACATGTGTTAAGTAGGTAGAGAAGTTAGGGTGACACTTAACGGAAGGTTATCCAAGGAGCCGTGGTGACTACAGGGAGTTAGGGTGCTGGTGACACTTGGGAGAGGACAGGAGCGTCCAAGCCTCTAATTAGCAAGTTTGTACATTAATTATCAAGGGTGAGTAGTTGGGGCAGCTACCTCAACGACCTCCGGTGGCAGTTTTGGTCAACACTCTCCTTCATTTTCTAATATTATAATATAATTCACTTTATTTGTTACTTCCTCAGCTATGAGGCACAAATGTGATGATGATTTCACCCGAATTTTATTTTTTGTGACCCCAAAATTCCAAAAAGTCGTTTCGTTTTTGCTCTCATTTCAAAACCAATCAACCCTTTTGGGTTAAAACTCAATATTTGACTTACCTAGTGGCTTCTGAATCCTCATACTAAATTTTAAGTCTATATATTCATTACGTCGGCAGTTATTAGTTTTGTGATGACTTTCCCCCCTAATCCCCCTTCCTTTAGGCCGATTTAGCTCAAAATCAAAACGTGTTCTGGATACACACGTAAAATTTAGTGTTGATACATTGATTCTATCGAGAGTTGTCATATTCAAAGCACACAGACATAATTGTTTTTTCATTTTTGGAAACAGATTTCAAAATTTTCCCTATACTTCATATACCTGGGGAAGTCAGATTAAAAAAAAAAATAACTAACCAAAATCCTTCGAAAAATAAACAATTCTCCTTTTTAAATCTCATCACCGAAAAAGATGGAAAGATTCAATTCCTACCATAGTCGTCTGGTCTGTGCTCTTTATTCTGTCACATCCTCCTCAAAATCCTAAACGTCACCTTTAACCTAAATAGTATATAGAGGAAAATAAATGCAAGATGTGTTTCTGTTCACTGCTTCCCCTACATGTGATATTTATATTTGGTTATGGTCTGAGTGAACAACAAGGTTTGATTTAGGGGAGGAAAAAGAAAAAGTGACGTGTGGATGGTTAAAGAAAAGTGGCTAGAACTCACGATATAACTTATCCACGTCAGAGTCGTTATACCGGGATTAGTATGTATTTTTTTTTTTTTTTTTTTTTTTTTTTTTTTTTTTTTTTTTTTTTTTTTTTTTTTTTTTGTGGAGGGAGGTGAAAAACCTTTGATAGGCGAACATATGACAAGATGACAGTAGTCACTGGACAGTGTGAGAGTCTCCCTCATTGGGACTACTCACTAAAAAACACCTCCCTGTATCCTCTCCTGCCTCATTATCCCCGTGGAACCGCCATCACGCATTACTTCACGGGGGAGGCTCTAGCTGACGCTCTCCCTCAAAGGCAACTAAGCATTACTCAATTCCACGCTTCTCCATCTCTCGGAGCTTCCTGAGGACTTCCGCAGCATACCCGCCGACCGCAGTCCACTTCTCCTGCGACTCCAGCATGCAGCTCACTAGGGTCTCCGGCGTGAGCGGCTCACCTAGAACTCTTTCGAGCTCATGACGCTCCTCGCTGAAGCGAGCACACTGGAAGAATATGTGCTCAACATCTTCCTTTGCTCCGCAGCAGTGTGGACAGTCCGGGTCTTCTACTCGTTTAAATCTGAACAGGTATGCCCGGAAACACCCGTTCCCAGACAGAAGTTGGGTCAGGTAGTACCCTACTTCACCGTGGGGCCGGTTTACCCACTTCTCAATATTCAATATTAATCGGCGGGTCCACTTGCCATTCGGTGAATTTTTCCACCTTGTTTGCCACTGTTGCAGGCTGGTCTTCCTTTCTTCCTCTCGGATCTGTATTTTTTCTGCTTGATCGGTCGTGCGTCGCAGATAAAGCCTCTGGCGCTCTTCCGCAGTGATGTCTATCGGGGGCATTCCAGCTATGACGCACACAGCATCACCGGACACGGTGCGAAATGCGGCCGTCACTCTTATTGCAGCTATCCGATGCACAGCCGCCATCTTGCTTCGGTACGTTGCCACCTTAAGGGCTTCTGACCAGATTGGAGCTCCGTAGAGCAGTACTGAGGAGGTAACTGAAGCCAGCAACCTTCTCGCTACTTGTCTTGGTCCACCCGCGTTAGGCATTATCCGGGACAGTGCTGCATTGATGTTCGCGGCCTTTTTGCTGGCTTGCTCGATGTGATACTTGAAGGATAGCCTTGCATCCAACATAATACCGAGGTAGCGGATGTAAGGTTGTGACGGGATGGCATGGTCACCAACCTCAAGGGTGATGGTCTCCCTCTTTTTCCTGCTCGTTATCAACACTGTCTCCGTCTTATGTTCTGCCAGTTGTAGGCCTACTGACTTCATCCACTCATGGATGAGTACCATGACATACTCGAAGTCGCTATTTACTTCGTCCAGGGTCTTATCAGTAATGACGACTGCCACGTCATCTGCAAACGCCACTAGCTTAACGTTCGCTGGTAGCGGCAGTCTCAATAAGAGATCGTACATCACGTTCCACATGAATGGTCCGAGTACCGATCCCTGGGGAACGCCGCCCGTCACATTATACTTTTCGAGTCCATTCTGCGTCTCATAAATTAGCACCCTGTTATGGAAGTAATCGGCGACTATCTTCTTGAGGTAACGTGGCACGCTATGTCTCTCTAGTGCTTTCCAGATGCAGTCCCATCTGGCTGAATTAAAGGCATTCTTGACGTCCAGTGTAGCTACAAGGCAGTAGTGTTTGCTACCGCCTTTCCATCGTTTGCCAGAGATCGCTTCCTTAGCGATGTTTGTCACCGAATTCACTGCGTTCAGCGTCGATCGAGCCTTCCTAAAACCGTACTGGTTCTCAGAGAGTCCGTCGCCTATGGTTTCCTCAAGTCTGTCTAATAGGATTCGCTCCAGGACTTTGCCAGCACTATCCAACATGCAGAGAGGGCGGTATGACGATGGCTCGTCTGGAGGCCTTTTCCCCTTGGGAATGAGCACTAGTCTCTGCCTCTTCCATGGTTCTGGGAATACTCCCTCCCTGAGGCATGCGTTGTACATCTCTAAGAACATATCCGGCTTAGCACTAATAGCAGTTTTTAGCGCTATATTTGGAATGCCGTCTAGTCCAGGGGCCTTGCCTGTTCTCAGTCTTTCACTAGCCTTCCTCAGTTCATCAGGGGTTATCGGAGGGATAAACTCGCACACAGCCACTTCTTCGCTTCGGAGCTCTTGTTTCAGTTGTTGAGGGAACAACGTCTTCACGATTTTCCTCAAGAGCGTAGGACAGGTCGGCATGGGCATAGGGAAGCTCTTCAGCCTTTTCATGACCGTTTTATACGGTGTTCCCCATGGATCCCTGTCAACTTCATTACACAATTCTTTCCAGCATTGCTGCTTGCTGGACCTTATGGCAAGCTTCAATGTTGTTCGCGCCAGTTTGTATTTTAGTTGCAGCTCTGTGCAATTATCTCTAACACGTGCTCGTTGATATAACCTCCTAGCTCTATTGCAGTCCTTCCGGAGTTGAGCAATGCCATTATTCCACCAGTAGACGGGAGGATGTTTATAGTTCCTTTGATTCCTAGGCATTGAAGCATCGCAGGCTCTTTTCACACACTCCATGACATGTTTCGTTTCGGTTTCCGCTATGCTTTTTTGGCTGGTGTTATCCGTCATTACAAAACGAAAAGCTTCTTCGTCAAATGCCTTTGCCTTCCATCCTGCTATCATTCGGCTGCCTGGTGCTCTATTTTTTGGCTCGAATGATACCTGCCACAGAATTGCCTGGTGATCGCTATTTGTGTAGCATTCGCTCACTTCCCATTCCGTATTGCTATTGACTAGTCGACCGCTGACGAAAGTCAGGTCAACTATGGACCCTGTATTTCCCCTGCGGAATGTGAACTCGTCACCTTTGTTGAGTAGCACTACATCCAAAGAAGCAAAAGCCTCCAAGAGTGCCTGCCCTCTAGTATTCGTTTCTACGCTGCCCCAATCCTCAGCCCATGCATTGAAGTCTCCGGCGATCGCCAGCGGACTGTGCCCCCTGGCATCATCGACCAACCGGTCCAGAAAGTCTTCGAATTCCTCAATCTTTGCATTGGGAGAAGCGTAGCAGCTATAGAAGTGGATACCATCCATCTTCACCCGCACGAAGCCAGACTCTGGTCTCTTCATAGTCTCCTGGAAAGGTCGCCCTAGGCACGACCAAACTGCCGCCCAGCTAGTGTTATCTGCTGCCCAGGGTTGGCTATCGACATTTTTGTATTGCTCAGAGAGTATAGCTATGTCGATATTCTTTTCGCGTACTGTCTGCCACAATAGATCTTGCGCAGCTTCACAATGATTGAGGTTGAGTTGTAGGATCCTCATTTTCTTTTCGTCGCTGTCCGCATTGCTTCGGCGAATAGTGGGCATTTCCTACTACCAGCTACATGATCTTTCTTTACCTTGTTATCTTTCTCCAGGCAAAGTACACAACAAGGATTGTTAGTGCATATGTCCGCCTTGTGACCATTTTTCCCGCACTTGAAGCAATCCTGAGCCCTATCAACTTCGCTTTTACAGTTCCGTGATAGGTGTCCAAAATGCCAGCACTTGTAACATTTCGTGAGGCGCGTTTTTTCTCTAATACGACAGTTTACCCAACCAATGCGGATTTTACCATTTTCGACAGCCTTTCTGGCGATCTCGGCTGGGAGGTTGGCCACTGCAGTTTGAGTGCCCCCGTAAGCTTTTCTAACAGATTTGATCGAGTCGAGCACTATCCCGTTTACGTCCTTGAAGTGCTTGGTTAGAGCCTCTAGGATGTCTTCTTTTGTTGAAGCTTCATCCAAATCTTTGATTTCCACTTCAATGTGGTGTACCCGGCTACCTACTTTCGCGTCCTCACCTAGAGCCGCTCCAATAGATGATGTAAAGTAGGCAGTTTGCTCAGTAGCGGACTTATCTAGTATGAGGATCAGGTCTCCGGACATGGTTTTCCTGATCCTATGTACTTTGTTCCCCAACTCTTCCAAGTTAGGGTCTTTTTTGACTTTACTTAGGATTTCCGCATACGACAGGCTGCCCTTCTTCTGGATGATAATCGCTCCACTGAGTGTTGGCTTCGGTCGCTGCTTCGGAGGCTTTGGGATTTTCCTCGGCTTCTTCCCGTCAACATTCTGCCATTGCTCTTCCGGCGGCCGGACAGAGGACTGGGTCACCACACATCTCTATATACTGTCATCTGTACCACACTGACCTCTACATACTGTCATCTGTACCACACTGATCTCTACATACTGTCATCTGTACCACACTGATCTCTATATACTGTCATCCATATAAATAATCAATGCTACAGTAAATAACTTTTTATTCTTTATTTTCCAGTTGTACTTACTCTTACTCCGTTGGCGACGAACCCTGAAGATCCTTAGCCGCCCACACTAGCCTTCTCCACCGCGATCTGTCGTGCGCCACCGGTCGCCAGTTCACCACGTGGTGTTCCACAGCATCCTTCTTCACCAGGTCAGCCCACCTCAGCCTTGGTCTTCCTCGTGATCTGGCTCCTTGGACCTGAGCGTCCATGATGCGTCCTATGGCTGTCTGCTGTCCGCTTCTCACCACGTGTCCAGCCCATCTTAAGCGCCGTGATTTCATATCTGCAACTACAGTCGGGTGTTGCCAGAAGATGTCCCTCAGCTCCCTGTTGGTTCTGATCCTCCACTCTTGGGTTTCTCTATCCTTGACCGGACCTGCTATCTTCCTCAGCACTTTATTTTCAAACGTCTGGAAACGTTTCTCCAGATGTGAGGTCAGGGTCCAGGTTTCACACCCATAGATCAGAACGGGCTTTACCATGGAGCTGTAGATCCTATACTTCAGGTTCGTTGACAAGGCTCTGGACCATAGCAGCTTGATGACAGAGAAATACGCTCTTTCGGGCCTGCAGAAGTCTTCTGTCCACCTCCTCCAACATCGAGTTGATGCTAGTTACCGTGGACCCGAGATACCTGAAGTTCTCAACTCTTGGGAAGGAGAAGGTCCCCACATTTAATTCCTGCTCCAGATGAATATTCTTACTGACTATAAGGTAGTCGCTCTTGTCGACATTAACTTCCAGCCCTACTCTGCAGCTGTGCTTAAGTAGTTTTCCCGCCTTACTTTTAACTTCTTCTGGGCTGTTTCCTAAGAAGGCCATGTCATCCGCATACGCCAGGACTCCGTTTTCTCCGGCTATCTGGGTGCCTTCCTCGTTCCTCATCACCAGCCTTATCACTCGCTCAAGGGCCAGGATGAACAGGAGAGGGGAGAGGCAGTCACCTTGCTTGAGGCCACTCATAACATCGAAGGGCTCCGAAAGTTCTCCTTAAATGTCTACCTGTCCCTGGTAGATATTTAATGTCTTTTTTAACTAATAAAAACTGCTCTGACCCAGAACAAACAATATTACTTACATTTTAACATGTCAATTCACAAATAAATATTTAAAAATAACTGAATCAGTAAAACACTGAAGGCTATTTACATTATTTATGTTTTACTCATTAATTGTTCAACTGTTCACTTGTCAATACAGTCGCACTATACACTAACGTTCGAAACCCGGCCGAGGCTCTTGAGTTAAAAAGCTGGAGCAAAACCCTAGAGCACACCATCCTTCGGAATGGACGTTGCGATGGTCCCGAGCCTGTATGATGTCAGGTACTCGTTAAAGACCCCAACCTGCGTAGGCAAAATTTCCACCAGAGCGAAGAAAAAGCGTTCTGGTAGTATGCGATATGACCTTGTGTTAAAGCCCGGGCATGATTCATAAAACTAACTGTACACCATCTCAATCCATAAAAGGCTCATTTAGAATGTGTTCATGATTCAAAAGTCCCCATGTATTAATCAATTAATCATTTTCAGCCCAAACGATTGATTGATATATATACGTATCGACACAAAATTTAATATGAAGATTTAGGAGCCCCCACGTGAGTCAACTATTGAATATTAGCGCAAACGGTTGACTGGTTTTGGAGGAGAGGGGCGAAAATTTAATTGACTAATCCGTTTTGGGGAAGTATCGGTCAGAAATTCGATACTGAGTTTTCAACGGAATTTCATGCTATCCCATTCCATTATTCCAAAAATGGAAACTAAAAACTAGCAGATTGCCCTGAAGTAACTTTGCATTATACATATATACACGAAGCTGATTACATGCGATATCTGAATAAAACAGCTTATTCCCTCCCCCACCACCTCTTTTGCTACTCGAAAATGTTATCAATCTCCAATATTTTTAACTTGAGCAAAAAAAAAAAATCATGGAATGAAAAATGTTTAAAATAAAAATTTCATACTGGATCACTTTTTCACATAGGATCAATATTAATTGAAAAATATAATAATTTTAACTTATATATATATATATATGTATAGTATAAGTATATTGTAGCATGTCTACCCTATAGATAATGCTCAGAACTGGCGATGTCTATGAGAGGATCGCGATCGCTAGGAGCAAAGTATGGGTTGTGTGGTGTTGAATAAACGAGAATTGCATTTGGAAGAGAATGCTCGGAACCAATGATGCCTGCGAGAGAATCGCGATCGCTGGGAGCGAAAATAAAGAATAATAGAGACACAATGGAAAGGAAGCCAAGATAATTGTCTACATCCGGTGTATAAGGAATAAGCAGTAAAGGTTTTTTTTTCTTACTCCAGGTTTTCACACAACTAGAGGCAGATGTTAATTGGTAATATGCGATTGGCTGGAAATAAAATGGGCGGAGTCCGACGACCAATCAAGCCTCGAGAACTGTCCCCTACCACGGTCAGATATCGGAAGCCACTCCCCGTTTTACTCATTCTTTGCTCATGTCTTGGTGGATCACCACGTATCTTTTCTATAAGTAAAGTTTAGTTTGAATATGTGAAATTACTAACAGTCTTCGTTCATGTCTTGGGTGATCACCACGTATCTTTTCTATAAGTAATATCAGTTTGAATATGTGAATTAGTCGTAGAGACACACTTTGATTTTGGACGGTGCAAAGTCAGTGGGGGTGTAACTTCTGGTGTGCCCTCGAAACTACGCAGATCTTCAGGGACTATGTGAATAGACGATTTCTACGGGAAGTCCAGAAAGGGTGATCACGCCGTCATTCGCCATGGATATCGTATCGAGGTACCTCGTAATTAAGTTATAATTCAGTCCTTCAGACACACGGCCAAATTATATATATATTCAATTGTTGTTTTGTAAATATGTTCTCATTAAAATAAATATGTTAAAGTTATAGGTTTGATTCATTTCATTCCCCCCCCCCCCCCCCCACTCATGCTTCTTCTGGTTGACAACAGTAATTAATTATTGTTAATTACTGATGTCAACTAACCGTTAGGATCTTGTAACCGTTCTTCCCGTGGGAGTGCTTTCAGCTATTCAGGCATTGTTTAATTAAAGTCGCGATTTAAATAATTTTCAAATTTAATAATTTTTCGATCTCAATTTTATTTATTTTATTAATTACGTGATTTGCACTCACACAGGGAGGGAAATGGTTATAATTGGCGCCCGAACAGGGACTTGATTTGTTTATTAATTATGCCAATTAGTATAATTAATGAACCCCACTAATCGGTCCCTTATTAATTAATTAATTTTTTTTTAAAAAAATTTTTAAAAATTTTTAAATAAACATTTTTTTTTTGCTTTTTAACGTAGATTCCAGCCTATTAGGCCACAATGTTATATTTTCACTTAAAGTCGGTATTTAGAATCAAAACTGAAGAAGGATGGGTGAGGGTAGGGACAATGAATGACATCATTTATTGAAATAATTTTATTTTTTTTGTTTTTGATTTTTTTTTTTTATGTAGATTTAGTAGGCATTTATTTTACATATTATAACTATTGTTGTATTGTGATGCCATCTGCAGGAACAGATGGGAAACTTGGGAAAGGATTTAAAAGCGGACATGCAGGAACAGATAGGACAGCAGGGAAAGGCCATGCAGGAACAGATTTCGGGACTAGGACAACAGGGAAAGGCCATGCAGGAACAGATAGGACAGCAGACTTCGGAGATAAAGGAACAAATTTCGGCAATGGCAAATAATATCGAATCCATTAATCGCGATATGGGCACTCTACGATCTGAGTCCGGAGAATTGAGAACTAGACAGGATAATTTAGAAGGGAAATATGACAAACATGTTTCTGAAGTTAGGGACATGGTAGATGTCTGTCATCATGAAATGACAGGTAGGATCATGTCAGAAACACAGGAAGGTCACCATAGAAATTAGGTTAGCACCAGACCTCCCGTATAATTCATTTAATTGTTTTGATATATATTTCTTATCAGAATGGAAGGGAAAGGGAAGTCGGACTTAGAGCCGATACAGACACGGTCTAGGAAAACTATCCGTACGCCCCCGGAGTCCCCGGTAGAAAATCCTAAATTTGACCTAGAGGCGATGTTTAAGGCCATGCAGGAACAGATGGGAAACTTGGGAAAGGATTTAAAAGCGGACATGCAGGAACAGATAGGACAGCAGGGAAAGGCCATGCAGGAACAGATTTCGGGACTAGGACAACAGGGAAAGGCCATGCAGGAACAGATAGGACAGCAGACTTCGGAGATAAAGGAACAAATTTCGGCAATAGCAAATAATATCGAATCCATTAATCGCGATATGGGCACTCTACGATCTGAGTCCGGAGAATTGAGAACTAGACAGGATAATTTAGAAGGGAAATATGACAAACATGTTTCTGAAGTTAGGGACATGGTAGATGTCTGTCATCATGAAATGACAGGTAGGATCATGTCAGAAACACAACGTTTAGATAAGGTAAGATAAATAAATTCGAACCAAAATCTTTTTCGTACCGATTGTGAGAAGAGATTCGCCAATATCTCGAAGAGAATAGATACTGTTTCGGGTCAAAATCAGGTCTCAACCCCAAAACATAATGACCAAGTGACGTTCCCCATCCCTGAAAACATAAGGATTGGTATACAGGTCAGACCTTTGCTCGCGAACAACCTAGTAACGTCACTTTCCAAAATACGTATATAAAAAATTACGAACGTAACAAGGTAACGTTCCGTAACAATATGTTGGATTTACCCAACCATTTCATATCAAATTTAGAAATTGCATATAGTCACATTGGAGAATTTTATAATCTGAACGAATTTATAAAGTCACATTTAAAGGGCGAGGGTCTGGATTGGTTCCTTGTAAAGTCAGGAAGTATCCGCTCTTTTGATGAATTCGTCAATGCGTTCAAAGATAGGTTCTGCGGGGAGAAATATGACGTTATAGTCCGTAGGGAACTTGATACCCAAGGCTATGCCGATCATATGGATAAAACACCCAGCGAACATTTTTCAAAATTAGTGTCACGACTCCAGGATAGTACATATAAAATTCCGGAAGGCTACGTATGTGAACTATTAAGCAAACATTATGGAGAGACGGTCGAAAATTCAGTTAGGATCCAGGGAATAATCTCTATTGAGAGACTACATGAGCAAATAATTAGGATAGGTACTAACATAATTAGACGTGATTGTAAATTAAAGGATAGTTCTTGGAAAGGCGGGGAAAGACAGTACCGACCAGATAGTCTTCCGAAAAACAATAACTTTCCCAAACAAGACCTACCTCGTTACAATTCTGGGAATGCACGGGGAACCTCTCACTACAATCAAGAGAGAGGGAATCAATTTAGCCGAGGCCCTTCCCGTGAGTCAAATCCAAATTACGATCGGCCACGTAATTACTATGACTCAAATCAGAATTATAATCGACCACCTAATTATAGGGATAACCAGTCGAAACCTAACGTAAGAAACATGGAGGTAGTGACCGACAACAATGTCAATACAGACATGAAAGAAATAAAGCAATCCCTTGGAGAGTTGGCTAACAACCTGAAACCAATTGTTGACCGCTTGATAAAAAACTAAGTAGCAGGAGTGGGATGAACAAACTTAAAACTATGGGGGGAGGTAAATTTAAATTCAAGGGGGACATACGCAGTTTGCTTGGTACAGAAATGATGACGAGATTGACAGGGGACATTGACCTACATACTAACGTTGACAATAGATGTCCCACTCCTGTAAAGGTAAAGACAGACAGTAACAACGGACTGACATTGATGAAGCTTCAAGGGTACCAAGAAGGTAGCGGTTTAGGAAGACACGGTAATGGACGTTTGGAACCAGTTTTTATCAGCACGAGAAGACCACTTCAAGGATTAGGTTACGAGTACAAATTTTTTGATATCAGATCACCAGTTAACGTAGAATCAATAGCAAAGACATCCTTACCAATCACTGCTAAGCAGGAAGAGCCCATCGACAAACAAACATACCCCGACAATACTATGACTGCCCCAGATCACGTAAATTCATCAAGTATAAAAGAGGACGAAATCACAGACAGACTGACAGGGAATGAAGAAAACATAACTTTCCCAAATGACGTCAGAATATCATCTCTGATGCAGGAGTTTTCTGTCCTACTTAGAAACGAGGACGAAGTAACAGACATATCGACAGACAATGACCACATAATCCGCTACCCGACTAATGGCAACCCCACTTGTGAAGAACATCCGCAGGTGAACTTCATCAAAGACAATAGGATAACTGACATTTCGGGACTACAACAACAGACTTACAAATTTACAGAAAAACAGGCCGAAAGACAGAAACAAAACTTTGAGGTACGACACCAACAGACTACGTTAGAAATTGGCGATCAGGTGTTAGTACAATCTCTGCGGATATCCACCGGTAAGAGGGAAATATTACTATTACTATTCTGGGAAGGACCTTATCAGATTTTAGACAAGGAAAGTCCTCAAATTTTTATTTTAGGACATCTCGGCAGCGACATAGCGGAAGGAGGAATCTTTTATACGATCTTACAGAAGCCGTGTATTAGCGGATAAATTTACAAGCAGGCTAGAGAAGCGCTAGGGCTCTCTTTGAGATTAACGATCTTACTTCAGCCGAGTTAGGGGGGCGATTATTGCAGACGAGATCGCGGCCCTAGAGTCAGGGAAGAGATTTGTGACGTCTCTATGGGTGTCCATCCCCAGCTATCCCAGGAACAGTTAGACAAAGTCACACACACATAAAACAGACACTATTTTTATTATTTGGGAATTATTTATTATTTTACACTAACGGCCAACACCTCATTATACAACAACACACAAAGAATCACACATACACATTTATTGGGGACACGGGATTTATTATTTAGTTATTTTTTTTTGTAAATAGGATAAGGCAGACGGGGACATTCTGGCCCTCCCCTGGGGCTTAACATCGAGCATACCCCCTTTAGTCGAGCTCAAAGATTCCAAAGTGAATCGCCAGGTTGTAAATAGTATAATAAGTTAGGGTTAGTTTTTTTTTTTTAATTCTAGATATTAAGTTAGGATAATTTTTTGTTCATATATTTAGTAAGAGTATTTTTTTTAAATAGTATTAACAATTTGTTTATGATGTTGGGATAATTTAGTTTAGATAGGTTTGTGGCTTCATTTGAAATTGACATAATTGTAGGACGGGGCAGACGGTATATGGATTGGCCATCCATGGGAATATACCTACGTATTTAAATTTGATTAGGAGACGCGGATCTGAGTAGGCTGACAGCGAGGCGATGGCACACACATTTGTAGGTAGTCACGTATGGTAAATGTACTTTCAATTGTATTTGTCTGTTTTGTTTTGTATTTTAAAATAATATTTGTATTAGTATCCGACCGTGTGTATCTATTGAAAATGTCACATTGACCCATATTTTATCTAGTGACCATGATGGGCTATGTTAACCCAATGAGAGCCTTGTAAATATATTTGTAACATATATTCAGGTATGGACCTTACTTATTATGATGCAGTGTCGACCACGGTAGGTCAAATGTCAATTTTGTTATTTTATTTAAGAAATCCTAGGGCAAGGTGCCGAAGCATACATGACTAAAGGGGGAGATATATTATAAACTGGAGGGGATAGCCAGAATTGAATATTTAATTATCGTACACACGGAGAAGGGGCCACTCCATTGATGCTTGTAGAATCCATTTAAAGGGGCGGGATTTTGTTTAATTATTTTTTTATGCCATGAACTGACTGTTGAACTGAAGAAAGGGTTTCGCTACTTGATTAATGCGGATGCAGGAATTTACATATATTTATGAAACTGAGATGGGATTTGAGTGGGCTTATTTTTCTATTTTATATTTCGTCGTCGTTCCGGCAGAAGGTAAATACCTGTCGAAGGCCTAAGGAGGCATATGGTTAGGGTTTGGTCAACCCAAATTTTTGTTGAAGCGGATTAGGTATATGGGAATTCAGTTGAAACATTGTCGAGGCGTGGGGCCTTTTTGGATGTTTTAACTAGTCAGTGAATGTATGCTAGAAATAGAATCATCGTTATTTGCCAATGGAGAGGGTTAACTCCAAGAAGTACAGCGTAAAGTAAAATCATGCTTTGGTCACGCATGCATAGGCAAGCCATGCCGATTCGAAAGGAAATTTAAAATCATGTTTTGGTCACGCATGATAATGAGGTCGATACCTGAGTATTTGGTTAAGTGTATATGCTCAGTGAACGAGCAAGTGTTAAGTGAAACTAATAAAATATGTGACTTCCAATGGTCATTTAGCCGACATATTTTATTTTAACGGGAACGGGGGATATTGTAGCATGTCTACCCTATAGATAATGCTCAGAACTGGCGATGTCTATGAGAGGATCGCGATCGCTAGGAGCAAAGTATGGGTTGTGTGGTGTTGAATAAACGAGAATTGCATTTGGAAGAGAATGCTCGGAACCAATGATGCCTGCGAGAGAATCGCGATCGCTGGGAGCGAAAATAAAGAATAATAGAGACACAATGGAAAGGAAGCCAAGATAATTGTCTACATCCGGTGTATAAGGAATAAGCAGTAAAGGTTTTTTTTTCTTACTCCAGGTTTTCACACAACTAGAGGCAGATGTTAATTGGTAATATGCGATTGGCTGGAAATAAAATGGGCGGAGTCCGACGACCAATCAAGCCTCGAGAACTGTCCCCTACCACGGTCAGATATCGGAAGCCACTCCCCGTTTTACTCATTCTTTGCTCATGTCTTGGTGGATCACCACGTATCTTTTCTATAAGTAAAGTTTAGTTTGAATATGTGAAATTACTAACAGTCTTCGTTCATGTCTTGGGTGATCACCACGTATCTTTTCTATAAGTAATATCAGTTTGAATATGTGAATTAGTCGTAGAGACACACTTTGATTTTGGACGGTGCAAAGTCAGTGGGGGTGTAACTTCTGGTGTGCCCTCGAAACTACGCAGATCTTCAGGGACTATGTGAATAGACGATTTCTACGGGAAGTCCAGAAAGGGTGATCACGCCGTCATTCGCCATGGATATCGTATCGAGGTACCTCGTAATTAAGTTATAATTCAGTCCTTCAGACACACGGCCAAATTATATATATATTCAATTGTTGTTTTGTAAATATGTTCTCATTAAAATAAATATGTTAAAGTTATAGGTTTGATTCATTTCATTCCCCCCCCCCCCCCCCCCCCCACTCATGCTTCTTCTGGTTGACAACAGTAATTAATTATTGTTAATTACTGATGTCAACTAACCGTTAGGATCTTGTAACCGTTCTTCCCGTGGGAGTGCTTTCAGCTATTCAGGCATTGTTTAATTAAAGTCGCGATTTAAATAATTTTCAAATTTAATAATTTTTCGATCTCAATTTTATTTATTTTATTAATTACGTGATTTGCACTCACACAGGGAGGGAAATGGTTATAATATATATAACTTTACCTATACAGATGGGGAAGTAAAAAAAAAAATTATTTGCCAAAATACTTCGTATAACTTGTATAATATAAAAGTGGAAGTTATGGAACATGCAACATGATGATTCGGCGAGTATAATTAAGAATTATGGCTATACACAAGGCAGTTTTTGTTTTTGCTGTCGTTTCTATCTTCATTTAGAAGAAATTTTAACTACAGAATAATGGCACTCATATAAAATGATATATGATGGGCCTCAGGTTTCTAAGGA
This sequence comes from Aradus depressus, assembly GCA_963662175.1. Lineage (NCBI taxonomy): Eukaryota > Metazoa > Arthropoda > Insecta > Hemiptera > Aradidae > Aradus > Aradus depressus. The sequence continues at coordinate 15,586,976 of OY759215.1, forward strand.
ATTCCTTCACGGATTTCCCATTATATTGGCTCCTGCCGTCCCCTATAAATCTTTGAAGGATAAGAGATTTTTCCATTATATTTTTTTGAGTATGTACCTATGTTAAATAAATCATTAAATATTACCATTTTTTTTTTATGAACATATAACATTACGTTTACCAACATTCAAGAACTTATCAGCCTAATCTCATGAGAGTTTCAAATGAGTTATATATATATTTATATACACTATATTATATATATTTTCAGAGGTAGCGTGCCTACTGAGCTCAAATATGATACCCGGACGAGGCCCTTAGGTTTTTATCTGGGAGGTGAAAAAATCTAAACACGTCGTCCTTCTGAAGGGAGATTATGGTGGTTCCGAACCTGTACGATCTCAAGTACTCAAAAGCCCCCTGGCTTAGGTGAATAAATCTGGATAGGCAAAATTTCGGACTCCCTCAGTAGAACTGGGCTCAGCGATGAAAGAGCGCTCAAGTAGTAGGCGATATGACCTCGTAGTAAAAGAGCATGAGTCATAATAACTAACTCTCTCTCTCTCTCTCTAAATATATATATATTGTGGTAAAAAAAAGGTTTAAGTTAATAATAATTAGATAAATAATTAATAAAATTAAACAAATAATGAAAAATAATAATTAAATAAAAAATAATAATTAAAACAAAAAGAATAAATAATAAAATTTCCAAGTAGAATTACCACATTTCCTGTAGAAATTGTATCTCTTTTCTTTTACTAAATTTTTATTTTTACAGTAATTTTCGAAAGGGGCCCCAAGAAATATCAAAAGTTCAAGAATTGCAATTTTTAAGAAAGTGCACATATTTAAAAAAAAAAATTAAAATAACCAACTTTTCATTTAGATTTCTAAAGAGATGCCATTTTTAATAATTTTAAATAATATTAAATCCAATCAAAAGGTTTTCAAATTATCTTTAAAATGGGAAAATTAATAGAATAGAATTTACGAGAACAAATAGTTTGGGTTTATTTTTTTAAAATCTACATTATAAAAATTAAAAAACTAAAGATTGAAACAAACAAAAATCAACAGTACCTTCTTTGCGGATCAATTTCACCGTCAATTCACTTCTATTTAGTTCATCACATTTTAAGCCTAAACACCACTCTCCACACACTCAGACCGTCTCCATTGATCAAACCTTGACACTACACTACACACACTGAAAAAACTCATCTTATTTCCCTTTCTAGAAATCCTATCTAGCTTTCGCCCTTTGAAGTGTATTTAATATATAAAATCCCTATAAACTAAATGGTGGTCGTTCCTTTGAAGAAATGTAACGAGAGGAGAAAGGTTCTAAGTTGCCCTACGCCCTAGACGGCTACAATTATTGTCCAACAGAAATGTTCTTTCAGGGCCTCAGCCTCCTAACAGCCATAATGAGTCCCTCTTTCCTCTAATTACCTACCCTTTGGCAAATTTCCCTCACAACCAACTTACCACCCTTCATTCATTTCTAAGTTTTCCAGCTCTTGGAAAATCTCAACTCTGCTTCGAATCTCGTTTTTACCCCCTCCTCCCCCACTCAGCAATATGCAGCTAGAACATGGCAAATTAAGTAGGTAATAAGGTCAAAACATTTTTACTGAGTTATCATATGGATCCTCTGAATCCAGAAACTGAAAAAAAAAATATATACGATGTCGACATAATAGGACTTTCTTGTATCAACTACATTTTTACAGATTAATCCTCCCTTTCCAGTGTATTTCAAACTGGCATTACTAGGTAAGATAGTTGCGGTTTTCTTTGTTTCATTGTACAGCGTAAATCTTAAGAGTGACTTTCTCAGGATTTTGAGAAGAGGGGAGACGTGGACAAAAGTATTTGGTACGACTGTTACGGCCGCATCACATATGCTTATTTTCTTTGTTTTTAATCCTTTTTAATAAAAAAAAGAACCAATAATAAAAAAAAATATTTCAAAATTCTTAGCTATTTCCTACAACTTTTATTGTACAATCTTTGGAGCGCTGCTATCTCAAATATGAGGCATTTTGATAGTTGGAAATTTAATAACATTTCATCGATCAATTTTTCGATGGGATTAACCATTTTCGTTATACATATTTTCAGCCAAATCGGCCAATTGGGAGGGGGGAATTAACACAAGAAGTCGAGTGACTCCCGTTGTGAGGAATGTATCTTTAAACACCTATTAATTTTCTGCGAAATTGGCTGAATAGAAAGGAAGGATCATAGGAGGGGGCTCGAATCAAAAACCAAACTGCTGAAGTAATGAATGTATCGACGCAAAATTAAGATGATTTTTTCTTAAACAGTCGTTTGGATTTGGAGGGAGAGCGAAAACTTAGCTGTTTTCATGCTGGGAAAGCAACATTGTCATTGATTCAACTACGACTTTTTCTTGACTGGATAGAAAGATAACACATAATTTTAATATACGTCAACATACGATTCACAGAAACGCGTTTAAGTGTATAATAGAATTTGAGTACGCCGGGGTAGCATAGCTTACTGAGCTCAAGATCGCGGGTTCGAAACCCGACCGAGGTCCTTAGGTTTTTGGGAGGTGAAAAAAACCTTGAACGCCGTCTTTCAAATGTGAAATTAAGCGATGGTCCCGCCTGTACTATGTCATTTACTCGTTAAAAACCCCTAAGTGAATAAACAGGGATAGAAATAAAAGAAGTATAACGTATTTATATAATTTAATATTCCATTCATAAGACAGTACTCTAAGTAAGAGTGTACGTTTTACTGTCAATGACACTGAACACGTTTCTTCTATATCCTTTTAAATCCTTCTTCCTTTCTTCCTGATTTCTTTCATAAATTTTAAATAATACTTCAGGTAAAGGTTGAAGGTTCCCAAGAAGTTTTATTTCCTCGCAATATTCTCTTATATAACCACTTATCATGTGATAATTCTTCTTCGGATATCCACGTAACTTTAATTCATCTTCCCAACAGGCTGTCTCATTCAGTAGTTCTCTTTTTGATGGAAGCTTTGCTCGGCCCATTAAAATATTGATGAAACATTTCACCTGAAAATTTTTTAGATGCATTAAGCAAAAAATAAACAAAATATATTCAGTGAAATTATATAATCAAAATGCAAAAACTAGCTTAACTATGTAGATTTCCTACAATTCCTCAAATCCTATTGTGCCAAGCCAGCGTGAATACCGAAACATTAGGTTAATGTAAGGTTCCCTAGGTCGAAGACCATACACGAAACCCTTCTACCGAGTGGTCCGTTCTGTGGTTATAGGTTCATTTTTTACGGCAATTGCTTGTCCCTTTCTTATATCACTGTCCGTCCGACACCTGCATACGGATTTGCCCACTCGAGAAAGAATAGAGGAAGATTCTGGGAGTGGTGGGGAGAGGTAGAGGGGTAGTGGGGAAGGCGATAGAGGGAGGGGTGGGGGACGGCCGCCATCTTGCTCTTTAGCCCGTGCCCCGAAGTCCCCTTATCTCCCCTACTAACTTGGTATGTCGACCATCAAAGATTTGGGAGAAGGAGTACCTGCTTTCGGAGCTGACCCTAATACTGAATATTTTTAGAAAATGAGTATGTCTAGGCTGTCAAAAATAAGGCCATTTCCGTTTCCTGGGCCTCAGAAGCGTCCAAGGAGGAAAACAAGAAATCTGAAGAGGCTAGGCCGCGAAAAGTGTTCCTGCAGATAAAACCCAACAGATCCCGAGGAAACACAAAATTAGGAACATCTTCAAGGAAGTGTCAGTGATATAAAGCTCCACAAAAAGACCGGCTCTGGCTAGAAAATTGTGTTTAAAAGCTACCTGCCGTCTGGGTTCAGAGCTACATGGGCCGAATAGAATGTCTTATCACGTCTGGCTGAATGCCTCATGGATGTCAAGCATAACCGTGGCCGAAAACGCGACTCACGGCGACGGACATCAGATTATGTTTCATCAAACGAGGATTCTGTCAATGGAGCCTATCTGGGAAAGTGTTCTAGTAGTGTTTAAACAGTGAAAAACACGGAGGATTTCAACGAAAAAAATGAACCAGTTCTGACCGAGATTTGGAAGCCTGTAATAGCGTAGCTCACTGGCAAGCAGACAAGAATAGGGATCGGGTGCCAACATGACCGCACAACCTGGCGGCGGTTTAATAAACTGCGGCAAAGGGGAGGGGGCAAATTTTCTGAGTGGTCAGTGGACGGACCAATCAAGGAAATTCCTTGAAACCGCATGACTGTTATTACTCAGAAGTGAGCTGAGGTTGTCACTTTCGAGAAGAACAATCAATAACGAATTCCGAATTATGATTGGTCGTTGAATGGATAGAGGACACGTTTGACAGCTAGTTCGTGGAAGTGAGAGAGCGCCGCAGACGACGTTCCAAGCTGTAAATTGCAGGCTCTTCATGAGGATTAGTTCACTGTGACGTGAGGTAGGGACAACTGCATAAAATTAAAGGGTGATATCGATCGTATTGATCGATTTATATGTAGCGAAAATTTATTAGTGCGCACAATAATAGAGTATAAAATATTGAGTTTGATAGAATATGTATATTCAGAGAAGAATCATATAACCCACCGAAACAGAATGCTGGAATCTCGACATACCTGAATTTCAAGTAATGGGAAGATAAAAGTCCTAAATGGTAACCCTATAAACGCCATAGTAGGATGAGGTATAGATATAAGCTGTTTATAGAGAGGCTGAACATAGTTATCCTCTACAGTAATACCAGACGATTCGTTTAGGAAAGGAAAACTGAACAAATAACCTGTGAACATAAAAATAAAAATATTTTATCTGTTTTTGATTCGATTTGCATACTTAGAGCAGTTATGAACGCGAATAATTATGTGAATAATATCTTTTGTAAGGGTTCCGTAGGTCGAAGAACGTCCTTAATGATATCTCTATGTATTACTTGTACACGATCATGTAGAACTAATGCGTTGCAGTGCCCAACGAAATTCCATTCAAGTATGAATACTTTTTTTTTTTTTTTCTATTAACTGCACTCAACCCTACACCATTCCATTGCGTTGTAGACATCATTGCATCTATACTGGAGCGAAAGCAGTATTGCTCGGCGGCCTTTCTCAACGTCGAATAAGCGTTTGACAGAGTTTGGCATCTGGTCTTATTGTGGAAGCTTGGAGGAGTCCTTCACTACGCATTCTTCTTAATCCTAAAATCTTACTTTTCAGAAAGAACAGTTTTTGTTAGCCAGGGTATTGCTCTTTCTCTCGTGTCACCTCAAAATGCTGGCGTTCCACAAAGTCCTGGGTCCTATGCTCTACACACTGCACACTATTGCTATCCCCACAACTCAGCACCTTTGCAGATGACACTGCTATTGCTCGACCCTCTGCCCTCATCCAGATTATCCAAGAACACCTTATATATTTTCAAAAAGTGGAGAGTGAACGTGAACGATAAGAAGTCAGTTCACATCATCTTCACTCTCCGTCGCAAAAATATCTGTCCTCTAGTGTAACTTAACAATATAATTTCATCATCAGATTTAGTTACAAACTAAGATGAGTTTTCTGAGTACGAATCATACAAGGTAGATATAGGTTGCATTTTCAAATGGGAAATCTCCATGTCTTTATAGTTAGGACTTTGTTTGTTCTAATATATTTTAAACTTCCTTCTCAACAAAATCCTAAAGAGATACAGTAGTTCAAAGAGTTTCTCCTTCCTTATCTACTTAATGTATCTATATGTATGATTCGCACTCAGCAAACTTGTCTTAGTTAACTAAATCTGAAGATGATGTAACCAAAACCTGGTTTATAATTCCATATGTAAATTTCAATCCCCTAAAAGACGCTACCTATTATTTTTCAGCGGAATTGGCTGAAAGGAAGGGGAGGATCAGAGGAGGGGCTCAATTCAAAACCCCTAATAATGAATGCATCTATATGAAATTTTATTTAAATTCAAAATCCTCGAAGGATTGTAACTAATAATTTCCGAAAAGTCGGCCGAAGGAAAGGGGCTTGCCTGAAAAATCCTAATACCAGCCAATGTAATGAATAAATCGATACAAAATTTATAATGCGGATTCAGACGCTCCTATATAAGTCAAAAATTGGTTTTTAACCCAATTTTAACTCCTTCTGGGGAAGTAAATTGTCGTTATTCTGCTTCCCTTAGCTTCCCCTTTCCTAGGGTTTCTTCATATCGTTTAGTGTCCATTTTATACAAAAAATTAATTAATAAAATAAAAAATTAAAATAATAGTAAATAGTAATGATAAAAATTAATAATATAAAAAGTAGGTTAAAAAAAAATCTGAAGCAATTGAGTTTGCGTGATAGAAGAACTGTTATTGTCGGATCTTCATGAACGAACACACGTATATTATAATACTTGTAATTTTTGACTGAAGGTGTGTTCATAAAGATCCTGTATCCTCCATCACGCAACGACTTCCACAATTATTGTTACCTGTACAATACAAGATTGCATCCACAATGCACTTGGTACCATCAATAAAGAGTATACAATTATTTTCTATTCGTTTCACATCGGGTTTGTGTATAATATTTTCTGGAAACATCTTTTTAATATTATCCGGACCATGATGGCTGAGGTATATCTGAAGTTGATCTAAACGTTAGAATTGAACATTGTAAGCAGCCTTTTATTATCAAATGTTACAAATATTTGACTTTTGGTAAAGAAAGCGAATTCAATTTGAAAAAATATATATATATTTAACCTGTTTTGATGTAGAGAATATATCAAAAACAATATCCTGAGCTGATGGTCCCATTCCAATAACCAATACTATTTTATTACTGAAAATATCTGGAGTTCGATATATATGAGAGTGAAGTGACAGACCAGAGAATGTTTCTGCGCCTTCGATATTGGGAATAAATGAAACACTATAATGTCTGTAAATAAATTAAACACTATAAATGCAGTTATCTCGTGAATGATTCCTCAAAGAAATAGATTAATGATTTTACCGAGAACATATACAATTTTATGTGATACCAAGAAACCCACATCTTTATAATTCCGAAAGTATTAGAGTCCTGAGCTCCCAACTTCTTCACAGTGCGCAGATGGCTTGGGAGATCATCACAGTACACTTAACTCATTTTGGCCATTTATCGACTTAACAACTTATTCCCTGTGACCATAGATATAACATGTGACTTTCAATTTTCCCTACATGTATTTGAAGATATTTTTGTATAGATCATAAATAAACGCGGTATTATGTAAAATGTACTTAGGCCCCGAAATGAAGTGATCTCAATTCTCGTCCGTTATCGGCCAAAATCTAATCAAGTACATCCTCATATCAAATTTCAAGTACATATCTACAATCGTTTTCGAGCACCCACAAAGTAACAATCACAAAAAAGTGAATTTTTTTTGAAAACTCGATCTCTGATTTTTACACGAATACGAATTAGATCTAAGAAAGTAAAAATTATTTAGTTATTGTGACTCATGCCCGAGCTTTTAACTTCGAGGTCATATCGCCTACTACCAGAGCGCTCTTTTGTCGCTCTGATGGACATGAGCCCGACCTCTACTATATGGGGTCCTAAATTTTGCCAACCTTAAATTTCTATTCACCTAGGGTAGGGGTCTTTAACGAGTACCTTACATCGTACAGGCTCGGGACCATCGCTTAACGTCCCATCCGAAGGACGGCGTGCTCAAGGTGAGGTGAATACTTCTGAGATAAAAAAATCAAAAGGCCTCGGGGTTTCGGACCGACCATCTTGAGCTCAATAAGGAAGCATGCTTACAACTGAGCTACCGGCGCGCCGCGGCGCCTTCAAAACTAAAATCATTTACATACACGTTAATAACCATTAAGTCTTCAATAAAGTAATAATATTGGCTACTAACCCATTGCACACGAATACAGAATCATAATAATAAGTCTCAACATTATTATTCTTCCTATTCAAATTTAATGCTTTTAATTCCCATTTGTTTCCAAATGGTGACACCTGAACAACCAAATGATCAAACTGAAAACATAAAAATTAACATTATTAGAAGTAAAAAAAAAACTGGATTTTTAAAATAATACTGAACTAATACTATACAAACTTTGATATATTTTTTTAGGTGATATTTCTCAGTATACTGATGGAGGTAGCGAAGGACGACTGAAGCTGGAATATAAGAGATATCGTCCATTGGATAGTGTAATCCTTCGAATTCCATCAGTTCCTTCGGTAGATTGCTTCTGTACAACAAAACACACTTCAGACATATTGTAATTTGGATCTGTGGTGCCTAGAGTTGTCCTGCAAAGTCAATAACATTGAAACATCTTTTACCAGCGAACAACATTACTTATCGAACAACCATAATCCAGGTGGAGTTAAATTTCTTTCGTTCATATAAACAAAAAAAAAGACATCGGTGAATCAATCAATTTCGTTTTCGCTCTCCCGCCAATGCCAATCGACCGCTCGGAACAAAATACAATATTTTACTTGTGAGTCCTCATACTAGATTTTGTGTCGATACTTTCACTACATTTGAGCAAAAAAAATTACCGAGGTAAACACTAAGTGGTATGCGTGCTTGTTACTGAGCTCAAATTCACAGGTTCGAAACCCGACCGAGGCCCTTCGTTTATTTTATCTGGGAGGTAAAATAAACATAAGCACGCCGTCCTTTGGGTAGGCCGTTAAGCGATGGTCCCGAGCCTTTACAGTGTCACGTACTCGTTAAAGACCCCTACCCTAGGGGAATAAAAATTTAGAGTAGGCAACATTTAGGACTGCTATAGTAGAGTCGAGCTCATGTCCATCAGAGTGGCTAAAGAGCGCTCTGGTAGTAGGCGATCTTATAGCCCGGGCATGAGTCATCATAACTAACTAAACAACTTTATTACACATTCTACCAGGAGTTATCGTGTTTACAGACACACACCCAGATAGACAGGACATTTTCTTTTTCATTTTGCTTTCCCAGCTTTTCGAAGTACAGGGTAAGGTAGGTACGTAATCGTTAAATGAAGACCTAAATCGGTAAAAAATTCCTGATTCCAAAAATGGGAAAAAAAATATATATATATATATTTGTTTACGTGTTTGTGAGCACACAGACCCGCAGGCCACGCGACAATGGGGAGGTGCAAGATGTTTGCAGGGATTTGAGGCTTCACAGGGGCGTTAGTTTTTGGAAAAAACATGAAAAATATGAAAGGGACAATAATTTTGAATGAAATAAGTTTAATGGAGAAATTAAGAAAAAATTATATTAAAAGTTTGAAAAAACCTAAGTAAGTCGATATCCATTCTAGCGTCAACGGTCAACTGGTTTTGAGAGCGAAAAATTAATTGATCAATTTGTGGTGGGAAAATACATTGGTTTTTATTTATTTTTTGCAGCTAAAATCTTTATTATTTATCTAGCAGCAAAATGTGTGGTTCCGCGTCTACGTGCTTTTCGTGCGATGAAATGCAATTATTCAGCATCTTTTGTGCTTCACAATGGCTAACGAGAGGCTCCTTAACGGAGCATTCTTCATCTAATTCTTCTTCTTCATCATTCATCTCCTTTTTCATGCATTCAACAATTCCCACACAATTTAATAACTCGACCCCCCCCTATCGAGCTAGTCGATGTTCACCCATTCATTAATGTCAAGACTAAGAATTTGTACTACCCCAGTTATACGAAGTGTAGAGGAAGTTATGTAATCGGTCAGAAATTCGAAGTTGAGTTTTCAACGGAATTCCTTTTTTTTTTTCTTCAGCATGATTCCAATTTGGAAAATAGTTATCGATGATTCATTAACTATACACTTCCCCAGTACAAATTTATTAATTAGATTTACGCTCATCCTCCGAAGCCAATCGACCGTTTGGGCTAAAACTCAATATTTAGATGGGACGAGGGCTAAAAAAACGTTTGTTTTTAAGATGAGGAATACAGACGGCCGCCACTGATATACACCTTTTTTCAGAAATATCTATTCAATGTACAAGGATTCTGGTAATTTTTGGACGTGAGATGAGATATATTGAATGAAACAGATGGCACCGGTAGCTCAGAGGTAATCACTGAGCTCAAAATCCAGGGTTTCAAATCCGGCCAAGGACGTTATTTTTATTTATTGGAGTGGTAAAAAAAACCTTGAGCACGCCGTTCTTCAGATGTTAAGCGATAGTCTCGAACCTGTGAGATGTTAAAGACCCCTTGATGAATAGACCTACGTAGGCAATATGTAAGACTCGGGCTCGTGCCCACGAAAGAGCATCCTCAGAGTGACAATGTACCACTGAGGAGGACATGATTGTGGTTACCTTAAATTTTTGTACATGCTGGAGGTATGGGGAAGTCCATGTTTCCCGATATGACCTTCTCGGTAGACCCAAGTTCCACCAGTTTGTTCACTCGACTCGAAGATATCACAGTCTAGTCCCTCATTCAGGATGTGCTTGGCTGATACAAGACCAGCTGCTCCTCCTCCAATCACTGCTACCTTCATTATGTTATTTGTTCAACTGAAAATAAAACAAAACTGATTAAAACCCGTAAATATTAAATATTTACGATGAAATGAATAAATAAAAAATAACACAAATAATCAATTTAAAATTGTATGGATGTTTTCCGACCTCTTGATTCCAGGATGAAAAAGTCGTCGGTAGATCACCGGCATTGTACTTCCCCAGCACGAATTAATCATTTACGTTTTCGAACTCCCTCCAAATCTAATCGACCGTTTGGGCTAAAACTCAATATTTCACTTGCATTGTGGCTTCTGATTCGTTACATCGGCAGTTATTAGTGTGTCCATTTAATTAGAGTCCCTGCTCTGGTCCTCCTCTTTCCTTCCTCCGATTTAGCGGAAAATTGACAGTTGCCATCATAATGAGATTTTGAATTTAAACATAAAAATTCATGTCGATCCATACATTACAACTGCAGTCATTGGGATTTTCCCCTCTTCCCCATTAGCTGAATCCACTGAAATTTTATATGTGTCGTAATTTACATGTGAAATTTCCTGTCAATACATTCTTTACAACGGCAGTTATTGGAGTATTTGTATTTCCTCTTCCCTTCCCTTGGCTGAAAATCAATAGGTGTTGTCCTTAGAGAGTTCTCTATACACATAATTTCGTATCGATACTCCATTCTAACGGGAGTTATCGTGTTCACAGATACACATCCTGACAAATTTAATTTTTAATTTTTGTAATCAGGGTGTCGGAAAACATGAAATTCTGTTAAAACTCTGAAAAATTTCTGACCAATTAAATAACTTCTCCTATACTTTGTATATCTCGTAAAAATAGCTTATCTTATTATAATAATAACAACTTGTTTCAAGTCTCTACTGTAATTGGAAACGGAGATATTTCTTAAACGAACTAACTTTTGAAACTAAGTTTGATGATAATTAATAAATACAAAAGAAAATAAGAGATAACACACAATTTTGAGCTAAACATTTATAACGATATTAAAAATAATACAAACTTACTCATTTACAGAGATGAATGCAGAACACTGATAGATGTCAGTGCAGTATTAAGTGTAGAATCATTTGCGTTCATTACACTTTTGTGAGTCTTTTATAGATAGTCCAATGTGAAGACAGAGTTATTTTCATAATAGTTAAAGAAAAAAAAATTGCACAAATCATCTTTAGCCAAACAATCTACCAGATAACAATGACAAGTTGTTAAACAGAAAAACTGGCGACATTCTTGATAACGTGACACTGATAACAATGTCTACACTATGGAACTATGGGAAATAATCGAATGGTAATGGTAGTCGATATTTCAATCAAAAACCCTGAATATTATTTTTGAAGGTCTGAGATAAACAGAAAATTAGGAAAAAACTTGAATAAGTGAAGTTAGTATAGAATAATTTTAATTCGATATATGTGTAATATAAAACATTTTTCCAACATTTTCTGTTGTTTATTTTTTTTCATACGGAAGGGGGGGGGGGTTTATTTCAATGGTTTAAATATTATGAATGTACTTTAACAGATAAATAATAATAATATATTTTTATTGTTTATTATCCCTATACAATTGAGTCAATGACTTTTATCATTACAATATGTAACTATAAATAAAATAAAAAATAATTCTTTTTGATAAATAACTACAAAACTAAAACTCAAAATAAGGTCTAATTTATTAAATTGTATGTCCGACTACATTTTTGTGGTCCGTGTTTCGGGCTAGAATCCCGGCCGAGGCCCTTAGTTTAATTCATCTGGGAGGTAAAAAAAACTTAATCACGCCGTCGTTCGGATGGGACGTTAAGCGATGGTCCCGAGTCTGTTCGATGTCAGATACTCGATAAAAACCCCTACCCCAGATGAATAAAAATTTAGGATAGGCAAACTTTAGGACTCTCATAGTAGAGTCGGGCTCATGTCCACCAGAGTGACGAAAGATTGCTCTGGTAGTAGGCGATATGACCTTGTAGTTAAAGCCCGGGCATGAGTAATAATAACTATTACAGATGGAGGTTGGCACAATAAAAAAATACTGGAAATTTATATTCCTCCAGAAGGAGAAAGGCTAAGGATACAGAAAGGAAATATAAACTTATGGATGGGATAAATAAATAATAATAAGAAATGAGAATAATCCAGTTAATTAAGTGAGAAATTTATGCAAAAGTAAGTAATATAACTTCATGCTTTTAAGTTGAGAAAAGCTGACATATTGTGGAGCTTGAAATAAATAAACAAAGCCAACATATTTTTTGAAATATTGACTATTCCACTGAAAAATATATAGAAAAATATATATAATGTACGTATATATATATATACCTCATCAACCTACACTTCTAAAGATAAATATAGATGTTTACTTTATTTAGCCTTTGGTTTGTTTAACCGTGGATGGGGGTGAGTACAACGATTAAATCAAAATCACGGTTAAACAAACCAAAGGCTAAATCAAGTAAATATCTTCATTAATTTGCTATAAAAAGTGGAGAATTAAGTTGAACGACAAGAAGTGCATCTTTAGAAATATAATTGCCCTCCCGTTTTTCTTAACACCATTATTATTTCAAAAAGCGCTATCTAGGCTACTGAAAAAACGAATGACGTAGAATTCTCACACCAGATTGAAAACATGTTATCAAGACTAATAGACAAAAGATCTAATGTAGGTTGATGAGGTTAAATTATTTCGAGAATAATTATTGTAATCCAGGGCTGAAAATTATTAATTCATTAATATAAACTTACTCAACATTTTTCCAGCTATGCATTATTCTCTTCCTGTAGAATCATTCCAATTATGAGTCCTTGGTTCTAGAGAGAGAGCATAAACCGTACATTGCCGGTGGATTCACTGACATATTTTTTATATCTGCTAAAAGTAATTGTACACCATTCGTTTTATGGCTTTGGAGACTGTTAATCGTGACAAGTGTCTGAAATGGGTGTCTCAGAACGTTGAAGAAGATGGAAAAATATCACCCAACTGTAATCGAAGCCATGAATTATTCTAATCACTTCTAGCGTTAAACTTGTGTCGTTTCAAAATCCCAAGAGACGTATAAAAATAAACGATTCCCATTGTTTTAGAAGAATTCCGCTGTACGGAAGATCAATCTCATTGGCTACCTAGTATAGTAATACTGGCTTTAACATAACAGGAAGCAATTTACTTTAAGGGGGATACATTACAAAGAAAGTGGAGACATTTCGTTACTTAACATATTGACTTCATTTTGTACAAAATTACTTCTTTCAGTAAGGATGGATAAAAAAAAAAAAAAAGGCTTCTAGAAGGAATTATTTAAGTCATTTTAACCTTCTTATTACTTAGAAAATGTTTTCCCCTCCTCCTGATCCAGTCCTTCCATCTTGCAATCTCCAAGAACACTTGATATCTCTTCAATCTTGCTATAAAAAGTGGAGAATTACGTTGAACGACAACAAGTGCACCTTTAGAAATATAATTGCCCTCCCGTCTTTCTTAACACTATTATTTCAAAAAGTGCTATCTAGGCTACTGAAAAAACGAATGAGGTAGTATTCTCATACAAGATTGAAAACATGTTATCAAGACTAATAGACAAAAGATCTAAATTAACTTTGAGAACAAAGTGACTAATAATGCAACTTCTGTCAAAGCTTCCAATCTTCAACGCATCCCAATTCTTCGTGCAATAGCCAATGCTCCTTATTACATCTCTAAAAAAAATTATTTTCCTTATTTAGTACCCTCATTAATCCTGGAGTTCATGCCCTCCCTTCTCTTACGCTTTAAGCGCCAATGGCCTAGAGACCTTAGATCAGGCAGTTACAGTGTGTGATAAAATAAATAATGATGTAAATGTTAAATAAATATAAAATTTGAATAAAATTAATAATAAATAATAAAGTTAAGTAATAAAATTAATAATAATTAAATAAACAAACAAATATTACCACATTTCCGACAGAAATTACATAGCTGGTCTACTAAATTTTGATTTCTACAGTTATTTCCGATAAGGGCCCTAAAACAATATCGAAAGTTCAAGACGTGCAATTATGAAGATAGTGCTCCTATTTTTATAAAATTTCAATTAACAAACTTTTCATTTGGTTTTCTTCTAAATTTACTAAAGAGATGCCATTTTGTTTCTCTAAATTTTGTATATACCAAGAGGACTTTCTTTAAAATTTATTTAAATGACAATAAATCTGTTATTTAGTTTCGTTATTCCCAATCCATTGTTAGAAACTCAATAGCGGTTTTTTGTCTGATTGCACATTTTCTCACTAAACTCGTTAATCGATAATGGAAGAGCTTATGTTGAGGATTCTATTTTAAACCGAAATAGTTTTATTTTATTTTCAGTATAAATTAATATGAATATAAATTTTCTTGAAGCTCCGTTCTAGAAACTGTTCTGGAGGAGCAGGAGAATGGTGTGATCTACTTTCTGTTACTCTCGTAAGTTGTAAACTTTGGTCATCAAGAACAGGAACAGTTTACCAAGCTCCATTATGAAACTGAGGTAAGTTAACGGCGTGCTTTAAATGGAGGCCTTAGCAAATTTCTCTGAAATCTCAAAGTTCACATTGTGGTAGAGTAACGTGTAGTAATCATTTTGTTATGAGAAATTTAGTCCTCTAGTCGAGAAATCTGAATAGGAAATTTTTAGCGTGTGTTCATTAGTAATCATGAAAATTTTTGAATATATATTACCTATATATATGCACGCAAAAAAACAAGAAAATGTTCACAACATTCGAGAATTCTTCTAGTATGGCAGCTAGATTGTAGTGTCAAACTATCGAAAGTCGGCCAACCCGATAGTATCGTTAGTTATTTTTATTATTAACAAAACTATCGAGTAATCGATATATATATATATATATATTTATTTATTTTTATTTACTATATTTTTATTGGGAAAAACAATTTTTTTTAAAATGTAGGTGGTGTCCTATACTTCAGTTAACACTTCATGTAAAATGAACAAGTACGTAAACCAAAAATCTAGACTGAAAAAAGTTTGTGTTAAAAATATCTATATTTTAATAAAACTTAGCATCAAGTGTGCTGTTTTATTTTGTGGCTAGGATAATCTGCTTGTGGTAAGATGGAAAATGAATAAATTAGGTGCCTACTTTTTCACAAACAATATACAGTTCCTTTAACTGCGTGGTCATATCGCCTACTACCAGAGCGCTCCTTCGTCTCTGGTGGACATGAGCCCAACTATGGGAGTCCTAAATGTTGCCTACCCAGGTTTCTTCACCTTTATTCACCTCGTAAGACCCCTACGAGAACGGCGAGCTCAAAGTTTTTTTTCACCTCCGAGATAAAAAAAAAAACCTTGCGAACTCGCAATCTTGAGCACGAAAACGTCCCTGATTTGGAGACCTAGTTAGTTAATTCAGGGATAATAATAATAAATAAATGTTCTTGGAGGTGACAAAATAAATTCACAATTTTATTATCCAAAAATGTTGTCTAATAAACTTTTGTTGACTGTTTATGTAATAAACTGAAGTATATCATTGATTTACGCGGGAGATTTGATGCCAGAGTGTTTTTGGCTTAGTATGGCAATGAAACTCCAACCCTTAAAAGTTGTAAAGTAAACATTCCAGAACATAAATTTTATTGGCCCTCAAACTGTTGAGGGTAAAGATTTTTTCCCCTCACAGGTTCTTGGTTTAGCTGCCTGTGGTTTTATTTTTATCTAACAGTAAGTGGAAATACCCTTTACGTTTATTTGTGTTTCATCACCATTAAAAAAAAAAAAAAAGTCTATGGTGAATAACCATATGATTGAATTTTCATGAAATTTCGCAAGTAGCCCGGTGCACACTATCATGAAAACAATTCTTGCTCACGTCTTCTTCTGGTGGATCCTTGATTTTCCCTACTTCATTACAATAGTTAAAATCAGTATTCCTTTAGCCTCTACACTGTGCGGATGGGATGTGCCACTAATGATGAGACTGTTGCTATGAAAAACGGTATAAAACAGTGGGAAGACGTATTTTATTTTTACCAGTTAAAATCACGTGAAAATTCTAAAAAGTCAATTTTCATAATGTAATCATATATCCTATATTGAAAGCGAGTTTCATTTTTGACAAGATTCAAACGAAAAAAAAAATCTTGAAGATTTTGTCTAACATCAATTATCTATAATTATTTAAGTTATTTACTTATCTCATTTTTTTATTCTTTATTTTTTATTATATTTTATTTTTTCTATATTTTCTACATTATTCTATCATAACAAATATTATACCTAATTTGTTCATTTTACATATACTATTTATATCATTCATTTATTTATTTTATTTAATATTCTTCTTCTTCTTTCTCTTTACACTTTTTCTATCTAGAACCTTCTTTCTCTTTACACTTTTTCTATCTAGAACCTTCTTTCTAAAACTAATTTTATTTCAAACCTTGCCTAGGCCTCCTTCCTTCTCTTTTATAGTTAACCATGCATTGACTTATGTTCTGTCGATTCTTATTCATTTATTTTATTTCTTCATATTTATATAGATTTGTTTTATATACATTCTTCTATTTATTTCTTCATAATTAACCTGTTCATTCCAATTTTTATTTATCTATAATTATTATTGTCTCGTTTTTCTCCACTGTAGCACTAATTTATTTACTTTCGTATTTATTTCCATCTACAGCATACTAGTTACTTTGTTTACTTTTCTCTTTGACTTAATGTATTTATTCTTAGGGGACCAAGGTCCCAGAATAAAATTTATTTTCATTTCCATAACATTGCAAATGTACAATTTCGGTCTAATTCCCTCCATTATCCGATTTTTGATTGTTTCATGTACTCACAGTCATTGAGTGTGTAGCAACTGTGGAAATGGAGGTCCCCACAAGGGAGATGAAAATGTCAATTTACCAAGAAATATGTTGAAAAATGTAGAGAAAAATAAAATTTCACTCCGGAAACAGATAAGCAAAATATGCAATACTAATATAATTTCGTTTCTTTTTCATGTCTAGTGAGAGAATTAAAAATATTACATTTTCTAAACAGGGAGATAGCCAAGAGTACTTAAATACTTATTCAATAAACTCGCTTCAGTGATTCTTGCAGCCTCCTTCCATTTATCTTTCTATAAGACAATAACTAGACTGTTTTTGAAGTTATGTTTTTTTAAAAACATTTTCTTCTTAACTTTCCTCCTAATTAATAATTTTATTTTCCCGGATGCTACAAAATATTTTGAGGTTAATTTTTCATTGTCTAAAAATTGTATGAAGTCAATCATTTTAATGGTTTTACAAGATGTAACGTTTCAGATTGCTTTGTTTATTTTGAAGTATTTTGTAAACTTTAACCTGTCTTATAACTTTAAACTTTAATATCTTATGAAAATAGTAGGTAGCTCAGTGGTATGCGTGCTTGTCTTCTGAGCTCAAGATCGTGGGTTCGAAACCCGACTGAGGCCCTTAGTTTATTTTATCTGAGAGGTAAAATAACCTTGAGCACGTCGTCCTTTGGATTGAACGTTAAGCTATGGTCCCGAGCCTGTACGATGTCAGGTACTCGTTAAAGACCCCTGCCCTAGGTGAATAAAAATTTAGGGTAGGCAAAATTTCGGACTCCCACAGTAGAGTCGGGCTCATGTCCACCAGAGTGACGAAAGAGCGCTCTGGTAGTAGGCGATATGACCTTGTAGTTAAAAGCCCGGGCATGAGTCAAAAACCTAACCTAACCTAACCTCTTATGAAAATAGTAGGTAGCTCAGTGGTATGCGTGCTTGTCTTCTGAGCTCAAGATCGTGGGTTCGAAACCCGACTGACTGGCCCTTAGTTTATTTTATCTGAGAGGTAAAATAACCTTGAGCACGTCGTCCTTCGGATTGAACGTTAAGCTATGGTCCTGAGCCTGTACGATGTTAAGTACTATAAGTGAATAAAAATTTAGGATAGGCGACATTTGGGACTCCCACCTTCTAGTTACAGCCCGGGCATGAAACATAATAACTAACTGACAAAAAATGTAAATAAGATAAATCCGAAATTGGTTTTCAAAACCCTTCAATGTGCGGATATTGAGCTCACACGACTGTAATATTAGTATTTTACCACTCTTTTTTATTTCATTTTTTTTTTTCCGTTGTAGAAATAAAATAAAATAAATACTGTTCATATCCAGAAACAATCTTGACAGTTTAATGGAAACAATTGTCAGGCATGACTAACTCAGTATACTGAGTATGATTTTTGTTCCGTTTAAATTCATTGATAGAAGCTGGGAATAATTCAACTGTGATTAAAAATATGATTGTTGAAAAACAGCCCACACACATTCTCCTCTTTTCCAAACATTGTCATACATAGCTGATCATATGTCACACCATTGTAAAGCTCATGAACTGAGTATAATTCTAGTCACTTTAATGCTTTTTAATTGAATTTATAATTTATTTACTTTAAATAAAGTATTATGATTTCTGTCATGTGTCTCTGTCTGCCTGTGGGCAGCCCATGTTTCATCTCGTGGAGGTAAGAATCAAAATTTGGGGAAATTCAGCCCGAGATATTTTTTCGACTACTTGGTAAAAAATGCCTTCTTTAAAGTGGCGAATCACACGAAAAAAACAATTTTTTTCATAATTTGGGGGTCATTACAGCAAGAAATTCTTTAGCTTCTCAAACCCGTTGCAAGGAGCCCCATCTAAAATGTAATCTATATATATGTTACACGAAAAACTGAGTTTCTGAGTTTAGTTTTTTGACTTTTTTCATATACTATAAGAAAGTATTGTAATCCGGCGAAAATCACATTTCAAGGTCCTCTGAATTTTGACCTTTTTTCGCGTTGATGACTGTGCGTGGAAAAGTTGTGAACGCTCTAAGGCAAAAACGATTAAAGTTATAAACCTGAACTTTGGAATGAATAGATCACATGTGCTAACTTAGATCTAATTACATTTTGGCCGAAATCGGACGAAAATTAAGACCACTTTATTTCGGGGCTGAAGTACATTTTACAAGATACCGCTTATATTTATTAACTAATCAAAAATGTTTTCAAGTAAAAGTTGTGGAGAAAAATAAAAGACACATTTCATATTCAATACAATTTTTCGTAGATCGTCAGGTTTTCGAAATACATGCAGAAAACCGTCTTAAAATGACGTCTTGAAACTCATTGCTTCATTAGCCAAACAGTTCTATCGAAAAATCGGGTGTTATCAGATTTTAGGTAGATCCAATTCGCAGTATGCATCGTACATGCGATATGACCTGGATTAGTGAGCATAGTGAACTGGAGAAAGGTTCCAGTAAATCATATATATAAATTATTGTTTTCAAAATGGTTAAGAGCGTGATGAAGACCCATTATTATGAATTTTACATCATTCATTTATTATTTTTTTTCTTCTTAAATATTCGTTTCATATTTTTCTCTTGTGATAATTTTAAGAAGGGTAATATTATATTCTCTTCAACTCCCGCTTTAGCTAAAGTTCAGACCTAATCTCAACTTCGCGTTACTAAACTTCTCTTTTCTTACTCAGGTGCCAAGTTGCAAACAAAGTATTCTTTTATCGTGTTGAAATTATTTGAGAAAAAGCTTTCCAGGGGAACATTGTTGGTTACTTTTTTCCAGCAATTCTTTTAAAGTTGATTTTTTTTTTTTTATTGATTACTGGGGCGGGTTTCATACCCATTCATACCACTTTAATGAAGGGCAGGATCCTTTCGAAGCTCTGTTTCCTCAACTCTTTTGGGCTGAGATGTGAATGACTTTCATGTTCGCCCAGGATGTGCAGCGCGGTCCTCCATCACTTCACATCTTCGGCAGAATAGGTCAGGGACAAGACTCCATTATAAAGAGATGTTTTCTTACAGTTTAGAGTCCTGTAATATATGCGACCATTTTTCTCAATACGTTCCGGGGTTGACCAAGAAACCTTTGTCATCCGGTCCTCTGATCAACCCCTTTGACCATTGAAAACCCTGTTGTTCGCGCCAACATGAGTTTCCCGCAATGCCCCTTCCCTTCAGGACTGTTTTGCAGTGCACAAGTGAAGTCTTCTTCTGTTGCTACACGACCCCAGTTTGTTGGCTCGTTCATTCCCGTTCACTTCCATTTGTCCTTGGGTCAAATTTCCGGTGGAGCGTGATTTTGTTTGTTCCTTCTTGTAAAGAGCAATAGATCCGTTTTGTTTGGGTTGACCTTCGTCTATATACCACCTCACAGCCATGTTTAGTACTGTTTGCATCAGCTCGCTGAGTTTGCAAACATTAGCAAAACTAGCAAGGAGTTCCTAAGAAGTTTCAAAGAGTTTAGATTACTCAGGAGAGACTCTTGTTTCATAGATTCCAATATGTCCTAGTGAGTTATGGAGTAAAAAGTCCCTTTTATCTCGAAGAAGCACCCTAGTGCATAGTCCTTGCGTTCTAGAGCGTTTTATATTCGATTCACTAGAATATGTAGGCTGTTTCCTGGATCGTCCTGCGTGTTGATTCGGATGCAATGAATGCCCCCTTGTCTGTGCGTCATATAACGATACACCATCTTTTCTAAAGTTTTTTGCAAACAATCCGTCAGAAATATTCTTCCAGAGCTATTTGACAATATTTCGTGACAATTCCACATTCCTTCTTCGAGTCGCAATCAACTTTATGGATAATATTGTCAAATAGCTGAACACCTCTGGATGAAATGCCGGAAAAAAGTAACCACCAGTCTTTTAACCAAATGTTGAATATTGGTCGGTTGGGAGGGGGATGTTGCTGGCGATACAGACAGAGCAATGAGTGAGCAAGTTGAGCTGCGATAAAAGCAGCGTCCAGCCTGCCTTCTTCTATCTGCTGCCTGCTGTCTAGATAGAGGAACAATGAGCTATTCACAGCGACGTACAAGTGTCCAACAACTCAACCATTCCCATCTCCTAGCCTTTACAGTTTTGCTTTATTCACACTAGTTTCTACCTATTCACAACGGAGATGAGCAGAATCGAGTACTTCCCAATTCAATACTTGGTACTCTCTACTGTTGGAATTATATTGAGAGATACAGATCAAACTTTCCTGATGGAACTAATCGGGTAGAAGCAAGGGGGTTAAAAAAGGTGTTCGAATATTAAAGTAATAGCGGAGTACTCGATTACTATGAGTATTCTTCAGAATCGAGTATCATGAGTACTCTTCAAACTTCGAGTACTTCCCTGACAACTTTAGCAAACGCTAGAAGATTCAGCTTCATAATTTTTAAAATAGAACATTTTTTTAACCATTCCTATTTTCATTGTCGGTAATAACTCCAGAACAAGTTTTCGCAGTCAAAAATAATGATTTTTCATACGGCCAACTTCTTGTGGCGCGGCTATTGATTGCTAAACAATGTGCTAATAACTCCAAAGTTTCATTGCTCTATAGTACCAGAATCCGGACTTTTGATTTCAGCGATCTACGAGTATGACCATTTCACTCTATCCTCGTTCAGTCTTTAACACCTCTTCTTCTTGAGGTCATCCTCCACTCAACCCAAGTGGGACCTTCCTCTCTCTAGATGCTTCTCCAACATCCTCATCTAGACTCAAGTTCATATTGATTACATTTAATCGAAAACAGTTAATATTAAATAAAGAGATATCAGTCTAAAAATATATTTTATTTATACCACAACTAGTTTTGGCTATTAACTATAATCCTCAGGTAGTGAATGTGGTCCTGCTGCGGTTTTTAGGGAATCCAGAAACTTCTTGGTAACCCTCTTCACGAAGTCCTCAACATAATAATAATAATAATAATTTATATGACGTGAGGGCGCCGGTAGCTCAGTGGTATGCGTGCTTGACTTCTGAGCCCAAGGTTGTGGGTTCGTAACCCGACCGAGGCCCTTAGTTTATTTTATCTGGGAGGTAAAATAAACGTAAGCACGCCGTCCTTCGGATGGGACGTTAAGCGATGGTCCCGAGCCTGTACGATGTCAGGTACTCGTTAAAGACCCCTACCCTAGGTGAATAAAAATTTAGGGTAGGCAAAATTTAGGACTCCCATAGTAGAGTCGGGCTCATGTCCACCAGAGTGACGAAAGAGCGCTCTGGTAGTAGGCGATATGACCTCGTTGTTAAAGCCCGGGCATGAGTCATAAACCCTAACCCCCTAACATATGACGTGCCTTGTTCTTTAGGACTACTCCAGCCCCAAGACTCAAGCCACAGCTCCCTCAAGACATTCTCCTATAAAGAACAAGTGTTGAAGTTTACTTTCATAAATGTTAGCCATTCTCGGAATTATATTTTACATTAATCTTTTATTTTTATCTATTTGTTCATTTCTATAAGCAGTCCTAGGTTGTTCTCAAGGTGAACGACGCCAATCTGTTATTTATTTTATGTCTATATACCTACTAGCTTAGCATGTAATATGCTGAACTAGTAAAATAAAAAATGAATAATTATGTAAATAAATAAATAAATTATGTAATATAAAACAAAAATAACAAAATGTTAAGTGCTATCAAAATAAACACAACAAATACATTAATATTAGCATGAAAATATTATACGTAAAAATGACCTGAAATAGGCAGCAAAGCCTTCCTTTGGAGGGAATATCTAATTGTGTTACCCAATTCAACCATAGGTCTATTTTTGTTTTTAGGAATTTTTTTTTATTTCAAGTTTTTCAAACCAGTCGAGTGTGGGTCCCTTATCTCAAGATATAAAAATGTGACATTTTTGTCAGCCAGAAAACTGTGACCTGCGGCTATCAGATGGTCCTTGGAAACTCCGCAAATGGAGGTTGCCCCGCATTCGCAGATTAATATTAGGTAGACAACTAATATTTGCCGTAACGACTTTCAGATGAAACTGGAGCCGGCCGACACTCGTCTTTATGTATGTGTTCGTCCTGTGCTCATAAGTACATTCAAATCCTCTTGATATTTGAAAGATATCTTACTCAAAAATCCAAAAATGAGTGTATAGTTTTTTTTTTTAATTGAATGTATGTTAAAAGGAAGAGGAATTACCGGGCAGAGCTTAACTCAGAAACACCAATAATTGCAGATGTACTTAATAAAGGTAACGACGCCATTGTATATGTAAATCCAAAACCTCATGATGACACCCTTTTTAGCCGAATCAGCCAATAGGAAAGGAGAGAGGATTAGATGGGGCTTAACTGAAAAACCCTAATAACTGCAGATTTAATGAATGTTTTGATATGAAATTTTACATCCATTTTCAGCCGAAGAGGCCGTTGCTCCATAAATATTAGCAGTTGCCCAGTATATACATGAATAATCTGCTGATATAATCCATTGATCCGCAACCAGGACCAGAATAATTGGGAAATTAATAATTTAAATATTGTCTTTATTATTTAAAACTCATGAAATAAACCGTGTTAGGCATTCAGGGATTAACACATTAATCCGTATCTTATCCGTAACGATGGGAGCGAGGCCACAGATTTGATTATTCAATTTCAGACTCCATTTTACCCATTATCTTCACTTCCTTAGCACTAATTTACCAATTAGTTTTTCGCTCTTCCTCTAGTTAGTTAGTTATTATGACTCATGCCCGGGCTTTAACTACAAACTCATAACACCTACTACCAGAGCGCTTATTCGTCAATCTGGTGGACATGAACCCGACTCTACTATGAGAGTCCTAAATTTTGAGTACCCTAAATTTTTATTCACCTATTTAACGAGTACCTGACATCGTACAGGCTTGGGACCATCGCTTAACGTTCCATCCGAAGTTTTTTCTAACTCTAACAACTAACAGTTGCATAGGTACTGAATCCTCATACACATTCATTAAATCGACAGTTATTAAAGTTTTGGGGTTAAACCTCCCTCTATTCCTCCCTTTTTGTTTGTCGTTTTGGCTAAAAATCAATACTTACGTCCTTATGGGGTTCTGTTTGAATATATAAAATTTCGTGAAATTACAAAATCTATACTCCGTAATACTCTAAAGGGAGATATCGTGTTTAGACACACTCAGACAACTTTTTTTTCCCCCATTTTTGGAATTAGGCGTTGGAAAACATAGAACTCCGGTGAAAACTCAACGTCCAATTTCTGATTATATAACTTCCCCTATACATACTTGGTGCTGGGAAAGTCGTTGACATGGAACTTACCTTAAATACACTTAGTAGCCCACTGCAAAGGTTCTAACGTGGGCTAAACTCCCAAGTTTACTTCGTCTTGAAGAGGCGGGCTTCTCCAGGATGGAATTTGTATTAACATTTAATGCAATTAACAATATTTACTATAAGCTTGCTTAACTTTAACCAACTTGCAAAGCACCGGATCTATCAATTTTAAACAAAAGACCGTTTTGTAACTTTCACAATCTGTTGAAAGCTAATTAGCTTAACAAGCTATATTAAACCAAACATTTAAAAAAACGCTGTTCAATTAAAGAAAAATTGTCGCTGAATCACCGGCTGTGTACTTTCAGAGCACAAGATAATCAATTTCGTTTTCGCTCTCCCTCTAGACTCAATCGACCTTTTTGACTAAAACTCAAAACATTAAGCGGCTTCTGAATCTTTCTAATTTGTGTCGAATTATTCTTTACATCTGCAATTTTTAGGGTACCTATTTAAGTCGTTCCTCTCTTTCGGAAAATTAAAAAGTGCTATTCTTATTGGGTTTTGAATTGAAATTTAAAATTTCATCGGCAGTTATTGGGATATATTGAGTTGATCCCTGTTTTATTTTCTGCTGATTCTGCTGGAAAGGGATCAAAAAGTGTCGTCCTAAGAGAGCTTTGAATTTATATATGAAATGTCGTGACAATACATTCATTACTACGACAGTTATTAGAGTTCTTGTGGTAAGCCTCCCCCCCCCCCCCCCCCCCACCCCCTTCCCTTCGGTTAATTTGGCTAAATCAATAGTTGTTGTCCTTAGAGGGTTTCGGAGACAAATGTTGACTTGATGCATTCCTTCTATCGTGAGTTATCGCGTTCACAGACTTTTTTTTTTTTTTTTCATTTTGAATCAGGAGTTCGTAAAATATGAAATTCCATTGAAAAATCCGAATCGAATTTTGAACCGATTACATAACATCCCCTATACTTCGTATATCTGGTAAGTAAAACACTTACAATGAATATTTTTTAAAATGAGTAGGGATGCTGGAATGAGCTTCACTAACTACCACGAGGTATGCAAAAAAGTAATGATAATGTCCCTACTAAAAATGCGCGATTGCCTTTACGTCCATAAATTTACATTTTTTTGATCTATTAGAAAATTCATAGCCCTGAAACTATACCGAAGTTATTGGTTATTTACACAACATCAACAGGATTCGAATTTGTGACCGTGGTGGGTCCATGCAACCAAAGTTCTATGCTATAGTTCATAAGGCCACCACGGCCCCAAAAATTTACCATAATTATTAATGCCTAAAGTTAGCATTTTATGTCTAAATATAACAAAACTCCAAATCCCAGAGGAGGCCGTTCGAACAATTCACTGCAACAGAAGCTTAAATTTAAAAATTATAAAGAAACTTTTCAAAATCCGTGGTCAAGCGCCTGTTTTTTTTCGTGTCGTATGTAATGTAACAAGATCGCTTGACTATGATTTTTGACAATTTTAGTTTTTAGTAGAAAGACGGCCAGCGTCCGCCATTTTGTTTTTGCGGGAACGTCACACAGCTTGTGAGATTACAACTAATCAATTAACGTAAAAATCATTAAAATAGGACCAGTCGTTTAGGCTCTCAACAGGGAACAAAGAATGTACCACAGAAATCGATCGCGGGTTCGAAGCCCGGCGGAGGCTCTTAGCTTTTTTTATCTGGGAGGTAAAAAAACCTTGAGCACGCCGTCCTTTGGATGGGGCGTTATTCTATCACCCCAAGCCTGTCCGATGTCAGGTAATCGTTAATCCCCACCCTGGGTGAATAATCCTAGTGTATCCTAGACAAATGAGCGCTCTGGTAGTAGGCGATACGATTTCAGAGGTAAGACTTGGGTATAAACCACCATAACTACAAAATTGTGAAAAATAATACCCTACCCTCGTGTTCCGCAGTCGGGTGAAAATGGAAGGAGCACTTATGGATTAGATTCTGACTTTAATTCAATCAGTGTTCGTTATTTATTCGGTACATTTATCAAAATAAGCCAAAACCATCGCACATTTGGAACGGACACTGATTGAACCGTCGTAACCTTCCTATTTTTATTTGGATATATATATATTTAGTGATTTCCAAAATTTCTTTTAAACTTCAATCAGTGTCCGTTCCAAAAGTTCGATGGTTTCAGCTATTTTGACAAATGTACCGAGTAAATACCGGACACTGATTGAACTAAAGTCAGAATCTAATCCATTAGTTTCAGTATAGAAACGAAAATATACAGACGAACATTCATTAATACATCTTCATAACGTAAATTAATCCAGCGTCAGACTAGTAAACACGAGGCTCATTTTGATGTATGTGTGTACAACGTATACAATATCTCAAAACAAGGATATAACTCACATTCAATTATATTAGAAGCTGGAAGGATCTGAAATATTTGTTTCAGTTTGTTGCAGTCATTTCCACAAATAAAGGGTTTTGTGGTAAGGTAAAATGAACGAAGGGATCTTCCTGTTCATATTGGGTGTGTAAATACGACCAGATTTGCATAGTCTCCTGTATCCTCAGGCCTGTCAATGTTGCTCTTCGTGGTGCGCAGAAAATTAATGTTATCCCCTGGAACATTGGACAAACCAATTATTAAATTTCTGTTGGTAGCCATGTTACAGGATAATTTTTATAAAAATAATTAAAAACAAAGAATTTTAAAAGTTGTTTAAAATGTTTTAATATATAAAATAAATAAGTGAACTAATGGCATTATGTCACAATATCGAAGTTCATTGAGATAAAAGTGGAATTTTTAGTAAATTCGAAGTTGAGTTTTCACGGGAATCTCACGTTATCTGAACCTCTGATTCCAAGAATGAAATAAACAAAAAATTGCTCCCGGTGATAGAATCAATGTTTCGACACGGAGTTTTATATGTGTATCCAAGAACCCAGAAAGACGACATCTATTGATTTTCAGCGAAATCAGCCAGTGGAAAGAACGGGGGTTTAGAGGACGGTGCTCAACTCAAAAACCCCAATAACGGTTGATGTAATGAATGTTTCGACACTGAATTTAATATGGGGGTTCCCTATTCTGGCAATTCTAAAAAAATTGCTTACTCAGGTTTATTCACCTAGGGTACAGGTCTTCAACGAGTACCTGACATTGTATAGACTCACGAAAATCGCTTAACCTCCCAACCGAAGGACAGCGTGCTCAAGGTTTTTTCACTATCTCATTCTCATTCATTCTCTGTGTATATAATGAAGTATACAAGCATTCCAATGATAATTCCAGTAGAACAATGATAATTTCAGTAGTACAATGATAATTCCAGTAGTACATTGATAATTCTAGTATTACAATGATAATTTGTACATAATTTCTATTCACTGTCAGAAGTAGCTACCCACAAGTATTGACAACCATACCCCAGTGGGCAGGTTACTTTTTTCGTTGTCATTATTAGTACCAATGTTAAACAGTGAAATAAAATTTATTTAAAACTTAAGAGATTATAAGATGAAAAAAAAGTGATTGTCTTCTTTTTAAAATTTTATGTGCTCTGAGCTACCGGTGTCGTCGGGGAGAGTGATCTGAACAAAAGTGGTTGGTATAAGAAAGTCCTATTATGGCCACATCACGTATTTTCTTTGTGCGTGATGAAGTCTGTTGTCTACCAATGTTATCCTATATGTTCTGTAAAAAGCTTTCAATGTTTCCTTTGATAACTGAGAAGATCTTTTGTGCCGATTGGCCAAATAGTCGGAATTGTGGATCAATCCTCAGTTTGTGATGGTTCCCGAACCTGGCAATTGTTCATTTGTGATGAACGACTTTCACTTTGGATCACAAATATAACTTAAGTTCTATTTTTTTCTTCAAGAGGAAACAAATTCAAGAAGTGGTTTTTAACTGATTTGTTTTTCTAAGTTATTTGACATAAATAAAAAAATTGTTTAGTTGGCGTCAGGAACTTGGTCGTGCCATCAATAAACCGATGACTTTTGTTACAACGGCAAGGATCTACATCAAAGCTGGACTTAGAGAGTTTAGTGTCGCAGACAAAATAAACGTTTTCTTCTCTCCTGGATCTTATAGATTGCATAATAAATAAATAGTCGTCAGTAAATCACCGGCAATGTGGAAGAACGAATAGCTTCGCACCCCCCTCCCCCACCTCACCCCCAAACAAAACCAGTCGACCGTTTGCTCTAATACTCAACAGTTGACTTACATAGGGGCTCCTAAATCCTCATACTAAATTTTGTGTCGATAAATTCACATCAGCAGTTATTAGAATTCTTGAATTGAGTCAATAAGTGTCGTCCTTATGGGATTTTGAATTCACATATGAAATTTTGCGTCGTTACCTTCGTTTTATCGGCAGTTTTCAGAGTTTTTATGTTACGCCTCCCCCTAATCAAAGGCCGCGATTTTGGCTGAAGGAAAAGGGGGTTTCAGGGGAGGGTGCTCAATTCAAAAATCCTAACAACTACCGATGTAATGAATTTATTGTCACAAAATTTACTATGAGAAAACGTAATTTATTAATTCTTGCTGAGCAAGTACATAACCGGGGATTTGCTGACGTCTTTTTCATTTTCTCTTTTTTGTAAGAAATTTACTTTATGCTATTTTCATTTACTCAGAAATATAAGATATTATCACCTTGGTAGGGGCGAGGGCGCCGGTAGCTCAGTGGTATGCGTGTTTGCCTTTTGAGCTCAAGATCGTGGGTTCGAAACCCGGCCGAGGTCTTTAGTTTATTTTATCTGGGAGGTAAAATAAACTTGAAGCGTGCCGTCCTTGATGGGATGTTAAGCGATGGTCCCGAGCCTATACGATGTCAGATACTCGTTAAAGACCCCTGCCTTAGGTGAATAAAAATTTAGGGTGGGCAAAATTTAGGACTCCCACAGTAGAGTCGGGCTCATGTCCACCAGAGTGACGAAATAGCGCTCTGGTGGTAGGCGATATGACCTCGTAGTTAAAGCCCGGGCATGAGCCATAAAACCTAACCTAACCTTTGTAGGGACTGTTAGTAATAAGTACATGATTTTAATACTCATATTATTGTAAATGGGTTCAGTATTCTGATCATTCATTCCCGAATGAACCTTTAAAAAGTCGGAACACAGAACAAAAATCAGTTAGTGTCCCGTAAAATCTGAGACATCTAGTGGAGGTGCATATTGGGCCGTTATTAATTGTTATATATTATTAGTTGTTATACATTATTAGTTTTTTATATTATTAGTTGTTAATGGTTAACAGTTCGTTAGACTCCCTTTACGTATTTTTTCTAGAGCCCCATTTGCCCTCAGTTCAACTTATTTTTTTCTTCTCTGAAGTGATTGTTTATTAATAATCCTTCGTGAAATTGTCCTCAAAAATAGCAAGGATCGCCTAATGGTATTTACCGCAGAAAAAAAAAAGGTTGTGAAGCACGCTATGTTTCATGTCTGCAAGAAAGTTACCAACTTACACACACTGAAAAGTCACTTGTTGAGTTTTCTACCGACCTTTTTCCTTTTTCATTTTCCCAGCTTTACGAAGGGGAATTTATGTAGTCAAAAATTCGATGTTTAGTTATCACCGAAATTTCATGTTTAATGTCTTTGGTGAATCAATGGCAATGTACTTTCCCAGAACAAATTAATCATTTAACCTTTCGCTCCCCCGCCAAAACCAGTCGACCGTTTGCGCTAATATGCAATAGTTGAATGACATGAGGATTCCTAAATCCTCATAGTAAATATGTCGATAAATTCATTATATCGTTAGTTATAGGAGTTTTTGAGTTCGAATCTCATTCTGATTTCCCCCTCCCCTTCCGTTAAAAATAAATAAGTGTCGTCCTTATGGAATTTTGGTTCACAGATATACTTTTTTTTTTTTTTCATTTTTGTAAGAACTTCGTATAGCTGGTGGGGATGTAAAAGTACCTGTATGTGTGTGTGTGTGTGTGTGTGTGTTTGTGAACGCGATAACTCCCGATAGAGTTAATGTGTTAACACAAAATTTTATATGTGTATCCAATAGCCCAAAAGGGCGACACCTATTGATTTTAAGACAAATCTAGACAAAGGGAAGGGGAAAATTAGGGGGATGGGGAGGTTAACATATAAACTCTAATAATTGTTGTAATGACACGAAAATTTCTATTTAAGTTACATAAGGACACCTAATAATAAAGGAGGGGGGGAGGGGGGGGGGGGGGGGGGGGGGGGGAGGAGGCTCGATTCAGAAATCCTAACAACCCGAGGTAACGACTGCCTCGAGACATTTAGTATGAGGATCCAGAAACCCATATGTATTTTAAGCACAAACTATGGATTGGTTTTGGAGGGAGAGTGAATACTTAATTGATTAATTCATGCTGAGAAAAAAAGTACTTTGGTGATTCACCGACAACTTTTTGATATAGTCTAAATTACTTTCCAATGTTATTATTCTGCAATCCAAGAGTCTATGAGAAAAGAAAAATACATATTGCAATAGCCTACAACAGTTAGAATACTAGCCCTCCAAGTAGTAAAAACGGACTACAGCTAACAAACAGCAGGGGAGTCAAGAAGTAAATTATCTAAAGCAATTCCAATTAAGATGTTTTGCGATGATGTTGTTTTGTAAACGACAATGAAATTAACACAAAAATCCTATATGTGATCGGCTCAAATAATCCTAATCCTTATGACGGGTGATATCACATTGATTTTCGATATTAATAGAAACTCATTACCATCATTGATAAACCTCAGCGCGATTACATGTGTGTCACCTACACTGTGATATCATAGTTAAGTAACTTGTTTGAGAATCTGGTCCAATACTCTCGGGACCATCGTTTAATGTTCCATCCGAAGGACCGGGTTTTGAATTCACGATCTTGAGCTCAATATGGGTTATTAATGGTTATTCATATAAAATATGTGAATGATTTATACTTTCTTATAACCAATTTTGCTTTCAATATAGAAAGTATTGTAATCGTGCGAAAATACGAAATCAAATTTTTAACGAAATTCCTCGTTTCAAGTTCAAGAATAGGTTTTGATAATTTTTCGTTGACGTCTGTTTGTGTGTATATGGTGTGTATATGACTGGATCTGTGTGAGCACTCTTACTCAGAATTGTAGCAATGAACTTGAAATTCGGTATGAATATGAATATATCACATGCTAACTCAGATATGATTTGATTTTGAACATATTCGGAAGAAAATTAAGTCCACTTTATTTCGGCTCCAAAGTAGCTTTTACAAGATACTGATGAAGTACATAGCCGGTGATTCACTGAAGACTTATCAATTTCAATTTTTTGGCAAGGATTTTGAATCAAAACAAAAAGAAAGCTGGAAACTGCACTATAATTATGGAAGATATCTGTTCGTGCGGATGCAGTTTGATTGTGGAGTCAGTAACTGTTGAGCCCTGAGCTTGGTGCCAGACTTTGTTCAGCCTAGCAGTCCCCAAACACTAAGTAGGTAGGTATATTAAATATATGTTGTGTTTTTGATAGAGTAGCCCCTGGCAACTCTCACCCCTGACACGCACCCCTCATCCAATATGCACAGAACCTCCCCTCCCTAGCTCGTCCCCAGTTTGGGACAGGGCTATATCAAATTAATTATTAAGTATGGTCAACCTAGCTACCATTGATTTTGAGCAGTCGAGTGGGAGGTGCCTCTGTGTTCATTCATGAACCACTCGGTCGGTTTTCTATTTGTCTAGTACAAATGTCTCATCAAGATCCTATGAACTTGAGGTTAGAACTTTTTTGAACCATATTTTTTTTTTCTTTCATATAAGGATTAATATGGAAATTTCTGGCAGAATTCATTATTCTAATATACAGAGCTTTATTCGTTCGTCCTCTCTTCTGTTACGCGTCATCTAGTCTGGTTAGTCAAGAAATAAGCATTAATCAATAAATTATATAAATATCCAATATAAAACATGAAACTTAAAATTGTTAATTGTTTTTTTTTTTTAATATATTTTAATAAATACAAAAACAATAAATATTTTTATTTATTCATTTGCTTTTAAATTGTGATTTTTTTAAATGTTTCATCAGACTGCCTCATGATGAGGGTCACCTCAAAAGCCGGCTAGCATAAAAAAATAATAAAAATAAGACTATATTTTTATTTGCAATCTATGAAATAAACACTTCTCACTACATTAGCCATCTTCAGCCATCTTCACTTTAAATAAATAACTTTGATTATTTGAAAACCTCGTTCTGAGGGCACCGGTAACTCAGACATAACATATATATATAGCTTGCCTGCTGAGCTCAAGATTGTGGGTTTGAAACACGTCCAAGGCCCTTAGATTTTTTATCTGGGAAATGAAAAAACCTTGAGCACATCGACTTTCTGATGGACGTTAAGCGATAGTCCCGAGTCAGGTACTCGTTAAATACCCAAAGTGAATAAAAATTGGCGGTAGGCAAAATTTAAGACTCCCATAGTAGAGTTGGGCTCATGTCGACCAGAGCGACGAAAGGGTCACAATAACTAAATAACATCCTCGTTCTTTCGGAACAGACATACATGCAAAGAAAGATGGGACATCTTCAGACACTCATAAAGTCTGCCATCAGTCCGATGCAACCCGGAGTCCCCGGCAGCAATGTCATCTCAAAAGCCTATCGGGGAAGTAAATATATTTTGTTTGGGCTATATAGAAAATGGGAGATAAATGGTGGATCCTTGTTTTAACATACGAGTATGTAGGGAGGGTTGGAGTTGATATGAGTTGTGGTGAAAGAAACACATACGACAGTGATGGATGCTCTGTTTTATCTTCTGGTCCCATAGTAGAGGGTTCTTTAGGCCATGTCCAGCAACTCACATATATTAAATTTCATTCGAAACGAACAACTTTTCTATAGAGGAAGTGGACATTTTGAGGGGCGTAACCACTCCTTTTGAAAAAAGATAACGATATAACTCATAAAGGAATCAACTCCTTTAATGCCCTTTCCCACTTCTTGAAAGCAATAATTATTGATACAATTAAGAAATTACTAAATTAATTTATGAATGTTTATTTTGGAGGAAATCCTCTATTCTCTATCTCTATCTTGTTGAGGTCTTCCTTATTTGTATATAATTTATATCGTAATTACGTTTGCTTAATATTTTTGCTTAGGGTTGAAATCTTGAGAACGCCGTCCCTCGAATGGGTTGTTAAGCGATGGTCCCGAGCCTGTTCGATGTCAGGTATTCGTTAAAGACCCCTACTCAGGTAACTAAACCTAGTAAGCAAAATTTAAAACTCCCAAAGTCAGGCTCATGCCCACCAGAACGACGAAAATGCGCTCTGGTAGTAGGGGACATGACCTCGTAGTTAAAGCCCGGGCATGAGTCACTAGCTCTGAAGCTGGTATCCTAAGGAAAAATTTGGGATTCAAGACATTATCATAATTACTCTATTCCTTTGAATATGCCTCGATTCAGTGTATACTAATGCCTACGAGGATTTTGAATTCATTAACATAATATGAAAATGTCTCTTTGCTTTAAATTTATATCCTTGTTTGCTGAACAAACACCTCCTAATTTCTGCTTTTCTCTGGTATTTTTAAACATCAAAGTATAAAAACAGGGTTTCTCAGTGTTAGAAGCAGTCAAGGGTGAGCACCTCAATGTCTACCAAGTCCCAACCATAAATGTGGTGTGAATTTTCCAAACGTTGTGCATGCCATATAAGGCACGACCATCTATTAATTTTCAGTGAAATCAGCCGAAGAGGAGGAGGGGATCAGAGGGGGCTCAACTCAAATACCCTAATAACTGTCGATGTAATGAATATATCGACACAGCATTTGGTAAGAGGATTCAGAAGCCACTAAGTAAATCAAATATTGACTTTTAGCGAAGACGGTCGACTGGCGTTGGAGGGAGAGCGAAAACGTAATTGATTATTTCGTGCTGGGAAAGTACATAGCCGATGATTCAACGATTCTTGTGGGAGAGGAAGTTATTTTTATTATTATTATTATGTCTGTTATATTTTTATAGTTATTATATTAATATTATTTTACAATATTTTGGCAAAATTAATTTTTATCACTAGTGAATTAATTTTTTTATTATTCATTATGGTATTTTAGAATTTATCTTTTGTACCGTTACTGAAATCATATATCAATTTTTATATAACAATTTTCTTAAAAAAAAAAAAAAATGTCTACTTATATTCATTCGATGTATTAGTTTTGAAGGCAACTCAGTAGACATTTACAACGTTTTGGAACTGAAGTTTAGAATTTCTTTTAAAATATTCGATATATTTGATTCAATCGCTCAATTTCTTATTTTATTGAAATTGTATCATTGTATTACTACAATATTTTGTGCCTTCAATGTTGGTTTAGTAAAGAATTTGGATTTTCTTTCTCCAGAAAAATTTATATTGTGGAAATGCACACTTAAATATCCTGGAGTTAAGAGGGCGCCGGGAGCTCAGTGAATTGCCTGGTTGCTTAATAAGCTCAAGATCGCGGATTCGTAATCCGGTCGAGGCCCTTAGTTTATTTAGGTTATTCTTGGTGCGCCCACAGTACTTCGGTGGCCTTCCCGGACGTGATTGGTCTTCCGGAACGCGATTGTACGACGTTGCTGCGATTAGTACGTCGTTGTAAATCCACCCCTGCAGGATTGATTTAATAAGTAAGAATGTAGGCTATGAACTATTCGGTAAACAAACAATATCATGTAGATATATTCTGTCTTAAAAATTTCCAGTGGTTTCACCAACTGAAAGGATATTCCTAGAAGGATAAATCTGAGAAAGTTGCGATACGTTTTCCCTAAACAAGGCAGTAAATCGGTGGTGGGAAGGAAGACGCCTCCAGGCTATGGTCACTTTATCTCCGTGTAGTCCAGAGGCAAACTTCCCGGGTAACTCCGGCAGTATTTAACTCTGGAAGTTTACCAGTTGAGTTCAGCTCCTCTTGGGAATACACTAACTAAAAAATATCTTTAAGTTCATCGTTTCAGAAGATTATTTGTTTAAACATTTCGAGTAGGCGAAGACAACTGATAGTGATTCCCTGTCGGCTCTATTGGTAATGGGGAATCAGTACTCTGAACATCTACTTGTCCAAGACCTACTGATAGCTCTTGGATCATTAGGAAGAAAACAGATTTCAGTTGCTTTCCTATGGGTCCCAGGTCATTGTGGCATTGCAGGTAACGAGTCAGCAGATAATTATGCCCGGCGCGCCATACTAGAAGGACTACTCACATCCGACGCCCCCGTAAGTGATTACGTTGCCTACATCAAGGAAAAAGTATTGATTATAAGCAGATTCGGTAGCTCGGTATAATAAGTCGCAAAATTCAATAGTTGAATTACATAGGGTCTTTTAATTCATAATAAAATTTGTGTCATAAATTCAGTACATTGACCGTTATTAGGGTTTTTGAATTGAGCCCCCTTCCCTGAACCCCCTCTTTCCTTCAGCCGATATCTCTGAAGTTTGACTGGTAATGTCCTCATTGGGTTTCGACTTCAAATATAAAACTTCATTTTTGATACATCGGCCATTACTAGGGTTTTTGAGTTGAGCCCCCCCCCCCCCCCCACCCCCCCCTCTTATCTTCTGTTGAGCCCGCTGAAAATTACTGTATCATCTTTACGAGTTTTTGAATTCACATATGATATATTGTGTCAATACATTCATTACAACGGCAGTTTTAAGCCTCTTTTTGTGTTAAGCCTCTCCCCTAATCCCCCTTTCCTTTTGATCGATTTGGCTGAAAATCGATAGGTGTCGTCGTTAAATAGTTCTGGATTCACATATAAAATTTAGTGTCGATACGTTCATTCTATCAGGAGTTACCCTGTTCACAGACAGACTCACAAACAGATTTTTTTTTTTTCATATTTGAAATCTGGAGGTCGGAAATCATGAAATTTCTTTGAAAACTCCGCATTGAATTTTTCGCCAGAAGTTTCGTTCAAGAGGTTGAGTCTCACCTAATTGACAATCAGACCTGGACAACCACTTTAGCAGATTAAAGTGGTAGAAATGTTATATCTTGGCCTGGGCTGAGAAATTAACTTTGGAACGGTACCTAGAGGACGATCACAAGCAAAAATTAGTCCAACTTCTCGGAAATTAAATTGCTCAATTGTGAAGCTACTTACTAGAAAACATTAAAGAAAATAGTAAAAGTCTGGACAATCTTGCCTTGATTAGATCAAAACGGAGGAAGAGCTAACTACTCTTGAGGTACCTATATAATCTTCACCTAAATTCATTACATGCCATCTCGCATGGATTATTATTTTAAATTAAATATAAATACAATATGAATTATTATTACTTTTACTTTCTTATATCTATAGTGTAAAGAAGTATTGTAATAGTGAGTGTGTGTATGTGATTTGAAAGTTGTGAGCGCTCTACCGCAAAAACGATTGTAGTTATAAACCTGAACCTTGGAATGAATAGATCACAAGTGCTAACTTAGATCTAATTACATTTTGGCCGAAAGCGGACAAAAATTGAGACCACTTTACTCCGGGACGTAAGTACTTTTAAAAAAGTTTTCACTTATGTTTATGGCCTAATCAAAAATCTTTTCAAGTTATAGTTGTAAAGAGCACTGAAATACATATATATTTTTTATCGGATATGAGTTGGTCGTCCGGTTTTGAGATTCATGCTGAAAACCGTCAGGAAATATCGTTTTGAGACACATATTTTTAAACGTTTCCTCGATTTACCCGAAAACCGTTAGTCCTATCGAAAAATTTCTTCCTACCACAAATGTTCCTCATTAAATTTCCAATCGCCAATAAGTCCTTAGATTTGAAATAGGATCAATACGACAAAATATATCAAACAATGAAAAATATATTTCCGTAGGAAATATTTCAAAATAATGTTTAAATTAATTATAAAATATTTTTTTATTGTTGGTAGTTTTTAAGAAAAAAATAAAATATGTGATGTAATTACTACAGGACTTTCTTATACCAACCACGCTTATAGATCTCTCCCCCTCCCCATTTAAAATTATTATATCAAAAACGATTTTTCGCAGATCATTCGGTTTTCGAGATAAACGCCGAAACCCGTCCAAAAATATAGTGTTGAATCTCAATTAATATAATTTTTCGTGAAACCTTTACATTCTAAGGTTAAAACAAAATGAAAAGATTCTTAGAGTTGGCGGATTTAATTCTTTTAACAGTAAGTGGAGGCATAACTAATTAAGCACCCATTTTCAGTTTGACAGACATCAAAGTTCTTGAAAAAAAAAAAAAAAATCCTCCGTAAATTACAGCCTATGTACTTCCCCAGGACAAATTAAACTATTAACTTTTTGCTTCCCCTCCAAAACCAGTCTTTTGGACAAAAAATAAATAGACGACTTATATAGGGACTTCTGAATCTTCATACTCAATTTTGTGTCGTTACATTTATTACAACAACAGTTTCTGTGTTAAGCTTCCCTCCTAATCTCCATTCCCTTTGGCCGATATGGCTGAAAATTAATAGGTGTTTTTCTTAGAGAGTTCTTGATTGACATATAAAATTTCGTGCACATATATTCATTCTATCGGTAGTTATCGTGTTAACAGACACACAAATACAACTGACGTATTTTTATCATTATTGGAATCAGGGTGTCAAAAAACATGACATTTCGTTGAAAACTCCACATCAAATTTTTGGCCGATTACATAACTTCCACTATATTTTGTATACCTGGGGAAGTAAAAAGAAAAAAATTCATAGTCAGAATTTATTAAATATTCAATATTTCTCATGACACGTGTCACAGTTTGTACAAACATTCAAATATGTAAGTAATATCTTTTCGAAGAAATAAAAGAGTCATCTCTTCCATATTCCAGGAAGGGTTTCGTTTATTTTCCGAGTTAATAATATAACCTTCTATTCTAATACTTCTGGAAAAGGGTCAATTCTCTTCAAAAGTCCCTGCCCTTCATTATAAACGTCGGGTGACAGGATATCTTATAACTTCAGTTTTGGTTGAAAATTTGCTGGGCGCTGCTCTGACAGTTTAATAGACTTTCTTGTTGCCAGGAATTCCTATTCATATTCAATTCATTCTATAATACAAATGCCTGTTTTCCCCCTCGAGATTCGATCTTCCTCAAGAAGATACGATATTCATCTTCGTATCGCACCAAGAGAATCATTTGGTACATAGGTAAACTGGATGGGCACTTAGAGACATATATATTCACAGGAGGGGGGTCATTTAACGTATTTTTCAATGGAGGGCGTGCTCACGGTTTTGTTCCCTCTCAGATATAAGTTGCCTGATGAAGTACTGTACAGATGATCGACGATTTTATTGCCATTTATACATGTACTTAGTGTGGTATTTTCGACTATCCCGATGCATCGTTGTAAAAAACTCTTGAGTTGGAAAACTTGCTTATAAGAAAAAACTGAAGTTTGGGGGGGGGGGGGGGGGTTATGTATCGATCAGAAATTCGATGCAATGTTTTCAACGGAATTTCATATTTTCCGATCTCCTGATTCAAAATAACTTTATAAATATGCTGTCTGCGTGTGTATGAACACGATAACTCCTGATAGAATGACTGTATTGACACGAAATTTTACATGTGTATCCAGAACCCTCTAAGGACAACACCTATCAATTTGCAGCCAAATTGGCCAAAGGGAAGGGAGAATTAGGGGGAGGCTTAATACAAAAACATTAATAACTACCGTTGTAATGTATTTATTGACATGAAATTTCATATGTAAATTCAAAGTTCCGTATGGATGGCACCGAATAATTTTCCGCAAAATTGTCGAAGGAAAGGAGGAGCAGAGAAGGAGGGCTCGACTCAAATACTCTAATAACAGCCGATGTTATGAATATATCGACACAAAATTTAGTATGAGGATTCAGAAGCTACTTCGTTAGTGAAATATTGAGTTTAAACGGTCAATTAGGTTCGGAAATAAAGCGAAAACTTGATTATATTTAACATTTTTGTCTGAAAAAATATCTGAACAACACTAAAGACCAAACTAAAAGTGAAGAAAAAAGTGGAGTTTACCAACTAGAATGTATTCTTGCAATCTAGTTTATGTTGGTCAAACTGGGAGGTCATTTAAGAACAGGGTAAAAGAACACATATCAGAAATAAGTTTACACACTGACACAACATACAACTCAGTAAAATCAACTTTCGCACGCTTTATCAACGAAAACAAGCACCATTTTTACATAAACACAGGCATACAATATCTACATTTTTGTGACAAAGGTACACTACTCAACTCACTGGAACAACTAGAAATAAACAGAGCACTACAAAAAGGTAATTGTATGAACGATCAGACCAATCTCACATATTCAACCCTTTTATCACCAATAATATAATCTTCCAGTCTCTGTGAATACTTACTTACTTTCTCAAGAACCTATGTATTTTATTTTATATTTTGATTTTCATTTGTATATTTATTAGTCTCATTTATTTCATGTATGCATACATAATATGTATTCTTCAAATGATGTGGAGCGTTGGAGATGAGATTTCGTCTCGGGGTGGGGTCTTAATGGTGGAGGCTTTGGGATGGTGTGGGTTGATTAAAATACACATATTATGTATACCATACTGTTTCGGAGTTTTTGTTATTGGGATTTCGATTTGGGACGGAGTTTCGTTTTTGATGTTTCACATATTTGAAGAATTAACGGTACAGGAGGGATAGGAAAACCCCATGGGGGGCTGAGTAAGGGTACCTACCTACCGGTTAGATTGTAAAAACAGTTGAACTTCCATTTAGTATTTGTTAAGTCGTGGCTGAAGATGGTAGCAATACCGAAAGTACTCGCATATATTTTATATATCTTGTGAAATAGACAATATTAAAAAACATTCGTGTTTTCTTTATAATTTAGAAAACGTGCTGGGGAAGTACGCAGTAATGTTATGAATTTACAGCTACAGACTTTTTTTTGTTCATATTTTGAACGTTTTTAGTCCGATGTAAATAACAAAATGTAAATTTCAATTCTATCAATTCCCTGGCCTACGACTACCAAACTAAGGGGAGCCTTGTCTTTATTTATCGATAAAATATCCAATTAATATTTGCTAACGTCGTTTATTTGTTATCCAACGATGGAATTGACGTCACTGTCCCTGTTTATTACAGATCCTCAAGGATGGATGTTAATCAAGTCCGTAGGTTCTTCACATTCAGATGCTCGTCTTTATGAAACAACTTAACTTGAAAGTTAAATTGAACATTGGCTAATATCCCATTCAGCTCAGTCTTCTGACGCCCAAATTGGTCTATTATATATTCATAGATGTTTCAAGTACTCCATTTCAAGAACAAACCAATTCGATATAAAGTACGCATTAATACAGTATGGAAGTTTTGCTCCAAGTTGATCTTTACTTCGTCGAAGAACTTCAGAATCATAGAGGCCCTTCCAAATAAAAGTTCAAAATGGTTAGGAGTATTAATTATATTATTTATTTACTTTCGTTAAACCATAATATGCTCATAGGTCATAAAAATATATACTTCAAGATAGCTTAAAAATTGGATACATAAAAACAGTTCTGAACTGTTCGGCTGAGAGTCGGTCACACATGTGATTATTAATAACAATATTTAAAAAAATATGTGATGTCGCTATTACAGGACATTCTTTTACCAACCACGCTTACACATCATTTTGTCTCCCCCTCCCCTTCTCAAAATCATTTCAGTGTTTCTTTTTGTAATAATCCTGAATAAATAATATTTGAAAATCGAAGAATTTTGTATCGAGAAGGCTTCGGAATGGACGGAGGTGGGAAGGCTCATCTGGCGCTCTATCTGTCTTGCAATGTTCCCGTTTGTTCAGCATTCTTTTTTGGGGGTTGCCGACCTCCGGTGGAGGGCCTAACAAATTTATTTATTTTAAAATATGTTGCTGTGGTATTGGCGCTGTTTGGCGCGCCAAGAAAGCTCGGGATAAATGTGGGGCGCTGGCTGGATGTAGTACACGCCACCCTAGGCCCATCGTACAGCGGACATTCGATGACCACATTCTCTGCAGTCTCTTTGTTCTCCTAGAAAGCAAGTTACTTCTGAGGTGACGCCGGAGTCCAAACAAACAGCGGTTGAACTTGGCGATCCTGCTTCTTATTTCATTCCAGAGGTTGTAATTGTTACTTCACATATTTCAGATAATTTTATTACTTCTCATTTTTCCTATTTATGAAATCAAATTTTATGTATGCATTTAGATGTGCCGAAAGTGACTTACATTTTCTCGTAAAATCTTCAGTTAAAAAATGTTGATATTAACCAAACTTCCTTCAGTAAAAAAAGAGAAAATCATGATCCCTATAAAAGTGTTCCCTTTTTTAATCAATTTGTTTCTAATAAAATGTGGATTATGGCTGGAGTTTAAAGCAGTTTTCTTTAGAAGCTAACCTATATTAAAGTCCCTTTTTCATGTCTAAACCAACCAGCACAAGATGGATGAACAAAGTTTGTTTCCTGGAGACATATTACCTCTAAATCTACCAAGGCACATTGTAATTACATTTTTTCTCAATTTTCTCTATTAGTTTGCATCAAAACCTTAGTATATCCCATGGCTTCCACAAGATAGTTTTTTAACTAAAATCCACAAAATATATAATATGAATACATGGCCAAAAGTAGACAAAATAAAGATGAAAATACAATTTTAGGGTCATATTAATTTAATTTGCCTATTTTTTGTATTTGATGTTCATCGTCTCTTTTGTAATAAGTTTTTGTTCATTTTCATTTTACTTCCTCAGCTATACAAAGTATAGTACGTCATCGAAAAAAAATAAATGTCTATATGCCTGTGAACATGATAACCCTGATAGAATAAATGTATCGATACGAAATTTTATATGTGTATCCAGAACCCTATAGCGACGACACCTATTTTTTTCAGCTAAACCGGCCGAAAGGATTGCTTAACACAACAGCCATTGTAATGAATAATCGACATGAAGTTTTATATTTGAATTCAAAATCCTCTTGAGGTCTGCACCTATTAATTTTTCGCGTAATAAGCATAGGGAAAGAGAGGGGCTCAACAGAAAAAATCTAATAATTGCCAATGTCTATTTCACAAAATATATATAGTATATGAGAATACTTTTGGTATTGCTACCATCTTCAGCCACGATTTGAAGCTGTGCTGTGTGGGTGGGATGAACCACTGATGATGACGCTGTTGCGTTGAGAACCGGTCCTGGTCTAAAATAAAACGGTCTTTTATTTCTATGAGAAATCTAGTCCCACAACAACTTACTATCTCATATAAAATACTGACTATATATTTTCATTGAAAAACCCATAAGGCCGACCTCCTCAATAGGTTGAATTGAGTCAATTAGTCAAATGAGAGGGAGGCTTAACACAAAAACTCTAATAGCTGCCGTTGTAATGAATGTACCGGCATAACATTTTATATATAAATTTCAAACCTCATAACTATGACACCTAATTTTTTGGGAAATCGCCTGAAGAAAAGGGAAATCAGAGAACGGGGGTTCGACTCAAAAACTCCAATAATTGCCATTACAATGCCATTTTTGAATTCGAACTTGTAATTTCGGTGAAAACTCTGTATAAAATCGAATTCCTGACCGTTCACATATATTGCCTTATACTTCGCTTAGCTGGGGAACTTAAAAGAAAAGAAAATTGGATCTAAGGTTTGAGCAAGATGGTTATTTTGCAACACTGCTAGATTAAAAAGGTGTTATAGTGAATGGAGAAAATTTCTTTATTTTTTCTTCAGAAGAGAAAAAGATGGAGGGGGGAGGGAGAATTTTCATTTGCTCGGCTTTGTAGTCTTTGGTATTGTTTGAATTTAGACGAAGCACGTCGTTCTCAAGATAAATATTTGGGTCTCTTTATTGTTTTCTTTATGGATTATTTATAATTGGGTGTGGATGGAAAACTTGTTTCATTTAAGAAAATGAAAGGAGGGGAATATAGATATGTTGTGCACATTTCCCGGAGAATGTGTACATTTTCCAAGATCGGGAAATAAAGATAAAACCTTTAATTTGGTTGGCTGTTGAACTAAACGGACCGATGGAAAGATCAACATTGTATTGATCATGTGTAAAACATCGTTGTACTCACATTCGTCCATTGGCTAGAGGAATGTCTGCTCTTCTCACATTTACCGTTATATATATATATATATATATATTTTCATATATAAAAATAACCAAAAAAACTGGGACACTCAGATTTTACAGCGAAA
This sequence comes from Aradus depressus, assembly GCA_963662175.1. Taxonomy (NCBI): domain Eukaryota; kingdom Metazoa; phylum Arthropoda; class Insecta; order Hemiptera; family Aradidae; genus Aradus; species Aradus depressus. Next base: position 15,630,834 of record OY759215.1, read on the forward strand.
AAAAATATTTATTTTACCAATACATTTTTTTCTTAGTATTAAAATAAAACAAGTTATGATGTAAATTTTGTCAAAAAAATACAAATTATATGTAATAGAAATAAAGAAATAATAATAACAATAATAAATGTAAAATACTGGTTTTGAAACTTTGTAAAAAAAAAGTTTTTCTCATGTCTTAATAAATGAATAAAACAAACTTATTTTTTGAAATATTGTCTATTCGACTAAAGATATATATACATATAACTACCGGTTTCGGCTTTATACCATCGTCAGGTCTAGTTATGAACTAAGTCAGTTTGCAGAGAGCGACCCTTCAAATACATCTCAGGTCAAAGGGTGCTATTAAAACTTGGGAGTCCCCCGGCTGTACCGTTAGCTAACTCATGAAATATTTCTTAACAAAACCTAGTTCTAAATTTACATAAAACAATATCACTAGACTAATACGTGGAAAAATAACAAATAAATAAGTACAAATACAAGTAAATAATAAAAAATATAAATAAAATTAATAATAATGTTAAGATTTAGATAACATTAAATATATATGTGGAACCAAATATTAATAACAGATAATACAAACATATATGTGGAAACAGAACTGGTTTAGGGTGTTAACAAAGGGGAATAGTTGAAATAAATTTGGTCATTCATACAAATGTTCCTTTTGTTAGCTTTATTTATTTCTAATTGCTCTAAGCTATTAAGTAGCCTGCTTTTTGGGCAATAATGGAGATATTTGATGCCTGTAGATGGGTCGAAAGTGTGGCTATTGTCAATTATATGGGTCGCGAATGTAGAACGGTTTCCTCGGTTCTTTATTTCGGCCGTGTGTTCTTTAATTCTTTCCTTAAAACGACGTCCTGTCTGTCCAATGTATAATTGACTGCACGTCGCACACTCTAGACTATAAACACCGCTTTTATTTTCAATATCTGTTTTGTCCCTACCTCTCTCTAGGCACTGGCTTATGGGATTGATAGTTTTAAACCCGATATTGAAACCTTCTTTTTTCAACTCTTTACCTATTTTTTTAGAAATTTTTCCGTGGTAAGTTAAGCTGACCCATTTATTATAAACTTTGTTTTGTGTTTCTAATTTGGTCAGTTTGTTTCTAAAATTATGATTTTTGACCTTATTTTCAATTTTATTTATTGTTTTTTGTGGGTAGCTATTGCTTTTGGCTATTTCCTTAATAATCTTAAGTTCTTTATCTTTTGATTGTTGTGTCATTGGAATTGAGTAGGCTCTGTGGAACCTCTTCGTGGAGTTTGTCAGACTTTAATGATAGACAAAGTCCGACTTGGGATATTGACTGTAGTCGTCACAAAGTAATTATTATATGTAAATTTTATCAAGCTTGCTCAAGGCGTTTTCAAAAAGTAGACTGCTGGAAATTTAGTTTTTATATACAAAGAACTCTCTCCTAACCTAAAATTCACAATTTCGATTTCAAACAACATATATTATTTGAAAAAATATTTTGTATGTATAAATTTTTTGTTAGTTGTGTCTCAAGCCCGGGCTTTATCTACGAGGTCATATCGCCTACTACCAGAGCACACTTTTCTTGCTCTGGTGGGCATGAGCCCGACTCCACTACTAATAATAATAAAAATATTATGGCTTGAGTCACAACTAATAAAAAATATATACATACAAAATATTTTTTTAAATAATACATGTTGTTTGAAATCGAAATTGTGAATTTTAGATTGAACTCTTCCAACTGTGGTATACAAGTATAAGAGAGAGTTCTTTGTATATAAAAACTAAATTTCCAGCAGTCTACTTTTTGAAAACGCCTTGAGCAAGCTTGATAAAATTTACATATAATAATTACTTTGTGACGACTACAGTCAATATCCCAAGTCGGACTTTGTCTATCAAACAAAAAATATAATAAAATAAATAAAAAATTAATACATATTTAATATAATATAAAATAGTAAAAAAAGAATGTACATGTAATACTTTATATACGTATTATAGTTTTGGTCTCTAAAAGCTCAAAACTAACACTCAATTAGCGTGAAGAGGAAATTCTCGCGCAGATTGATTCAGACTGGATCGTAGTTCATCGTAATTAATCGTTGCTAGTTATGTTCTGTTTCAAAAACTCTTCCCCACCCCTGTCTATTTAGTAATTTAGTATGAAAATTCAGAAGTCCCAGTGTCAAAAATTGATTTTTAGTTCAAACGTTCGATTGATTTTGGAGGGAGAGCGAATAACAATTGTTTAATCCGTCCAGGTGATTTATCGAGTTAACCGCTACAAATATATATTATAAAATAATATCTAACCAATGGTTCCTCCCCCTACTTCCATTTTGAACAGAACGGCCATTTTGTATTTTAAGACTGATGTCCCTACTATCCATTTAATATAGATATTTTTTTTCAGAAGACGTTACCTTCTGGAGATATTTTCCATATATTGTCTAGAAGCGGGTTGTGGAGCTTTTCTTGGCAGAAAACTAAGATAGAAATATTTTAGATCCTCACAGTACAGATGATGTCTTGGAACCTGACGCAGCTCTACGTGATCTCAGGGCTGCCCCTACACTTACTTTACGTTTCCACTTCCACACCACTCTACCTTTCCACAATTGGATTTCTCATCCCCAGTTATTTTATACAAAAAAAAATTGCAGGATATCCTCCATGGCAGGGTTAGTAACTTTTAGTAAATTAATAATAATACAATTAAATAAATCGTGCAAAACTCCGACTTCGAGGTTTTAACAGATTTTCACGTTTCAAGGTCCCCTGAAATACGTTTTGACCATATGTTTTGAGCGCTCTACCGCAAAAACTATTGTAGCAATGAAAATTGAATTTGAAATGCAGATGGAACATAGATTTGATTAGTTTTTGGAAATTGAGACACTTTACTCCAGGGGTGCATTTTAAAAGATACCGCTTATGTTTATGACCTAATCAAAAATCTTTTTTAAGGTTTTTAAGATACATGCCGAAAACCGTTCTGAAATGTTGTTTTGAAACACATATTTGTAAACAGAAATAGCCTAAGAATACTTAAATTATTATGATTGTATTCAACATTTAATAAGATTATGTAGAAATGAATGAAAGAGATACAAAAAACGTTATATTTTAAAGCCTGTAATTCCATCCTTATATTTTTTGTATTCGGATTATGTCTCTTAAAGTTGTATTCAGCGAGATATCTCGAGGATATTTTCTGTAACCTTGCTTACTTTTGTTCTTTAATCCCGCACTCCAAACTCTAAAAGACTTCTTCGTCCGCTCATAGAAGCAAAGTAAACATTTGAGTTACTAATATAGGAATGTCTATTTTCTTTTGGACATCACATAAATCGCATATAAGGGAAAATATCGACTTATGTATTGTCTGTTGGCTTCTTTCAAGGGATACATCGGTTTTCTTATCATGAACGGCTTCTGTTAGTGAAAATATCGACTCTCGTATCGTCTTTTGTCGTTTTTTCAGGGAATATATTGACTCATATGTCGTCTGTTGGCTTCATTCAGGGGATATATCGGTTTCGTATCATGATCGGCTTCTATTAGTGAAACTATCAACTTTTGACTTCTTAGTGTGAATATATCGATTCTCGTATCGTCTGCCGTCTTCTATCATGGACAATATTGATTCATGTATCATCTGTTAGCTTCTACTAGGGGGGAAAATATTGACCCATGTATCATCTATCGGCTTCTTCCAGGTGATATATCGATTCTGTTATCTTCGAGGTAGCTACCTATTTGGTTCCTAGAATAATGTAAATAATCGTTGAAGGATTATTGAAAGGGAAGATTCTTTATAAAATAAAAATATAAGGATTTTGAATTTGAAGTAGAGGTAAGATTAATGTTGATATTCTGAAGATGTGGATGTGGCATGGAAGGGGATAAGGTGTCAGCTTTGTATTAATACGTCCCCATCAAATGATCCTTCAATCATCCTTGCTCCCTCCTTACGTCATTCCACTGAAGGGAACGTCTTTTACTCTTTCTTTAAATTGATATTCAATACTTAACTTTCCTTTTTTTAAGGCCCAGGCTCCATTCAGGCCTTGTCAATGTATATATGTATTCCCTTCTCTATGGAGGGCGCCGGTAGCTTAGTGGTATGCATGCTTGTCTTCTGAGCTCAAAAACGTGGGGTCGAAACCGGACCGAGGCCCTTAGTTTATTTTTTCTGGAAGGTAAAATAAACTTAAGCACGCCGTCCTTCGGATGGGATCGTAAGCGATGGTCCCGAGCCTGTACATGTCAGTTACTCGTTAAAGATTCATGCCCTAGGTGAATAAAAATTTAGGATAGGCAAAATTTAGGACTCTCACAGTAGAGTCGGGCTCTTGTCCACCAGAGTGACGAAAGAGCGCTCTGGTAGTAGTCGATATGACCTCGTAGTTAAAGCCCGGGCATGAGTCATAAAACCTAACCTAACCCTTCTCCATATCTTAAGGTGGGCCATACGCGACTAAGAAGCGATCGGGTCGTACTATGTGAGTGCTCTGGCACTATTGGTATTACCTTTTGGTTGAGATGCAGATTGGTTTCAAATAACCAAACAGCTATAGCCCATTTGGGATATGTCCATTTAAACAATGTACTTCTGCAGAACAAATAAATAATTTAAGTTTGTGCTCTCCCTCCAAAACCAGTTGACTTACATAGTGGGCTTCATTATGTTAACAGTTTTGGGGGTTTTCGAGTTGAGCCCTCTCCTCTGATCGCCTTCTCTTCGGGCGATTCCGCTGAAAATTAATTGGTGTCTTTCGTATGTGTGTTTGAAATTTTGAGTTGTTACACTCATTACAAGGGCAGTTATTAGAGTTTTTGTGTTAAGCCTCCCCCTAATGCCTCCCCCTACCTTGGTCTGTGGTTGAGTGGTTTCGGTTATTGAGTTAGTACATGTTGGTCCTTGATGCCTACTATTTTGAAATACCGATTTGAGGACCAAGTTAGTTATTTATTACTTATACTTATATACAATAAGTAGAAAGGAGCGAATGAGTTAGAAACTATACATTTGATGAGAGATTGTTTCATAGTTCAAAGAAGATCTCGAGGTCAACGTCTTCTTAGAGTGCCTGAGGGTTTTCAGAATGGAACTCTGAGGATAAGCGGTTGTGCTGAAGTTTTGAGTGGAATTTGTTCAAGTGGAAGTGAATTAGGTCTTTATGGAGGACTTTGTTCGTAACATACAAGAGAGCATTGAAAACAGGTCGAAGGACTCGTGATCGGAATGATTCTATTCTATTTGGAATGTTTGACTCCCTATTAAGAGTTCCAGTCTTGTGTGGGGTTCCATGTTAGTCGGTTGTCCAAGTAAAACTCAAGATAATATATCTATAGTCAGAGAATATAATTTGTTAAGTCGTAAAATGGCCAAATGAGTTAAGTGTACTGTGATCTTCTCCCAAGACATCTGCGCACTGTGAAGAAGTTGGGAGCTGAGGACTCTAATACTATCGAAATTATAAAGATGTGGGTTTCTTGGTATCTCATAAAATTGTGTATGTTCTCGGTTAAATCAACTTAATCTACTTTTTTGAAGAATCATCCATGAGATAACTGCATTTAACCATTTATTCACTACGGCACACTATTCCAAGTGAAGAGTGCGTTTTCGGTTAAATCAACTTTAGAGGCATCATTCACGAGTATTTCAAAAAGTATGGTTAATAATTAGGTAAGTGTGGTCAATAAATAGGTAAGTGATAGGGAATGATTAGGTAACTAAGGGAAAATCCAAGAAAGGATAAAAATATTCATTTTCATTCACTTCTATAGATTTAGTAGGTATATGATTAATAATGATGCAAACATAATTTATTTATTCCAAAAACTTGATTTACACAATTATTGCAAAAGTAAAAAAGGACTGCCCTGAAAACGTTACGAATTTAGACTTACCAATTGACGTCCTTATGGAGTTTTAAATTCATATATGAAATTTTGTGTCGATTCATCTATTTTATCCGCACTTATTAGAGTGTTTGTGTTAAGCCTCCCCCCTAATCCTTGCCTTTCTACTGGTCGATTTGGCTGAAATTCGTGTCTTCGTTAGTGGGTTCTGGATTCACATATAAAATTTCGTGTTGATACACTCATTCTATTGGTAGTTATCGTGTTTACTTATCGGAAAACATGAAATTCCGTTGAAAATTCCGCATGGTATTGTTGACGAATTACATAACTTCCCCTGTACTTCGTTTAGCTAGCGAAGTAAAAGAGTTATGATTCTATAAGTTTTTATTAAATGAAACAGATGTTTCATTTCATAAAGAAATTGAAAAAGGAACTCCTCCCGTCTTCTTTTCTCTGAGAGATGGAGGAAATGAAAGACTCAAGAGAATAATTTAATAGAAAGAGAAATATAGAAAGAGTCATTATGGAAGTTAATACTAACAATAAGTATGGCTGGTTAGTGACTATTTAGGTAATTACTAAGTTTTATATTTATATAATAAATACATTTTAGTTAGTTATTATGACATGCCCGGGCTTTAACTACAAGATCATATCGCCTCTTTCGTCACTCTGGTGAACATTAGCCTGACTCTAGTCCTAAATTTTGCGTCTCACTAACGCTTAATAACGCTTGCGTCCCGCGTAACGTCCCATCCGAAGGAATTTTTATTTTCCGACTGTAAAAAATAAGGTTTTGAATAGGTTGTCTGATTCTATTCTCTAAATTAAATAGACCAGCTGGCTTCCTCGGTCCTTGCATACAAATATCTCTTCAGACTCTTTGCCTCTAATTTGGCTGAAGTTACTTTCAAAGTTAAATAATAGTGTCTGTTTAAATCTACGAAACAAGAAATAGCAACTTTTTTGCTCGAAATGAATAGAGTGGACTTCTAGTTTTCTAGTAGCTGTTCAACAGGAGAAAACGAGGAGAATTGGTTGACAATATTAATCAAAAAAGTCGTTGGTGAATCAACGACAATATACTTCCCCAGAACGAATTAATCAACTTTTTGCCTCCAAAATCAGTCGACCGTTTAATATTATATACTAAATTATATATTATATACTAAATATTTATACTAAATTTGAGTCGATAAATCGGCAGTTATTAGGGTTCTTGAGTTGAGCCCCCTCTCCTCAACCCCCCTTCCTTTTTACCGATTTCGCTGAAAATTGATGTGTCGTTCTTATCGAATTTTAAATATGTACATTTAAAATTTTATAAAATTATTTATAAAATTTTAGGAGTCAGGCGGTTGAAAAACATGAAATTCCATTGAAAACTCCGCATCGAATTGACCTATACATAATTTATACTACTTCAATATATTTATATTGAAAAAATGTTTTAGCGGGGTAGCCATCACTTGTTAGGAAATTTGTGTAATATATTTTTGGTTATATAATATAGACGCTTATATAGTATTTTTCACTATATAATATAGACGGCTAATAAAGCTCGGAAAGGCGCCATATGCAGGAGGAAATGTGTAGGATGCGGCCCCGGGCTGTGGCATGTGTGTCTGGCCTCTCACAGTAAACCACATCCTGGAGGAGTGCCCCGGATATAAGGATGTACTAACGGCCATGAGGATCCAAAGAAGACACCTCAAGGGACAACACGACTACAGAAGCCGTCCTAACAGCAATAAAAGAAAGACCTCTCATCGAAATGATCTATCTAATCCATTTGACGGTGTAAAAGATCTTGCCATCGAACGCCGACAAATAAAACTATTCCATTCTTAATCTATTTGTGTAATACGGAATGGAGAGCATTTCACAATAGACACTATTTATGCTAGAAACTCCTCAGACTAATGTAATATTGAAGGAAATAAATTCAGGGTGCGAAGAGGGGCGGAAGATGGAGAGGGCTGGTAGAAAAGTCGCCCCTATTATCTCTTCACAAAAGTTTTCCTTACCCGGAAATTTAATTTAATGAAATTCGATCCAGGAAAAGTCTATTTCCACCGCCTCTGAAATGGTGGTTATGTAAGAGAAAGTGGAGAGTTTGTGTTTATATAATGTAATTTGCCGGGTTTGAGAAAGGAAGGAGCCGCCAGTAGATGTGGGACGAATTGTCTTTATCGTTGGAAAATACAAGAGAGAGGGGGGTGGAGTTACAACAGAGCGATAAACATTTGTAAAAGACGGCGCGGGGGTACATTTATTGAGTGTGAAAAGCTGGGGTGGGACTGGCAGAACTCACTTGAGACTCAACAATACACACCCTCCTTCTCTACCTTCTTGTCAATGTGCATACTCGTATCAGTGCCGGCGTTAGCCAACGCGAGGCCCTGGGCCGTGGACTTTTCGCGAGGCCTTCGCGGTTAAAATTAAATTTCAGCTCAAGGTTTCACCTCAAGTAACATTTGGGAAGAAAGTTTGTAGTAATACTGCGAATTCTTCGAATAATCATCATCATTTAATAGTATTGTTATGGTATTTTTCAATCGATACTCCATTGAATGTTTTTTTTTTATCATATTCAGAATAATATACTGATTACGGCGGACGATCAGAATTGTTTTATTCAATATCTCGTGTTCTTAAGGATATTATCAGAAGAAATATTTTTACATTCGTGGCATGCGATAATTAGTTTGATCAAATACGTTTCAAATGGAACTAAGATGCATTCAAACGTCCATGCAAACACTAATAAATGCACATTAATAAATTGATCAATGTATAAATTTTTTTTATTTAAAAGCGCGAGGCCTTTTTTAGCGCGAGGCCCTGGGCGGTGGCCCAGGTTTGCCGCACCTAAAACGGCTACTGACTCGTATTAGAGTTGTTGGTATTATCAATGGATCATTATCTATCTGTTAAGAAGCCGATAACCAACCTTAGCACACTCAGTAGTTAGTTATTGTGACTCATGCCCGGGCTTTAACTTTGAGCTTATATCGCCTACTAACAGGACAATCTTTCGTCACTCTGGTGGGCATAAGAATCGTAGACGTCTTGAACGAGTACCTGACGTACAGGCTCAGAATCATCGAAATATTGGAAATTGTATATCAAAATAAGAATAGGAAGGTTAAGAAAGTTCAATAAGTGTCCGTTCCAAAAGTTCGAAGGTTTTGGCTTATTTTGATAAATGAACCGAATAAATAACGTACACTGATTAAACTAAAGTCAGAATCTAATCCATAAGTGCTCCTTCCATTTTTACCCGACTGCGGAACACGAGGGGAGGGTATTATTTTTCACAATTTTGTAGTTATGATGGTTTATGCCCAGGTCTTGACTAAGAGGTCGTATCGCCTAGGATTATTCACCCAGGGTAGGGATTAACGAGTACCTGACATTGGACAGGCTCAGGGCGATAGAATAACGCCCCATCCAAAGGACGGCGTGCTCTAGGTTTTTTTCACCTTCCAGATAAAAAACCTGGTAAATCTAACTAAGAGTTTTGACTCAAAAGTCATTATTATTATATATATATTTTTTTAAGTTTAAAATTTACCATTACTTAAAAACTTAAAGACCTTGGCAGGTGTAGTAATGAAAGTGAAGCAGATAATGAGCGACTGGTTTAACAAATTCATTTTAATTGTAGTAGAGTTTCCTGGGTTACATTCGATGACGATGCTCCAAAATGGAGGAGAATTGAAGTTTAAATTAGAAACGCCCACGAGCCCGTTTAAAGAATCTGAATTTTGTGCTCTTTCAGGCCCTCATCTAAAATCACAGGAGGTACATATTTGGTACATGTTCATCTTGAAGTAAAATCTATATATCTAAAACGAAACAAAGGACGTCGGTAGCACAAAGGAAGCCAGAGCCTTCAGAACTCAAAGTCGCAAGTTCGAAAATTCGGCTGAGAGGCCCTTAGGTTTTTTATCTGGGAGGGTAGGCAACATTTAGAACTCTCACAGAGTCGGGCTCATGTCCAACAGAGTGACGAAAGAGCGCTCTGGTAGTAGGTATGACATCGTATTTAATTAAAGCCCGGGCATGAGGCATCAAGTGATGATTTAAAAAAAAGTAATAGTTGGATGAATGTATGTTTTATTTATTTTTCACGCAAAGTTTGGTCTCTTGGACACTCTTACACGATGTAAAAGTACAAATTACATTTTTAAATTAGAACTCTATCTTTTATAGTATTATACATAATTAAACATAAAAACATCTTAGCATAACATAAATAAATGTATAATTAAAGTAATGAACTACTGCTACTAACTTATTTAGACAAATTTAGATCAAAGTAAGCACTCTTAAAAATAAACTATGTTATGTACATTACATTTTAAGGAACATAATATGTTATTACAACTAATAACATTTTCTTAATAACAATTCCTAACCATTTCTGCTAAACATGGGATTACCGATCCGATTTCCGGTAGTATGTAGATTTTATTTCTCCAGCTATACGGAGTATACGGGAAGTTATGCAATCGGTCAGAGGTTTGATGTTTAATTTTCATCACTTTTTCGACACATACTATAAATGAAAAAATATATATGTATATATATCTGTTTGTGAGGGGGAATAGGAGAGAGGCGGCTCATAAAAGCTCCAATAACTGACGATAAAATGACTCTCTCGACACGAAATTTCGTAAGTGAATTCAAAACCCCATAAGGACGACGCTGTCTAATTTTCAGCGCAACCCCAATAACATCCGATGTAGGTTTTGCTCTCAGCAAAAGGGAGCCAACTTGAAGCAGAAGTTCGGACTGGGAGAAGAGTGCCAATAAATTCAAAGTTTATTATAAATGTGTTCTATAAGTCAACTAAACTCATTCAAAGTAAGCAAGCGTCTCTAATTACGTTGGCGAGGACGCTGACTTGTTGCAAATTAAATGCAAAGTGAGGACAACAGGTGATCCTTCATGTGGGACCCAAGTTATCATCCTTGTGTAAGTTGGACTATTTAATGGGGGTCTTGTCTTCTGCTTATAAACTGTCTCATCTCTTCTCGTCTTAGCATGATTTTATGATGACGAACTTATAATAATAACTGTCTTAATGATGTGAGTTTTCAACGATATTTCTTTCAGTCCTTTGAATATGTTTTGACTTTTTTCGCTATGATGTATGTCTGTTCGTCTGGCTCTATATTAGCTAGTTATTGTGACCCATTCCAGGGCTTTAATTACGAGGTCATATCGCCTACTACCAGAGCGCTTTTACCAGAGCGCTTTTTCGTCACTCTGGTGGATATGTGCGCTACTCTACTGTGGGACACATACATTTTGTCTACCCAGGTTTAAAGGTCTTTAACGAGTACAGCTGGAATCGTATAGCGTCCTACAGAAGAACAGCGAGCTCATGGGTACATTGCATATAAAAAACCTGAGGGCTTCGACGAGTTTCGAACCCGTTGAGCACACTAGGGAAACACTTTATCTCTGAACTACCGGCGCCCTCATGCAGCTAGCTATAAGATTCACTATAAGAAAAAAAGTAGTTTTTTGATGGCCGATATGGACCGCCTAAGTGGAACTGGAAGTCTCCCCGTTTTCTAATCAGTTCGGTCGATGAACATGTCTTCTGACAGGATATGAGAAGGATTCAATTCGGGAAATGAAATTCTAAATTAAAATCTTAACTCTACAGCTCACCATCTCATTTCCGCGACTGGCAAAACAGTCTTTAATCAAAGTGTTCCAATAGATCATTTTGATAAATATTGAGTTCCTGAATTGAGCTCCTCCTGAGAAACTTCTCATTAAGTTACTCATAATACAATATAATCACAATTAGAAAATCTGAAATAACTTTGAAAATATTAAATTATTTTACGGTTCACTTATAACTTAAAGATTTTTGACAATAATTCAAAACGAATTTTCACAACAATCTCGAGTGATATTTGTAGCGAAACACGACGTTACAGTCACGATCACTCTACGGAGGAACTTACCTATCCCCTCCACACTGACTTTGCAGTCCATCTGTTCGCTTTTTCAACACATTTCATGAGATACTACAGATTTTTGAAAAAACTCATCTGTGAATCACCGGCTATTTGCTTTCCCAGCACGAAATAATCAACTACGTTTCCGCTCTCCCTCCAAAGCTAATCGACCGTTCGGGCTAGAACTCAATATTTGACTTACATAGTTTCTTCTGAATCCTCATCCTAAATTTTTGTCTAAACATTCATTACATCGGCAGTTATATTTGAGTTCGACAGATTTCGAGGAAAATTAATGTGTGTCATCCTTATGGGGGTTTGAATTTATATATTAATTTAAATAGAAAATTTCATGCTGCTGCATACAATAAATTGCACTCGTGCACAAGGGTAGTTATTGGGATTTTTGAGTTGAGCCTCTCTTCGGTCGATTTGGTTTAAAATCAATAGATGTCGCCCTTAGGCCGCTATTGAATTTACATATGAATTTAATTTTAATTCATTCATTAAAATTATGATAGTTACTACAGTTAATATGATAAGCCTCCCCCTAATCCCCCCTTTCCTTTGACCGATTTGACTGAAAATCAATAGGTGTTGTGTCCTTAGAAGGTTCTGGATACACATATAAAATTTCGTGAAAAAAAAAATAATAAAGAAATATCTAATTGGAACATGACCTTGAAATTGTACAGATACAGATTTGCCACAATTTTTTTTTCCTTCTAATCATCAAGCTTGATACGCCAAATATATTGGACGCTGGTGACCTTTGCTGTTTTGCGTCCTTAAACTCCAAATCCTATCCTATAAAATTTCGAGTTAACGTGTTCACAGACACAGTCAACATTTTTTATTTACTGTTAGAATCAGGAGGTCGGAAAATATGAAATTCCGTTACAAATTCCGCATCGAATTTCTGACCGATTATATAACTTCCCCTATACTTCGTGTAGCTGGGGAAGTAATATATGTATATAAATATAGTGTAAACTCTATATAGCGACACTTAAGGGACTGCGCATTTTATAGCGTTATTGAGAGTTGTCGTTAAATGAAGAGAAGAAAAATCAATACATATTACATTAAATTTAATAGTATTTTACTATTACATATAATATTGATACAAATAAAAATGCTTATCGCGTATAGTCTGTTATCTTCGTCTGACGTTTTTTGCTGCTCCAGTATTTTAATTGTATTTTTTTATGTATTTTATTCATATCTTGGGATACTGTGGGATCAACTTGCCGTGCAAGGTAATCACAACAAACAAAAGAACGAATTTCTTAGAATCTTCAGTACGTATGATGCCGACAGTCGAGGTAAATATGTGCTAGACAATAAAGCAACAAAATAACAAACAAAAGAACGTACACAGCTGCAGTTCTTATTAATTTCGGCAACTTGAAAGTACTGTTTGTTGCTTAGTAATGACGTATTGTTGTCGTTATTTAGAGTGGGTGTGATGCTACATAGAGTGTATCATTGTATGGACAACAAGGTAAACCAACCAGATTCAAGTAATTTAGATGTTTTAGGGAGTTTGTCGTTAAATCGAGTGGCGTTAAATGGAGTTTAAACTGTATATAAACTAATAAGGACTAGTGGAGTACCTCCGCTATTATGTTAAGTTGTTGTTTGTTGTACATATTTGTTACATGTTCCCGTTGTTCGGTCTGTTGTTGAGGCAGGACAACCTAATGGCTGTTAGAACAACACTATTGTCCACCCTTCTCTTTATTAACTACTACCGCGTAGTCACTCAAGGTTTTCATGTTTCTGATTTTTTTTAAATTTTATAGTTATGGTGACTCATGTCCTGGCTTTAACTACGAGGTCAAATCGCCTACTACCACAGCACTCTTTTTTCTAGAGTTCTAAATTGTGTCTACCCAGATTTAATCATCTAGGGTCTTTAACGAGTACCTGACATCGCACAAGCTTGGGACCATCGCTTAACGTCCCATCTGGAGGATGGTGTGCTCTCCTCCCAGATAAAAAAACTAAGGGCCTCGTATAAAAATGTAAAAATTGTAAGGGTATGGAATGTTTATCGCTAGAGGTTCTTAATTGGGAAGAGGATGTGGAATAATGAGCTAAATTAATTTTTTTGAAATATGAAAATAAAATAAAATATAGAACATTTTATTCTGGTTTTAATTTTGATTAACGTTATTTTCACAACAATTAACAAGAAATTATTTGTCACATTTTTCGTTCAATTCAATTTAAATTAATTCTGTATTTGTTTTCTTTATGTGGCATCATCAGTGAACAAAAAATATTAATTGTAAAACTCCAGTCGTATCATCGAACCCGCGATCTTGCCCTCAGTAATCAAGTATGCTACCTGTGAGCTTCTCACGCCCCCCCCCCCCCCCCCGAGTATTTTGTTGGTGAAATTTTCAAATTTCTATTTGAAATTTATTTGATATTTTATTTTTTATTTTTTTTTTATAATTAAGAAACTTTGATTATTTTTAATTCAGTTATTATAAAAAAACAAAATTATTTTACTTTTACAAAATGTTTATTATCTGGTTGTCGTTCCGTTCTGTTACTTGTTTTGGTTTATTCTATAGAATTTTACCGAACGATTGATTTTTGTCTGGGTTTGTCCTTGTATGTGTTCGTTCACTTCTACTTCAAAATGGCCATACATCAGCCATCTTTACATTAACTTAATGTACTTATCAAAATTTATTTCAGGCTCAACTTCTCTAGTTTCTGTCTACAAAGCTTTAAATATGGTCTTTTCTATTACTTCCCCAGGTATACAAAGTATAGAGAAAGTTATGTAACCGGTGAAAAGTTCGATGCGAAATTTTTTACAGAATTTCATGTTTTCCGACTTCCTGATTCCAGTAACGAAAAAAAAAAATCTGTTTGCGTTTGTGAAGACGATTACATTTGATAGGATGAATGTATCGACACGAAATATTATATATGTATTGTGATGTACACTACGGAACATTTTTTTAATGAATATTTTAATGAAAAGAGGTAATTTTTTTATTATAATCTAATATCATATATATATTAGATATATATCAAGGTGTTTGAGAAACAAAACAAGAAAACATATAAAAAACAGCTGGGAAATAGTGTTAAATGTAATGGAGTTGTGAGCTAGCTCTAAAACGGTGCATGTGGTTTTGATATGTTTTAAATAAAAATGAAGTTGAACAATTAGATGAAAGTTGACTGGGGTGGAATTAAAGTGTGAAGAGTTGACGGGGTCTGGTTTCTGTGGTAGAGGCGTCGAGAAGGTACAATTAATAATATCTATTTTCAATATGCCCAAATAAAAAAAAAAAAGAAATAGTTTTTTAAGTATTAATTTAATGTTTTTGTGCCATTGTAAATTTTTGTTTTGTTTGTTCAAATAAGTTTTTTTTTTTAAATTTAAATATGTAAATATAGATAATACCCAATTATTTGTCCTCTTCAAATTCTATTCTATTCATCTTCCCTGTTGTCCCAGTAGTATCATTTAAAAAACCTTTGGATTAGAAATTAATATTATTTAAAATTATTTAAAAATTGGTATCTCTTTGTGAATCCAAGTGTAAAGTTTGTTTAATTGAATTTTTTTCGTTGTATACGTGTACTTTCTTAAAAATTGCACGTCTTAAATTATTGATAATATTTTTTTAGGGCAATTTTCGGCAAACTACTGTAGAAATCAAAATTTAAATAAACAAAAGAGATCAAATTTCTACAGGAAATGTGGTAGCAAACAAGCTTTTATCACATTTTTGGCATATCCCTTGTGTGGACGATTTTCGCCACAAAGCCCCATCATATTTTGGCAAAACCTTGATGGGAGAATTTTTTTTATATTAATTAAAGTAGGGAAACAGGTTGAAAAAGATGAAAAGGATAGAATAGAGACAAATAAGGGTTACATTTAATTTTGAGAAATAATATTTTTTTTTGCCAACTTCAAAAGAAGGTTACTATTTTATATAACATTGTTTTTGTTTAGTAATTATATATTTAGTAAAGTAAGAAAATGCCAATTACCAGAGGACAAGCGAGAAGATTAGAGGAGGAAAGTAGAGAGGAAGGGTCAAGTTCGGAGGAAAGATCCGATATGGAGTTATCGGAAGATAGAGAAAGGGAGACTCCAGCCGCAATGGAGTCCATGCAGGGTACAGGTGAGGAGTCGCAAGGGGAGGGGGTAAATAAAGATAAAGAAAAAGAGGGCATTGCTGCTCCTGATATGGAATGGCTCCGTGTTGTGTTGACAAAGTTAACTGGGGATATTGGAAATATCAATCAAAAAATAGAAGAACAGGGAAAAGAATTAAGGGGGGATATTGGAAATATCAATCAAAAAATAGAAGAACAGGGAAAAGAATTAAGGGGGGATATTGGAAATATCAATCAAAAAATAGAAGAACAGGGTAGAGATTTAAGGGGGGATATGAATCAAAAAATGGAAGAGCAAAGTAATAAATTAGGAAATTTAGAGACAAATTTAAAAAGGGAAATGGGGGATATAAATCAAAAAATGGAAGAGCAAAGTAATAAATTAGGAAATTTAGAGACAAATTTAAAAAGGGAAATGGGGGACAAATTAGGAAAATTAGAGACAAACTTAAGGGGTGACATTAAAAATTTAGAAGTTAAATTAAATAAAAAGGTGGACAATTTGATGAACCAATTAGAGAAAATTCAAATAGAAAATGAAAGAGTTGAAAGTAGGATAAATAAAGCAGGAGAAAACTTAGAAAAGCACTTTATTCAAAAAATTAACAAGTTGGATGAAGGGAATTCTGAAGTAGAAAAAGAGGTTCTTATTATTGACAGTCAGTCACAAGTTGATGAGGTAGAAGGAACAGAGAATAACAGTGGGGAGGAACAGACCCAAATTTTAGAGAAAGAGGTGGAGGAAGAGAGTCAAAATGTAGAAAAATTAGTATTAAGTGAAATTCAAGAAAATAGGATGAATGTTGATGTGGATGGACAGAGTGAAAGGAACATTTTGATGTTATTAGACAAAACAAACGAACAGACTGAGGACAACAAACAAAAGACAAATTTTAATTTTAAAGAAAATATAGTTAAAACTTACAGACAAACTGGAAATAGAAAGGAGGCTAATAAAAGTTATAAGAACAATTTTAAAAAGAGAGTAAAAGCATTCAAACAGGTATTAAGGACAAAATTAACACTGAACAAATATTTAGAGAAGGGGGAGGGGATTTTTAAAGACATAATTCGCCGGGGCATCCGGAAAAAGATAAAATTAAATTTGGGCTTTGCAATATAATTGCATTAGCCACTTTTTATAGTGAACCTATTTTTTTTGCAACTCGGATGAGTTTGAGGAAATGACTGACAGACTAACATGACAGAATTAGGATTAATTTAAAATATGACGAAGTGACATTGGACTAATATAATAGTATGGATGATAAATTTATTTTTGGATGAGAGAATGTTGGTATATGAAGAGTATGGATGAATTTTGGTATAGTTCTGCGTTTAAATTAATTAGGATTTAAATTAATTAGGATTTACATTTTTTTTAGGATTAGATTAGATGTTAGGATCAGTATAAAATTAATCTAAGATTATATTTAAGGATTAGTCACCCAAATTTAATATGTGAAAGTTTTTTATTTAGAAGTTACCTATTAATAATGATTATTGAAAATTAAAACATATACATATAACTGATTGATTTTGAACGAACATAATATGGAAGAAGATAGATTTTTTTATTATATTTTTTATTACAAATGTTAGAAAGATAAAATCAGCAGGCTGAGAGATGCCTAGATCTCTTTGGAGACATGACGAACTTCCTGAGGCCGAGTCAAGGGGACAGATTTTCTGTTTCGGAACTGTTCAGCTAGGATACCGGACGTGACTAAATCATAATAATATTATAAATTAGAAAGACGAACGAAACTGTATAGAAGCCTTGAAAGGATAATATATTTTATAAATTGTATGTATGCATAGGTTATTAAGTTTTTGTTATTATAAATTCTATTATTTAGACAATTTCATTTATTATTTGAGTAACATGTTTTTTCTACGTAAATTTGTTTAATAGAGAGAGTAGATGAGAATGGGAAGAGTTGTAGGAGCACATTATATAACTTTAGGAATAGGAACAAACAAAGGGTAATATTAATTAGAGAAGTTTTGAATTAATTGCTGATGACATTCTTTTAGACGTCGGGATTATATAGATTTGTTTTGGGAGAAATTATTTTTTTTAATCCTAGTAAGAGCTAGTGATTAATTGGAGATTTATATTTTTTTTTTGATCTGCGAGAGATGATTTTTTTTGTGTCGACTAGAAAGAACTAGCGATATATATAGGAGATTTATGATGTAGTGTTGGTTGCCTACCTGAGATAGGAGGAACCGTATTTTTGCTACGTCAACGATGAAGTTATTATTATTAGGGAGTTATTAGTAGAGAAGGAAGTTGAAGTAAAAATATATGTGAGATACATTTTTTTTTAGTTAGGAAGTATGAAGGACGTCTCAAAGAATTTAATACCTCAAAAGACAAGTAATATATATATTAAATAAATTAAATTTGTATTCCTTATTACCCGGCGTGAGGCCTAATTTTGATTGTTAAGTAATATTTTGGAAGTGTGATGAAGTAAATAAAAAAGGATTTATTTAATTTTTATTTCAAGTAAATTTTTTTTTATACAATCTTTTTATATAATTATTTTGAATACATACAAATGTTAAATTGATGGTAAAGGCGGAAAGTAAAATTAATTGGCAATTTCTTAAATCTATATGCAACTTGATTATTTCCAAACTTGATTTCATGACTATGACTGATCCTGTAAATATGTAAAAATTTAGTATTATATTTTTTTTTATGTTCAATTAGTTCAAATTTTTATAAATTTAAGTTAACATTTTCTTTAGGTTAAGGATTAATTGTAAATTTTTAGATTAAGATTTGTTTTTGTTTATTAGAAATTAAGTACGTATATATATAAGTTTAATAATTGTAAATAGTAATAAAAAAAAAAAAATAAATAAAAAAATGGGCATATATGTATAAAAAGAGCGTCGAATTGGGCATATAAAAAATAAATCAGTGAGTGTAAGTGAGAGAGAGACTTCGATACATCGTTGATCAATGAGTTGAAGACATCAAGGAGCCAGCCAACATGTGCGTTTGAGTAGGAAGCTAATCTACCTGTGTATTGGAGGAAGACGTTAATCCATCTGTGTATTGAAGGAGGAAGCTTATCATGTGGATTCGAGGAAGAAGCTAAATCAACCTGTGTATTGGAAGAAATTAAATCTGAAAGAACTTATATAAAAAAAAAAAAAAAAAAAAAAATTTTGTGAACAAACATTTTTTTTTTAAAAAGAAGGAAAAGGCAAATGTGATGTACACTACGGAACATTTTTTTAATGAATATTTTAATGAAAAGAGGTAATTTTTTTATTATAATCTAATATCATATATATATTAGATATATATCAAGGTGTTTGAGAAACAAAACAAGAAAACATATAAAAAACAGCTGTGAAATAGTGTTAAATGTAATGGAGTCGTGAGCTAGCTCTAAAACGGTGCATGTGGTTTTGATATGTTTTAAATAAAAATGAAGTTGAACAATTAGATGAAAGTTGACTGGGGTGGAATTAAAGTGTGAAGAGTTGACGGGGTCTGGTTTCTGTGGTAGAGGCGTCGAGAAGGTACAATTAATAATATCTATTTTCAATATGCCCAAATAAAAAAAAAAAAGAAATAGTTTTTTAAGTATTAATTTAATGTTTTTGTGCCATTGTAAATTTTTGTTTTGTTTGTTCAAATAAGTTTTTTTTTTTAAATTTAAATATGTAAATATAGATAATACCCAATTATTTGTCCTCTTCAAATTCTATTCTATTCATCTTCCCTGTTGTCCCAGTAGTATCATTTAAAAAACCTTTGGATTAGAAATTAATATTATTTAAAATTATTTAAAAATTGGTATCTCTTTGTGAATCCAAGTGTAAAGTTTGTTTAATTGAATTTTTTTCGTTGTATACGTGTACTTTCTTAAAAATTGCACGTCTTAAATTATTGATAATATTTTTTTAGGGCAATTTTCGGCAAACTACTGTAGAAATCAAAATTTAAATAAACAAAAGAGATCAAATTTCTACAGGAAATGTGGTAGCAAACAAGCTTTTATCACAGTATCCATCCAGTTATTATAAAAAAACAAAATTATTTTACTTTTACAAAATGTTTATTATCTGGTTGTCGTTCCGTTCTGTTACTTGTTTTGGTTTATTCTATAGAATTTTACCGAACGATTGATTTTTGTCTGGGTTTGTCCTTGTATGTGTTCGTTCACTTCTACTTCAAAATGGCCATACATCAGCCATCTTTACATTAACTTAATGTACTTATCAAAATTTATTTCAGGCTCAACTTCTCTAGTTTCTGTCTACAAAGCTTTAAATATGGTCTTTTCTATTACTTCCCCAGGTATACAAAGTATAGAGAAAGTTATGTAACCGGTGAAAAGTTCGATGCGAAATTTTTTACAGAATTTCATGTTTTCCGACTTCCTGATTCCAGTAACGAAAAAAAAAAATCTGTTTGCGTTTGTGAAGACGATTACATTTGATAGGATGAATGTATCGACACGAAATATTATATATGTATCCATCTATTGATTTTAGGCCAATCGGGCAAAGGGAAGGGCGGAATTAGGGAAGCCTTAACACAAAAATACTGCCATTGTAATGAATGTATTGACATGGAATTTCATACGTAAATTTAAAGCCAACATCTATTAATTTTCAGCGAAATCAGCCAAAGAGGAGAATGGAATGAGGAGGGGGCTCCTCCTCTCGAAAACGTAATTGCTTAATTCATGCTGAGAAAGTACAAAGCTAGTGATTCTCCGACAACATTTTTACATCAAATTATCTTCTGCGGAATTCCCTTTTGATCACGTGACTCTATTTCGGTATTCCAAATATATTTTCCACAATTCCTATATTAATAAGAAAGGGTATAAAACCGAAAGCAAACATTTAAAATAAATATTAGAGAAGTGGGAGTCATTACAAAGGATGGATGATTCTGTAAATAAGGGAGACTAATGCAATTAAAAGATAAAGGCTAGGTATAGAGAAGCATTAAATAAAGGAAAGTTAAAGTATAGAAGCATTAAATGAAGGTAAAGCCTGGATATAGAAACATTAAATAGGCTGGGGAGTCAACAAAAAACTCTGAAATACCCCTTATCTCATGGTTTACCTCTCATTGCACACTTTATTATTCCCTTTGCTACATTATATGATATATATGGTACAATATATATTCTCTTTATATTGCTTGGTTGGAAAACTTCTGCAGGGCCAAAGAGAGTACTTCTCTGTCATCAAGCTACTACGGATCAGAGCTCTTTCGAGGAACCTGAAGCATAGGATCTACAGCTCCATGATAATGCCAGTTCTGTGATCTTTGCGTGTGAAACCTGGACCCTGACCTCACATCTGGATCAGAGCCCTTTCGAGGAACCTGAAACACAGGATCTATAGCTCCATGATAATGCCAGTCCTGTGATATTTGCGTGTGAAACCTGGACCCTGACCTTACACCTGGAAAAGCGTTTCCTGACAGTCGAAGAACATAAAAGATCTGGTCAAGGATAGAGAAATCCCAGGAGTTGAGGATCAGAACAATGAGCTGAGGGACATCTTCTGGGAATACCCGACCATAGTAGCAGATATCATGGCGCCTCTGGTGGGCTGGGCATGTGGAAAGAAGCGGATAGCAGACAGCGATATGACGCTTCAAGGACGCTCACATCCAAGGAGTCAGATCACGGAAGACCACAGCTGAGATGGACTGACCTGGTGAAGAAGGATGCCGTGAAAATCCGTTGGAAACTCTGTCTCGGGTTTTCACATTAAAATAAAATACAATTGTTAACAAAAAGTGTTCTGATAAACTTATTATGCTATTATATAGCACAATTTGTTAGAGTAATGATGTTAAAAGCTAAAGGCAAAAAAAAAATTAAATATGTAGAAGTAAACATAAATGAATAAAACTTAGTGTCAAATTTCCATGTCCGATCATGAAATGAATTCATTTTTGTTGTCATGTCCACAGCCTCTCATTAGTGCTGAGTTGAGTGGAGGGCAATTATTTGTTGAGAAAAACAAGTGACAAAACAGAACAGTGGAATGTTAAAGTTGGAGTATTTTTGAACCTCTGGTCTGAACAGAGAGCCTGCTGGCAGGGACTTCTGATCTGAACTGAGGACCTTAGGCGTTGAGTCTCATTTATACTAAGTGCAACTAAGAAAGTGTCTAAGCTATTGGCGCTTAAGGCGAGTTTTGTTGGAGGCGAAGTAAGGAGCATTGGTCATTGTTCGAAGAGTTTTGGATTGAAGGGTTTGGAATTGTTGAAGATTGAAAATCTTGGCCGAATTCCAGAGTTCAAGTTCGTTATTTCACGCGTTCTTTTGCCTGGTAATCTTAGCAACAATTTGTCAGTCAGTTTCTTGTCTTTTTAGTCTCGTGTGAGGATTCTATGTTATTCGTTTGTCAACTGGGAGACCAAGATAGCGGACTACATTTTTTGAGCGGATGGGATTATTGTTAAGGAATACTGGAGGTCAGGTATATTATCTATTATGAAGACGATGTGAAATGACTTCTTGTTCTTAGCCTTCACTCGCCTCGTTTTCTTATAAGTAGGTAAATCAAGAGAAAATATAATTTATATTTTAAAATACAATTTACTGAAAAATATGTTAATTGTAGCACGAAAATTTCTGACGTTATACCGTTTCATCATACTTTTAGGGAATTTATTATGGTAGATAATTAAAATATTAATATTCTGTGTAATTTTAAGGAATGCTGTTTCATTAGGGCCCCAAGGTTTGTATGCAGAAACGGACTTTTAAGCTGAAGACTAGAAATGAGTTCAGAATGACCTTCAATGGAGCCGGAGAAAATATCTCTGGATTCCAAAGAGCATTTCTAGGAAAGTCAAGAACAGCAGAAACGTTTTGATGGAAGACTTCTCTCCATATTAGAAGTTTTATACTCAACCTAAGTATAAAGCCACTGTTATTCGAAAAACAGAAAATACATTTCTTCCTTAATCTAGGACCAAGGATTTTTCAACTCCTTTAACTTTGAGGATAAGTTGGAAAGACTGAAAAAAAAAGAAGTTGTTGGAGAATCACCGGCAATGTACTTCCCCACAACGAATTAATCATTTAATTTTTTACTCTCGCACTCAATCAATAAAATTTAACGTTTCAAGGTCCCATTAACTCATTTTCGAATTTGAACAATGAATTTGAAATTTGAAATGAAAATGTCACACTTAGATCTTATTAGATTTTGGCCGAAATCACATGAAAATCTCTTCAGTCGTGAAATATCTCGAAACACATTTTTTTTAGACATTTGCCTAATTTATATGAAAAGGTTTAATCGTATCAAAAAATTAGCCCATACAAAAAATATAAATATTTTATAGGTTAGGTTAGGTTTTATGACTCATGCCCGGGCTTTAACTACGAGGTCATATCGCCTACAACCAGCTCAAATAGATATTTTATATGTATATTAAATTTCCAACTTTCAAAACTAATTTGACCGAAGTTATAGAGCCCCAAAGAATGTGCAATAAATTTCAGTAGATAATATTTCGAAGTAATGTTTACATTTTTTATCTCGAAGTTAAAAAAAAACGTTGAGCATGCCGTCCTTCGGATGTACAATGTCAAGTACTTGTAATGACCCCTACCTAAGTAAAAATTTAGGGTAGGCAAAATTTAGTACTCTCATAGTAGAGTCGAGCTCATGTTTATCAGAGCGATCTGGTAGTAGCCAATATGACCTCGTAGTTGAAGCCCCCTAGTAACTAACGTAGTTATTGTGACTCTTGCCCGGGCTTTAACTACGAGGTCATATCGCCTACTACCAGAGCACTCGTGTACCCGACTCTACTGTGGGAGTCCTAAATTTTGCGTACCCTAAATGTTTATATCGCTTAACGTCCCATCAGAATGACGGCGATGGGCCTCGTCGGGTCTTGAACCCCCGATCTTGATTCCAGGCTAGAACGATACCTCTGAGCTGCCGGCGCCTACACACTCAGAAGACTTATCAGTTACGAGGTACTTTTTTTCGTTTCTGAAATATTTTTCGATGTTCTGAAATTGAGTAAGTGTTAGTTAACATTTTAAATGGGTAAATTGTTTCACAATTTTAATTGAATAAGGACGCTCTCAAAATTTGTATTTTTCTCTGACATTTTTTTATTGTCTAGAAACATGCGGGACAATAAATAACATTGGCCCCTGACCGTTTTAACACTGCAATCCTTTCGTAATGATATCCATATTTAGATCTGTGTCGTGTTTTTTCCTGGCCTGTTTATGAATATGTAACGATATTAAAATTAGCAGATATGTAGTTTAGCTAATTATGGAACTTTAACATGCATCTTGTTTTATGATTTTATTTTTATGTTATTCTATTTTGTATATGCAATTTATAGAACAAGGAAGACATTTTTACTGAAATATAAATAAATAGATTTTGGGGTAAATCATAAATGAAAACAAACTGCTTCAAATCCAATAACTATTTATTTTGGCAGATGGGGTAGAGTGGATACAGAGGGAGGTTCGTCACTAACTCGCCTTACCCCCACTCCACTCTCCTGGGAGGCTCACTTTGTTCTGATACACATTGTATATATGATATTGTGACATTTTGTGCAGTAAAGTTTTGTTTAAATATCTCCGTATCACTGTGTATATATGGTTGACCCATGTCACGAGACAGAGACATATGTCTGTCAATCTATAGCAGGGTCCAACTAGGCGAATCTGACAGACGGTATAAACAGTCCACCGCCAACTTGGTATGATGACTGGTCTACAAAGGAGTGTAGTAGAGGGAGGCGAGTTGGTGACATAACTGAACCTACCTCCCTCTGTACCTTGCACTTAGTCTCTTCGACCGTGTGGATTGCGTTAGAGAGGTATGATTGTCATTATGTACCAGTCTTGTTATTGGATCGGTGGTATGCTTATACGATATTGAGTGTGATGAGAATGACTCCGCTTCCAAGTTCTGGAGATGGGCAATGACAATCAGTCAATCAGTTTGAAGAATATGCCAGCATCACAGAAACGTGTCGGTTGGTCCAGTCTGTATGACTCAGGGAGTTATAGTCTGTATGTTAGCTTAAAGTGGGTCTCAGTTATGCATGCAATTCGCAATATCGATATGCAATATCGATGTTAACGAGAAACATAAATGACTGCTCATATATACTGTTTTACTTCCCCAGCTATAAGAATTATAGAAGAAGTTATTTAATCGGTAAAAAAAAGTCGAAAAAATCAGCAGAAATTCTTGTTTTTTGGACCTCCAGATTCCAATAATCAAAAAAAAAACCATAAGGACAATAAATAGATAAAACAAACTTATTTTTGAAATATTGTCTATTCCACTAAAGATATATATACATATATAACTACCGGTTTCGGCTTTATACCATCGTCAGGTCTAGTTATGAACTAAGTTAGTTCATAACTAGACCTGACGATGGTATAAAGCCGAAACCGGTAGTTATATATGTATATATATCTTTAGTGGAATAGACAATATTTCAAAAATAAGTTTGTTTTATCTATTTATTACAAGTTTCCACAATATGTCCGCGTTTCTCAACTTAGAAGTTGTTAATAAGGACAATATCTATCATTTTCTGTCAAATCGGCCAAAAGGTAGGGGGATAAGAGACAGGCTAACAAAAACTGTAATAACTGCCGTTGTAATGAATGTATCGACACAATATTTCATAAGTGAATTCAAAACCATAAGGACGACACTTATTAATTTTCAGCGAAATCGACAGAACGGAAGGATCAACTCTAAAATCCTAATGAGTTATGAGTTTATCGACACAGAATTATTGTTTTTGGAGGGGAGAGAAAAATTAATTGATTAATTCGTTCTGGGGAAGTACATTTTGATTTCCCGACGACTTTTTTATATTGTACGGGTAAGTCTTAGGAGCCATAAATGGAATACTGCTTTAAATGCAATAGCTATTTATTTAAGGATGCATAAGGTACAGAGGTTCGTCCAGTTATGTCGCCAACTCGCCTCCCTCTACTACGTCCTTTGTAGACCAGTCATTATACAAAGCTGGCGGTGGACTGTTTATACCGTCTGTCAGATTCGCCTAGTTGGTTCCTGCTAAAGACTGACAGACATATGTCTCTGTCTCCTGACATGGGTCAACCATATATACACAGTGAAACAGAGATAAATATTTAAACAAAACTTTACTGCACAAAATGTCACAAAGGAAGTGTCTTTAAAAAAAATAATTAAAATGGTAATAAAATAAATATAAGAAAAAAACATGAAAAATAAATTAGTATATAAATAATAAAAAACAATGATTAAAACATGGATACGATAGACCTTAAAGCAGGATATCTGTGGAGGAACTCTGTCAAAAATAAAAATGAAAGCTACAGGATTTTTTTATTATGCTTATTTTATTATTTTTGAACAATGTGAATAAAAATTCGTTTCGGAATAGAGGGTTTCTTTTAACATAAATATTCTTAGTTGAAGTAAGTAGTCTTGAAGTCAATAGAAACAATGACAACACTTAAAGAAATTCCTTTATGAGTTATACTTTTTTCAAAAAGAGAGGAGCAATGTTTAGTTATTCGAAAGTCTTCTTTCTTCCTGGTATCGTAATCATGACTAGAATTGTTAAGAGTTGACTTACAAAAGGACTTCTGAATTTTCATACTAAATTTTGTGACGATGCATTAAAAAAATAAGTAAAAATAATCTAGCCGATAGTCTGAAGAAGTATATTCAATGTATTGCATTAAAATTGATTATGGCTGAAAATCAATAGGAATTTTTTTTTAATTCATAATTTAAAATCAGAAATTTTCAAAAAGTTTTCCTTTATGAGATGGAAAGTTGAGGTTCCATATCTCTCCGGTTCTGAAGTTATTTATATGACGAGAACAACTTTGGTAACTCAAAACTTTGAAAATTAATTTGTTAACTCTATGTAAGGAGAAGGTGAGAGAGAATAAATTTTGTGATCTTCTAATACTTTACCTAGTTTCTGAACTTATATATAAATCCTTTCTACACTTTATCCGTGTTCACTTTCGCAGTATTAAAGAATTGGAAGACTAAAATCCGAGATCGACTGTCGCTATGAACTTGAATATGTCACATGTACCAAGTTAGATCTGATTTGATTTTGACCGAAATCGAACGAGTGCAATGTTTCGAATGTATCGACTCCATTAGATGGGGGTCTCAGCACAAAAACCGCATAAACAGCCGATGTAATATATGTATCGACATAAAATTTAGTATGATCATTCAGAAGCCCACCTATATATTCCGTTTGCTCGATTTATGCGAAAACGGTTAGTCCTATAGAAAAATTTGTCCCTTCCAATTATCAAAATGCTTCAGATTTCAGATAAGACCAAACGAAGAAATGGGGCCTCGTAAAACGAACAATAAATTTCCTATTGATTTTCCGCCAAATCGGTCAAAGAGAAGGGGAGGCTCAATTCAAAAAACCAAAAATAGCTGTGGATGTGTATCGACATTTTAAAATTTCATTTTTAAATTAAAAAACCTCTATTAATTTTCTGCGAAATTAACCGAAAGGAAATGGGGAATCACAGGAGGGGGGTCAACACAAAACCTTATAACTGCCGTTGTAATGAAGCATCGTCACAAAATTTAGTATTAAAATTCAAAAGCCCTTGTGTAAATCAACTATTGATTCTTAGCCCAAACAATTGATTGGTTCTGGAGAAAGAGAGCAAGAACACTATTGGATAATTCGTGCTAGTAATTCACCAACGATGGAAATATTCACTGTTAGATAGATTTTTTTTTAGTGGATTATTCTAGTTTCTCTTTAGAAGAGCAATTGAAAACTAAGAGACACGGTTGCCAAGAACTGATATGGTTAAAGTCATGATTCCTATGAAGATAACTGGGACATTTATAGACCAGACTCCCATCTCTACAGGTTGTTTCTATTTTCGAGCTCAAAAACCGCAGGGTGGCCTTCCTCTCTCACGCCACACATGACATCAACCCACCGCGTCCTGTCATCCACCCCCTTGGTTGTTTCATTAAAGCAACAGTAGCGACCAAATTTTGTAAGTCGTCGGTTAATCACTGGCAATGTTCTTCCCCAGCATGAATTAATCTATAAAGTTTTCGCTCTCCCTTTAAAACCCCACGACTGTTTGGGCTAAAAATCAGTAGTTGACTTACGGTAAGGGTAGAGGGCGCCGGTAGCTCAGAGTTAGCGTCCTACTGAGCTCAAGATGGCGGGTTCGTACCCCGACCTCCCCTACCTCCCCCCCTACCTTAGATATCTACTAAACCTGGGTAGGCAAAGAGCAAGGAAGTGATACGAGCATTGGATGCTTCGGTCCCGAGGTATCCTCCCAATACATCTAAGTCCTCCCAATATATCTACAAGTCCCCCCAGTATATCTACAACTCCTCCCAATATATCTAGAATTCCTCCCAATATATCTACAAGTCCTCCCAGTATATCTACAAGTCCTCCCAGTATATCTACAACTCCTCCCAATATACCTATCCACATGTCCTCCCAATATACCTTACCTACAGGTCCTCTCAATATATCTACACCTCCTCCCAAAATACCTATCTACAGGTCCTCCCAATATATCTAGAAGTCCTCCCAGTATATCTACAACTCCTCCCAATATATCTACAACTCCTCCCAATATACCTATCTACAGGTCCTCCCAATATATCTATAGAGTCTTCTGAATCCTCATAGTGAATTTTGTGTCGTAAAACGTAATTGATTAATTCGTTCAGGAAAATGAATTGCCGATGATTCACCAACATTTTTTTTCTTCTTATTTTTTTATTCAAGGGGCCGGAAAACATGAAATTATAATCGAATTTCTGATCGATTACATAACTTTCCCTTTTCTTCGTAAAACTGGGAAAGTAAAAAACTATCAGTAACTGCATTTTTTTTTTTTTCATAATTTATACATATTATCGTAGACACGTTTTATAGTGAAGGGATGGGGCTTAACGTCCTCACGTCCTTCGATAAGGATACAGACGGGCTCATCACAGTGTGCTATATTCTACAGATAGATTTTATGAAAATGTCGAATACAATTCAAATTACAGAGAAACTCAACTACCCACGCTTTTACTTCGAGCTCATATTGCCTACTACCAAAGCCTTTTGTCGCTCTAGTGGACATAAGCTCGACTCAACAATGGTTGTACTAAATTTTGCCTACCCAGATTTGTTACCATGTATAGACAAAAGTCTTTGATGAGTAGGTACCTGACATCATACAGGCTCGGGACCATCGCTTAACGTCCCATCCGAAGGACGGCGTGCTTAAGGATCTTTTACCTCCGAGACAAAAAAAAAAAATTAAGGGATTTGGTTGGTTTTCGAACCCGCGATCTTGAGCTCTGAAGACTAGCTCGCTACCTCTGAGCTTATAACCTCCCCAATACATCGTGGAGCTGGGGAAGTTAGCAGGACATTGAGCTGTCCCTTTTACCACTACCTCTTTGTAAATATTGAGAAACCCGGACCTGCAGTGTTCAAAAAGGTTCATTACTGTTAAGTAGTGGTGTAATCTCTTTGTGTTGGGGATTAGTGAGTGTGTTGCTGATGAACAACCCCGATGAACGGGCTAAGTCCCGGAGTTGCTGTGGCTGATGATGATGATGCAACCACCTGAGAGAGCTCTAGTGATTCCAGGCGGAACTTATCGATCCATCGTTATCCTTTCCTCCTTACTCCTGGCTCTTCTCGTACACGTAGGACAAGAACCCTTCTCAACACTCCCTCTGTCAGTAACGGACCATCGCTTAACGTCCCATTCGAAGGACGGCATGCTTAAGTTTTTTTCCCTCTTAGATAAAATAAACTAAGGGCTTCGTTCGGGTTTCGATCCCGCGATCTTAAGTTCAGTAAGCAAGGACGCATACCACTTAGCTACCGGCGCCCTTATATTGTATATCATTTAAATTACAAATAAATTAATTAATCTGCTCTTAAATTATTATTTAATAATTTTTATTACTTACCCCACTGTTTTATTGCACATAGTTGTATTGCATATTTCCTCATTATTCTAATAATGATGTAAATACATTTTTGACGGTTAACAATTTGATTTTTGTATTTTCCCTGTTATAGTGCCTTCCCGATTATAACACTTCTCCTTTTCCTAGAGGAGCGTTATAACGTTATATGTAAGTAAACTACAAACTCTGTGAATGAGGATTGAAGGAAGCCTTGATCTAAGACGTGCATTTTATCTTTTTGCTCGTTAAAGGGGGCTCTTGGTAAAAGCCGTCTTATCGATTTTAATCTCCTGTTTGTTTATCGAGTTTAACGGTCTTTTGTTCAGCAATTAGAGCAGAATGGAACCGCCTTTGTTTGGAGACCACTCCAAAGACATACCAATATCTGGGGTCTCCATCGTACAAAGTCTCTGCACTTTGTAGTTCTTGTCACGATTGCGGCCTGATTGCCACAGCCTCACAAATAGATTTGTAAAGTTAATAGAAGTTAAAGTGTAAAAATAAATATTTTTGGATAGGTTACTCTTTAAAAATGTTTTTACTTTTACTGTTTTTATTCAAATAGTAATAGTTAGTCAAAATCTAATTGGAGAGAAAGAGGGAGCACTTAGTTCATCAAGTCGAGCTGTGGAAGTACATTGCGGGTTTCTGGATATGTGAAAAATACGGTTGAATAATTATATTAATTTAATTTATCAATTAGAATACTGCCCGCTTGGCCAGCATAACAATCTTGTTATTTTGAGATGTTGCTCGATCTGTCAACTAAGTCGATGCTTCGTTTCATGACATCCCACCCACATGGTGAATTTCTGGATATGTGGAAAATACACTTGAATAATTATATTAATTTAATTCACCATTTAGAATTCTGCCCGCTTGGCCAGCATAACAGTTTTATTATTTTGATCCGACTCCTCGTCTTGGGTTGCTAATTTCCGTAAAAGCACATCCCAGTCTTTAACCACCTTTACTGCTCCATCTTATTTTTACTCTGTGCTTCTCCGACTTCTGTTTACGATCCTGCAATAAACTTCTGCCCATCCTCTCCAGAATGTTAATAGAGGCAAACAAATAATATAATAAAACTAAATTTTCTCCTTAACAAAAATAAAAAGGAAATAGTGTTTATATATTGATTTTCATTTTAAACATTCACATAAATGTAGAAGTAATATTGTTACGAACTGAAACATTTATGTTTGTCAGTTGGTCATTTCATATATTCATTGTTGATCTAGAGTGGCCCATGATAAGTTCTTTTTTATAACAATGTCATTGTTCATAGACCTTTTTGTTTACTCATATTATTCAAAGATTCAAATCTGTTTACTTTGACTCAAATAACCCGTTTCGATCGTTCTGTGTTGTATTGACTTTTTTTTTAAGAAAGAAAAAATGTTTTCACCATTTCATAGATAAATACCGCAAGGTGCGGTGCTTCCTGTTCTAGGTCTACTAGACGTGAAAAAAAAAAAAAAAAGTTGGCTATACATTTTTGTTTACGTAATAATAAATTTATATGGGGGTCATGGTGGCCGTGCGGGCTAGAGCGTAGGGCTTTGGTTGCATGGTCTCACCATGGTTTGTGGGTTCGAATCCCATCCGGGAGTGAGTTTTATTTCGTAGATAGAACTCCCTCCCGGGGCCATGGATGTCGTAGATAACTAGACAACACATTGATATGGCTAATATGCACCGTACATAAAGCCAAAAAAAAAATATATATATAGAGTTTAATTATTTTTTTTTTTTAATTTAGCTACATCTGTGCATGTTGGCTCATATGTAGAAATAAAATATCACAGCCGAGTGTGCTCAATGACCACCCGTTGTAGGGTTTTTTAGGTCATCTTTGTCCCATTAACTGCAATGGTTATTAGCGACAGGCCACCTACACGTTGCTATCCTGTTCCAAACAACAATAGATATTTGGAATAAATAAATATTTTATACAAAAACTACAGGTTTAGTTATATACTAAGATAAGTTTGCTGAGAGTGAATCATTCTTATAGGTACACCAAGTAGGTAAAGATAATTTCAGGAAAAATATAATCCAATAAGGTATACCTATCGTTTATTTCACGATGCTTTTTTGAATGGTATGGTCCGATATTTTATCGGAAAAAGACGATTCAACAAGTGTTTTGTTTATTCATGTCCTGTCTAGATGTATGGCAGGCTATCCTCGACACATGTTTGCTTTGAGAAGGTGAAAATGTGGGGCTAAAGAGACAGTAAAACGTTATTGGCTCCCTGTCTCTCTAAGCCCTCGAGCTCAAGGGTCTCTTCTCATGAGAGATCCTTCACTCATGATATTGCTACTTCATGCCTCCCGTTTCCATTCCCAATTAATTTTCCAATGCTTATTTTTTTCTTCTTCTAACCTAACTTTTTTCTATAATCTATTTCCTTCAATTTTCAAAAAGGACAGTTAGACAGACTTTTTGTTGGGTAAGTTTTCCTGAGTAGTTAGTTATTGGCGACTCACAGGGCATTTAACCATGAGGTTATATCGCCTTCTACCAGAGCGCTCTTTTGGAGCTCTGGTAGCCCGACTCAAATTTTGCCTACCCAGGTTTATTCACATAGTTTTTAACTAGTACCTGACACTGTACAGGCTCGAGACCATCGCTTAACGTCCTATTCGAAGGAGGGCGTGCTCAAGGGTTTATTATCCCGCGATTTTGAGCTCAATAGGAAAGCACGCTACCTCTGAGCTACCGACTCCTCGCCCGAGTCTGTGTGGAAAAGGCATTGCAGTTCCACTGTGGTTGAGGAGGCGGTTTTCCATTTCCAGTAAGGGTGAGCATCGAAATGAAAGCATCTAATACAACATCGAAGTGTACCATCGTTAATCATAAACCATCGACCTTATTCCATCTATGGTAAACGGAGTGAAAAGTGAAAAATCAAACAATATTTATTTTATAAATGTCATTGAGGTTGAGCAAGAATATCTGAAGAAATTTTTTGAATGTTAGTCAATCGATCAAATTTTAAAATTTATTACCATAAAAAACTATAATGTAATTTTTTTTTTTATATAATTTTTTTTTACCACAAACGTTTTCCTAATGCCTTAATGGGGAAACGTTAACAAAAATAAAATAAATATATTTAGACCGAAGGGCAGTCTATGTCTGTTTCAAACCACTTCACGTGAAATTTTAATATGGTTATTACCTTCATAAAAATGAGAGAGAAAGACTTAAACACGATTCATTTCATTTTCTTAAAAACTTTTTGAGCAAAATTCTTGAGAAAGTGGATTTAAAAAAGCAATTTGGAAGAAAACTTCCCTCCAGCCTATTTCTAGTTATGAATATCATCTGGCCTGCTTTAGCAAATAAGCACAGATGTCAAATAGATACTGGCTATCTAGTAGCCAGTTTTAGTGTGGGACTACAGCTTTCATGTCTCAAAAATCTATTTCTACGATACTATTACTCTCTAATTGTTTGTATATTATAAACATACAAGCGTTGGTAATTTGTTCACAAGATGCGCCCCCTTCTTTAATGGATTCAATCGTCTTCAATTTTATTTATTTTATTATTATAAACAAAAAAAATGTATAGTTATATAAGTACATAAAGAGTACTTTAATATGTTAATAATTAATATTTCATAAAAAATTCAATAACATTTCAAACGAGTAACCAATGCTTCAAAACTTGGTAGGGAAACATCGATACAGAACCATCGAACATCAATGTTTTTCAACTATCAGCTATAGATGCTATTGTCGGGCAAATCATCATATTCTGTTTGGCAATAACCAACCCCAGCTATGGTATCCGGCATTATCAGGGAAAGTAACTAGCTGTTAACCAATTTGAAGACTTACCAGCAACAGGTATCTAAGTTATATTGATTCATTCAGCTCAGCCTCGTAATCCTCGAAGCA
The DNA here is from genome assembly GCA_963662175.1 of Aradus depressus. Lineage (NCBI taxonomy): Eukaryota > Metazoa > Arthropoda > Insecta > Hemiptera > Aradidae > Aradus > Aradus depressus. Next base: position 15,664,769 of record OY759215.1, read on the forward strand.
CTAAAACTGTGATTGCCTCCAAGAACTTTGGAAGTACTACTTAAGTGAGGAGAGAATGAAAATGTGTTTATTTCAGGGTTTAAATTTATTTATTTTATTCTGAGCTTGTAAACAGGTTGCAAAATAAAAATATAGTTTATATATTCTCACATACAGATTCTATTAATTTATTTTATGCTGGCCAGTTTTCGAGATTGCCTTTATCCAGTGGCGTCGCTAGGAGGGATGGCACCCGGTGCAGGAATCACTGGTATCACCCATTGGTAATTCATATATAAATATACATTTTTATACGACTAAATGACTTTCTGAACAAAATATAGAAATTTTAACTTATTACAATATTTATATCATCTATACGTATTAAAACAGTAGAAATGTTATCTCTGCACATTATGGTTTTTGTTTCCAATTGAATTGTATACGGACTACTTATAAACTATAAAACCCTATAAGCTATAAATTTTTTTTTTTTTTTTCATCTGCCTGTTTTTGCTCAGTTTAGATATAGCGCTACGATATCAGAAAGCTGAGTTATATAGATAAGAAATATCATTAAAAAATTGATAAGTGGCCTTTTTTAAACAATTTCGTTAAGTATATTTCGAAGTTTGCAGAGCTGCTTATCATCAAGCAGTCTGATAAAACATTCAAAAGAACATAACGATTCAAAAAACAAATGATTAAGTAAAATAAAACACCATTAAAATAAATAAAAACAATGAATTATTTGTTGTTATTTTTATCGTCCAAATCCACATAAATATTAAACAAGTTATTTGTATTATTTATTTTATTAACTTTTCATTATATTGACACAGATCGCAGAAATGTATTCGGACATAAACACCAATAAATTAATAATGTATCTGACCCCTTATGGTTAGCATCAAATAAATTAATATGTGAGAGGTCAAACTATATTTTTATTTTGCAACCTGTGAAATAATCATTTCTACATCAGCCATATTCACATTTTCTTGTAAACCTTTCCTCAGACTGTTTGCAGATTCATGAATGACATTCACAAACATATTTGTATTATTTTTACCTCGGTATTTTTGCCTGCTCCTGTCCAGAAAGTCATGGCACCTACTTGAGTCGCACTGTCTCCATTACAATATAGACGAGGTGATCTTTGTATGCACATATCATTTCCTCTCTCCAACGAGCCTTCTTTCAGCTAGTGTTTGCTCCTAACCTTTCAGTCAAATCCGATCCCAAGAACTTTTTTAGCTTGACTCTACAAGAACTTTTTTTAGCCTACTTTCCAAGGAAAATTTTCCCAGAAAAAAGTAAATGTGAAGGGGGCACTCCAGTCTGCCGTCGTTACTATGTAAGAGGAGGCATCATCATATCCGTGGAAGAGTATCGATTCAAGTTTTCTCCCATCGTTAGACCTCCTTACTGGCGACTATCCGTCGACTTACTGTCCTCCCTTAATGGCTTAGTTTGCAACTTGTCAACTGACGTCAGTATTTACACCAGAAAGGAGTATTTCAATTAAAAACTTGAGACAGAGCACTTCCAAGAGTTCCTTTCTCTTCTTCAAAATGACAGAAAATTATAAACGAAGGAAATTATTATATAACTAGTAGGTCTCCCGGGAGTAGCAATCCGGACAAAGAGTAAAGTCACAGCTCTCTCTCCATCTTCTTACATCTCGCCGTCTTTGCGCCTCTGTCGCTACAAACGAAAAAATGTTTGAAAAGGTTGTTTTAAAATTTCACATTGATTCCTTAACTTTTTCACATCGGATCCCTTCTATTCAGTGATTCTGAATTCATACATATAAACCCAATTTATGAATATGATACAAAATATAAGTTTTGTTGAAATATATTATTAGATTTATTTTTTCCCGTCATTGTGTAATGAACAGACAATATCTAATGAAATCACGGATAACCCACAAGCTATAAAGTAAACATGGATGTTTTTCTTTAGAAATATAGAATGATGAGGGAGGGCGCCGGTAGCTCAGTGGTATGCGTCCTCTGAGCTCAAGATCGTGGGTTCGAAACCCGACCGAGGCCCTTAGTTTATTTTATCTGGGAGGTAAAGTAAACTTAAGCACGCCGTCCTTCGGATGGGACATTAAGCGATGGTCCCGAGCCTGGACGAGGTCAGGTACTCGTTAAAGACCCCTACCCTAGGTGAATAAAAATTTAGGGTAGGCAAAATTTAGGACTCCCAGAATAGAGTCGGGCTCATGTCCACCAGAGTGTCGAAAGAGCGCTCTGGTAGTAGGCGATATGACCTCGTAGTTTAAGCCCAGGCATGAGTCATAGAACCTAACCTAACCTCACCGTGAATCACCGGAAATGTACTTCTCCAACACAGATTAGTCATTTCGCTCTTCCTCAAAAATCAATCGACCGTTTCGTCTAAAAATCAGTAAAAAATAAAGAAACACATAAGTTGATTTTACTCAGTATGTTGAAAATCAATTTTCGCACAACACATCGACCAAAACACCATTTTGACATATATCCCTACATTTTTGTGACAAAGGAACATTACTCAACTCACTGGAACAACTGGAAATAAACAGAGCACTACAAAAAAGAAATTATGAACGATCAGACCAATCTCAAATATTCTCCCATTTTATCGCCAATAATATTATCCTCCAGTCACTGTGGATATGTGTTTACGTACTTACCATCTCAAAACTCTGAATTTTTATTCATATATTTATTATTGTCATCTTTAATTTATTTCATATATACATATATATTTGTATTCTAATCAAGACCCTCGATATATTCATTCTATTGGGAGTGTTCATGTCCACAGACACATACACATAGACTTTTTTTTATTTTTTTTTTGAAATTACAGGGGTCGGAAAACATGATACATATTCCAGTGACTTAAGATCAAATTTCCGACCGATTACATAACTTCCCCTACGACTCCGTATAGCTGGTGAAGTAACAAGGTACAACTACCCTCCTAACAATTGAAGGGACGAGTGTATAAAGGGGTTAAGTGCAAAGAAATCATGTAAACCCTTCAAATATACAAATATTTGTAGGAATATAGCCTGAAAAGTTCATTTTAGTATATATTATAATAAAAAAGTTCAACAAAATGGAGTTTTTCTCAAAAACGTATTTTCGTCACCCATCCACTTGTACCCATCACCCCTTCAATTGTATTTATAAAGATTCAAGCTCCTTCCTTGCTCTTTTCCTTCGCTTAACGCGGCTGACGCCTCGGCTTCTGATGCTCTCAACATCCGCTTCTTCGTTTAAGACTGAACTTTTTTATGTTATTAGTTATTAACCCTTTGACGTCGCACTGCTATCATTCAAAATGTATTCTCAGTTTTGACTGAGTATTTAATTATAGAAGTTGACTCAATAAATGTGTTTCATATAAAAAAAATTCTAATTGACAGCAGAAATAGTAAAAATAATAATAAAAAACAATGCATTATAGATGTTACAGGTAAAGTTAGATTAACGGTTAAACCTAGGATTACCCGGGTAAACTGCGTAGTACCCGCTGCCGCGGTTAAAGTTGGGTATACTAATAATGACAAGGTCATTAGTGGACGTATGTTCCACTATAAAGATTAGGTACTTATTAATTAGCTCGACCACACCTCAATGTCCATTGTTGTAAGCTGTCTAACAGCGATAATCACTCATCTGGGTACATAAGTTCCGCCGGCGGGACGATGTATCTGCCCCTCCCGTCGTTCCTATATTTGAAGTAGTACAGGTTCTAGCTTTAACATATACTTTACCCCGGTAAAGCCCGAAACGTTAACTATTTCAATTATATTTCGGGCTTTAACCAAGCGGCAGCGGGTACTACTAGGTTTACCCGGGTAATCCTAGGTTTAACCGTTAATCTAACTTTACCCGTAGCATATATACTGATGATGGGAGTGATTCCCGAAACGTTTGTAATTGCTATTTTTTGAAAAGGCAAAAAATAAATGGGGGAAATGATGCTGTAATAATATATAATATATAAATATATTCTCTAAAATGGAAGGGGATGAAAGAGTATTTGAGAAGTACAAAAGGCACCCCTAAAGGTCCTTACTGCTCAGGACTCCACTATCACCTTGTCCGATCCATCTTCGGGGTCGCAGTTTATTCTTCGCCTCAGTCTCGAAGTCTGAGTAATGGCCACTCTCACCTCCTTTACTTCTGTTAGTTTTAAGTAAATCTGCCTCTTACTTCAACTTCTGTCCATTCAAACTTAATTAAACTAAATTTTCTTTGGAAAGTTAATGTTATCTCTCTTTCCATAATCAATTATTTCAATAGATTTTTCACTCGGACAAAAGATGGCCCTGGAATGTTTCAATAAACTGAGAAATAATCAATTAAGTTTTCTCCCTTCAAAACCAATCAACCCTTGTGCTAAAAATCAATATTTGACTTTTATTGGTACTTCTGAATGCTCATACTAAATTTCGTGTCGACACTTAACACTGGCAATTGTTAGGGTTATTGAGTCGCCCACCCACTTCTGACCCACTTTCCTATCAGTCTATTCGCAGAAAATTGATAGGTGACCTTATGGGGTTCTATTTTTGGAAGGGAACCCTGGCCCCTCAATTCTCTGAAAGTCGCCATGTGTTATATCCTTCGATAGATAATTTTAAGGGGTCTTAGGAAACGGTGAGTCTACCCTATTTATGAAGAGTGATATTATACTTCCTAGGGCCGACATCCTGCAGCAATGAAAGATATGAAAAAATTGTTTCGAACAAAATTTTAGATTTATTTTTTTTATTACGTTTAAACTTAGGTACAATTTGACTCATTATTTTATTGGAGATCTTCAAGTTAATGTGCCTGCAGCGACACTGGCGGAGGGCTGACTAAACATAATGTCACTAACCATATATATTGTCCCTCATTTAATTAAGAATGGGATTCGTTCAAAAGTTAATATATATATATTAGGGTGGGTCGAAATCCGGAAAATTTTGAGCCTATACGTAATTTAAAAAGTTTGTTGAAAAAAATTTTTTTTGGACTTTATTAGAAGTTTTTGTCATCGTACTTTTAGCCCCCACAAGAGGCTTGAAAACAGCTATTTTTTGATATTTTTGACATTTTTCATGTAAAAATGGTATGTTATGATTTAAAAAAAATTCACGTGTGTGGCAAATGAAAGTTCAAGTAAAAACCTTTCAAAATAATGTATAATACTATAACACTATATTACTTGATAAAAGTAAAAAAACTATGAAAATATGAAATATCTGTTTATTACTGTTTTTTACTCACAGTGACCAAATTGAGAAACCTTCATTCGGGAGTAAACAAAATTTTCCTGTCGACAGCGAGTCAGATTCCGACTGATATTCGAGTCATGTTCGCATATGTAACATTTGACTTATATTAATGACTATTAATTATAATTTTTTATTCTACTTGTTGATTTTGTATTCGTAATTACGAATTACTTATTTTATTTGATGTTATTCACGATTAATAATGTAAAATAAATCAATATTCCAAAGAATATTTATTTTTTTATATAATATTATTAAAACGCCAAAAAACGCTATTTTTAAATTTAAATAAAAATGCAGTATTTATTCCGAAAAACATTCGCAAAACATCATTTTAAAAGATTTTTGACTGACCTTTCATTTGCCACACACGTGAATTTGGTTTTAATCATAACATACCATTTTTACATGAAAAATGTCAAAAATATCAAAAAATAGCTGTTTTCAAGCCTCTTGTGGGGGCTAAAAGTACGATGACAAAAACTTCTAATAAAGTCCAAAAAATTTTTTTTTTCAACAAACTTTTTAAATTTTGTATAGGCTCAAAATTTTCCGGATTTCGACCCACCCTAATATATATGTATATAGCATCAAACATGGCCCCGGTAGATCAGAGATATCGTGTCTACTGAGGTCAAAAGATCGGCAGAGTCACTTCGGTTTTTTATCTGGGAGATGAAAAAACGTTGAGCTCGCCCTCCTTCGGATGGGACGTCCCAAGCCTGTACGAAGTCAAGTAGTCGTTAAAGACCCTAGGTGAATAAATCTGGCTTGACAATATTTAGGACTCTCACAGTGGAGTATCCAACAGAGCGACGAAAGAGCCGGAAATGATGTCATAGTTAAAACCAGGGCATGAGACCCAATAACTAACTAATTATAGCATCAAAAACAAATGTTAGAGAGGAAGGTTCGTAATCATAAAAAAACTTCAAATTCTTTGTGAAATATTTGATTGAATCCTGATAATATCCCGAATCGTCTCACATTTTGAAAACTGAAAATGATTTATGAGTAAAAATTTGTTGAAAATACACTATATTTGTGGGCCTTAAGTTTCTCCCGAGGCATTTAAATAAAAGAGAGATTGTGGGGGAGTGGACTCCCCTTATCTGCAAATGAAATTGGAAACAGGATGGAAATGGGCCCTGTTAAAAGTTTTTTTTTACAGAAGTTTTCTTCTTTTTTTCTTTTAGATTCCTCTTTAAAACTTTTCCCACCACTTCGACAATAGATCGAAGATTAGACATTTATAAAACGGTAAAATTCTTTCCTATTGAAATCTTTTCAAAGTTTGCTGCAAATGATGAACGAGAAGTAACAGGGTAGGAAAAATTTAGGATTTGTAATGTAGACTCTAACTCATGTCCACCAGAGGGAAGAAAGAGCGCTCCTGTAGTAGGCGACAGTTAAAGCATGGGCATGAGTCACAATAACAAATAACAAAAAAATTACAGTTAACATAGATTAGCTTATACCCAACATATTGGAAATGTACGGTTATACAAATAACTACTTCCATCTCACAGCCAGAGAAGAATGTGTGAGGAGAAAGATTCTAGAAAAATGGAGTAATATTCTTTTATTATAAATAAATAAAACAAACTCCTTTTTTACTTCGCCAGCTATACGAAGTATAGGGGAAGTTGTGTAATCGGTCAATTCTATGCGGAGTTTCCAACGGAAGTTCAAAGAACTTTTAATTTCAAAGAAATTTTATATGTAAATCTTGAACCCTCTAACGACGCACAGTGGGGCAATTCACCAACATAGCACGAAAAAATTCAAATTATGAAACTCTCACTAGAAAGATGGGAACAATTGGTATTGGAAGTAGACTAGTTGTAGACATTGAACCCAAGAAGTGGGCCTCGCCGTTGTTTACAGTAAGTACGCAAAGCCAGCATGTAAACACAGGAACGACACGTCATTATCTTTTCACATCAGTTACATTCTGACAATGGTACAGTACAGTTCATTTGTTTAACCTTAATGTGTCTGATTCAGGGGAAGATAAGTGAATAAAATATATTGTTTATTTTGCCAAAATAGTGCATACATTAATTAAATTCAATGCAAAGTTGTTTATTGGAAAATTTACATTCTGAACGCCGCCCAAAAAATTGCAGGCGATTGCATGCCTTCACTTAACATTTTTCACTTGGTAATTTAGTATTCTAATTGTTGTAAAAGAAGCAGCACCTTAGCTCTCCTTGATAAGCCACAGTATTTTTTTTTTCCTTTTACAGGAAGTTCTAATGTAGTGAAGAACTCTTACATGTTTTCACTATGGTTGAAATTCAAGAGTCTTAAACGAAACGTAGCGGTTCGGGGAATGGCGGTTGCATTTCAAAAATGATTATCCACCAAAATCGATGAGGGAGCTCTTCCAAGAAAATTGAATAATTTCATAAAAAGTGCGGAATTGCGTTGGAAGCGCTCTGCAATATCGCCTTCTACCAGAGCGCTCTTTCGTCACTCTGGTGGACATGAGCTTGACTCTACTGTGGGAGTATAAATTGTGCCTACTCTAAATTTTTATTCACCTAGGGCAGGGGTCTTTAACGAGTAGCTGACATTGTACAGGCTCGGGACCATCGCTTAACGTCCCATTCGAAGGACGGCGTCCTTAGGTTTATTTTACCTCCCAGATAAAATAAACTAAGGGCCTCGGTCGGACTACGAACCCACGATCTTGAACTCAGAAGTCTAGCACTCATACCACTGAGTTACCGGCGCCCTCCCTCATTATTCTATATTTCTAAAGAAAAACATCCATGTTTACTTTAGCTTGTGGGTTAACCGTGATTTTTCTTTATCCGTGGTATCCGCCCCTCATTATTTCGGTTAATCGAGAGTTGAGTGTATCTATTTTTCATTTGATTTAATTATTCATTTGTCTGTAATGTGACTCCGCGTACTTTTTTCTATTTTTGCAGAGAAGTCAAGCAGTGCTTGATACGAAGATGTTTTCCGAATATTAAACAAATGTAAAATAATGCTAATATATTTCTAAAATGAATTTTAATGTATGTTAACGTTTGCCCCCAACCCGGGCTTTGATGGGATTTTAGAATTTATTAGCCGCTATTTCCATAGCTCCAGACTTGGATGAAAAAAACACTGTTTTTTCTTTCGCCATGATCATCTTTTGAACTGTCCGCCAGCTGGTGGGTCTTATTTCAGTGGTTATGAGACTCCACAGGGGTTCTTCAGTTGGTACAGTGAAAACAGTGTTATTGTATACGTCTTTGAGGGGGCTTCAAATTGTGGTCCGGTTTGTGGCGTATAGAAGACACTTGGGTGGGGAATTTCGATATAGAACAGTGTGTAAGTTCAAACGACTTACCCATGGGTAACAACTAACTGAGTTATAATGATAACTAACAATTAAAGCTAGTTTCTTAAAATTATAAAAAAAAAGAAAAAAAAATGTGATGTAGCCATTATTACTTTTTTTTTAAGCCAACCACTTTTGTACAAATCACCTCCCCTCCCCCCCACTCCCAAATTAATTTCATACTGGCATTACTTGGTATATAAAGTCGCACTCAGAATTTTTCTGTACAACGAAACAAATAAAATCGTTGGTGCCAACACCTAATTTTCATATACCCAGTAGTGCCTGTATGAAATTTTGAGAGGGGAGAGAGATCTGTACGAAAGTGATTGATGTAAGAAAGTCCTGTAATGACCACATAACATAATGCCCGGGCTTTAATGGTCACATCGCCTACTACCAGAGCATACTTTGCATACATAGTCTGACTCTATAGGAGTCCTAAATTTTACCTACGTAGGTTTATTCACCTAGTAGTGGGGTCTTCAACGGTATCTGACGTCACAAAAGTTCGGGAACATTGCTTAACGTCCCATCCGAAGGACGGCATGCTCTAGGTTTTTTCACCTCCTAGATGAAAAACCTACAGGAGCCGGCCGGGTTTCGAACTCGCGCTCTTCAGCTTAAATGGCTAGTTTCGCTATCTATGAGCTACCGGCACCCTCCTAGGGACCTAAGCATTCAGTGCTCTTGTGAGTTGCACAGAGAACTGTCCCACATGACCGGGTATATGATCTGTGTCTGTCCATCCCACTCCCGAGTACTGATGGTGTCCGCTGAGAACAAATCCCACTCATATCCCCTTAAATCTTGTACAAACTATTCTACTTCCCCATACCCTAACTCCGATTAACATTAGTATTATATTCCATTACAATTTAGCGAAATTCCATTCAAATTTGTAGTGATCAAACTAATTGCAATTATACAAATATTTGAAATCGTGTTTCTAGCGGAAAGTAGATCCATGTATTGAAAATCCCTGAATACGTACGTATGTGTGGAGGGCATGGATTATTTAGATATATAATAATTGTTCGTTTCATATTCGTTCACCTCATTATTGTTCAACTATGAATACTAAAGAGAGTATACAATACTGTATGGGTAATTCCATATGAACTCGACATGACGGCCTACATCACGACTTTGAAAATGAAAAGTGACTTCATTTTTTGATACTTTAGACACAAACGAACCAAAAAATCGTCATAAGAATCTGAAAAAATCGCTGTGACTAACTGTGCAGCGATATTAGTTAATTCATGCTTTTTAACGATTTTTCTTAGGAATAAAATATTTTCGTTCCCAAATGAACCATTTCACATGAAAAAAAAATGTAGGAATATAGTTTTTTGTTGGAAATTTTCCGTAGAATCCGAAAATTTTGTCAAAATTCAGAAATGAATTGATGTTTTTTGTTAAAATCAGTTTTTTTCAAAAAGTCGACTTTTTTTATGATTTATCATATTTCAAAAACTCATAGATGAAAATTTAAGTTTGGCATCTTAAATTACTTGTGAGTGTCCCCACCAACGAACGCACAATCAATTTTTTTGGGTATCCTACTTGTTTTAACTTTACGCCAAAATTCATTTGTTAAATTTATCAACACGTTAAATCAAATGTTTATAATATACAGGGTGATTCCCTCGTAACTTTAAAAAATGGGTGTAACTAGACCGAAAATGGAGTAGAATGCCGCCAACCGCACCTCAATCCGTTGCCGAGATATGATTTTTTAAAGTTTTTTTTCGAGAAAACCACGTTTTTTTCCATCAAATCCCACATTTCTCCCCTTTAAATCAACTTTTCTCATTTTTTGACCACATTTTCGGAATCAGCGTTAAATTTAATCGTCGTGATGTGGGCCGTCATGTCGAGTTCATATGGAATTACCCGTATAATAATATTCTAGGAAAAAAACAGGTAATTTTCGGATTTTAATTTCTCCCTGATTTCTAATCCGAATTTGACGGAATTTTTTACTCTTTTTTCGTGTCAAGTGCCGCAAAATCCTAGACCCGTTATTATAAGCTACATTATAGAGAACACACGTATATAAACTTGAGTTTTCAACAGAAATTTGAAATTGAGTTTTTAATATATCTGCACGAAATTTTATATCTGTATCCAGATACCATTTAAGGACGACATCTATTAATTTTCAGCCAAATGAGCCAAAGGGAAGGGAGGGTTTAGAGGAGAGTCTCGAGGAGTCGCTGCCGTTATAATGAATGTATCAACTTTTTAAAAATAATCGGTCGAAGAGAGGGGGAAGGGCTCGACTCAAAAACCCTAATAACTGCCGATGGAATGAATGTATCGACACAAATTTAGTATGATTTAGAACCCACTAAAACAAATATTGAGTTTTAGCCCATACGGTCAATTGACTTTGGAGGGAGAGCGAAAACGTAATTGATTAACTCGTGCTGAGGAAGTACATAGCTGGTGATTCACCGGCCTGTTCCATAGATTCCTAATATTCTTGCTTATATAAAACATTTAAGGAATCAATCACTCTTATTAGAAGAGTCAGGTTCTTTACGTTGTTGATCATTTAAACTGCCATCTACTGGACGGTCATGTCATCCTCGTCCCCGATCCTCCTTTCTGGGTCTACTGGCTCCATCCAAGAGCTCCCACGTCCGGATCTCTAAACGAACTTCAGTATTTTTTCTTATATCCCCATTATCCAGCCACTCTAACTATGGTATATAAGAATAACAAGAAAAACTACTATCGAAACGTTTTTTGCTGGTTAATAGCATATTTTAGTAACAAAAAATTGAAAACGGAATAAAGGATACGAGAGCTTTACAAACCCAAAAGTGGTATTTTGTTGCTAACTTGTGGGTGGCTACAGGATGCCTGGCTGCTGACCTAGGATGTGGCTGCTCGGAGGGGTCGTCTGACACCGAATGTCCAGGCTGCCTTCACCATGTGGGCAGCCGTCACCAGGTCCCTAGAGATATTTGTCGCCTTCTTCGAGTACTACGCTTCAAGGTAACTATGTAGGTATATTATTACGTTATAACGGTACACTTAAGTTGGCAAGTGAGGTCATCATATCATGGAAGATGCCCATGCCATTATGTACATGTAACCTTTCCCAGTGTAGACACTCATGCCCGGGCTTTAACTACGAAGTCATATCATCTACTACCAGAGCGCTCTTTATTCGTTCTGGTGGACATGAGCTCGTCTTTAATTTGGGAGGAAATTAAGGAAAATTTACCCAGGTTTTATTCACCTAGGGTAGAGAATTTAACGAGTACCTGACATTCTACAAGCTCGGGACCATCGGTTAACGTCTCATGTAAAGGACGGCATGCTTCCACCTCTCAGGTTAGAAACCTCGTTGAAAAAACTGGCTTTCAACGTAACTGCTTCATCATCAGGGGCACATGACCGGTATAGTTTAGTAAGTGTTCCTTGCTCCTCGACACAGTACTATACGGGCCATGTGCTACTGGCGCAGATGCGTTGAAAGTTGGTTTAAAATCGATGCTTCCATGTCTGTACGATGTCAGGTACTCGTTAAAGACTCCTACATAAGGTAACTAAACATGTGTAGGCAAAATTTAGGACTCCCAGTAGAGTCGGGCTCATGTCCACCAGCTTTCTGGTAGTAGGCGTATCTCGTAGTTTAATTCAAGTTAGTATAATAACTAACTGCATTTTAATGTTCATTTTAATGACGTAAACAATTTAGGATCGGTGATATACCTAAATAATAAGTGTACCTAAATAATCCCACAGTAGAGTGGGGCTCATGTCCACCAGAGTGACGAAAGAGCGCTCTGGTAGTAGGCGATATGACCTCGTAGTTACAGCCTGGACATGAGTCATAAAACCTAAACCTAAATAATAATGAAATATTCTTAAAATAGCCAATTTTGTTTTTTAGTAGTGCAAGGAAAGAGAGAAACAGAGTATGGATAAGAAGGGCTTCACCTGCCAACTCAAAATGTACCAACTATGAGGCTGGTTAATCTTAAGTCGCTGTTTGTTGTAGCAAAAATGTATAATCTTCACGAGAAGTATCGTAAGGCGGCCCAGGCCCTTAGTTAGGTCTTTTATCTCGGAGATAAAAAAAATCTTCAGCACACCGTCTTTCGGATGGGATGTTAAGCCTGTTTGTTGTTAGATACTCGGTAAAGGTGAATAAAAATTTAGGGTAGGCAAAATTTAGGACTCCCCTAGTGGAGTCAGGCTCGTGCCCACCAGAGCGACGAAAGAGAGTTAAAACCCGGGTATAAGTCACAATGACTAACCGAAAACAAAGCTTTTATTGAATTTTTCAAACTTGTCAGGTTCGAAAACAAAGTTCTCTGCCTTGCCGTAAACGCGCCTTGGATGGTAAGCTGGGTATTCCCGAGATTGGAGACTTCATGTTGGAAGTAGCAACAGTCTTCAGAGCTGGGCTGCAGAATTTTTTTCAAGCCGCTTACCTTTGCCATTGAAGAACCTCTGTCATACCGTCGTCTGAAGCCCCGGCTAATTCAAGACATCGTCCTGCGACAATAATATATTTTTATTTTTAAATTGTGATTAGCGCCTCTTGCGCTTATCCAAATTTTTTCTTCGATAATAATACATTAATTATACTGAGGTATTAAGTTCGCTGTGGGCGCTGATAGCTCAGTAGTATGCGTGCTTGCTTACTGAGTTCAAGATCGCTGGTTCGAAACCCGCCAAGAACCTTAGTTTATTTTATTTTAGTAAAAAAAACTGTAAGCACGTCGTCCTTCGAATGGGATATTAAGAGATGGTCCTGATATGTGGTACTCGTTAAAGGTAAAATTTAGGACTCCCAGAGTAGTCAGGCTCATTGTCCACCAGAATGACGAAAGAGCGTTCTGGAAGTAAGCGATATGACCTTGTAGTTAAAGCCCGGGCATCTTACTGTCATTGCTTCATGTGTTCCATTTGTTGAAAGCTCTCTGATCCCCAATATATGAATATATACCTGGAGGGAAGGGTCTTGCTTCGATAAACCAACTTCCTCTGGTACTCAACCATTCTTCACTCCCGTATTTTCTATCATATCCTTTTCCCGATTGGTTTCTGGCTGAGTTAACATAAAATTTTCCACTAAACTATTTTTCAATTTTCTTCTCATATATTATTTTCTACATTGCTTTTTGGAGTTCTCAACATATATTCTTTAAGCTCCACCATCCAGTTTTCTTTCCAAAACAGTATAATAGGTTTGCCGGAGATAAGGTATGGCAGAGACATTTAGGATGAGGGCAACCTCGGAAGCCGGCTGGCGTAAAATAATGAAATCTGTGTGAGGTCAGACTACATTTTACTTCCCCAGCTATATGAAGTATAGGGGAAGTAGTCAGTCAGTAATCAGTTAGTAATTCAATGCGGGTTTTTCAACGGAATTTTATTTTTTCCGACCAACCCGACACCTATTGATTTTTGAATTGACCAAAGGAAAGGTGGGATTAGCGTGAGGTTTTACAAAAAAACTCTAATAACAGTCGATAGAAATTAATGTATCGACACAAAATTTCATATGTTAATTCAAAACCCCCATAAGGACATAATCTGATAAATATTCAGGGCTAAACTGTAAAACCCTATCTACTGCAGGTATAATGAATTTATCAACACAAAATTTAGTATGAGAATTTAGGAGTCCCTATGTAAGTCAACTATTGATTATGATGATTATAAAACATGGGAACTTGGTATATCCACCCTGTTAACCGAGAAGCATGCACAGAACTTTCAATTGTCGTAGCTCTCCTTTAAGTAAACGGAATGACCAACTGGGAGTGAGCCATAGATGTTCCCATTATTCCCTCCACAAATATAACAGAAACTGTTTGGATAATTTACACATCCACGGTTCGTCATGACTTCAACACAAAACGCAGTAGGTTCTTCTCACTTTGTTGACAACATGGGTAACACAGAGAAACAGTTGATAACAATGTGAAAAAAGGTACTGCCTTCTGAATAGTGATAATAGCCCTTCTTAGTTACAATAATTGCCACACCAAGGGCTAGTTACGTTAAACACCTTATTAATTTAATTATTTTTATTTTCAATTTCGTATCATATATACGATTGTTTGAGACCTATTAAGTTTTTATTTTTATGTAGGTATTTCAATAATTACCATCTTATAGCCCTTTTTTGGTCTCATTTATTCTTTTTCTTTATTTTTTCTTCATTACCATACACCAAAAACACAATATTTCGTCCTACCAGGACATTTTCAAGTAGGTACATCAATTTTTATTTTTTCATTACATATATGTTAAAACTCCTTTTTTTTCCTTATAATATATTCTAATATATCGTGTAATTTTTCTAAAATATTGTGCATCTATTTTTATCTACACATTGGTGGTAATTTATATTTATAATAAAACAATGCAACAAATTACCACCAATGTGTACATACAATACAATGTGTAGATAAAAATAGATGCACAATATTTAAAAAAATGACACGATATATTAGAAAATGTTGAAAATGTCCTGGTAGGACGAAATATTGTGTTTTTGGTGTATGGTAATAAAGAAAAAATAAAGAAAAAGAATAAATGAGACCAAAAAAGGGCTATAAGATGGTAATTATTGAAATACCTACATAAAAATTATTTTTATTTTCAAGAACAGAAAATTATCGGATAATAGATACTAATACAAACTATATCAGAATTGTATTTAGTGAGAAAACGGTATGTGATAGAGCAATTTCAGTATCATTTTCGAATTCAGCCAAAATACATAGAGGAAAGGTAAAATAATCAAAAAAGTTTTTTCATCGCTGGCCTGTGTTATTAGCGATTAATTCGTTCTGAAGAAGTATATAACAAACTTTTCATTTTGCAAACTGTAAAGTAGTCACTTCTCACATGAGACATCTTCATATTATAGTTTTCAGTTTTTTTTTTTTTCATTTGAATATATTTCTTGATAACTTTATATATCCTGTACTTCCTAGGCATAAAAAGGTAAATGCCTTGATAAGGAAGAAGGGGCGGTGGCTTCTTGGTAACAAATGGGATCCTTAATGATCAATAATCGATGAGCACGAGTTGAAGTCCCGTAAAAACCAATGATATTTTTCTTGTAAACAAACTCAGCGGTGCTTTTAAACTTTAAGTCACTTTAATAGGACTTTAGTCGTCCCTCGAAATGGAGAAGAAAAAAAAAATATCATTAGTTGACAGTAATAAGTTTCTCCAGGAAATGAATAAAATTATTAAGACCGTTATTATTTTGCTTTTCGAGAATTTCATCAAAAGCATTTTCTTACTTTAATAATGTTTCTGGTACACATGATGAACATCGAGAAGTCATTTCATATCGTCTTCACTCGATAAGCGACTAGCTTGGAATCTTCAAACCAGACTGAAAAGAAAAGAAACGAACAGACGTTATGAAGTTACTAAGACTCCTAGACAAAAGATCTAAATTAACTTTGAAAACATACCAACTTATATACAAGGTAGTACTCAAAGCTATGTTGGATTACGGACTTGATCTCCGGGGTTCTGCCAAGGCTTTGAATCTTCAGCGCACCCAATCCCTTCATACAATAGTCAATGTTGCTTATTACGTCCACCAACAAAACTTTTCACACCGATCTTAACTTCGTACACAAAGAGAACTCACCTCATTTGGCGCCCTAATATAAACAAAATGATTTAATTCTAGTAATGAATTTAATGATTTATCTCCATTGTACCTCAACAATAATTCCATCACTTCAAAAAAAAAGTAAGTTTGCTGTCTAGGCCTCCTACTCGACAAGCGACTAACTTGGAACCCTTTCTCCAAACTGAAACGAAAAGAAACCAACAGACGTTACAAAGTAGCTAAGACTACTAGGCAAAAGATCTAAATTAATTTTGAAAACTACAACTTTATAACTTATGTTTACTTACGGACTTGAACTCTGGAGATTTGATAAGGCTTCCAATCTTCATCCAACCCAATCCTTCAAACAATAGCAAATGCTTCTGATTACGTCATCAACAAGACCCTTAACATCACCGAAATAGCTAAATCCACGTATAAACAATCATTTTCCTCCCTTAGTTTCCATACTAATCCTCTATCCGTGTTTTCCATTGTGACACAGTTCCTAGAGACCTCCTTAGCAGCAACAGTGACAGTGATTAATTATAAATGAATAGTCGTCACCACTGGGTGACTTCTCCTCTCTTGACATTTCTCTTAGCACATTTGCTTCTTGTATATAGGTATTTATTTTTCATATATTTGTAAATTTGTAAATACAGTCGATTCTCGATATAACGAAACTCAAAGGGCATAAGAAAAAATTCGTATCATCATGTTTTTGCTATAATAAGGGTTAATAATATTGAGTGAACCTCAGAAAAATTTCGTAATATCGAGAGGGTTTACAGATGTAAAGAAAACCATAAGAGTTATATTATACATTTTATTATGTATGTATTATACATTTAATAAATTCTGAACAAAAATAAAATTACATATATGTATGCATGTACGTATGTATTTCCAAAAATTTAAAAAAAAAGTAAAAAATTAGTTTTTTTGTTAAAAAAACATCTGTAATTTTCTGTTGCTGTAAAGTAAGTTGCTAAGCGTGCTCGATCCACTGCATTTTCAATTGTAATGAGGGCGGAAAAAATGCTATCGTTAACTTCTTGTCTAAGCAGATACTGGTGAAGTATTTTCAGAGACTAGGGAGGCAGCTTTCGACGTGCTACGTGGCACTACTTCCGAGTCGTGAGTCCTCTTCTTCACAATCTTCGCTGTTTTCATTGTAAAGGGAATGATGTAAATACAGGAAACTTTTATGTACATAAATGGTGTAAACAATGGATTATCATTTTTTTTTGATTTCGTAATACCGCGTGTTTTAAACCAACATACCTTAAAAATGTATTTTTTTGGCTATTTCGAGTTTTTGTCACGGGACCAGAGGTTCATGTAATATCGAGTTTTTCGTTATATGGAGAGTTGACTGTATATATTTGTAAATAAAAGTAATGCTTAATTTACGATCTGCCATGTTGGAAAATTATTCCCAGAAACTTCCAGGATTCTTCTTTTCCAAATGTCTCTTAAGAAGTGCTCAGTTGTGTTGTGTCTCAGAGGGTTTTATGTTAAAGGTACCAACTGAAGTGGTTTTCTTGGAAAACCATCCCAATCCTTTGGCCAATTGAATTTGTGGGCTTTCAGTCTTGTTATCTCCCCAACCAATGAAATCCAAGCTCACTCTTCAAATCGTACAACTTGCAATTTACATTCTTTCCGTTTTTTTATTTTTATTTATATTTAGTTTGATGCCTACACTGTCCTAGGATTGAAGGGGATGAAAAGAGGGTTTTTCCATGATACCATTTCCCGTTTTATGTTCTACCTTTGGAGATACGGTTTATTTAAATGGATTGTGTGGGGTCTCATTGTTTACTGAGGACTGATTTACCGTACCTTCCGATAGCAATCGGAATATCTGGATCAACCCTTCCATTTCAATTGTAGGTATTCCAGTGGATTTCATCTATATAAAAAGGGCTTTTCTTCTATTTTATCTGTATACCCAAGAGGCGCAAACTATCCTCGCTTTGCAAGCTAAATCCCTATTTGGTATTTCATCTTCATTTTATTAAAAAATAGTAGGTCCCGATAAGTAACAGTAGGCAGGTTTGTACATTAGGGAGATTAGTAACAGTAGGCAGGTTATTCGTTAGTTGGTCACTATCGAAAATCCGATACTATCGGTAGAAAACTATCGATAGTATCCATAATTCAGTAAGTTGCCGCTTTTCATGCAAACTACTTTCCAATTCCAATATTATATTAAAATATGATTATTTTATTTTTATTTTTTCATGTACATCTACCTAATTTAAATTATTCTATGTTATGGAGGATGAAAGGGGAATAAAAATATCAATCGAATAAGTAATTGTTCTTTCAAATCGAACTTTTATTTTATGGAAATAACATTTTCTGAAAATAATCGCATTAAGTATAACACTCGCCAAGAATATTATATATTATTTATTTATTTTTTACTTCCTCAGTATACGAAGAACAGGGGAAGTTATGCAATCGGACAGAAATTCAATGGGGAGTTTTCAACGAAATTTCATGTTTTCCGACCTCCGAATTCCAAAAATTCTCAAAAAGTCTCTCCTCTGTGTGTCTGTAAACACGATAATTCCCGTTAGAATGTAATGTATCGACATGAAATTTAATATGTGTATCCAGGAACCCTTTAAGAGATCTATTGATTTTCTGCCAAATCAGCTAGAGGATAGGGGGAGGATGTCGATGTAATTTCATATATACGTACAGTAAAATCCAGTTATAACAATATTCAAGGGACCAAGAAAAAAACACTGTTATATCCGGAACCAAACTGTTAGACCTACATACAAATGTACGGGCTTGTTAGTGAAAAAAAAGGTGTTTTACAATGTTCATAACGAGAAAGTTTACATATTTTTATTTACTTTTTAAAATTTACATAAAATTTACTTACATACATTTGTAACTGTATACATAAATTACGTATACACATGAGTACATATTTATTAATTTTCCACAAAAAAATCAGTTATTTTAGTTTGATTGGTTTTTTTTAAGTATAAATTTTTGCTTACATTATGAAGTTCCGAAGCCGGAGGCAAAGGAAAGACTAATCTGAAACTAGGAATATACGCACTAGAAGGGAAGAAGGGAGTTCGAAGAAAATTGTACAAGGAGGAAATGGTATGTTTGGAAATGTAATGACTCATTGCCCTCTGAAAGAGTAAACAAGAACCCTGTTTATAACCCTTTTCTATAATGTTCGAATTTTTCATCCGTTCAAAACTCATAGGTACTGTTTTACCCAATTTTGTATGTATGTGCGTTTTTACATACATATTATTATTATATCGTTATAACCGGAATGAAAAAACAAATTTTTCTTATGTTTTAGATCGTTTTATACGGAATATCGTTATACCTAACATCGTTATATCCGGATTTATTTCTTTACTTTTAAATAGCAAACCAAACTAGATATGGGTTTTACATCGTTATATCCGGAAAATCGTTATATGAGGAATCGTTATAAAAGGATTTTACTGTATATTCAAAGCCCTATGTAAGACAAATGA
Source organism: Aradus depressus (assembly GCA_963662175.1). Taxonomy (NCBI): domain Eukaryota; kingdom Metazoa; phylum Arthropoda; class Insecta; order Hemiptera; family Aradidae; genus Aradus; species Aradus depressus. The sequence goes on from OY759215.1 coordinate 15,684,520, forward strand.
GTTTTAGTCCAAATGGTCGATTGGTTTTGGAGGTGGAATGAAATCATAATTAATTAATTCCTGATGGGGAAGTACATAGCCGGTGATTTATTGACTCATTTTCTTTTTGAAAGTAAAGAAAGTGAAAAGGGGTTAATGTAGATAGCACTTTTTGTTTTTTGTTATTTGTTGGTGATTCTTGGCTGGAAGAATGAGGGTAGAAAATTGTGAAAAAGTGTTAAGTACCGTAATGGAGGTGTCATTGTTTTTCTCCACAACCCTCCCCCTATTCCTCCTTCTCCATTATATTTCTTCATGATCCCCGCTTCAAGAAACAACGTTAAGTGTCCTCATTCTCAAAGGAAGGCCGGTCCCTATTGGTAACCTATTTCTTGGGTTATTTCTTTATCCAATGGGATCAATGTACTATTTATTGACTAGTTTCGTATAACTAATTTTGTTCCGTTACTGTTAGTGATAATTTAAAAAATATATTCTGTACTATTCTATTTAGTGTTAACGTGTTCTCAGCGGCATAAACACACAAGTAGGATTTTTTTTTTTAATTTTGAATTTAGGGCTATAGAAATATAGATATGAAATTTCGATGAACACTCAACATCGAATTTTCAACCGATTAAATAACTTCCCCTATGCCTCATATAGCTGAGGAAATAAAAAATGAGATTATGATTTCAGAGAATTTCTTTTTAAAAAGTTTTTTTTTTTTTTGTTTTTTCTTATAATTTTATTTGATCTATGTACGTTGCATATTAGCCATGTCTCTATAATGGTTTTAACTAGTTATTTACAACATCCATGGCCCCGGGAGGGTGTTTTATCTACGAAATAAAACTCACTCCTGTACAGGATTTGAACCAGCGACCATGATTAAACCATGTGGCCCCAACGTTGTGTTTGTTGTTTTCTTGATAAAAATTGTTTCAATTCACAACCGGTTTCGCTGTTTCTGTATCATCTTGTTGAAGAAAAGATGAGTGGAAATAGGGAGCTGCTAGTGCTTGGGAGATATTGTACACCTAGGGACCTAAGCATCCAATGTTCGTATCCCTTCTCTGTTAGCTCTACTGTGAGTACTAAATGTTGTTTACCCAGGTTTAGTTACTTAACGTAGAGGTCTTTAACGAGTACCTGAATTCGTACAGGCTTGGGACAATCGCTTAACGTCTCATCCGAAGGACGGCGTGCTCAAGGTTTTTTCGCTCCAGACAAAAAACGTAAGGGATTCGGTTTTGAACCCGCGATCTTGAGCTGAGTAGGCTAGCACGCTACCTCTGAGCTACCGGCGCCCTCGACTGCTTGGTAATTCTACACGTCTGTGTTAGGAAATTGGATCCAGATCATCAAAAGGAGTGAGCTCCAGCAACTGGTAGGAATCCTCCCAGGACACGGTCGGTCCGTTCAATAGACACCTCTACTGTCAGTAGTCGTGATTATTGTGAACAAGAGTATCTGCTGAAAGAATAGGAACAAGGCTACTCCCTGTGGGACACCAGAGCTTATTGGAACAGGTACTGCAATACTTAGAGCTTACACTGTCCTTGAAATGTCGATCATTAAGTTAGGATAACGTAGTTGCAGATAATATAGCTGTCTTGAAGTATTTTGGAGCGGAGCTCCTTACGTTCCATTGGTCTCTAGCTTGGCCGGCAGTGAGTTGGTGAAAACGACACGGAACGGAAGTAGGCAATGAAAGTTCCACTCTCCCCTCCCCGACCGGAATTACGATGGGGGCGGCCGGAGGAGAGGGGATGAATGCCCCTTGGCAAAACTGTAGTATATTCAACTGTATACAGCCACTACGCGTCTTGTTAAACGTCTGTTTTAGCGTGCTTGATCATAGTGTAAACAATGAAAAGTGAAGAAGAGAGTAAAATAAGAAAGTGTCATAATGCCAATGATGTTAATGCTACAGATGCATCAAGTTCTCATCAAGATATTCACCAATCTTCACGACATGGAAATATTAAAGTTCTCAAAACATCAAGGTAAGATCCATTGTTAAAAATTGTGTGCAGCGCATATATGATAGAGTAGGGGAGATATGAGCGTTCGTAGAAGTCCGGCCGAAGAGTATATAAATATAATATATTTAGTATATATATAAATATAATAATTTAGTATATATATAAATATAATATATTATTTAGTATATATATAAATATAATATATTTTATGTATAATATATTTAGTATATATATAAATATAATAATTTAGTATATATATAAATATAATATATTATTTAGTATATATATAAATATAATATATTTTATGTATAATATATTTAGTATATAAATATAATAAATTTTATATATTATATAAAATATAAATTTATATGGATAATTTTATAATTTGATAATTTCAATTTGAAATGATCTCAATTTAAAATTACTTTCGCTCAAAAATTATTTTAGCTTCAACCAAAAACATCGGTGATATTTAACATTTTTTCAGAGATTTTTGCATTTTTGCGGAGTAAGAAAAACAAGAAAAAAACATACGTTTTCTTCATTTCAAATACATCAGTTTTTTTCTCTTTAGATTCTTGGTCTCTTATTTTATCCCTTGCGTCCACTTTAAATTAGTTCCATTGAAAAGGTGAGGGCCATTACCGGAGAAACTTGAGGCGTGACATTGATTATGATAAGTTTCTGAGGGTTGATATCAATCATCAATCCTCTAAGGGTTGATATCATTCATATCACTTCATTTAGCCTATCAGATAATGACCAAAATTCACTTAATTAAGAGCAAAGTGTTCCAAAACTTGTCCAACACATTATACTTGTACATTAATCTTATCAGTTGGGGCAACTGTTGAGGCACTTTTCCCAACCTCAAATGTTCGCTAAAACTTTCATTAGTAGCTTGTTGGAAATCATCGGGTTATCTTGGAAATTATAAGTGAGCGCGCGGTGATCTATAAGATACTTGTATCATTTCGACTTGTCGAACATCAATATGGATTAAACTTTTTAATTTCTTGAAATAAATAAATTGAAAATATTTTGAACAAGCCTTAAATAGAATCACAATTTTCAATTTTGACAATTTTTTCGACGTTTAAGGAGAGCAAATAACAGATTAAAAACATTAAACATAAACTGTGATATCCAATATATACAATAGATTTAGTCAAATAAGAAAAAAAAAAAAAGGCATTAGTAATTGTTAATTAATGTTGTATGTAAAATGAATGTTGTTCCTTTTGATTCTATATTATTCTAATTCTTACCTGAATTGATTTGGTTGCGTGGGTTCGCCGAGATTCAACAGTTTTGAAAAATCAAGATGGCATGAGATGCAAAATAAAAGAAAATTTATGCCATACTTATTTCACTAAATATATTTGTTAAAAACGTTCTTAAACTTTATAATGGTTACACAGAATCCTTCCAAAAACTTTACTATTCTCCTAAAATATATTGGTATAATTGTTTATGGTCTATAGCATGTATGGGCAACCTTTGACATGTTGCGGGCCCAACTTTAGTGTGCAAATACGTTCGCGGGCCGCGTAGATGGTTCAAAATAGAATAACGTCGGACTTTGAAGTAGTGTTCATAATTTTTAGCAACAGACATGAAATAATAAGACAATGTTATTATAATACAATGTATTAAAATAACAAAATGAAATGAAAAAAAATAGGTACAATATTATAATTAAATCGTGAAATTTGGAATTATTACAAACTACGAAAGTTAAGTAGCGACACCGAAATCAATGAGACACTTGAGCTCGAATTTGGGAAACTAATTCATTGATGTTTGGATTAATTCCACTGATACAAAGACGTAAAGAATTTTCCAAATTATCTTCAGTAAGCCTTGTACGATGTTTTGATTTATTAACTTTCATCATTGAAAAGAACTGTTCGCATTTATAAGTACATAAACAAACACGCGATGACATGCATTTTTCCTCACTCGCCTTGCTCGCTCACTTGATTCCGCAGGAGCTAGCGAAAAACCCCATCCTACTCGATCTTCCTAATTTGGAGTGAGTGTGAGTAAGTAGTGTAATATATATTTTTTTTTAATTGGGTTTTTCAAAATGTCTCGCGGGCCGGACCAAATCTTACAGCGGGCCGGATCCGGCCTGCGATCCGGTTGTTGCCCACATATGGTCTATAGGTACCTTGTTGCTTTTCGTTGTTCGTTGCGATTTCTGCTGGGTTCTGGATTTCTTCAACCTCTTATGTCTGTCTCAAAACAATAGTGAGCTCCAACACATCTTCTTCCCTGGTCAGGTGACCGGCTGAGTCCTGTCAAGGGCTGGTTCCAGAGTGGGCTCCTCCCTCCTCGCTGGTGGCTGATGGTTTCCTCCCGACTTCCTGTTAAGTTCCTGCCTTCCAATTCTGATATTTCCATCTTGATGATTATATTTATTTAAATATATTAAAACAATTAATATCCATCTTTTTTCTTTAATATATCAAACAAAAATAAAATTCGACGGTGAATCAGCGACAATGTACTTCTCAGCACGACCAATCGACCTTTTGGGGAGAAAAAATAGTTGAGACTTACATAGGCGCTTTTGAATCTTCATAGTAAGATTACATCCGCAGTTATAAGGGTTGTTGTGTAACCACCCTCCCACCTCTGATCCCGCCCTTCCCTTCGGCCAATTCCTCGCAAAATTTTTAGTTGTCGTCCTTATGGGTTTCTGGATACACATAAAAAATTTCATGTCGGTACATTTTGTATCAAGAGCTATCGTGTTCACAGGCAGACAAACTAAAGTTTTAGTCGTGCATTCATTATCGACATATTGAGGACAACACTTATTATTTTTCCGTGAAATTTGCCGAAGGGAAGAGGAGTCAGTGGAGGGGGGTATTACTGCCGATGAATGTATCAACACAAACTTTATTATGAGGATTCAGAAGCCCCCATGTAAGTCAACTATAGATTTTTAGCTTAAACAGTCCTTTGGTTTTTTTTGAGCGTTGCGAAAACGTAATAGATTATTTCATGCTGGGGAAGTACATAACCGGCGATTCACAGAAAAATGCTTTCTATTCTCAGCTTTGGGGCAGAAAGTACAGGCTTACAAGATGCTGTAATGCTTAGAAAAACAGTTGTGTATTCATTCTGTCCCGAGCTATGCACACACGGGCTTTAAAAATTCTAGTAAAAATTCAATATCGAACTTTTTTTTAACCGATTAGATACATAACTTCTTCTATATCACGTATAGGCGGAACAGGAAAATGAGGTAAGTGATTAGTTTTATTTCTTCAATTCGAGTCTAGAAAAATCAATGTTTTTCTCTATTCCAGAAATAATAATGTGGTAGAGAAATGGTTCCAAGTTATTTTTTCCTAAATCCACGGTCATCAATCATTTGAGTTTTCCTTGTGTTTTCCCAAGCAGACACCTGCGGAATATTGAGATGCCCTCTGAATACTGAACCAGTCTATAACCCTCACCCCCCTCCTCAATATTTGGAAAATTCTTGTTCACTGAATATTATTTCGATTTGTAACCATTGGGTCCTTTTATCACAAGGTAAAAATGAAAAAAGGATTTCTTGTTTCAATCAGGACGAATGATAAATATATAATGAAGTTTTTTCTTTTTGCTTTACAGGTTTTCTGGTTGGCTTATAATGAAATGTTAAATTAAATTTCCAATCTTATCCTTCTTACTGCCAGGAAACTTACACCCTACTCATTCTAAGAATTCAACACTGCCCTCGTTAGGATCAAGTTAACTATAAAATGTGTAGTAATCAACTAAAAAAGTTTTTTTCTGTGATTTTTTGACCGTGTAAAGAATTTTTTCACAATGAATTCATTAATGATTTTCTACACATCGACGTAATAAATTTATCGACATGGGATTTTATATTTAAATTCAAAACAGATCGATGGGAAGGGGTACCAGAGAAGAGGGGGTTAAATAATCTAATAACTGCCGATATAATGAATGTATCCTCACAAAATTTAGTATGAGGATTCACAGCCACTATGTAAGTGAAATATTGAGTTTTAGCCCAATGGTCGATTGGCGATTGAGGGTGAGCGAAAAAGTAATTGATTAATTCTTGCTTAGAAGTACAAAGCGCATATATTTTTTTTAGACGATTTTTTTTATTTGGCCTCATGTACGATGCTCTATAATGGCGTTATTGGTTATTTACACAACATCCAGGGCCCAGGAAGTGAGTTCTATCTAAGGGATTTGAACTAGCAACCGTGGTGAATCATGCAACTAAAGCCGTATGCTCTAGTCGTATTGATATGACCGTCCTAGACAAAGGAAGGCCGGACCAGGAAACCACGAGTCTTCAGAAACGGACCATGAGTAAAACGGAACCTCCATATCTGATGTCAAACCTTGAGATCCGTCCCCAGTCAACTACAGGATCTTTATAGTGAAATTTATGAAATGTGCTTTACACATATCCTAAAAATTTCATATTTTTGCGATTATGAAACATGTTTCTTTTTTCAAGGAAAATTTCTTAGCTTAGGAAAATATAAAAATAGGAAAATGTGTCAACTTACTTCAGAACACATCTAACTCTGGGACCTCTCTCGAGTTCTTCGCAAACATGTTTGAAATAACTCGATCAAAGTCCTTATGAAACCATGTTCCTCGAATCCAATTTCGGTAAACTTTCCAGTGGTTTACTAGTCTAAATATACTAAGAGAAACACCCAAACTTCCAGAGTATTTAACCCCCCATCCTAAGAACACATTCATAAGGCTGTCTCAGAACGTCAATAATCAATAGACAGTTATTTCAAGTAATATTAGTTTTTGTGATGGTATTTTCTTGTTATTTGACAAATAATTGATGGTCTTCAGACTTACATTGTGAAGCTCTCCAATCTAGGAATAATTAATGAATAACACAATTTGAGTCAAAATTTAACAATATGACAATTGTATCTATACACACATTGTATCTCAACATGCATAAACAAATAAATGTTTTAAAAATATATCACTAAAATTAAGATACAAAAAGTGAAAATGAATAAGTATTATTATGAAAAAAAAAAAAAAAAAGGACGTTGAAAGTATATAAACAGTTTCTGAATTTAAGAATCACCTGATAGCCGCAGGTCACAATTTTCTAGCGGACATAAATGTCGAATTTTACATTTTGCCGAAACGAGCACCTCAATCGACTGGTACGAAAATAAATAATAAAAACAAATAAACAAAAAAGACGTGTGTATGAATAGGATAACTCAATCTGTTATCCCACCTTCTTAAACTTTGTTTTGGGGTACACTGGGGCAACCTGCTCTGACCCCAATCAGTCAACATCCAACTTGACCACAAGATGAGTCTGTAACTTATTTTACCCTTTCTCTACTTTTAGGAAATTTTACGTATAATATTTTTATTTGTATTTGATCATTTCAAGACGTGTTGATTCTTTCCGGCATTTCTTTCAGAGGTTCTTCTTTTTTCCTTCTTCTGGTCACTATGGCTATAATAGTGACCAGAAGAAGGGACAATGAAAGTGTCCCGAAATATTGTCAAAATTAGGAAAAAAGAAGACACCTCTGAAAGAAATTCCGGAAAGAATCAACATTTCAACAACTCAGAGAAGTTGAAGAAACATATTTCAATGCTCCCTTCAAATACAAATTCCCAAAAAACTGAATTTCGCCGAAGCTTCCTAATTCTTGGAGTATATGATAGGGGAACGGAGAACAAAAATAAAGAGAAACAAAATGATGATACTGAATACAATGGAAAAAATAATATATTATAAGAGTCAATAATCAATAAAGCAAAAAAGAATAAATCTTGTTAATCAAAAAAATAAAATAAATAAATAAATATCTATTTGATAACGACCACAGTGTGGTGAAAAGAGACAAATTAAAAGTGTATACGAAGAATGATGAGATTCGAAGAATGATGAAGTTCGTCGGCTGAAGCATGAAGACAAGGCTGAACGGGCACACTGGCAGATCCCAAGTCAGAGAAGTTAAAAAAAAGGGAGGGCCGTAATAAAAGAAGGCAATAAAAAATAATAATTTATAACAGGTCCACACTGGGGCAACTATAGCAGGGGACTGAGTATCTAACTGAGGGACGGATTACCAGTGTGTTTACATTACGGATTGTGTGTTTACATTACGTTCAGTCAACGAACGTTATTGACTAAACAGTATTATTTTTATAAACTTTCAGTGTCTCACTTTTTATCTTACATAATTTATTTATTGTATATTGTTGACTTGAACTGTAACAGTTCGTAATCTCTAGTGATCTCTTTTTTAAAACAATTTTTGGTTTATGTACTTACTCATATGTTTAGATTCACTCCTAAAACAGGAAAAAAAAAAAAAAAAAAAAACGTTCACTTTCAGCATTCTCTTAAGCATGGACCAAACATAGTTCATGTGACATCAACATTTGAATCGGAAGGATGGGGGCGGGGGTGGGAGGGGGGGGGGGACCAAAACATAAAATGAGATCTAACTTCGACACTTCCAGAACGACGCCTTAAGCACCAATGGCCTAGAGACCTTCTCAGACAGTGACACTGCTGATTAGCCATAAATGAGTGCAACTCAGTACATTGCCATTCTTTTTTCTACCTTAGCACATTTGCTTGTTGTATATATTTATATTTAAATATCTCTTTTTAAATAAAAAATAAAAAAAAGCTTTTTTTTTTTTGGTTACGTATTATCCTTAAAAGAACCGTTCAACGGAGGAACAATAATGAGCTGAACAATAAGTTATTATTTTCTTTCTAAACTATAATAGCTAATTACTTCTCGAACGAAGTATAGGGGAAGTTATGTAATCGGTCAGAAATTCTACGTCGAGTTTCCATCGGGTTTACATGTTGATTCCGAAAATAATAAGAATTCCCGGTCTATCAGTGTGAGTGTCTGTGAAATGATGCCGATAGAATGAATTTATAGCGCCGAAATAGTTAAGGATTCAAGACCCTATAAACGACCACACCTATTCATTTTCAGTCAAATCTGCCCGATGGGAAGTGGGAGAGAGCTTAACACAAAAACTCTAATGTAATTGGCACACAATAAGGACGTCATATGTCAATATTCTGCGAAATTGGCAGTTAAAAGTATGAATTGGAGGGGGTTTAACTCGAAAACCGATTTAATGAATGTATCGGCCACGAAATATTATATATGAATTCAAAATGCTATTAGGACCAGACCGAGAAGAGAGGTTTTCAAACAAATTATTAAATTGGGTTCCGAGCGAGAGCAAAAAATTAGTTAATTTATTCGCGCTGGGGAAGTACATTGCCGGTGAATCATCGACGAATTTATACTATACCTATTACTCATATTAACCATAATCAACTGAATCTTCTTACTTCATAATGTATTAATATTTCTCAAAATATTGGACGGGACTAGGATGTAAACTAAAGTTACTAACCAAGCAACGCTTGGGAGAACCTGCTAGTATTAAATATAGCCAAGTGAGTGTTTTCCATTATTTATACTCTTGACAAATAATGTATTTGAATAATGCGACGGTCTAATGCTTCATATCATTTCGCTAGCCTCCATCTGAAGAGATAGAAATAATAATATCTGAGCTCCTGTTTTACATATATATTAGAAGAACATGACAGACACATGTTGCTTCTCCAGTGGACATTTTCATACCAGACATTAGTTTAGATTAAATAATTTTGGCTTGCCTCAAATACTTTTAATAAATGTCAAATATAAACAGAGCCTTATGAAATTAATTCTAGATTCAGAAAGTCGGGTGATAAATGTGTACGATATTTTCATTCATATGTCTGTCCTGATTTTGTCATTCTGTGATTACTTATCATTAATAACTAATTTGATTAATATTATAAGTCACTAACATATTATGAAGAGAATCATTGTTTCTGTACATAAAATGGTATTTCATATGTATATCCAAATGCCTATGTAAGTCAAATATTGAGTTTTAACCCAAACGATCAACTGGCATTGGAGGGAGAGCGAAAACGTATTATTTCGAGCATTTGGAAGTATATAGCATATAACTATATATTTGATTTATATTACAAGTCACTAACATATTATAAAGAGAATTAAAAAGAGTTAAAATGCCTGTTTAAATGGACCAGGAGGAAAGCATCCACCTCATCGAATTGTACAAAAATCATCCATTTCTGTGGGATCCCAAAGACAAATTAATTATTATTTTTATTATTTTTAATATATAACATTTTTTTTTACTATTTTACATAATTATGATTATTATATGTAAAAAACAATTTTAAAAACCCCCTACACAAAAAAAAATTATTTTGTTAATTTGTTTTTTACTGAAACCTTGGTGGAGAGTGCTTTTTTTTTGGGGGGGGGGGGGGGGGGGGCTTGAAGGGTTAGGGGGGAGGGGCCTTGGTCTTATAAACAAAACTCCAAGTCTGTAGCTGTAATAGAGACCGAGATCCCAACACATGCTCTGATGAAACCTGAATATCTTGGAGACGGCTTATCCGATTTCCACCAAACATGGCTAAGAACCATCTTGCAAATACCAGTTTTTGAAACGAAAAAAACCGCTTTGAAATCAGTTCAGCCGTCTTGGAACTACGATGCCAGAGACAGACACACACACAGACAAAGGCTTCAAACCTCCTTTTGCGTCGGGGGTTAAAAATAACTTTTTGATCAAACTTGAAACAATTATTATTTCTTTTTACGTACTTATATATTATACTACAAATACAGGTTTCGAAATATTGTTCAAAAATATGAGTAATCATTCTTATCTTTACATATTCCTGAAGTGTTTCAATCAATGCATTACAAATTGCTGGGATGATTCCTGATATCGTTCTCTTGACATTTTAAACAAATACTGTAAACTTATGTATGAATCACCTGTCGCAAGGAATCGCAATGTGATAGCCAACCTTTCTCTCAGCTTTATATCCATTCTTTCGATTTTGGAACATATCAGTGTAATACAATTTATTCAAAGTCTTCTTCAGTCATGCGGATTAAGTTCCTGTCATATCCCTCATAACCTGGTCTCTATATCGCCGACGCAATAACTCCTTGCTCCACCAGCGGCGATTTCATTTCGTTTTCGTTTTCTTGGTCAAATGCAGCATTGTCATTACGGCGAACGCGGATGTACAACTACAGAACACGACGACATGGTTGTCTCACCCAAACTCTTTCACCTTCTTTCGTGCCTGTTACGCGCAACGTTTCGCAAAGTGTAATTGAGAAGGGTGAGACAGCCGTCGAGCGAATCATTCTCAGTTGCGCGAGTATGTTGCGCCTAGTATAAACCAACCTTTAGAAATCTCATTTGCTCTTTAGTATAGGCAGGAACATTTTTACGAGGGAAGGTATATACTAAAGTTTTTCGGGAGAAACGTCCTTCCCCTCATAAATAAAAAATAATTTTATTTATTTATTTTTTTTCACCCAATACCAAACTCAAGAAAGACATTGTAACTTAGCCCAAATGTTATATCAAAAATTCATTCTGGTAAGAATGGAAGGAAAAAACAAATTAAAAAAATGTCTTCGGTGAATCACCGACATTGTACATTCCCACCACGAGTTTATCAATTAAGTTTCTACTCTCCCTCTCACAACAATCGACCGCTTTAATTAATAGTTGATACAGGATCTTCTGAATTCTCATATACAATTTCATATCGATACATTCATTACACCGGCAGTCCTCCTTTTCCCTTCGGGTGGTTTTACGAAAAATTAATATAGTGTCGTCCTTATAGGTTTTTGAATCTACTTCTGAAGTGTTTGTAAAAATCTTCCCACTCCCCACCTTCCTGTGGACTGAATTTCCATCCAATATACACATATAATATTTTATATCGATACCTCAAAAAATGATAGAAAGCAATCAGGAGTTATCGTGTTCACGGAGACTCATACAAACAGAATTCTCTATATAAATCTACTATCGATTTTTAGCCCAAACGGGTTTGGGGGAAGTTGATTAATTTGTGCTAGGGTAATTCATCACCGATGACTTTTTTTTTCTTAATTTTTTGAATCAGGGGGGGGGGGGGGCGGAAAACATGAAGTTCCGGGGAAAAGTCAAAATAGAATGATCACATAACTACCCCTACTGTAAATATACCAGAAATATGTACTTCCACTTATTTCCATCCCTCTTGATCAATAAATAAACAATTTTTTTTTTTTTTTTTAATAAGTAAGTAAATGAATGATAAATTGATTTCTGTAGAAATTGATTTTCTTAACCGTAACTACTTCTGTTGTTTCGTCAGACGTAAACGATATAACTGAAGTTGGTTTTTGTTTTTAGTTCTTGGATGCTGCTCATTCAACCCCATGAAGAAGGGAAAGACGTTTATTGCAATAATGGAAGAGGCTGGAAGCCCTTTCATATTAATATTCATTGCTAATGCTCCAATTTAGGTCATTGTCAAGATTAAATTAAAATCCAAGGCAGCCCAGGCCCCTCCCTGTTCGACTCTTCTCAAAGAGTATCTCCCATCAAGAAAACCTGTATTCATGGAATTTTTTGTATATATGTCGAACAACTTCAGACAATTTTTTATTTTATTAAGGAAAATAATAATACATGAATGGAAATTGTAGCTCGTAAATTTTGGAAATTAGGAACTATATTCAAAACTAATATATAGTAATATTAATTAAGTTATTGTGACTCATGCCCTGGAAACAACGAGGTCATATCGCCTACTACCAGAGCGCTCTTTCGTCACTCTTGTAAAAATGAATTCTACGATGAGAGTCCTAAATGTTGCATACCCTAAATAAATATGCATCAAAGGTAGGGGTATTTAACAAGTATTTGACATCGCACAGGCTCGGGACCATTGCTCAACATCCCATCCGAAGGACAGCGTGCTCAGTTTTTTTTTTTAAACTGTTACAGACTGTTTGAATCACCTTCCTGGTGTTTCTTCACTAGCTTCTCGATGTGAGAGCTGCAGCAAGAGAAACCACCCAGTTCTTCGTGGATTTTATGATTCCTGACAAACCAGGGTGCGTTCTTTGCTAATCGGATAGCTAAATAATTTTAGGGCTCCGTGCTTAAAATTGAGAGTCGAAAGGCATATGGAGTTTTAACCATTACGCAGCGCAACTCATTAAGAATGTAAAGTTTGAAATGAATGCAAATTAAATCAAAGAGAAAACCATAGTATTTGTGTGAGTAGAACTTCACAATAACTGCATTATTCATTGTTTTATGGAACAGTTATCATTGAGAGGTAAACAAAGTACTGACTATCGGTAATATTCTTCGTGGGCCACATTTACATTGAAAGTTTGTATTGTTTACCGTCCATGTTAATAACATGGATAACCAATTTTCAGAAATATCCATTGATAATAACGTCCGATATATATCTGCAACGAAACGCTTATTTATTTGACAGGTTGTCAAGTCAAGGCTATATGACCTTGTAGTTAAAGCCCGGGCATGACTCATAATAACTAACACACATCTAAACATCCATCTTTGTCAACGATTATAACAATACTATAGATGGCGTCCCAACGCTTGGTCGGCCGTCTTTTAAAAACTTAAGTAATACATGATAACTTACAACAAAATATCTGAATAACTAAAAAAACTATACTCCTTTTATTATATCTAGTAATATAATTAATATTTAAAATAAATAGGAGGGCGCCGGTAGCTCAGTGGTATGCTTGCTCACCGAGGCCCTTATCTCCCAGATAAAATAAACTTAAGCACGCCGTCCTTCGGATGGGACGTTAAGCGATGGTCCCGAGCCTGTATGATGTCAGGTACTCGTTAAAGACCCCTACCCTAGGTGAATAAAAATTTAGGGTAGGCAAAATTTAGGAATCTCACAGTAGAGTCGGGCTTATGTTCACCAGAATGACGAAAGTGCACTCTGGTAGTAGGCGATATGACCTCTTAGTTAAAGCCCGGGCATGAGTCATAAAATCTAATCTAATCTATAATAAATAATAAATAATAAATAAACTTAAAAAAAATAGTTCCTTTATAAGCATGTATAAAAATATAAAACTAAAATCTAATAATAAAAATAAAAAATATAATTATAATTCTTAAACTAACATTTATTCAACTTAAAAAATTTTAAAATAATTTATTACAAAATATAATACTGAAGTGATCCTTCATGTATCAAACCAGGGCGCTATTGCGGGCCAAACAAAAAAACCCAAATACTACTACTACTATATCAAACCAGTTGGTAGTTACACTAATAACTATGTAGATTAACTAGTTGCCAACTGTCAACTGAATTTTTCGGTAGGCCCTACTTTTTGAGAATTTTCAAAAAACCTGAGGCAGGGAAAAAATCTGATCTGAGTTAGCTCATGTGACTCCTCCGTTCCAAATTTCAAGTTCATAGCTACAATCATTTTTACGGTAGAGCGTTCAAAACTTTGCAACCACATACACACACACTGACACACTTACAGACATCATCTTGAAAATGGTCAAAACGTATTCAGAGGACCTTGAAACCTCGATCTCGGATTTTTGCACGGCTACAATACTTTCTTATATTATATAAGGTACAAGATAGTAAAAATGGTGGAATGACCATGAAACTGTCCTCCAGACTTCACTCGACTTGCTGGAATTACCTTTTCTTTTATTAGTAGTTTATTTGATTAGTTCGTTAAGACAATACTATTTAGGTCAACTAGCCCTTTGTAAGTGTATTACTTTAAGGGTGAGGTGAGGTGAGGCGGTGAAGGTTTCCTGAAGAGAGGCTGCCACGGTTTGTTGTACATTAGGACTGGCACCCCCTGTGAAGTGTAGAGAAGGCCACCGCTACACTGCTATTGATCCCAGCTTTACAATTCGCTCAGTCAACAAGTCTCAGGGTGAGCTCACACTAGCACCACATTACATGACGCCTGCACTTCCTGGCTCTAAATCGATATCCCCATGTTCATTATGTTGTGTTTTCTTAGTAAACCAAAATGACAACAGATTTATATTATCAGTTTCACTTTCCCTATTAGAAGCGTTTATGTTTCTGCCTGTAAGCTTAAGAGAAAATCTAAATTTTCTTTGTTCATCCCTCTATTCTGCAAAATTTATTAATTACGATAATGAGAAGCAATTATCACATAGAGATGAAGAGTAGTTACTGTCTGAGAGACAACTCTCGGAGAGCTGTAATGGACATCTGAGAATATTATCTGAGAGACAATTCTCCCAAAGCAGTAGAGGGCACACCACTAAGACTATCATCTAAGAGACAATTCTCCCAAAGCAGTAGTGGGCACACCACTGAGAGTATCATCTAAGAGACCACTCTCGGAGAGCTGCAATGGACATTACCTCTGAGAGTATTATCTGAGAGACCATTCTCCCAAAGCAGTAGTGGGCACACGACTGAGAGTATCATCTAAGAGACCACTCTCGGAGAGCTGTAATAGACATTACCTCTGAGAGTATTATCTGAGAGACAACTCTCCCAAACCAGTTGAGGGCACACTACTAAGACTATCATCTAAGAGACAATTCTTCCAAATCAGTAGTGGGCACACCACTGAGAGTATCATCTAAGAGACCACTCTCGGAGAGCTGCAATGGACATTACCTCTGAGAGTATTATCTGAGAGACAACTCTCCCAAAGCAGTAGAAGGCACACCTCTGAGTGTATTATCTGAGAAACGATTTTCTCAAAGCAGTAATGGACTTATCTAATTCGTTTGGGAATGGTATTATCTGAGAGATAATTCTCCCAAAGCAGTATTGGGAACACCTCTGAGAGACGATTCTCTCAAAGCAATAATGGGCACACTTCTCAAAGTATTAACTGCGAGACAACTCTCCCAGATTTATTCTGAAATTAAAAGCTTAGCTTCCAAAAAAAGGAATTACTCTCGCAAATAGAGATAAACCCAAAAGAGAATTAAAATAGATAGTTGTTAGGGACTTTAAGGATAAGCCCTTTATTTTCCGTCTTAAAAAGGAGACTATAGACGGTGCGCGGATTCCTGCTTCGATGGATATCGATTTTATCATTATAAATATTAGTGAGATTGAATTTCTGTTCCAAAGTAAGTCGAACAAAAAAGGAAATTCAAATTAAATTTCTTCGATTCGATTAAATAGTTTTTAATGGATGTCTTTTCCCTTCCGTATCCTTCCTGAGTTTTATAAAAAAATTCGTTTGGGAATGGTCAAAAAAGTACTCCAAAAGAGGAAATCATAATTGCTGGCACCGAAATATCATGTTTCAACGTCTCTGGGAAATATTTAAAAACATATTCGTGAATCTCTGAATTTTTTGAGATTGTCATAGTATGTACTAATGTTTCATAACTAATATCACTGTTCTTTAAATTAAAGACCCCCCAGTAGCACAGAAATAGTGTACTTCCTCAAGATCGTGGGTTCAACCCCGGCCCAAGCCCTTTATTTTATCTGGGAGGTAAAAAAGAAGCCTTGAGCACGCAGTCCTCCGGAGATGTAAATGCTTGGTCCCGAGCTTGTGCAATGTCAATACTCTTTGAAGGTCACTATCCTAATTAAACCAGGGTAGGCAAAATATAGGTTTAGTAGAGCTCATGTTCACCAGAGCGACGAAAGAGCGCTCTGGTAGTAGTATTACCTCATAGTTAAAGCCGGGGCAAGAGTTAGTGGGCCTTAGTACCCCAAGAACAAATAAAAACAGGGAACTTGTTCAAAACTTATATTGTTTAATTCCACAAAAATATATACATATAGTGTACCGATTTCGGCTTACGCCATCGTCAGCACAAAGTTTAACAGCAACATTATGTTTACTCTACTTCTCTTCTTCTTCCTGCGGCGCTACGGTCCTGAAAGAACCCGGGTCTCCGTCACAATCCTCCTCCATTCGTCTCGATCCAAAAATTTCTCCATCCATCCTCTGATGCCCAACACTCGGAGGTCCGCCTCGACGTCGTCCAGCCAACGGAGTCTCGGTCCTTCTCTTCTCCTGGCACCGCCTGGCCTACCGTAGAAGGCTTGTTTAGGGAGTCTTCCTCCTTCCATTCTCTCTACGTTCCAATCTCGCCTGCTTGATCACGGACACCAGGTCGGGATCATTAAGTTTACTATGTAGGCATATTTATACAATTCTGAGTCTACCTGAGGCTGTGACTCGATTGAAGAAGGGGAGTCCTGCCACATAAAATTTGTAATTAAGATAATTTTTGAGTTTAAACATAGATTTCAAAAAATTTGCTATATAATAGCAAAAAATTAGGAACTTGTTCAACATTTATGTTGTCTAATGCCACTAAATAATGAAGATTGGAATGGATAGAGGGGAAATGGCAACTACGCTAGTCATGAAGTATGCACTTTTCGGTCGACCGGGTACACCTCGAATCATCGTGGGTACAGCCTGAGCACAAGATGTCCAAGATATCAAATCATGGAGATTTTAACTCCAATCTCTTCTTCTTTAAGAGGAAGAACATTCCGAACTGTTTGTGTGAGTGCATGGAGACTGCAGAACAAGTTGTCCTCGAATGTCTGCTGTAGGACAAGGCCAGGATGGGCGGGACGCACGGGGAACGCACCTGATTGGGACGAGATTGACCTGAGCTTGGCGGTTGGGAGGCAGAAGAGTGGCGGCGCCCCTGGGAGCGATCTCATAGACGCCGCTATAATCAAGAAAGCCTTCCCGGCCATCAAGTCGGATCTCTTACTACTTTATAACTCCTGCCTTAGGAGGGGCCACTTCCCTAGGACTTGGAAACGAGCACTCGTGTGTACGTTTGTTAAGCCTGGTGATAGGGACCTTTCCCTGGCAGGTAGCCACAGACCAATCAGCCTGCTCCCCGTATTCGGTAAAGTATTGGAGACTCTTATCTTCAATGGAATTCGGGCCCAGGTACATGCTTTTGTATCCCACAGGCAGTTCGGTGGCTTGAGGGGCAGATCCGCCGAAGATGCGTTGATGATGCTGAGGGTGGATGTGGAGAATGACCGTGGGAAATATGCCCTGTGTGACTTCTTTGACATCGCGTCGGCCTTCGACTGCGCCTGGTGGCCTGCCATCCTCACGCGACTGCGGGCTGTGGGACTGCCTGGGAATGTGTTTGGGTTGATATCCAGCTTCCTCAGCGATCGATCTGCGACCATGAGTCAGCTATACGCTAGCACTACAGTGGACGTCACTAGAGGCTGTCCTCAGGGCTCGGTCCTCGGACCGATACTTTGGGCCATACTCTTTGACGGACTGCTCCGTGATCTCGAGGGCCGTGGATATAAGGCAATCGCCTACGTCGACGACCTCGTTGTTACGGTGCACGCTGATAGTCGAGCTGCTCTAACCCTTCGCGCCCAAGCCGCCATTGACGATATAGACAACTGGTGCTGCGCCAACAAACTGGCTCTCTCTCCTAGCAAGACCTCGGCTTTGCTGATGAGAGGGAGAACCGACGCCTGACACCCCCTGGTAATCAAAATCCACGGACGCCGCATTGAGAGCCCGGCAACGGTCACTTATCTCGGAGTGCGGATCGGGCCGGGCCTCAACGTGACGCCCCACGTTGTTGCCATTAAAGAAAGGACTACCGCCACTTTCAACGCTTTGAGCTGCCTAGCCCGCGCGACGTGGGGCCTCGGCTATTCTGCGTGTAGAATCATCTACACTGGAGTATTCGAGGCTGTAGCAAGGTACGCCGCTGCTGGGTGGTGGCATCGTCCCACGAAGCGGCGACGCGTTATCCTTGTGCAAGCCCAGAGAGCAGCCCTTTTAAGGGTTACAAAGGCCTATCGTACTGTCTCTACGGCTGCGCTACAGGTGCTGGCAGGAGCTCCGCCAATAGACTTAGTCTTGGACGGGGCTGTCGCCTCGTACTATTGTAGACGCAACTTGCCCTTAGGAGCAGATATAGATGAGCCTTTACGTCTAGCCCTGGAGGAAGAGATGCGCGGACAGTCCAGACCGGAGCGTTGCAGGGACATAGTCCAGGAATGGATAGTGGAGAAATGGTAACAGCGGTGGTCACGATCATCGGATGGCCGAACGACCTACGCATATTTACCGGAAATCCGGGTACGTCTGGACTCTACTTGGATACTGCCTGACCACTGGATGTCCCAGATACTATCAGGTCACGGAGATTTCAACTCCAAGCTGTTCTTCTTTAAGAGGAAGAACAACCCGAACTGCTCGTGCGGCGGGGTCGAGACTGCGGAGCACGTGGTCCTCGAATGTCCGCTGTACGACGGGCCTAGGGTGGAGTTGATACGCGGGACAGGATCGTATCTGGGACTCGACCTGCGGCAGCTGATGACGGAAACCGGCTACCCAATGTTCAGCCGATTTGTCGCCTCCTGGCGGAGAAAGAAGCAAGCATTTTGACCCTGCGCCGGGGAGGCCTGCAGTCGTCCCCGGCACCGTAATGAACCACAATTAGCGATCGCCCTACATTTATCCCGAGCTCTCTCGGGCCGCCAAGAAAATTAAGGTGGGCTGGGAGTGACGGCAGATCGTCGCAGATGGTCGGCAGCGGTCGCTCCTAGCCTACCACAGCATCATATGTTCTGCATTTTTAATTATGTACTTATTTAGTATTTTAATTTTGTAAATAAATTTGTTAGGCCTCCCTTTTTTCCCGACGATTCGGCGATGGTGTCGTGGCCTCCACCGGAGGTCGGCAACCCAAAAAAGTTGATAATGTTCCTGTTGAACTTTGTGCTGACGATGGTGTAAGCGGATCATTTTGTGGAAGTAGATACATTTTTTAAAAACGTTCTCTGTTTTTATTAGTTTTTCACTTTATCGACACAGATTTTTAAAAAATGCATTCGGACTTAGTACTGCAGCTGGTAGCTCTATAGTTTGTGTCCTTCCTAGTCTATACTGTTCCTCATTCCTAGCACATAGCTATTGTTGTTGTCACACACAACTGCAACCGTAACGTCTGAATATTCTATTTCTTTCAGGCCACATGTGCCTTCTGAATAAATCTGCAAAATACCTGATTTGCAGGCATATTACACTATCATGCAACCCTGTCATGTGCTAACATGAGTAGTCTATGTATTCCGTGATGCAAGTAAAACAGAACTGAACTTCCTTCGTTCTCTGAAAAATTATGAGTTCACTTTCTCTTCATATGACTTTTCTGCATGTTTTGCAGTCTAGATGCCGCTGCACGAACAGTTCTGGTTGTTCTTCCACATAAAAAAGATGAGCTTAGAGTTAAAGTCACCATGAGCTGATAATATTTCGTTTCCTCTATTGGACTCACGTTGAAGAGCAGTAATGAACGAAAACTCATTTCTATCTGATGTATTCCAGTATTATGGGATGGCATGCCAAATTCTTAAAAGCCAATGACAATATACGAACTTATCTTGAAAATTTAATTTTTGGTGAATTTTTGAATTTTCAATTTTCAGGATTATGTATCTTCAGTTAAAATGCACCTATAAAATGTTGGTTTGTTGCAACTTAGGTTTTTAGATGCCTCTTGAAATAAGTGTCTAGACTCTTGACGAATTAAAATAAAATATATATACGTATATATACGAGTATATCGGAATTTTATGAAAGTTGATACATAAGTTCGATTTGGCATGAAGATGGGTCTCATTTTTAATTTTGCAAAATCGAGGAATAATTAAGGATATTTGGAGGGTGTTATGCAAAAAGGAGGTAACCCACAAAAATGATGTGTTGAAAAAACGAAGTTAAAGGTTGAAATTGGATTTTTGTTGCCAGTTTAAAACTAAGGCAGCTGTACTCCTTCATTTCATTGGTTATTTGTTTAATTTTTTGAAGTGAAATGTAATTTTTAAATAAATTAATAAGAAATTTAGTTTTTGCATTTCTCCTTATCGAACATTTTCCTTATTTTTAAGTGTTTTTGCAAGACGTAGTTAACTCGAATTTGAAAAAATTGTGGGTTACCTCCTTTTTGCATAATACGTCCATTTAATCTGCAACGATTTTGGAAAAAACTCATTTTTTGTCGAATGATAAAACTTTTCAACGTTTCCCTCTTCAACAAAATGCAGCTAATGAATTATCATTATTCATTCATTATTCATCGATTATTAAATTGGCTGAACAATAATTGAAGGCCTTCATGCGAGTTTTCTGCAATTACTTGTCATGTGTCGAAATTTTATATTTGTATCCAGAACCCTCTAAGGACGACACCTATTCGCAACTATTTCAGCCAAATCGGCCAGAGGAAAGAGAGGGGCAAGGCTTAACACAATTCAAATAGCTATCGTTGTAATGAATGTATTGACGCGAAATTTAATTTGTGAATTCAAAGCTCTATAAGGACGAAACCTATTAATTTTCAGCTGAATCAGTCAAAGGGAAGGGCGGACCAAAAAAGAGCGGCTCGACTTAAATTCTAAACATCCTAACAACTGCCGATGTAATAAAATTTTCAAAACAAAAAAATTGGTATGAGATTCAGAAGCCACTATGTATGTCTATTGAATTTTATCCAAACGGTCGATTGACTTTGGAGGGAGAGCGGAAACGTAATGGATGATTCGTGCTGAAGGAGTACAAAGCTGGTGATTCACCGATGAATTTTTTCTTGTATACTTGGAGAACTCATTACTTTGTTGTGAGCACGTCTCGTAATAATGCACAGCAAACTGTGAGCAGGGTCCTCCAGGGAACACCCGAGAGGAAGGTGGATTGTGAGTTATGACCTGGGCAACCTGTTGATGGTTCGTGTCAAAGAGCATCCTCAACCACCCCTATCTTACCCTTCACTAATTTGTTACAACCTCCTTTTAAGATGACCTAGGTCAATGTCGATGTAGACTCTCCATCTTCATCACGGCCATTTTGTAGACTCCGTGAAAAGTAATAATAGTATTACAATAAAGATTTTTATAAAGTAAATACATAGAAGTATTTTATCTTCCTGTGAAACATTTTTTTGACTTTGTGTTACGTGTGCAGATGGCGCTGTTGTCGCGTCACGCATGTCGCAATGGGCTAAATTGAGCCTCGCGCGGCGTTCACAGAGGCGTAGCTCGACAGTGCGTTTGTCGATCCGAGCAAGAGTGGTCGCATTTAAGTGAGCTCACTCTGTCAATGTATAATCCATTGAACTCAAACCGGTACTCTTCAAGAGCTATAAGGCTTACAGGTGTGTAATTTGTTGCAGAAATTTGACGGTTGCTCGGCTATGGCGCCCCCGCGTTCGACACGTTGTGTATTTGTTTAGGTCATTTCCTGTATCCTAGTGCCCATACACCTTATGCAGCACGCACAAGATGTTTCACGTACCCCACTGCGGCTGCGTCCCCGATATAGTAATTTATTCACGACTGGGTTCGCATTCTCAGTTACAACATTAATTATATTCGCGTCAAAGTTAAACATGAACATAAATACATAACGACAAGTTACTTCAATTGTTGGTCAGAACAAAGTTCAGATAAGGTAATGACAAAGTCATCATAGCAGAGGGTCACTGGAGGCCGAAAGAGATCCACACTACCACGAGGTCGGAGGTGATGTGTCGGCTCTATTATTATTACTTATATATTAAAAAATAAATAAGTAATAATAATAAAATTATAATAATAATAAACTTTTGTTAATCTAAATTGTCAATAGATTCATTATAAAAAAAATAATAAATATAGAAGACCCCTACCTCAATGAAAATATGGGGAATGAGTGATTCATATCTTTCTCTCTTCGAACGTCATAGTCCCTTGGAGCTATCCCATCCCTCGTCCTGGATTTGGCCAGAGCTGCATTCTCCCAACAGATTACTTGAGATTATCCAAGACTGTGACACCCTGTCTCCTAGCGAAACTCTCGAGAGGTGTGTGGAGAATTCGTCAGATTATTTCTTAGATCGTACAATTGAGGGAAGGGGGTGGGGGGAAGTCCTACCTTAACATAACATTTAGAAATATTTGAGCTGTCAATAATTAAATAAAATAAAGAAAATACAAAAATCTTTTTTGAAACCTTTTTTTTTAAACGTGTTTCCTTAGTCGTGTCCGTAATTTTTCTCCATTTTTCCTTTTTGTTGGAATTAATCTAATCGGTTCTAAGATCTAAGAGATCTAAGAAATAATTTGACTTGATGTTTACCTATCTGAGGTCAGGCTTCAAGGACAAATAGCCTATTTGAAGACAAACTACCCCCAGTTTTTACAGGAATGTTGTAGATTTACATAAGATCTTGATAGCTAGAATTCGAAGTCTCATACCCGCGATAAGGAGGAGATTGGCCTTATTGAGTCGTCTTTACGTCAAACAAGGCGAGCTTTACATTTAAATAGCACTTCTCCAAGGCTCTTCTTTATACGAGCAAAATGTTATTAGGTAAATTGAGCGGATCTGCGCATATTTAGGTCTATAGGTGCCGCTTATGAAGAACACAGTCAATAAATTTACATTCTGTAATTTCCGCTTCTCTCTACTGATAATTCTTCGAACAAAATATATGAAATTTGGAAATTCTGAGATTTGGGACATGTTTGGTTCTGTTGAAATAATAATAATAATAAGAGTTTATTATAACAGTCGCATTTACAGAGGTACAATTATACAATAAAATTCCTTAACCATTACCCTTATACACTAAATACAAATCAAAAATAATCAGTTAAATCAAAAACAATGCTACTGTTTAAGAGTAAAGTTTAAAAAACTATTAAAGAAAAAAAAAATACAAAATAACTGAAAAATGAATGGGAAATAAATTAATAAACATTCAAAAACTGAGATTATAATTTAAAATCGTGAACGGATATTTTTGTGTTTCCCTCCCTGAGTTTTCCCTATTTTCTTTACCAAAACGTTTTGATTTGTCTCACACTTGAGTAAAAAGTTTTTACTGAAATTTATTAAGTAGTCCAGTAGGAGCTCAACATTTAGGTCTTCATGGATTTGGAGGATGGAGGTGTCCCTCGAGTAGCTACCAACCAATCTAAGGCATTTGTTTTGGGCCACTTGAAGAGTTCTCAAGTTGGTATTGCTTGCAAGACCGGCCCACACTGGGCATGCATACGTGGGGGCATGCATAAATAAAGTTCATTGTGAAGTCTCGACTAAAGTCTCCTAAACAAATATCTCAAATATTGTGTAGAAGCGTTTGTTTCGGAACGTTTCCATTTTATGTCCTTTTCGATTGTTGGCGTAGAAAAAAAAATCGTCGGTAAATCACTGACAATGTATTTCCTCAGCGTGAATTAATCAATTACGTTTTCGCACTCCCTCCAAAATCAATCGACCAATTTGATTGAAAATCAATAGGTATCTTCTGTATTCAGGGACTTCTGAATCTTCAAACATTTCCTGTACCCCCTTCCTTATGGCGCATTTTGCTGAAAATCAACAGTTGTCGTCCCTATTCTATCCTAGATCCATATTTAAAATTTCTTATTATTAAATCCATTAAATGATCAGTTTTAGGGTCTTTTTGAGTTGAACTCCCTTCTATTTCCTCTCTGCCCTTCGTCCAATTCGGCTAAAAATTTATACATGTCGTCCATAAGGGAATTACATATAAAATTTCATGTGGATCCTTTAAGATGTCGAGGGTTCGAAGTCTCATCCGCGATAAGAGGATATTATTAAAATGTTCCTGGGCCAAACAAAGCAGAGATTTACATTCAAATAACACCTCTTAAATTTCCTAATATGAGGGAAATTGTATGAAATTGGATTAGTTAATTTGAGAGTGGGGAATTTCTTAGGGTAAAAGGCATACAAGCCCACCTTAACGGCATAAAGGGACTCACTTAGGATGTAATTACCAAGGTAAACATTGACACACGGAGACTGAGCGGTCTACACTGACTCTGTGGAAACGTCAGCACAAACAGCTTTCAGTAATATTGTTTCGCTGCATTTTCTTCAAAAGGGCCACTTTATAAATTTTTCATCGTGGAAGCCCCTCCAATCATACTAACGCAAAAAAAAAATGTGTAAACATCTTCTGCTTTAGTTTCTGATTTTAATTAAAACTTGTTTATAATACAATAAGCAAAGTAGTGCGAGGAATAAAACTTTCAAATTTGTTGCTCTTCAATTTCTTTTATACATGAAATTAAAGGTTTGTGAGAGCTAAAATTAGATATGTATATACAATTGTAGTGTCTCTAAATACCTCGAGAAATCAGAGTCGATGGGAGTTTTCGAATTTGTTGTTGACATGCTTTGATTCGTATTCATTTATAGATTAAATGACCCCGCACCATTCTTAAGGGAAATTGGCTCCCGGCGAAATTGGCTGAAATTTTGAGGAAATGTTCCTATTGTCATGTAGATCGTAAGTCTCTATAGGCTCGACTAGCAAAAAATAATATTTTTCGAAATTACGAGCGTTTTTCGAAACTGAGATTTGTCATTAGATTGAAGTGCTAAATAATAAGTTTGAATGGCAATTTAATAATTTTATAAATTGTAACGATGGATTTACAACGGAAGCTAAATTAAGTAATTTCGAAAAATATTATTTTTCGCTGGTCGAGTCTACAAAGACTTTCAATTTACATGACCCGAGGAACATTTCCTCAAAATTTCAGCCAATTTCGCCAGGAGCCAATTTTCCATAAGAACGAATTGCGTCGTGTGTCGGCGAGAGCGCTGGCCCGAGCCTGCACAATTGTCATCGAAAGGTTTGCCAAGTCGACGAATATTGTGTGCCTGAATACACCATTTTAGTTAACCCTAGAATGACACCGTGAATTTTGTCACCACTATTGACATCGTGGGGTGTCTGACACCCCAAGCCCTTTATATAATTTTCTTGTAATTTATTTTTCACATTAATTCAAAAAGAATGCAGATTTAATTTTTTAGAATGTATGTAATGAATATAATACAAACAAACAAAATTAGAAAGTTATTTTAATTGAATAGGAAAAAAATCAAATAAGGATGTAACATGTTGAAAAAGTTAAAATGTAGATGTTGATAAAAATACTGTACGAAATTTTATTTGTAAGAAAGGTAAAAACTATTTTTTTTTTTTTAAACTCAAGTATAGTGTCTATGTAAAAAAAATCACTTTAACAAAAAATATATACAATTTGCACAGTTACACTCAGTCACAATCGGTGCACTTCATTAGACGATGATCGTTGCACATCGGCCTCTGGCAGCTTATGCAAACCATTTTGGATTTTCTATCCTTATCTCAGTTGCATAAAGAGCATCTCATATATTTGCCAGATGTATGTCAATTGCAGTAGATGGAGTTGAGCTTGAGGGTTGACCCAAAATTTCATGTATGAGTACTTTCAAAGTTCCACTTAAATGATTGATCTTGGACCGTTCCGCTAAATATGGTTTGAGTAATTGGAATCCAAGTTCATTTAAAAAATCTTTTCTGGGCATTGGCTTCCTCCAATTGACCATGCCATACAGTACACCTGCGTTGACATGCGGGGACATCGTCTTGGCACAATGTGGTCGAAGAGTCTGCACATGTGCTGGGTTCCTCATGTCTCACGAATGTGTCATCTAATTCCTCTTCAGAGTCTGAATGAACATGGGTTTCTTCATATTCTTCTTCAGAAGAACTGCCTCCCAGTTCCTCAATATCCTCTCTCCTCAATTCTTCGAGATACACCAACAGTTCCTCATCAGTCCACTGCCTCTTTTGAGATGCCATAACTTTCCTAAAATATATAAATATACGTTATGAAGAAACCTATTGGCGCAAAACCCACTTCCAACTCCACAGTAAACATTAACTATAACGATTTAACACATAAACTATAAACAAAGCCATAAAAAAAAGAACTTACCTGTAATAGGTAAAAAAAAAAGAAGGACATCAATAACACTGTGGGGTGTGAGACACCCTAAGATCACTTCAATGTTGATTCCTAAAGTCACAAGGGCCTACTAAAAGGTGTTAGAAGTCCCAGTAAGGTTAGGGAGGAGATGACTGATTTACATTGGGTCGGGGGACTTCCGTGAACTATAGGAAATCACTTTAACTTTCGATTGGGGTGTCAGACACCCCACGGTGTCATTCTAGGGTTAAGATTATTTTGAGTCCGATATTTCAGTTCAATTTTGCTATTATAATGGCGCCCCTAATAGGATTTAAATTCATTTCTTAATTTCGTTGTTAAACGTCGAGACATTTACTATCGTCACTGTAGATTGCATTTGTTTTATTTTCAATTATAAGCTCAATTTTACATTGTTGTTCACGTGTTTTATTTTGATTTATGTTTGTCTGTTATTCCTTTGTCTAATACCCCGCGACGAAAGCGATGCGGATTCTCACGTTCTTAAAGCTAATCGAATTTAGCATTATTTTGTCTTATCGAATTGAGTGGCCGAAGATCGGCCTGGCGCCCAACAACTTTGCTTTTGAGCAACTTAATTGTGATATTAAAATTCTGCAAGTTTGGTTAATTTAGCTTCCGTTGTAAATCCAACGTATTTTATAAATACGTACAATTTATAAAATTATTAAATTGCCATTCAAACTTATTATTTAGCACTTCAATCTAATGACAAATCTCAGTTTCGAAAAACGCTCGTAATTTCGAAAATTATTATTTTTTGCTAGTCGAGCCTATAGAGACTTACGATCTACATGACGCGAGGAACATTTCCTCAAAATTTCAGCCAATTTCCCATAATAATGGTGCGGGGTCATAATATGTCATTTAAAAATGAAATAAGGGTATCTCTTGAAATGGGTAAAAACATAATATTACTTGTTGTGACAATATGACAACAATTATATTATTTATTGATCGATATTTTGAGCAGTTATTATTATTATTATATATTAATAACAATATTATATAATACCATATAAAAATATATTTTTTTATATTTACACTGCTATATTATTTTCTTTTACCACAAATTTCATTTATTGTTAAAAATTTAAGCTATGGAAGCATCTTAACCTAAAAGTTTCTTACCGAAAGATCATTTTATAGTTCGTAATATTGATATTTTAGTTAAATTCACTACAATGGTAAATATGATCAATAATGTTGTAAAAATACAATAGAAATACTCAAAAACAGGTGACATCATAGATGAAGAAGTGTGTAGTTGTGTGAGCAGTATGCACATCAACGAGCCTTACGTTCTGATATAGCCCCTACCGAAAACTAAGATGTTTACACATGAAAAATGGAAAATGGCTCAAATGATTCACTGAAATTCCCTTTTCGTAACTTCTTCCAATGTACGCGCTACTGTTGTTTCTTAAGTTTTAGCATCAGTAGCGAAATTCCTTGTGAAATTCGAAATGTCAACCTTGAAGACACCTATGGAGGAAATGTCGAAAAAAAAACTAACCAACTGTTGATCACGGGAGGAGTTGAACAATCTGGTCCTATAATTCAAAATAAACAAATAAATTGGAAGATAAATATGTATTCATTCTGTATTACGTCATCGTTAGCACAAAGTTCATTTAAGTTTGCATACAAAGTAACATTTAAATTTTCTAGGTTGTCATATTTATACAATTCTCAGGTTACCTGAGATTACCTAAGACTGTGATAGGGTAATCCCTGGGATGAGATCCGATTGACTCCAGCATAGAGGGAAAGTGGGTTAGTTTACCGTATTCAGTAGTTTCAAAATAGGTTTCAAAACCATAATACAATTAATCAACATGTAAATGAAACTGAAGATGAAATACAATATAAGATAGAAGCGGAGTGTATCAGTTCGAATAGGAATAGTGCAGTTTGGTTTAAACTGGTCAATCAGGACTTAAATTTAAAGAACGGGTAAAGGAGCACCAAAGTACAATATATGGTCACGGGTCAAGAGGTAAGACCTAATGAAGAAGTTCATATTGGCCCATACTTTCTCGGAAAAGTGAATAATGATATAAGAAGCAGGATCACAAGGTCCAACTGCTGTTTCTTTGAACTTCGGCGTCACCTCAGAAGTAACTTGCTTTCTAGGGCAACAAAGCTGGAACTCTACAAAAACTTGATCCGTCCAGTGTTAACTTACGGTTCTGAAACACAATAACAAAGACCGACGAACAAGCACCCCTGATTCACGAAAGGAAGATCTTATGTTCCATCTATAGAGGTCTACGACGGACAGGACTGGAGAAGAAGAACGAATCAGGATCGTATATGCTTTGTCGCAAGAACCGGACATAGCAAGGTTTGTAAGACCACAGACTAAAATGGGCAGGACACTTGGCAAGGATTGGAGACCATGATGTACCGTTGGAAGGAAGGAGGATCCTACTTGGAGTCAGAAATTGGAGCGCAGCTGCACAGGACCGAGACGACTGGCGAAGGCTGATCCAGAAGACCTGGAGATCGTCTGTTTCTAATAAGTAATAAGTTTCCTAGTGGCCCTCCACTAAATCCAAGAAATTCTCAGAGAAATATAATTTGTTATGTTGGCATGACCCTTTTTCATTAAAATTATATTTTTGTTTTAATATGAAATAACGCTCATAAATACATTGTATTTGGCTGAGGGGCTATAAAGGAAGCATTAGAAGTGTTTCTAAAGACTGACTTTAGGAAAAACGAACTTGTTTGTTATTTATCGTCTTGTTCCCCAGTTTCAGAGAAAACTTGTCTTCAACTCTCCTTTTAGATAAAGATTAAGGAGCTGTGAAAGACTGCAGGTCAGGATGTAACTTCACTTCTCAAGTTTGGCTGAATTACCAGGGATACTTAACCAAAATCAGTGTTATATGGATGGCTCCATAAATTATAAGGGTGATTGTTTTTGGGTTTGACCTTATTTATGAAATCTCATAACTCAGAGTTATAGCAAGTCTTTAAGGAAAACCAAAGAACGCCCTCCACAAATGTTTTATGAAATTTAATTGTTTACTTCCGCTGCTTTATAAGAGGAAGATCCATAACACTACTAAATATGAGTTTATTTTAATGAGTGGAATGTATCTTTTCAAGGAAAGTCGAGGTTCTGTCGTGTAAATAAAAAACTCAGTATTTTGTCTTCTTTGTGTCTTCTTCAGAGTCTTATAATGACTAGAATGGATGTGAGTGGTGAAGGTGAAAAGTCACACACAAAAGACCACCTTCACCATACACATCCACTCGAGTCATCCTAAAGAAGGAAATAAATAGTTCCCGAAACGTTGGGGCAAATACTGAGTTTTTATTTACACGACAGAACCTCGCTTTATCAAGATATATAACTGTACAAAGTAAGAGTATCTTTTACATAGAAAAAAAAAAAAAGTGTATTATTAACATAGCTGCGTCATCATCAGTGGCACATCTCAGGAATCAACTCGCGATAGAATGAACATATGGACACGAAATTTTATATGTGTATCCCGAGCCCCATAAAGATCTATTGTATTGAGCCGAATTGGACGAAGTGAAGGACGGATTGGGAGGGGTGGGGGGGCTTAACACAGAAACCACAATAACTGCCGAAGTAATGAATGTATCAGTATGAAATGTTATATGTAAATCCAAAGCTACAGAAGAACGATGCGTATCTATTTTCGGCCTAAGGAAAGTGATGGATCTAAGGAGGTGGTGCCAAATTAAAACTGCTCTTAACTGTCGATATAACGAATGTATCAACATGCAATTTAGTGCATTTATTCAAAAGTCAAAGTCATTCAAAAGCCCTAGGGTCGTTTATTGTCAATGATTCATCGACAACTTTTTTTTGGTGGGCACCAGCCCTCTACATTAATTTGGAAAGGAAATAAAATATATAGAACGGAAAGCTTTCGAAACAAGACTTTTATGCTCAAAATTTGGGACATTTGTTTTGAAAGCCCTCTCGATGAACTTTGTTTTTAACAGAATGGAGGATGTTCAAAATGTTTCACCAAAATGCTCAGGTACTTTTTTTTCTCATTTTAACCAGTGTTTTCAAATTTTGGATATTTCATTTTTGAGGAAACATTAAAATATGAGATGCGGAATTACAATGATTCACCGACAACTTTTATCATACTTGGACTATAATAAATGTGAAAAATCATTTACGACTATTGCAAAATAATAGACAAATTGCCTGCCCCTGTCCACCACTCACCTTGGTCATGCTTGAATTGGTGGTTTTTTTTACCGTTGTCAGAAAAGGGAAAGACCCATTATTAAATTTGTATATCTGAAGTGAATGAAAAATATATATTTTGAAGAAAAAAATAGTCATCGGAAGACAAAACATACTCAATATCTCAATACCTTCAATTCTGAACATATATCACAGCCCCCCTCGAAAATCCTCTTAACCCTAGAATGGTTTGCCCCACAGTTCCATCTCAAAATGGATACGTCCATAATCCCATCTATTTATTATCGCCTTTTCCATTTTTTTCTAGAGGTCCCTGGATTGAAAACCACAAAAATGAACTCTTGCAACGAGCATATATGTCTCTTTCTTATTTACTATTCTTTTAAGTTGAGAAAGTCGGACATATTGGGGAAACGTATTATAAATAAATAAACAAACTTCGTTTTTTGAAATATTGTTAGTAGCACAATAAATTCATACATAAAGTATCTGTTTGGGTATTACACCGTCATCAGGTTTAGTTTTATAAACAAAGACTAACTAATACTGCGGTGTAAAACTGAAGTCGGTAGTTTATGTATAAATTTATTAAACAATTTTTCAAAACGCTAAGTTGTGTTTAATAAAAGTAATGATAACTTATAAATGATAGTATAATAAATACATAAATAAAAATGTCTATAAAATCATGAATATGTGCAACATAATATATAGTATATTTATAACTTTTTTTGAGTGCTCCCGACCCCTTGAGGAGGGTCGGTCACATCACTCTATTGCGTTGAGTCGTCCTTGGTTTCCGGCGGTAATGAATAATAATAATAAATTTATTTCCGTTAAACCAATACATGGTAATAGGATAGGTACGTCAAAAGAATTTATACATTAAGATAGCTTATAAATTAGATTTATAACTACTTGAGTCTAACACATCTATGATTTAGTAGTAACAAAAAAAACATTAAAAAAAGTAAAATGAAATTAATGAAAACTGAACAAATAAATACTTAAAAATATAATAATATAAATATATATATAGTACATAAACAAAATTAATACATGATACGTTTATAATAAGTAGACACATTTTCAATTTAATAAAAATTAAGATAACTATTTTTCAAAAAAAAAAATTTCTTAGAAAGTGTTTTTATCCCAAAGATGTTTCGGGACGTTCTTACTTCCCATCATCAGGTCCCAATGTGCGAGATATAGAAGAGAAAGAAAACAATGTAACTATAACAATATATGAAATCAATTATAAATGAATATATAAAACAATAACGTACATTGGACTCATCTTTAAGGTGTGGAGGAACTCGTCCAAAAAATAAAAATGAAAGCTTCGTATCAAATAATGTTTTTGGATATGAAATTCGATTCTTTATTGTGATTATATTATTCTTTTCGAACAGTGAGAATAAAATTCCGTTTCCGTGTATAGGGTTTCCTCTAACATGAACATTTTAGAATATATCGACACAAAATTTATTATGAGGATTCAGAAGCTACTATCTAAGACAAATGTTGAGTTTTAGCCCAAATGGTCGATTGGATTTGGAGGAAGAGCGAAAACTCAATTGAAAAATTCGTCTAGGGCGGTTATTCGCCGACGACGTTTTTATGTTACTATTATTTATGATTATAGAAACTTCTAATAACATTTAAGTTCTAAATATTTTAATTATTAAATAATTATTCATCTCATATTTTTAAAAAGAAAATATAAATGATAGATTCGTTGCAATATAACTTTTCTCATCGTAAGCTGAATAAAAGTAGAATATAGTATAAGTTATGAAGAACTGGAGTTCCTCCCTTAACTTTGAAATCGGCCAGTCCCAAAAACAAACTTTAGAAAACTCAATTAATATTGCTAATTTGAAGAAATCTTTTAATTAAACTAAACTGAATCTTTGCCCGATTTTCTTAAATAATTAAAGGTATCATAATACTAAAGGTTCATATCACTTCAAGTACAAGTTACCTGTAATATGTACAATTTCAAATAGCAGTTTACACATTAAAATGGTATTTGTAATGTTTAATATTTATTTTTTTGCGTCGCTTAAGCCTGAAATGCTTTTTTGTATTTCATGTATTCTTAACATTAATTGAAATCAATCCTTAAATAATAATAATAATAATAATATTTATTTCCGTTAAACCATAAAATGGTACCTAAGATATTATAGGTAGATACTATTCATATTTTAATAATAAATATTTTATAATTATATTTCTCTAGATAAATCTTCATTCAGAAAGATATTTATATATTTTTATATATTACTACAATCCACAGGCCATATAGAACGAAATATAGAAAAAGGAAAAAAAGTAGAGCGAAATAAAAATAAATTTATATATATGATTAAAGAGGGCGCCGGTAGCTCAGTGGTATGCGTGCTTGACTTCTGAGCTCAAGGTTGTGGGTTCGTAGCCCGACCGAGGCCCTTAGTTTATTTTATCTGGGAGGTAAAATAAACTTAAGCACGCCGTCCTTCGGATGGGACGTTAAGCGATGGTCCCGATGATATTCATGATGGTACCTGTACGATGTCAGGTACTCGTTAAAGACCCCTACCCTAGATGAATAAAAATTTAGGGTAGGCAAAATTTAGAACTCCCACAGTGGAGTCGGGCTCATGTCCACCCGAGTGACGAAAGAGCGCTCTGGTAGTAGGCGATATGACCTCGTTGTTAAAGCCAGGGCATGAGTCATAAAACCTAACCTAACCTATATGATTAAATGAACAAATAACAGTAAAGTAAATAGTATATAAAACTAAAAAAATTGATAATAATACAAATATTAAATAAAAGTAATTACGTCTGTAGGATATTGATGGAGGATATTGATGGAGGACCTGCCAGGAAAATAAAAATGAAAACAAACATTAAATCTTTTATTTAAGTATCATGACTTTTATGTATGGCAATTTTTTTCCTTTTTGAACAATGAGAAAAACTTTCGTTTACGAATAAAGGGTTTCCTCTAATATAAACTTTTTAATTCAATTTTAAATTTTTTTATATTATCTATTGAGATACAAGATTGTATTGTATCTATTGAGATACAAGATTGTATTGTATCTATTGAGTCACAATATTGAGATGAAGATCCTTTGTTTACCTTTTTTGACAATATTTCGGGACACTTCCATGTCCCTTCTTCTGGTCACTATGAACCAGATCACCAACCTTTGATTCATAATGTCCAGAAGAGGGATGGGAAAAAGTCTCCTGAAATATTGTCAGAAAAAAAAAACAAGAGACTGTTTATGACGCCAACAACACTAAGCAGGCGTACACTCACCTTTGTGATTCATTATCAGTAGATCGAGTATTAATATGAAAATGTTGTTCCTCCGAACATGACGAAACACTTGAAATTTCTGAACTTAATTTCCTCTTTTTGGACGGCGGTCCTGGACCATTATTCTCATATTTAGTCTGTATCATTGCCTGCCACGATTTTAGGGTTCACCAAAAAATTCACAAAATATGAACTCGTAAGTGTTCGAGTAAAGCAGACATACCCGCTTACTCCCTAAATTACACTATTTCAAGGGAGAGAGAGAGATAGAGGAAGTGTGCGTGCACGTTTTTTCTCTCTCCCTCTCTATTTCCGTTCGCCTCAGCGCGTCACATAATTTCGTAACTCATTTACCAGCTTAGTCCCCAAGTTACCCAGTGCGCGTAAAGAAGTATCTCGTGGAAAAAGAAAAAAAGCCTCTGAAAAAAAATGTCGGAAAAAATCAACATAATAACATCTTAGAGAAGTTTAAGTAAGACATATTTATTGTGTTCAAGAAGTGGGGAAGGGCATTAAAGAAGTTGATTCCTTTACGAGTTATACTTCTTTCAAAGAGAAAGAAACAATGTTTAGTTATTTGAAATTCGTCTTTCGTCTTGATATAATAATAATTATGATATCAAAGACTATATAAGACTAAAGATTATATTAGAGTTCTCGACACAACCATGTAGAGAAAAATGTTATTTTGTTATTGCATAACATACTTTTGTTGATGCAAAAAGTGGCATTTAGTGTCACGAGAAAAGTTACACAGCAGTGTCTTTTTCTTTCTTTTTTTTCGGACTTGGCCAGAGACACTGCCGTGTCTCCTGATTTTCAAATTATTATTAATAATTACTAATTATTAATAGTCTCTGCGTAGTCTGTACTGTTCTATACACATATACTATTAATGTAAAACTTTTAAGAAATAGATTTTCGAAAATTACGTACACTTAATTTCTTAGAGAGTTTTCAAGTCTTTAATGTAAATACTGTAAAGTATTATGTTCTTTTGAACTTTTTCAAGTAAGCTCCAAAAATGTTAGCTTAATGGGGCGAGAAAATGGTTCATTAAATATGTAAATGGTTCATTATAGCACCAAAAAGGAAGAAAAAAAAAGAAGGAAAGAAACTTTCGGGGTCGTTCTTTTACTTTAATTTTTTTATTTGGTTTATAAAGGGTGAAAAAAGATAATAAGACTTCTCAAGCTCATACAAGGGATTTTGTTAATAAGTATACTTAAACTGCGTGCACCTAGAGACCTAAGCAACAAATTATATCGTCTTCTTTGGGAGTGCTGGACTTTCATTTTAATTTGTCATCTTGTCTTACCTGGATCTGAAAATACCAAGTTTTTCATTAAGAACCAAGTCTTCCAGTTTTCTTAACAAAATTTAAGAATACTCCCGTGGTCTAATCTTTTAAGATCACATCTTTATGTGGAATCTCGTTGGAGCATATCCCGAGCAAGTGAGCTCCGTCTCGTCTTCCCCACGTCATATCTTGAGACAATTATAAAAATGTAAAATAAAATAAAAATGATAATTAAATAATAAAAATAAATATTATCACATTTCCTGTAGAAATTGTTTTTAATTCTTCTAATATTGATTTCTACAGTAGTTTCCGAAAAGGGCCCTAATAAAAAAATATAGAAAGTTGATGACGTGCAATTTTTAAGAAAGTGCACGTATATAAAACAAATTTCAATTAACAATAATTGTTAATTATTACTTATTTGGATTTCTTTAAAAGTATAATACTGAGATGCCATCAAATTTTTATAAGTTTGCAAAAATGTTCAATTTAATCCAAAGATATTTTCTTATTTGGTTGACAGGAAAAATGAATAGCATAGAATCGAGAACAAAATATTGCGTTTAATAATATTTAACCTACAATGTAAAGAAAGGAATAAATTTTGAAAATAAACAATATATACACAAATTCTTACAAACTAATTCCTAAAACTATTACAGTCCTTTTTCTGTGGCCTCTCTTTTTTTTTTTAATACTGGCATTTATTAATAAATAAAAAGTACCTTCTTTTGTAGCTCACTCTTTATTTGTCCCTTGGCTCATCTCCATACTTCAACTGTGTTAAGACTAACACCACTCTCTTTCGACTGTGCTACTCTATATAAAACAGCTGATCGCCGGCATTTGTTTCGATCGTTGGTTGTTCTCCATTAATTTTTAACAAAAGCGAATGGTCTATCTTTGTATATTTATATTCACTAATAATTAGAACATTAATAAATCAATTATTGATTCATTAATGTTCTAACAGCTGTTGTTTTATTAAAACTTCTACTTTTTAGCTGTTTTCATAAGAAAAATCAACATTTTAACAATTCTTTAAACAAAAAAAAAATTTAATTCTAGACTATTTTAATAATTACAATGTGTGTAATTTTCACATCACAATGAAGTTTGTTTTTTGGTGTAATAATTTTTTTTTTTTTTCCCAAATGGTCCTTACTGATAAATAGACTGACTGAGAGCTCGCAGCCAGTGAATGTCCCGGTACTAGAGTGATAAATTCTATACATAATGCAGAGGGATGCCGAATACAAGTCAAAGGGAGACTCGGCCATGCAGATCGAAGCTGTCCTAGGAACCTTGCTGCCTAGCAGCTATGCAGGCCGCGGAGGTGACTCCTTCATAATGTCCCTACAGTAGACAACACAATGATATCTCCTCCATAGATGTCACTCTGTCTCTCTGCTCTACAATAGAACAACCTTCCACTCCTGGTTCACCTTAGGGCAATTCTATTTACTATGGTATTTGTCCCATTATATGCTAGTCAACTTTATTCCTAATTCTCAAAATTCAAATAAATTTTTTTTTACTTCCCCATCTATATGAATTATAAGAGAAGTTATGTAATCGGTCAAAATGTAATTTCACGTTTTCCGACGTCAGATTCCAAATTTTAAAAAAAAAATCTGTGTGTCTGTGAAAACGATAACTCCCAATAGAATAAATGTATCGTCACAAAATTGTATATATGAATTCAGAACCCTCTAACAACAATATCTTTTTCAGCCGAATCGACTACAGGGAATTGGGGGATTAGGGGGGGAGACTTAACTCTGAAACTCTAACAACTGCCGTTGTAATGAATGTATCGACAAAAAATTTCATATGTGGATTCAAAACTCGATAAGTTCGATACTTATTAAGTTTTATCGAAATCGGCAGAAGGGAAGGGGGAGGAGAGGGGAGCTCAACTCAAAAACCCCAATAACTGCCGATGTAATGAAAGTATCGACATAATATTTCTTATGTGAAGTCAAAAACCAATGAGGACATAACCTGTCAAATTTCAGCGATATCGGTCCAAGTGAAGGGGACTTGAGGGGAGAGGGCTCAATTCAAATGTGCTAATAATCGGCAGCGATA
Source organism: Aradus depressus (assembly GCA_963662175.1). Taxonomy (NCBI): domain Eukaryota; kingdom Metazoa; phylum Arthropoda; class Insecta; order Hemiptera; family Aradidae; genus Aradus; species Aradus depressus. The sequence goes on from OY759215.1 coordinate 15,722,170, forward strand.
TAATGAATGTATCGACACAAAATTTAGTACGAGGATTCATGTAAGTCAAAAATTGAGTTTTAGCTCAAACGGTCGATTGACTTTGGTGGGAGAACGAAAACGTACTTAATTCTTGGTGAAGAAATACATAAACGGTGATTCACCGACAACTTTTTCAGATGCATTTTCTCACTGTTCCAAGCAGAGAAAGAAATATATTATTCTGGAATTATGTTTCCGATCCTAAAGGAAAAGAATGGAGAAAACAAACTCACAAAGAAGGAATTATTAACCCTCCAGCTGCTTCATTTTTTTTTTTTTTTTTTTTCAACATCTGCGATGGAGCTGGATTCTTTGACAACCACAAATAATTTCCATGGAATATTCCTCGTATAGTTGATAATATATGGAATGTTTTTCCATGTATATGTATGACGACGAATGTACGAAACCCTACGAATTCGCGAAAGAATTACCCTGAAGATTTCCTAGTTTCTGGGTGACCTTCCTGTCTCTCACATGGCACTTGCTCGATGTTGTTCACTGTAGCAGTTTTTTTGTATTATTGAAATAAAAAATTGAAGATAATGTTTACACTTACATCAATTTATAGGGAAAAAAAATTATATAAAAATCATCCCACCAATACAACAGAATCAGCTGGTAAGTATTTGCTTAGCCTGAACGCTCACAGCTTTGCATGAATCAAAAAGCATGTTGCATCCGTTTTTCCCCCTTTAATTTTTTTTTCTAGTTCTTTTTCTTGCACTTTTTTTTCTTCTTTCTTAAATTGTGAAATTTAAATTCTCATACATTTTAGTTTTGCTAATTTTTTTTTTGTTTTGTTTCATGCTTTCCTTTGCTGAGCAGAGCGCAATTAGAGTAAGTACTTAGGATAATTGTTCTTGCAAAACAATGTTTGTATAAACATCTGAGTCTATTAGTTTAGTAGATCGTTGGTGCTCAAACGCAAAAAATCTAAAACTTTTTTTTTTATTATTCCGTTGGAGGAATCATCTTCTGCAAATCTATTTCAAAAACAAAACAAAATAGTAAAAATAAATATATGATAAAAAAAACAGTAACTTTCTTAACCCAACCTCTTTTGTACAGATCACTCTCCCTTCTCTCAAATTCATTACTTACTGAGTATAAGAAAGTCACTCTCAGAATCACGATATACAATGAAACATGGAAAACCCCTGACGCCAACACATTACTGGGTATACGATAGACACTCTCAGAATTACGCTGTATAATGAAACATAGAAAACCCCTGACGCCAACACATTACTGTGTGAACGAAAGTCACTCTCAGAATCACGCTATACAATGAAACATAGTAAACCCCTGCCGCCAACACATTACTGGGTGAACGAAAGTCACTCTCAGAATCACGCTATACAATGAAACATAGTAAACCCCTGCCGCCAACACATTACTGGGTGAACGAAAGTCACTCTCAGAATCACGCTATACAATGAAACATAGTAAACCCTTGACGCCAACACATTACTGGTTATACGATAGTCACTCTCAGAATCACGTTATACAATGAAACACAGTAAACCCCTGACGCCAACACATTACTGGGCATACGAAAGTCACTCAGAATTACGCTATACAATGAAACATAGTAAACCCCTGACGCCAACACATTACTGGGTGAACGAAAGTCACTCTCAGAATCACGTTATACAATGAAACACAGTAAACCCCTGACGCCAACACATTACTGGGCATACGAAAGTCACTCAGAATTACGCTGTATAATGAAACATAGAAAATCCCTGACGCCATCACATTACTGGGTATATGAAAGTACCATGTGTTGGCGTCTTTGTTTCATTGTACATCGTAATTCTGAGAGTGACTTTCTAATACCCAGTAAGAATGTGACAGAGAAATGGAGAGTAATATGTACAAAACAGGTTGGGATAAGAAAGTTGTGTAATGACCACACCACATATGTAATATATGTTTTTCTTTATATGTTTTTAAATAAAAAAAACAACCAATATTAAAGATATTTTAAAATTCGTTGTTATGCGTTACAATTTAAACATTACTATGAAATATTTCCTACGGAAATTAATTTTCCATTCTTTGAGGCGCTATGACTTTGGTCGTATTGGTCCTATCTCAAATTAGCGATTGGAAATTTAATAACAAATATATTTTGTAAGAACTAATTTTCGGTAGGATTAACCGTTTTCGGGTTAATCAAGGAAACGTTGAAAAATACGGATTTCAAAACGACTGTATTTTGCAAACCGGGCGAACTGCGAAAAATCGATTTCGATTAGCTCATAAAGAGGTCTCAATTTTCGTCCAATTTTGGCCATAAATGTTCCTTATTTAATTTCGGATTGATAATATGTTCTCAGATTTGAGATAGAACCATTACGATGAAAGTTATGGAGCCCCAAAGAATGTAAAATAAATTTCGGTAGGAAATAAATGTTTCCTAATTTTAATGTATAGCGACGAATTTTTTATTTTATTTATGACAGTTTTTAGTTAAAAAGGATAAAAAATAAATAAAGTTTCAATAATATTTCTTGATGTACGAGGTTGCGTTTCAATACCATCGATAGTACACATGTTATTTAATTAAGTTCACCGTGGCTTTCTGTCAAGAATTCCACGGTTCCAAGTAAAAGATTTTGTCGTTAAACACCAATTAATGAGCCCTTACAGTGAATTATATATATTCTTTGATAATTCATTTGTGCATATAGTCTTTGTATTCGCCTTTGAGGAGGGGGCACCAATTTGGTATGAGTTTGGCGTATACAAACACTAGGGTGGGTAGCGAATTTATGTATGAAACATTAGTACAACCTCTGGTAGCGTTGTGGTTTGTATGAGAAATATATTATGGAACTGTTAAATGTTATGTTCATACCACTGAAAGGAGCGACATTTCTATAATGGTGCTTTGCAGATCAGGAGGGTTCTCCGGGTAAAATAAACATTGGCCAATGGTCGGATGATACGTCTGGGTGCAGCAAGAGGCAGAAAGGTATACTGTATGGAAGCTTGGTCATAAAATAGGTAACTGGGGTGGGAAACTATTTTCTCTGGAAGCTAGTTGAAGAAGAGATGGATATTAATCGAGACAGGTGTATTGCATCCTCTAGACGTCAGATGAGTAAACTAATTTAATTAGTTTAGCCAAAAACCAACAGACAGCGCTCAGTAATAATTGAACTAAAAGGCCCCAACAGTCTTAACCAAAGATATAAAATATGTTATAATTGAGGAAATTTTGAAATTTCTTTATTTGAAAATGTCGAACTGGTCATTGTTAGGAGCAAGCCAACATTGTATTAAATTTCATCATATATAATTGCATATGAATCTGTAATTTCACAAAGAAAAATGTGATTGTGCTGAGTTCGAGTGATTTTTAACATGACTTAAGTACAAAAAAACGGAGCTCTTCCGTGATGTTTTTGGATGAAAATAATTTTAAATTCAAATCATTTCAAATTGTTTAAAATTGTCCATGTTTTATTATTATTAATTTATTATTATATGTATAATAGCTCATGTCTTCACTACTCTATCCTATATGCGCTGTACACAATCATGAGAACGAATGTAATTTTTAACAATGGATCTTACTTACCTTAATGTTGTGAGAACTTCAATATTTCCATGTCGTGAAGAATGGTGAATATATTGATGAGAACTTGATTCATCTGTAGCATTAACATCATTGCCATTATAACACTTTCTTATTTTATTGTGTTCTTCACTTTTCATTGTTTACACTATAAACATGCACGCCAAAGCAGACGTTCCACAAGACGCGTAGTGGCTGAATTCAGTTGAATATACTACAGTTTTGCCAAGGTCCATTCATCCATCCCCTCCTGCCGCCTCCTTCCTTATGCCAGTCGGGGAGGGGAGAGTGGAACTTTCGTTGCTAACTTCCGTTCTCTACCGTTTTCACGAACTCACTATCGTCCATCACTACCAACGACACGTAAGGAGCTCCGCTCCAAAATATCCTTGGGTTATTCTTTGGACATACTTTGTTTTTATGCTATTTGGTCAATTTATGCTCACTCTACCAAACAAAAATTTCCGGTTCAATTCACCTCATTAGGCACTGTATAAAGGGAACATGTGCATCATTATGTTCCCTTTATACAATGCCTGATTCTTGTGTCAACAGGTAATTGGATTAGTGTATGTGACATCTTCATTTTTTATATAGTTAGTTTAGAGGGCGCCGGTAGCTCAGTGGTATGCGTGTTTGCCTTCTGAGCTCAAGACCGTGGGTTCGAAACCCAACCGAGGTCCTTAGTGAGGTAAAATAAACTTAAGCACGCCGTCCTTCGGATGGGACCTTAAGCGATGGTCCCGAGCCTGTACGATGTCAGATACTCGTTAAAGACCCCTACCCTACGTGATTAAAAATTTAGGGTAGGCAAAAACTAGGACTCCCACAGTAGAGTCGGGCTCATTTCCATCAGAGTGATGAAAGAGCGCTCTGGTAGTAGGCGATATGACCTCGGAGTTAAAGCCCGGGCATGAGTCATAAAACCTAACCAAAGCTAACTTATAGTTAGTTATTATGACTCATGCCCAGGCTTTAACTACAAGGTTATATCGCCTACTACCAGAGCGCTCTTTTGCCACTGGTTAAATTTTTGTTCACCTAGGTTGGGGTTAACGAGTATCTTAAATCTTAGAGGCTCGGGACCATCGCTTAACGTCTACGTCGAAGGACGGTGAGCCTCGCCCGAGTTAATTTTTGTATATATTTTATTTTGATGAACAATTTAGTTGTGGTGAATCACTTCGATGCGAAATAACTTCCCCTACACTTTGTATTGCTGGCGATGTAAAAATTTAATTGAATGATGTTGCCACGGCCTCTTACATTAATTTGAGATGCCCTATTGAAGTGTAAAGGTGAAACTGAGATGGCACTGGCCCGCTCTACATAAGCCCACGATTTCCCCTGACGCTGTCTCATTGACAATTTGACTAATTCCTCTCAGATGACTGCTTACTTAAGCCTAGTCACCGTCTTGATCCTTCTGTGACCTAGGGATCAGGTGTCCTAGAAGCCTATTCGCATAATGCAGGTTCATCTTACCTAGTACAATGAGACAATGTCATGTTTAACTTCCCCGGCTATACGAAGTATAGAGGAAATTTCGTAACCGGTCAGAAATTCGATGCGTTTTCAAGGGTATTTCATGTTTTCCGAACTCCTGATTCCAAAAATAAAAATAAAAAATGTGTAATCATGTTGGCCTTAGTCTTGGTGGGAGAGCAAAGGCATTGTTAATTAATTCGTGCCTGGGGAAGTACATAGCATGTGACTCACGACGACTTTTTTTATTAGTTTTAACGTAAGAAGTTAACAAATAGTTTCTTTTATATTGATCATTTGAACAAATCTATTGATGGTGCCCTCGTAACAGGTATATCGTTAGGGATCCAACCGGCGAAGAACTACCCCATCGATACCCCAGTGATGCGATGGTAACAACTAGATCATACTGAATACTACACCATCGAGGATCCATTCGGTGATTGTAAGCAATAGAGGGTAGATAGACTTTTCAACTGGTTAGATCCTCGTTCGTATAGTTGTTAGCATTGCTGCCTGGAATCCCTGTTAATGCAGTTGTTAGCACCTCTGGCTGGATGCTCAGTGGTGTAGTTGTAATGTACGGATAGCTGCCCCAAAGCTTCGTAAGATTTTATGTTCAGCTTCTCAAAAGAGGAGTTAGTTATTGTGACTCATGCGCGGGCTTTAATTACGAGGTCTTATCGCCTACTACCAGACCGCTTTTTCGTCGCTCTGATGGACATATTATAATATTTTGAACTAGTAATGAAGACATTTAAAAAAAATCAATAGTGTTAAGTTTAGTCGTTTTTCTGGCTGCACTTTTACTTACAGTTCTGTTAGGAGTAATAAGCCACGAGACTACCTACTGTTTGCGATAAGATGGCGGGGGCCTCAGTAAACTATAGTTTGTTTGTGTGTGGAATTTTTCAGGTATCTTAGTAAGTTTTTTATTAAGCTATTTATCTCCAAATTTATTTGATCTATTGATATAAATCATAAACCTTTCGGGAGACACCTTCTATCCTCTGTATCTAAACGTTTTTCTAAACTAAAATAAATAATATAAATCAGTAAATATATACTGTATAACAAACGAACACATAAATCAGCAATTTTCACAGTTAATTTCTGAGATTGGTGCATGATTTTGTGACTTTTTAGTCCATTGAGACCCCGATACTGAGAATGGGAGGCCTCCCGAAACGTTCATTGTTATTATGAGTTAGTTATTGCGACTCATTGCCGAGCTTTGACTTCAAGGTCATATCGCCCACTACTCCGGTGGAGATGAGCATGATTCTATAATTTTGCCTACACAGGTTTATTTACCAAGGGTACCTCTTTAACAAGTACTTGACATTGTACGGGCTCGGGACCATCGCTTAACGTCCCATCCGACAGCGTGCTCAATGTTTTTTTTTACCTCCCCAATATTTCGAACCCGCGATCTTGAGCAAAGTAGGCTGGTATGCTACCTCTGAGCTATGAGACTCTCTCGTTTTTACTATTCAAGTCGATTGACTTGAAATAAATTGGGAGATAAATATCTGCATAACAAAATTACCAGTAATTTGTTGTGCCCCGCTTGGAGCCTGATGACTTATGCCTCGACGAGAGGTGCCACGCTTGGAGCCCGATGATTGTCCCCGGGTCGGGAACCCATTTCCCTGTATTAAGTCTGTATAATTGAGGTGGCCGGTAGATTTTCTGGTTGGGTGAATCTCAGCCCCAGGGAACCACTCAGTTACCCATCCAACGCTGCTTGTACGCCAAGTGATCCTCTAAGAGGCTTTTAGAGCGTTAAAACCGATTTATTCATTGATTATTTAGTTCATAGCAGCTTTCATGAAATCTTTGGCCATTACACGGAAAAAACAAACAGAAACCCGAGAAAACAATAGAACTGTAACAGTATCTTGTAAAATGTACTTAAGCCAAGAAAAAAATTGTTGTAGATATTAATATAGATTCTCCAAATCTGTTATAGGTCCCCAGCCGAGGCCCTTAGATTTTTGTAGGGGATGTGAAAAAACCTTGAGCACGCCATCCTTTGGATGAGAAATTAAGCGATGGTCCCGGAGCCTGTACGATGTCATTTACTCGTTACAAGACCCTTACCCTAGGTGAATAAACCGTGGTTGACAAAATGTAGGACTCCCACAGAGACTGGCTCATGTCCAACAGTGCGACGAAAAAGCGGTCTGATAGTAGGCGATATGACCTCTTGGTTGAAGTCCAGGCGAGTCTCAGTAACTAACTATCCTTCTTCGCTTCGGCCGATTCCGCTGAAAATTAATAGGTATCGTCCTTATGGGGTTTTGGACATACTTATGAAATTTGATGTCAATACTACAACGACAGTTTATTAGAGTTTTCGTGTTACGCTCCCCTACCCCTAAACCCACCGATTTGGCTGAAAATCAATGGATGTCATCCTTATGGGGTTTTGGATACACAAATACAATTTCGTGTTAATATATTTATTCTATCGGAAGTTGTCTCGCGCACTCAGTCAAACACAATTTTTTTTTTTTTTCATTTTTAAATTAAGTAAGGAGGTCCGAAAATATGAAATTCCGTTGAAAACTCCGCATCAATTTTTGATCGATTACATAATTTCCTCTACACTTCGAATAGCTGGGGAGGTAATAACAAAATGACCACAAAGCTTTCGTTGTCTTGTTCTCAGACACAAACAGATTTTTTTCCTTAATTTTTCGAACAGGGGGTCGGAAAACATAAAATTCCTATGAAAATTTTATATGAATTTCCCACATAACTTCCTCTATACTTCGTATAGCTTGAGAAATAATAACATAATTTGGTTCTCCAGCTTCTGGTCTGTAGGAAAAATACTATAGTTGTGTATTATGACTTCATTGGGCACGGTAGCCTTTAAAAAAGTCAGTACAACGTACCAGAACATCAATGCTTCAAAATGTCGGTAACACTGCTGAGATCAGTTTAATTATTAGGGGATCGTAAGGAAGAAACCCTGCCAATGTAAATAGATCTTAAACAAAATAAGAAGCCATATCTATCCCGCTTTTAGACTTTGGACAATCACACGGCCGATATGGTCCTATGAACTGAAGCTATGGGACTCAGCCAAGCCATCAAACATCAAGCGGATCCAATCATTCCAATCCAAAGTCTAAGAACCATTGTAGATGCTCCATTTTTTGTTTCCAACCTCATACTCCACCTCACTGTTCCTTTTGTCCAAGACCTCGTTCTTCCAAGTTCTACACAAACCTCTCCTTCCACAATTATCCTCCCGCCAAATCTCCATCGTCACAATCCCATCAGCACAATCTTCCAAAAAAGCGGTGGCCTCGGGGTCTCTCAGTTCTCTCGATCCCCAGCCTCCTGGTCTTCCTCCATTGCTGGACAGTTGTTGATTGGGCAGAGTGGTGGGAGGGACAGTGATGGTTTGGAGAGTGGAGGATGGCAATGTGCGGGAGGCCTACTGGTGCTGTCCTCATTGAGTTTCTTATACATATATTTTTCCAACTGTTTTTTAAAATTTTATTTATTATTATGTCTTTATTATTATTTATTTATTTTCTATCTCTTTGGAACAAAGCCAAGTTGGTTATTCCTCATTTCTGTCTTGAGCATTTGTAACACATTACAGGGGCACACGATATTATTTGATTCTTACATCCTTTGCATTACGTCTTAGGGGAAATTAGATACTCGGTCAAAAAGTTATATTGAAATTGTCGGAAATGACCATGAATATATATATATATATATATATATATATATATATATATATATATATATATATATATATATATATATATATTTATCTATGGACGCAACAACTTCCTAGAAATATATCGATATGACATTTTATTTGTGGATTCAGAAGTCCCTGATTAACTAGAACGATGATTTTCGAAAAAATCAGTTCAAGTAGAAGGTGAGTTTAGAGGGAGCCACTGTGCGATGTTGGGATTCGAACTGAGGCTCAAGAGATATACAATGTTATGGTCATAATAATTAGATGTGAAAATATAGGTGAACAATTTTATGGCAATGGACACCTCATAAAAAATTGTAATTAGTTGAATCAAGTGGAATGGCTAATTTAATTAATAGATTTCATAGCCAGCTCAATGGAGTGGATTATCGTGATTCGGTTCAGTCAATATTTTAATTTAATTATTTTAAAAAGGGGTCAAATGTTTGTTCTAGTAAAATATATACTTTTTTTCACTTGAACTAATATTGAATTCCTGATATGTTCCTCTTGTCACCATTGGTCCAAGTGGCTATAGATGAAATTTTGTGCAATGGGAGCCGCTTGGATTGATAAAAATAATAAAAGGAGAGTTTTTGTAGCCATCTAAGAACGGGGTTAGGAAAACCAGTGGCCTCACCATGTGCAGTGAAACTCGTCCAATGAAACTCATTATCGTACGAAATAAATAAAAGAAACTTATTTTTTGTAGGGATCGTCATGGAAACTCATCGTACGACATAAATAAAATAAACTTATTTTTTGTAGGGATCGTCATTGAAACTCATTATCGTACGAAATAAATAAAAGAAACTTATTTTTCGGGATTTTCTTTTTTCCATAAAAAAATTATACATAAATTACCGGTTTTGGCATTACACTTTCGTCAGGTTTATTTACAAAACTACACTTACGTAATAATTGGAAACGGGTAGCTTATGTAAGATTTTTTTTGTAGAATAGACAATATGTAATGTACTTTACCTATTTAATCCACAGAACGAATTATTCAATTAGGGTCTCACTCTCCCTTCTAAACCAATCGTCCAAAAATTAATAATTAACTTAAATAGGCAGCCATTACCTCATACCTCTTCCATAAAATATTTAGGATTAACCCTCGATAGAAGGCTGACTTGGAACCCTCACACTAGGACGACACGACTCACACTAGACCGGCGACTTAGACTATTATACAGTATTTTGAATAGGCGTTCTAAATTATCTACTCGACAAACTTAATTGTTATACCTATCTTCTCCGACCTCTCTGGACCTATGGCTTACAAAAATATGGTACAGCCAAGACTTCGAACATCAAAAGAATACAGATATTTCAATCCAAGACTCTTCGACTGATCACGCAATGCCCACCATACGTTAGCAACAAGACTTAACACCGCGACTTGAACATCACATCCATAGACACAACCATTAAACATTTATACCAACGTTTCTACACCAAAATTTACTTACACACCAATCGGGAAGTTCGCAAAATCTTAAGTACAAATTTACCCCACAATCCCCCAAGAAGATTAAAGAGAGTTTGGCATAGAGAGGTATGAAGTGATGTCATGAGGGTTCACCGCTGGGTGTTTTTCCTCTCTCAAGCCTCTCATGTCATATTTATTTTTATTATTTTATTTATTTATTTTTAATTTTTGTATTAGTACATTTTTAATTGTAGTTTAGTACATGTCAGCCCAGCCGCTGGTTGTGCATTTTTTGCATAGTTGTGACTTTAAATAACTAAATACAAAAAAAAAAAAAAAAAAAAAAACTTAAATAGAGGCTTCTGAATTCTAATAATAAATTTTGTGTCGATAAATGCAATTCGTCGGCAGTTTCTAGGCTCATTATTCATATTATCGGCAGTTATAAAATCGAGGCCCCTCCTCTGAATATTAATAACTATCGTTATTAGGAGTTTTGAATATATATGAAATTTTCGATAAACTCGATTCCAACCGCAGTTTAAGGGGGTTTTGAGTTACCCTCCCCCCTCCCGATTCCTGTCTTCCCTTGGGTCGAGTTGGCTCAAAATCAGTAGGATTCACATATAAAATTTCGTGTCGATACATTCGTTCTACCGGGAGTTATCGTATTCGCAGACATATAAGCAGACATACCTTTTTTTTTTTATTTTAGGAATCAAGGGGGTTGAAAATCAAGAAATTCCGTTGAAAACACAACATGGAATTTCTAATCAATTACATAACTTCTCCTATACTTACAGCTGGGAAAGGGAAATAAATTTGTTTTATTTCTTTATTACAGAGGGCTCCGGTAGCTCAGTGGTATGCGTGTTTGCCTTCTGAGCTCAAGATCGTGGGTTCGAAACCCAACCGAGGTCCTTAGTTTATTTTATCTGGGAGGTAAAATAAACTTAAGCACGCCGTCCTTCGGATGGGATGTTAAGCGATGGTCCCGAGCCTGTAGTGTAGGGTAGACAAAATTTAGGACTCCCACAGTAGAGTCGGACTCATGTCCACCAGAGTGACGAAAGAGCGCTCTGGTAGTAGGCGATATGACCTCGTAGTTAAAGCCTGGGCATTAGTCATAAAACCTAACCTAACCTTTCTTTATTACAAGTTTCCATAATATGTCCGCGTTTTTCCACTTATTGCATACTGCCGCTTGTTAAAAATGGTCCTGGTATAAATGCGCCTTAGAATGAAGTAATTGCAATGATTATTTACAATAAATGTCGTGTCTTCCTTATCCGCGAAATAGACTTATTCTTCCTTTCCTAAAAAAAATATATATATTTTATTTCAAATCAAACCTTTGGAAAAGTGACGTTTTCGTGAAAATCGGATTCCCGGAAAGATTGATAGAAAGGGATTAGATTTGGAACAGTCAATCTTTTTGAACAAACTAAGTTGTTAGAGGCGGCCTACTGTTTTCTGTCTCTCAATCTTATCTCATACCTGCCATATTATTTTCAATAACGTTAGATGAACAGGAAATTTATCTGAATACATCAATTTGTATCCAATAGACTTCAATTTTTATTTATTAACTCAATTTTATTCTACTTCCCTTAGCTTTACGAAGTATGAGGAAAATTATATAATGTGAAGTTTTCCGACCCCCTGATTCCTAAAATTTAAATAAATAAACACTATATCCTCCTATAGCATGAATATATCGACACAAAATTGTATATGTGTATTCAGAACCCGAAAAGGACGACACCTACTGGAGTGGGGCACAACTGTGGAACTATTAATTCCCGTTTCTAATGAAAATATCACCCAAAATTAATTGCAACAATTCAGAAGTCCCTTTGTAAGTCATTTATTAACTTTTAGTCCAAACGCTCGAATAGTTTTGGAGGGAGAGCGAAAACTAAATTTAATAATTCGTACTGGGGAAGTACAATGACGACTTTTTTATATTTTCCTCCACTCAAAAGAAACCTATTAGTCTTCGATCTTTTTGTTTCGTTCCAAAATACACCGGTAGGAAAAGTAAGCATGTTAGTGTAGTTAGTTATTATGACTCATGCCCGGGCTTTAACTGGTCATATCGCCTACTACATGAGCCCGACTCTACTGTGGGAGTCCTAAATTTTGCCTACCCTAAATTTTTATTCACCAAGGGTAGGGTTCTTTAACGAGTACCTGAGATCGTACAGGCTCGGGACCATCACTTAACGTCCCGTCCGAAGGACGACGTGCATAAGTTTATTTTACCTCCCAGATAAAATAAACTAAGGGCCTCGGCCGGGTTTGGAACCCACATGTTAATGTAGTTAGTGTATACTCAGTTTTGCATATTGTGTTCATGGTGAAATATTGTTCGGGTTTTATTTGTGGTTTGTCGGAAAATTTTTCCAAACTTCTCCATACAGAGATATTTTCAAGAAACTCTCATAATTCACCGAGGTGCAGCTATCTGTCTTTCATACTACGAAACTCTACTAAATAAAGGTTTAATAAAATCGATTGAATATCCTCGAATCTCGTTTTTTACTTCACCAAATATACGAAGTATGGAGAAAGTTGTTAATTCGGTCAGATATTGGATGTTGATTTTTCATGTTTTTCGACCCCCCGATTCCTGAATTCCTTCGTCAACACAAAGGTCACTTTGACTTTATTTTTTATTAGTACTAAGAGCTTCTTCAGTTAATTTCGAACATGATTTTGTTTTTTGTAAATACCTACCTTGATTTTTTATATATTGTTACTGTTTAACAAACTGTTTTTTTTTTTTTTTTTTGAATATACATATATGTTATATATTATTTTTAATAATCCGTAGATTAAAAGTTCATATATTTAAAAAATGTATTGAATTGGAGGAAAACCAAAAATATATATATATATATATATATATATATATATATATATATATATATATTTATATATTCTTTATTTACAAAGAGATATTTACAACTATATAAATATTAGGGGTATTCATAATGTGTGTTAGGTGTTAAATGTTATCGAAATAAAAATTTACAGGGACAGAAATTCATGAACACCCCCTTTATTAACAATTATTGTTAAATGCTAACTGTTATAACTAGCGCTCCAAGTGGCAATTAAAGGAAGTTTCAATATAACCGACCAAGGATTGTTGTCATTTATCTTGTTTTATTAGTTTTCTAAAAAAAATAAGTTAATGATGAATTAGACGAAATAATGGACAATATTTTATTAGTACACAGTTTTCGCTGTAGTGTAGATATGTGTTAAAATATAAAAGCCAAAACTAAAAAATTGTGTGGGCTGTAGATTGCTACCTAAAGTAATCTTGCATAACCTTACCAATATCGATTTAACAAAGCGATCTAACATACCTTTTCCTTTGTTAGATCGAAGTGTGTTAAAGTCTTGTATTTAGCAGACTACTGTCAAAATTTTTATCGAATTAACACAGTTAACAGATTTAACATAGTTAACACACACATCATGAATACCCCAAATATATATATAGATTAGGTTTTGTGACTCATGCCCGAGCTTTAACTACGAGGTCATATCGCCTACTACCAGAGCGCTCTTTCGTCACTCTGGTGGAAATGAGCCATACTCTACTCTGGGAGTCTTAAATTTTGCCTACCCTAAATTTTTATTCACATAGGGCATAGGTCTTTAACGAATACCTGACATTGTAACTAGGCAAATATGTTAAATGTGATATAAATACTAAACTGTTTGACAAAGTTAATTTAGATATTTTTTGCCTACTAGTCTTAGTAATAGTTTGTAACGTATGTTCATTTCTTGTCTTTCAGTCTCCTGTGAAGGTTAGTATTCGCTTGTCGAATAGGAGCCCTAAATAGCGGATATAGTTTTTTAAGGCGTTTTTAGGTATAAAGTAAAAAGTAGGTGAACTGTGACATGAAATATGCTGTGTCGTATTTCACTGTGGTGTACAATTTTATATATGTGATTATGTAGGGCAGTGTATTTATTTTATAATATGTACAACATATTATGTAGTCATGTGAAGGATGTACTCGAAAGGTTTATATTGAGTTTAATGAAAAGGCCTCCATTTCCAGGATCCTCTCTAAACTACATATATATATAATATATTTATATATATTATGTGATGTTATTCACTGTTTGTTGGTATATTCCGCTTTTGTGCTTACATATTTCAAAGGGTTCTCTCGGCTTGCGCAGAGTCTAGTTAGTTAGTTATTATGCCGGGACTTTAACTTCGAGGTTATATCCCCTACTACCATAGCGCTTTTTCGTCACTCTGGTGGCCGACCATCGCTTAACGTCCCATCCGAAGGACGGCATGCTTAAGTTTATTATATCTATCTCGCAGATAAAATTAAGCCGAGGCCCTTAGTTTGACTTCTAGATCTAGATATTTAGTGAATTGTAGTCAAATCGCACTCGAAAAATCGTCAAGTAAAAAAAAAATGTTGGTGAATCACCGACAATGTACTTCCTCAGAACGAATAAACAATTAACATTTTTGTTCTCCCTCTAAAACCAATCAACCGTTTGAGTTAAAAAATCAATTATTGACTTACAGAGTCTTCTGAATCCTCATACTAAATTTATTGATACATTCATCGGTATTAGCAGTTATTAGTTTTTTTTTAAATTCCTCCCTCCCTTTCGCCTGAAAGAGAATAGGTGTCGTCTTTATGGGGTTCTGGGTTCTGAATATACATGAAATTTTCTGTCGATAGATTCATTTTCTCGGGAGTAATCGTGTTCACAGACATACAGACAGACTTTAACTTTATATTAACGAAATTTTATATGTAAATTCAAAATTCAATAATTAAACGATCGGATTAGGCCGAGGGGAAGGTGGGCATGAAGTGGCTCGACTCAAAAACCGTAAGCGTTGTAATGAATGTATGGAGTTGTTGTTCAAAACGTCTTATCTTTGCTAGATTATAAAAACCAAAAAATAAAAAGAAGAATTGTTAAAGCAGTGAAAATATATATTATATAAATTCAGTGTCTCCTTTAGCAACCTAAATGTGGTTATTTGCCGCCCCTCGGAAAAATCTTTGCGGACGCCCACTTATTTTGTACGGAAAAACTGTATGAAATAGTGTATCTTGTTGATCTCAGGTTATGATCTAGACATACGTTTGAAAATCAGAACAACTAACGAGTAAAGAAGAAGAAAAAAAAATTGTTTTCACACTGTACGGGTGGGATGGGCTACTGATGATGACGCAGTTGCGTTGAAAACCGGTTCTTGTTGGAAATAAAACAGTGGAAAAAGGTTTTTTATTGCTATGAAAAAAAAAAAAAAATTATAGAAGATATTTGTTCACCAGATGCAGTTACGCAGAATCATTACACGTAAAATCTCTATATAACGATTAAATGCATGCTCCCAACCCACCCTTGACGTACAACTTTGCGAATAAGGTCTCAC
Source organism: Aradus depressus (assembly GCA_963662175.1). Lineage (NCBI taxonomy): Eukaryota > Metazoa > Arthropoda > Insecta > Hemiptera > Aradidae > Aradus > Aradus depressus. The sequence goes on from OY759215.1 coordinate 15,737,873, forward strand.
AAAGACCGTGTTATTACTTACTTATATACTATTGATTTTTAGCCCAAACGGCTAAAAATCAATAGTATATAAGTATATAATAATAGTATATAAAAAAAAAATTTAATTTTTTTATGGAAAAGGGTAAGGGAAAGTCTTACTGTATTATTTTGAGATCTCCGACGAGAGATGTTTTTCTTGAAGGGGAGGCTAAGGGCTAAAGGGGTGGGAGACAAGGTGGGGTGGAGGGGATGTTGTGTCTTCAGTCGAGGTTCAGCCTTCCTTCTGTCAACACTACATGGGGTAACCAGCTTAGCTCAGCTTATCTCAGATCTATCACAGCTTGGCTGGGCTTACCAAAGGCACCATCAGAGCTTCGCCCTGCTTATCAAAGACACTATCAAAGCTTTCAGAACTTTATAAAGGCAGGCCACTATCGTCTTATCAGCGCTTGGACTCAATTCAAAGTCCTCTATCCCATCCAAAGTCCTTCCATATAAGCTTTTTAGTTAGATTTATCTTCATTTTACTATTATTTACATGAATGCTTTGCATGGAGCATTAAAGGTTTTGTTTATAAGTAGCGTACGAAATAAATATATTGTCAATTGGAAATGTATATTTTTCCTTAAATTCTATTTATTTATTTCATGTGCTTTATGCAATGCGCTAAAGTTCGCAAACGGTCTTTGTGAGATCTTATAGGTTGTACGTCAAGGGTGGGTCGGGAGCATGCATTTGATCGTTATATAGAGATTTTACGTGTAATTATTCTGCGTAACAGCATCTGGTGAACTTTTTTCCACCGTTTTATTTCCAACCGGAACAGGTTTTCAACGCAACTGCTTTATCATCAGTAGCACATTCCACCCGTACACTGTGGGGTCTAAGGAAACAATTTTTTTTTTGTTCGTCCTCTTTACTCGTTAGTTGTTCAGATTTTCAAACGTACGTCCAGATCATAACCTGAGATCAACAAGATACACTATTTCATACAGTTTTTCCGTACAAAATAAGAGGGCGTCCGCAAAGATTTTTCCGAGGGGCGGCAAATAACCACATTTAGGTTGCTAAAAGAGACACTGAATTTATAATATATATATTTTCACTGCTTTAACAATTTTTCAATTTATTTTTTGGTTTTTATAATCTAGCAATGATAGACGTTTTGGGAACAACTCGATCAATATCCATAATGTATCAGCTGATATTTATTACAAACAATCCTTCCTCAGGATGGAAGACTATCTGGAGGTTATATCACAGAGGTCGACTCTGTAAAAGGAACAAGATCGATATAAGAAGGGATAGTTTGTAAAATGTATCAGCAAATAAATGATAAATACTGATGATAGGAGTACCTACTTCCCCAAATGTCTATGATAGCTATGTTGTAAAAACTAATTGGGGGAATTATTAAAGCTGTGAAGATATAATATAATATAGAACTGTTGTAAATAACTAAATAACACCATGGCTAATATGCATCGTACATTCAATTCAATTCAATTCAATTCTTTATTAGCCTTTAAGAAATACATCTTTTAGGCTCAGGGTTCGGCCTGATATATACATTATTCAGTTTAAAAAAAGTACAAATAAATGAAAATAGAAAATAATAATAATAATAAAATACGAAGTAATATAGAACCTAACTGTTAATAAACAAATGAAAACAAAAATAAAAATGGTATTTTATTTGAATACTTCAATGTCCTCTAATTTTTAGCGCCCTTACTATGTATAGTATAATATTATTGAGGTTTTGGTTGTTTTCAATGTTGAAAAGGGTCTTGTGAGGTTGCGGGCTCTTTAGTGCTTCTACCATGTACTTTTTTCTTAGTTGGCTGAAGGCTGGACACTCCATGAAGAAATGGTGGATGTCGTCCGGTCGGTCTTCGTTGCAGACACTACAGCTGTCTTCCCTGTATGCATCGTACATAAAGAATATATATAATATAAAAAATATAATATGTATATATTATTTTATAAAATAGCTGGTTACCGCCCGAAAACTTAGTGTCTGTGATAGCTAGGTAGTAAAAACCAAAAAATAAATGGGAGAATGATTAAAGCTGTGAAGATATATAATATAGAAGAGTTAATTAGTATCATGATTCATGCCCGGCTACTAGGTCATATCGCCTACTACTAAAGATCTCTTTCGTCACTCTGATGGACATGAGCCTAACTCTACTATGGCAGTTCTAAATTTTTCCTACTCTAAACTTTTATTTACTTAGAATAGGGGGTCTTTAACGAGTACCTGACATCGTACAGGCCTTCGAAAGGACGGCGTGCTTAAGTTTATTTTACCTCCCAGATAAAATGAAATAAGGGCCTCGGCTGGTAATGAATTAGCGACCTTGAGCGCAATATGCAAGCACTCATACCACTGAGCTACCGGCGCTCTCTGATATAGAAGATATAATATAGAACTCTCTCCCTGGGCCATGGATGTTTTAAATAAATAACACCATGGCTAATATGTATCGTACATAAATATTATATTTATATATTTTTTTTTATTATATAATTGCAGTTTACTGCCCGAAAGCTTAGTTAAAATCGATCATATTTTGAGTCTGTTCTGAGTTTATAAAATATTTTTAAGACAGTTCTTAATTTAACCCTTGTACAGCTTTTTTATAATAATTAAATATTTTTAAAGAAATAAAGAACTACGAAAGAATTGAAAAATAAAGCTTTATTCAAATAAATGGCTTGCCATTGGAAATAAATATTCAAGAGAAAAATCGAAAAATAAATTTAAATTAAGTCAATGAAACGTAAATGAATTATGATCGTTAGTGCTTTTCACATAAACTGAACTTACAAACAAAAGTTCTCTCCATTTCCTGAAATTATCGTTTATTCCCACAATGGTAGTAATAATACATTTTATATCAGCATTCGATTTGTATTTCTTGTTGCATTTCTAAGTTGTTTAAAATCAGTGTTGAAATATATATATATAGTACAAATTAGTGGGAATTTTATAAATGTTAGTATCTAGTAGAAGATTGAAGGGCAGACCAGAGAAATGTTGACATTTCATGTCTATCAATAACTGGGTAAAGATATTCATTGAGGCAAGACACGAACTCGGCTGTAATTTAAATCGGATTGTCGTTGAGCTTTAAATGTTCCCACTGCCCAAATTTCCGAAGTATAGGGGGAAATTATGTAATCGATACAGAGTTTTCAACAGAATTTCATGTTTCTGAACTTCAGATTCCAAATATGAAAAAAATATTTCTGTCTGAACATCTGATATAATGAATGTATCGATACGAAATTTACACGAATCCTTCTGGATGTGTTCTCACTCTAAAGACGTAACCTATTGATTTTCAGCCAAATCGACAAAAGAGAATGGGGGATTATGGGATAGGCATAACACCAAAGCTCCTATAACTGCCGATTGATTGAATGTATCGACACGAAATTTTATATTTGTGACCAGAACCCTCAAAGGACAACAGTAATCAATTTTCAGCCACATCGACCAAAGGGAATGGGGGGATTAGGGGTGAGGCTTAACTCAAAAATTCTAATAACTGCAGTTGTAATGAATATATCGACAAGAAATTTCATATTTGAAGTCCAAACCTAATGAGGGACATAACGTGTCAAATCTCAGCGATATCGGCCGAAGGGATGGGAGATATGAGAGGGGCTTAACTCAAAAACCCTAATAACTCTTGACGTAATAAATTTATCGGCAAAATGTAATATGAGGGAGGATTTAGGAGCGCAAAGGGTCGACTGGTTTGGGAAGGGAAGCAAAACGTCCATTGATTAATTCGTTCTGGGGAAGTATATATGATTCACCGACGACTTTTTTTTTGTTTAATTAAACTCAGTAAATTGAGGGTATTTCACGAACTAAATAATAAGTGAAAAGTAATTTTAAAAAGTGTAAGATCAATAAAGTGTCTTACTTCAACGAGAAGGGCTGAAATAATACAATGTATTTTTTTCTTAATCTACAGCTGCCAACTAATTGCTCACTCATTATAAATTAAACTGAAAAAATTAAGCTTAAAAAAAGTAATCATTGAGAAGTGTTAATAAAGAGAGAAGAAAGAAAACTTTAATGGAATCCTAATTATAGCTAGCGATTATTTTTTACTTATTTATCAATTTTTTTTTACAATTGAAAATGTATGGGGCATCGGATTAATTATGACAAGAATTAATGAAGGAATTGGGAGCCATGGTGGCCGTGCGGGCTAGAGCGTAGGGCTTTGGTCGTATGGTCTCACTTTGGTTTGCGGGTTCGAATCCCGTCCGGGAGTGAATTTTATTTCGTAGATATAACTCCCTTCCGGGGGCCATGGATGTCGTAAATAATTAGGTAAAACACCATTATAAGAGTCATGGGTAATATGCATCGTACATAAGGAATTGGAGGAAGGTTAGGTCTTTTTACTTCAATGTAAGAAAAAATAAAAGAGTGGTCGATGAATCACCTGCAATGTACTTCCCCAGAACGAATTATTCAATTGATGTTTCGCCCCCCTCCAAAACCAGTCGACAGTTTGAGCTAATATTCAACAGTTGACTTACATAGGAGCTCCTATATCCTCATAATTAATTTTGTCGATACATTCATTATATCGGCAGTTATTAAAGTTTCTTGAGTTCTAACTCCCCTCTCATCCACCCTTCCCTTCTGCCGATTCCGCTGAAAATTAAAAAGTGTCGTCCTTATGTGGTTTTGAATTCACATATGTAATTTTGAGTTGATATATTTATTACAACGGTAGTTATTAGTGGTTGAGTTCAGCTTCTGCCCTAGTTCCCTCTCTCCTTTGACCGATATGGCTGAAACTCCATAGCTGTTATCCGAATGGGGTTTTGGTCAAACTTGTAAAATTTCGTGTCGATACATTTATTCTATTGGCAGTTATTAGAGTTTTTATGTTGAGCCTTCCCCCTAATCCTCCCCCCCGATTGGCCAAATTGGCTGAAAAATAATAGGTGTCGTCAGAGAGTTTTGGATTCACATTTTTTTTTCATATTTGGTATCTAGAGGTCGGAAAACATGAAATTCTGTTGAAAACTCCACATCGAATTTTTGACCGATTACATACCTTCTCGTATACATTGTTTACCTGGGAAGTTGAGTTGGTTTGTTGGCGATTTGAGGGCGCCGGTAGCTCAGAGATGGCGTGCTAGTCTACAGAGCTCAAGTTCGCGGGTTCGAAATTCGGCCGAGGCTTTTTAGTTTCTTTTCTGGGAGGTGAAAACCTTGAACACACAGTTGCGATGACTAAAAAGTCTTAAGACTGAAAATGCTTTGATAGTTGACGTAACAAAATAGAAATAGTTTTGTTGTTTATAGAGCATTTCTTAGAAAAGTTTGTTTTTTGTTTTCATTTCCCGTTGTACGAAGTATAGGGGAAGTAATGTAATCGGTCAGAAATTCGATGTAGAGTTTTTGACGGATATTATCCGACATCCTGATTCCAAAAAAGAAATTTTGTCTGTCTGTGTCTGTGAACACAATAACTCCTGATAAGTGGATGTACCGACACGAATTTTATGCGTATATCCAGAACCCTCTATGGACGACACATATTGATTTTCAGTCAAATCGACCAAAGGATGGGACGTTAAGCGATGGTTTCAAGCCTGTGCCATGTTAGGTACTCGTTGAAGACTCCCTTCTTTATTTTAGGTAACTAAACCTGGTTAGGCGACAAAAATTTCGAGTTTGATTTTAGGACGTTAGGTTTAATTTGATGATCAAAACCTCGATTATCCATCGCTCTAAAAATTCTAAACAATCATTTGATCTCTGGATCTACAGAACGGAATTGATATTTACAGACTATGTTCAGTCCGTCGACCTAACGTAAAGGAACGGAGAGAAATGAGGTAGCGAAATTTTCAAAATATTCATAATTTTGCGCTACGCTTTTGTATTTATTATTTTAACCTCAGGTCTGTTCCGGGATTGGGAAGGCATTAATTCTGAATTGAGGGCAGGTAAACATTGCACGGCCGTGCGGAGTTTTGGGGAAAGACTTTAAAATTGCCGCGCTTTTTGTTCTGACACGCACGACGATGCGTTCTCTAAACTCTCATACTTCGCCGATTGGCAGCATTCGTTGAAATCCAAACTTTAAAAAAGCGTAATTTGAATCAGAATAACTTTTGACTGGGAACTGAAGCTTTCTATAACCTTGTCTTGACTTTAATATTTGTCTGTGGTGGAGGTGTCGTTATACATATATTGTATTTTTTTTTTTTATTAGGTACATTAGATCGCAATTTTCTGGGGGGGCACCGGGCATTCTGGGGGGCCGTGCCCACCCCTGTTCCCCCCCCCCCCCTTGCTTGAATTGAGGGAGATATGGTTTCTCAACTGGGCCTATTCTCTGTTCTCTTCTGTTACGGTATTGAGGAGAGCAACAGAAGCCGGAGGCCTATATCTGCGCCAGCTCTCTGCACCAGATCTGACTATTGAAGAGCCGTAGACTGGAAACCTAATAAGATCCGTCCTATCTTGTTTGCAGATTCACTCTCATATACCATTCAGATTCACTTACAATGGAGCTAACCAAGTGAATTGTACCTTTTCATCCGTCTTTATTAATATGTATAGCTCAAACAGATATCTAGAATAATAAACACTGCCGAATAATAAACACTGAATAATAAATACTGAATAATAAACACCCCCCTCCTCCTCCTCTGCTCCTCTATATTTTGTGCAACTGTTCACCACTACCTCTACTGTATAGTCAGTGTTGCCAACACTGTGATATGGGATGTCACCAGATGGTGTATAAAAAATCCCCAGAAAATCACCAGATTTTTTAACAAGCGTTATAAAAAACACGATTCAGTTTTTTAGCCAATTTCTAATATGCGTACCCACTTTTTTCTATAATTTTGAGCTAAGTATAAAATGGAGAACGTAAATAGGAATTTAAAAAAAAAATATATGAGGTGTCATATTAATATATAATTAAAATAATAATAATAACATAATTGTACATAAACTAAAATTAACTTTACTATATACAATTATAGACAGAATCTGGAATATCTTCGTCTTGTAATATTTCTTCCTCATTTGATCTGTATGCGTCGGCCGATTTAATTTTTTTTATCATTTCGTCAATACCTGCAGGTATTTCATAAGAATGACAGCATACATAATTTCTTTTCAATCCAGATTTAATTATGAGAATCGATGTCAACATCGGCAGTTGCATCCACGCTCAGTGGCTTGCCGCGGACAGTAAATCCGAATATTCAACAGAAATAATTATAAAATTAAATAAATCTTTCTTGTGAAAAATTCACCAGAAATTTCACTAGATTTAAAAATTTCACTAAATCAAAATTTTCTTCACTAGATCATAAATAAATTCACCAGATCTGGTGAGAATTTCACCAAGTTGGCAACACTGTGTATAGTAGTTCGTATGTATTGCAAGATGTCCTTATTCAAAATATCAACAGACAGCAATTTATATTAAATGTTACTTCCCCAGCAATACGATGTATAGGGGAAGTTTTGTAATCGGTTAAAAAGTTGTTGCAGGTTTTTAGCAGAATTTCCTGTTTTTCGACCTCCTCTGACTCTAAAAATGAAAAACAAAAGTCTGTTCGTGTTCTATGTATATCCAGCAGAACTCTCTAAGGACGACACCTATTAATTTTCAGTCAAATCAGTCCCCCAAAAAGGGGGTTCAGAGGGGAACTCAAAAATCCCAATAACTGCCGATGTACTGTATGTATCGATATAAAAATTTATATTCAAATTTAAAACCTCATAAGGATGGCACCTATTAATTTTCCGCGAAATTGGTCGAAGAGGAGGAGGGACCACAGAAGATCAACTCAAATACCCTAATATCTGCAGAAGTAATGAAGTATCAAACACAATTTAGTATGAGGATTCACAACCCACTACATAAGTCAAATATTGAGTTTTACCCCAAACGATCGATTGGCTTTGGATGGAAAGCAAAAACGTGTAATATATGTTGGAGAAGTACAAAGTCAATCATTCACCGCCCGCTTTTTTTTTTGTTAAGTGCGCAAAAAATTTCGGCCTCTTTATTTACCTTCTTTACTTATATGGGAATCGGTTTACGAGATAAAGCAGTTTTTTAGACTTTGCTTGATTTTCACAAAAAAGATTAGTTCTAAATTTATAGTGAGAAAGTTATAATATACATATAATATAAAGATGAAGAGATAAGGAATGTAAATTTTATAAGTGAGACAGTTTCATGTATTATTACGGACTACTTAAAAAAAATCTCATTTATTTTTGCAACAACTATTTAGATGTTTGACTATTCAAACAAATGAGTTGGAGTCTTAATTTTCCAAATGGATGGTTTTCTTCATGTCTGACTGTGAAAGAAGTTCACTCCTTTCAAGTCCGTTTTACCTTAAGAGATGACAGTTCATTTAGAAAAGTACAAATTAAAACCGATGTAAGTCGCTAAACTACAATAGAGAAGAAGTTGTTTGTACTATTATAATTTCAAAAATGACTTTGTGGCGCCCCCACTTTTTTTATTATTTTTTATTTTTCATTTGAGGGCGCCGGTAGCTCAGTGGTAAGCGTGCTTGACTTCTGAGCTCAAGGTTGTGGGTTCGTAGCCCGACCGACGCCCTTAGTTTATTTTATCTGGGAGGTAAAATAAACTTAAGCACGCCGTCCTTCGGATGGGACGTTAAGCGATGGTCCCGAGCCTGTACGATGTCAGGTACTCGTTAAAGACCCCTGCCCTAGGTGAATAAAAAATTTAGGGTAGGCAAAATTTAGGACTCCCACAGTAGAGTCGGGCTCATGTCCACCAGAGTGACGAAAGAGCGCTCTGGTGGTAGGCGATATGACATCGTAGTTAAAGCCCGGGCATGAGTTATAAAACCTAACCTAACCTTTTTCAAATAATTTATGGTTTCCAGATTTACTTTGTGAAGCTCCATTCTAGGAATAGATAATTAAAATACACAATTTCTTTGTCAAACTTCACTATATATTCTCAAATACTCAACTAGTTTCGCCGTGTTAAGGCATTATCAAGTCACTTACAAACTGACAGAATTGGTTGACAGGGTAGAAGGTACAGTTATGGAGGGGGTTTTTAGGTAATGACGGGGAATCCCTTGTTTTTGTTACTCTATACATTCCAATAAACAGATATTTACAAGATAATAATAAATATAAAATAAAAAGAAGAAAGAAAATGATATATATATAAAATCTAATAAAGCGAATCTAACAGTAAAGTGTTGGTATTTATATAGGTATGACTCATGAATTATATAAATGTAAAATAGAATAATATTAAAGTGAATAAAAACAAATACATAGAATTTAAAGACAAATTAAAACATCAAATGAAAATTATAGTATTCTCTGAATGTCAGTTGGCAAAACATTTCCACAATCTTCAGACTCTTAGCTACTTGATATTTAAATTAAGAAGGGGGGAATGGTTCAGTTCTATTTGTTCATTTAGCATTATGATATCGTTATTTTTGTTCAGTTTATTTATTTCTACCGCTTCCAGTAAATTCAAAAGTGGACCTTTTTGGCAGATATGTATTATATTTGGTTTGTGTTGTGTGTCTATGGTATGTCCTGTTTCTGTGAGATGTTGGTGAAATGAGGAAGTGTTGGAGTTTGTATTTCTTGTGTGTTCCCTGTTTCTAATCTTAAAGGATCTCCCTGTCTGTCCCGCGTATGTTAGGTTATGCAACTAACCTTTTTCATTTATTACCTAATTAATACCATCTATTTTTAAGTAATTAAAAAAACATATGTTATAAAAATACAATCAGTATATATTCATGTTGTTAGTGAGTTGGTTCTCGTCAATAAAAAATATTTTAAAATCACAAATTGATTAGCTTTTGTAAACGCTGAATTGATGACTCCGACATGATCTGAACACGCAACCTTCTGCAAAAAATATTTTTTATTTACGAGAATCAACTTACTTAAAACATGAATATATACTGATTCTTTTTTATAACATATGTTTTTTTAATTAATTAGAAATAAATTGTATCTATCTAATTAATTAATTAATTAAAAATAATAATAAAACATATAAATAAAACATGAGGGGGCGCCAGAACTTCATTATCTATTTTAAAAAGTAGGTAAATCATCTGCAATATACTTCCCCAGCACGAATTAATCAATACATTTCGCTTTCCTTTCAAAGCCAATCGACCGTTTCAAGCACAACGCCAAAACATGCTTTTCTCAGAAATGCTCTATAAAGAACAAAACACTTTCTCTTTCAGTTATGCAACTATCAAAAGCGTTTAGGTATATACTGTCATGGATTGTTATGAAGAACTCTTATTGCCATCAAAGCATATAGGTATATACTGCCACGGATTGTTATGAAGAACTCTTATTGCCATCAATTTCACTTTCAGTTATGCAACTATCAAAGCATATAGGTATATACTGCCACGGACTGTTATGAAGAACTCTTATTGCCATCAATTTCTCCAGATTTACGTTTAGGTTTTGAATTTGGCGCTCAACAACATTCAATTTCTTTATACGTCACTTTGATATATCCTTCACAATAATTGGGGCCCGGATGTCCGCTTCTGCTTCCACTTACTTCAATCCTTAACTCCCTTTTGAAAAAGCGTGTACGAGCCTATGTCCATCGGAAAGAAATAAGGTTTCTGTAGTTCTCAAGATTACCTCAAATACACAGACAACCTTTCTTTATTTATTATAGATTAAATTGCCAACATATACGTTTGATCTTTCTATTTTTAACCCCCAACCTAAAAGGAGGGGTGTTCTACATTTGAAGCCTTTGTCTGTGTCTATGGCATCGTAGCTCCAAGACGGCTGAACCGATTTCAAAGCGGTTTTTCTGTATTTGCGAGATGGTTCTTAGCCATGATTGGTGGAAATCGGGTATGCCGTTTTCATGAGAGCCTGTGTAGGGATCTCGGCTTCTATTACAGCTAGAGACTTGGAGTTTGAGTTCAAATGATTATAAGGCCAAGCCCCCCCCCCCCCCCCCCTAGCCTGCCCCCTAACCTCTTCAAACCCCCCAAAAAAACACCAAAGTTTAGTAAAAAAAATGAACAAAAAAAAATTGTTTGTGTCGGGGGTTTTTTAAATTTTTAATTCAATTTGGCTCTCACCAGTTTACTAACCATTTCCAAATTACCGAATATATTTTATAAATGTTAGTTAGTTCTTTTTTTAGTGATAACGGTTTTTTTATTATTGTAAGTAGAAAGATCTACAAGTTCATCATATATTTACTACAATATTTTTCAGTTTTGTGATACCATGAGGAACAAATACATAAAACAAATGATTCAACAAAGACGAGTCTGTAAAAGCCCTTCTTCTTTGATATCCCTTCCTGGAAAATCCCTACAAAAGGAAAGCGGAGACGCTATATATAGAAAACAGGAGTTGGAAGAGTTCAGAAAGAAGACAACAAGGAAAACTGGTTCTTTTCAGGGATGAGTGAGGTCGGGAAACCAAACCTGTACTTAGGTCAAGATGTGGCGACAATTTCACATCTAACGCGAATTACCAAGCCATCAAACATCAAGCCACATCCAATCCGAAGTCCTTAGAACCATTGTAGATGCTCCCTTTTTTTGTTTCTAACCTCAAAGTTCCTTTTGTCCAAGACATCATCAAATCCCGTTTTTCCTTCTCTCAAACCTTTAGACGCCTCATTTCCTGGTCATCCTCCACTACTGGACAGTGGCTGGTTGCGCAGATTGGTGGGAAGGACAGTGCTGCCCCCTCTCTCCACTATTCGGAAAGCGGTGGATGTCATGTTCGCGAGAGTCCTACTGGTGCCGGCCTCGTCTATTTTCTCGTATTTTCATTTTTATTCATTAATTTTTTTTTAATTTTCTATCTTATTTATGGTTTATTTTTATTCATTTACACTTTTTTATTTACATTGAATATATTTATTTATTATTATTACAGTAAACTCCCGATTATCCGCGGGATTGACTGGCGTGGATACCGCGGATAAGCCGCAAAATTGCCGATAATGGTTAAAAAAACGCCGAAGGCACTAAAAAAACAACACACAGGCGATTCACTCGCACGCTAAGTAAGCAAACATCTACAGTGCCGCTAGTCGCGTCCAAAACTGCTCAAGCACACACTACGTATATACCGATATATGTACTGCACAGTAATACTGAACTACATAAACGTTTTGTACTGTACATACATTATTAAGTGTACTGTACTGTATGTATATTTGTGATTTACGATTTTTATTACGTTTAAGTATGTATTTAGTAACTTTATTTCAATTTTTGTGAAATAATTTTCGGTTTCAAAACCTCCTACAGGCACCGCGGATAATCGAGAGTTTACTGTATATATATTTTTTTTGTATGTATTACTATTATTTTGTATATATTTCTTTCTTTATTGATTCTTACTTCTTATTGATTGTTTCGAATATTTTGTATCACTTATTATTTTATCATTTATTCTTACCTAACCCTTCTGTTTTGAATGGTAGCTGGTCTGGTACGAAACACCTTCTACGTATTGTTTTTGTACAGATTAAAGAATACAAAAAAAAGTGAAGACCTTCTTCGACCAGCCAGAAGCCTCTTTCTTCGAACACCAATAAGCATATATATTCATAATTGTTTGGGAATACCCACTTTTTACCGACTTTTATTCTGAAAAAACTCCAAAAACAAACATTTTTGATTCCTTTAATGAATGTTAATAAATAGGAGGGAGGAGATCAGGCTTATGGACGATAAAAACTGATCTCTCCTTCTTATAATTAAAATTAATAACAATTAATGTAAGGTAACCTCATCTTATCTCTCTAGATTCTGTTTGCAGGGGCCCTTTAATCGCTGATTCTGAATTTAACTAAAGCAAACATATCTTTTAAAGCTAAACCGCTTTGTTTCACCGATAGAATGGGCCACGGTAGCTCAGAGGTAGCGTGCTTATCTACTGACATGAAGATCGCGAGTTCGAAACCCGACCGAGGCCCTTAAGTATTTTATCTGGGAGGTGAAAAAAACTTTGAGCACGCCGTCGTTCGGCCTGTACGATGTCAAATCAATAAACTTGAATAGGGAACATTTAAGACTCCCACAAAAGAATCGGGCACAAGAGCGCTCTGGTAGTAGGCGATATGACCTCGTAGTTAATGAATCAATAACTAACTACTAGAACAAAAAGGGGTCACTATATAAGTAATGTTAAATTCTGTCTTTCTGTTGTTTACTAGTTTCTGAGTTCATAACTAGACCTGAAGATGGTGTGAGACCGAAACCAGTAGTTTTATTTTTATAAATATTTTTAGTGGAATAGACGGGATTTGGAATGTTTCCAAAAATAAGTTTGTTTTATTTATTTATTACAAACTCCACAATATGTCCGCGTTCCTCAACTTAGAAGTTTCTGTTGTTTGACTGAAGGAAATGTTCGTTCATGACGATTGCAAAGTATCATATTTTAAAATGTTAATGAAGCCCTCAGGTTTTGTTAAAAACTAGCTGCAGTACCCGGCGATGACCGAAGCTGCTCCCATTTTCAGCAGATAGTTGTCAAATTGTTACTTAAAACAATAAAATGTATTATGGTTAACCATTCGGTGAGATATTCGTTGTGGAGTTATCTTGAAGTTTTCGGACACTCTTACTCTAAAAATGAAAAAAAAATAAATAGCTATCTCTCCTCTGTGTGTGTGTTGATGAACACGATAACTTCCGAAAGTATGAATGGATCGACACGAAATTTCACACAACCTATTAATTTTCAGCGGAATCGGTCGAAGGAAAGAGCAGGATCAGAAGGAGGACTCATCTCTAAAATCCCAATAACTGCCAATATAATGAATGTATCGACGTGTGATAATTAATTTATAAATGTAAAATTATTATATAAATAATAAATAAACAAAATTAATAATAATTTTAAAAAAGTAATAAATAATTCCACATTTCCTGTAGAAATTGTAGCTGGTCTTCTACTAAATTTGGTTTCTACAGTAATTTCCGAAAAGGGCCCTAAAAAATTATCGAAAGATCAAGGCGTACAATTTTGAAGAAACCACGTATTTTTAAAAATTTCAATTAGTTATTATTTCATTTGGATTTCTTCTAAATATAATAATGAGATGCCATTTTGTTTTGCTTAATTTTCAAAAATGTTAAATCTAATTCAAAGGTATAAATTATCTTAGTGAGTTCACAGGGAAAATGAATAGCATATAATTAGAGAACAAATATTGGGTTTATTTATCTAAACCTAGATTATAAATAAAATCAAAATATCAAACAAAAATCAAATTACTTACAATAAAAATCTTACAAACTAATTTCTACAGCTACCTTATAGTCTCTTTTCTTTTTAAATATTGTGGCCATTCTTTAATTCAATGTTATTTTAGGCATATAAACATATAAATAAATAATAGTACCTTTGCGCATCTACTTCACTGTTATTTTCACTTTTACATGGTTCATCACACCTTAACCTTAAAAACACTCTCTCTCTAGACCAGTGGTTCCCAACCTTTTGTGGCCCATCTCCCCTTTCTGGAGGTTCACTAACACCTATCGCCCCCTTTTCATTTTCATTGTATGCCTAATTTTAATTTGAAGTAAATTGTAAATAATAAAGCAGTTTTATTATTTTAAACAATTTTATTACCGTACATAAAAACAACCAAAGCAGTTTTATCCGGTCACTCTTAAATAAAATAGAAAAACAATTAAAATGTACATGGCTGAGAATAGCCAGTGACTCGTGCTACCCGGCAACTTCTAGTGTAGAGTACTATTTTAATTTTTCCCCCTTTGAATACTCATCGCCCCCGACTTATTTATTGCCCCCCTGATAACCCAAATCGCCCCCAGGTTGGGAACCACTGCTCTAGACTGTCAACTTCCACATCTCTCCTTAAGACTGTTTCTCACTATTTGAAACATGCCTATCGTCGTCAGTTGTTTATCATTCATTGGTTGTTCACATTTCGTTTTAAAACAAAATGCGACTATTCTGAATAGAAATCGGCTGAATAGAAGGGGGGAGGGGGGAGGGGGGGGGGGGGGGGGGGTCAGAGGTTGGGGATTTACTGCCTATGTAATGAAAACACTTGTCTCGACACATCATTTATATGAGGATTCAGAAGCCCCAATGTACGTCAAATATTGATTTTTAGCCCAAATGGTCGATTGGTTTTTGTGGGAGAGCGAAAATTCAATTGATTAGTTTGTGCTGGGGAAGTACCTTGCCGGTGATTCACCGACGAGTTTTTTCTTAACGTTTTGTATATGTGACGTTCAGCTGAGGGCAGTGATCTTATGTTGTGGAGTTGGAGGCAGTGACCATGTCAAATCTGACATAATGTAGAAACAAAAAGGCTCCTCTGGCAGGATGCCATACATCCCTCCTCCTTCCAAATGCCACATCCTCCCTCTAAGTGGTCAGGGTGTCTGTTATGCTGGAACTTACTACTTCTACAGCCTGTCTTTAGAGAGCCATTATAGAATGTGGAGGACCGAATTTTTCCGGTTGTATTTGGAGATCATCTGGAACGTTAAGCGTATCGTTTGATAACAACTGACAAAACAATTTGGCAAATCACGTCGCTCCTCTTGTAAAAACAAAATTGTATTTAAGTATTGGTGAATTTCGTCGAAAACTAAAGTTTTGTTGCGCCGAACGTCTTGTCTGTCTTGTTGTGTCATGTGCTTGTCGTCTCAATACATTCATTCATTCATTCAACGGCAGTTATTAAAGCTTTTGTGTTTAGTCTTCCCTCCCTACCATTGGCTTTTTGACTGAAAATCAATAGGTGTCGTCCTTAGTGGGTTCTGATTTCACATATAAAATTCAAGAGGGCGCCGATAGCCCAGTGGTATACGTGCTTGCCTTCTGAGTTCAAGAACGTGAGTTCGAAACCAGACCGAGGCCCTTAGTTTATTTTATCTGGGAGGTAAAATAACCTGAAGCACGCCGTCTTTCGGATGGAACGTTAAGCGATGGTCCCAAGCCTGTACGATGTCAGGTACTCGTTAAAGACCCCTGCCCTAGGGGAATAAAAATTTAGGGTAGGCAACATTTAGGACTCCCACAGTAGAGTTGGGCTCATGTCCACCAGAGTGACGAAAGAACGCTCTGGTAGTAGGTGATATGACCTCGTAGTTAGAGCCCGGGCATGAGCCATAAAACCTTACTTAACCTATAAAATTCCATGTCGATACATTCATTCTATCGGGAGTTATCGTGTTCTGGAGGTTGGAAAAACATGAAATTCCGTTGACAACTGAATTTTTGACCTACTAAGTTTTTAGGGTTTTTGTATTAAGCTTCCCAACTAATTCCTCCCATCCCTTTGGTCAATTTGGCTGAAAATCAATAGGTGTCATCGTTAGAGGGTTCTGGATTCACTTATAAAATTTCGTGTCGATACATTCATTCTATCGGGAGTTATCGTGTTCACATAGCCACATAGACTTTTTTTTCATTCTTGGAATAGGTAAATAACAGATAGTACCAACTGTTCAATGGAGTTGAGAGGACTGCTCCGAATTGAAGAACTGCCCGTTTCATAGCCATTTTGATGAAATTCCATGGACAACCTGTTCATATTTTTGTTTGATTATTCAAAAGGTCGATGATGATCATCTGAACTAATAACACTTCCAAAAACATCACTTCAAAATGTTGATCTCAATATTACTCTATTCATTTATTCATATTGAAAAGCATTTCGTCCAAATGTAAATCCTATTGACAAAGGATCCACCTAATACCCATGTTGACAATATGACTTATTTTGAAAGCTTTCATGGTCCGGTGAATAGGCACGTTCAACCCAGTTTCATCGACCACAAATCGACTCCTTAAAAGGAAAATGTCGTATATATCCCACTCAAGGGCTTATCAAAAATCGTAAACATTTATTTTGCCTTTCACTACATAAACTGATCCTAAAAATATTATATTTGAGAGGAAAGTCAAGGGGTAGGTCACATATTGTTAAAACAAACCATTCGGATTCCTCTTCCGAGTATGGAACTATTCCATAATGATAATTATCAATTTCAGATAAATAATAATTATAACATTAAATATTTTCTACAAATTCTGATTGTATATTCTTTGGGATGCTATTAACCCCCACCCTATCTCGAGTCTGACGATTTTTAGACGATAGGAAATTTCATAAAATTTTTTGTAAGATGATATTTATCGATAGGACTAACTGTCCAATTATTTAAAGAAAGTTTTCGACAACTTTTTTTACATTTTCGGGGCGCTATAACAGTGTTCGTATTGGTTCTTTCTTAAATCTAAGGCATTTCCCTAGTTGAAAGTTTAATAAGGAACATTTTTGGTACGAACTACTTTTCGATAGGACTAATCGTTTTTTCGTAAATCGAGCAAACGTCTAAAAAAAAAGTTTTTTAAAACTATATTTCTGGAAGGTTTTCGGTTTGTAACTCGTAGACCGGGCGGCCTTCGAAAAATATATTCCTTTAAAATGTTTCTTTAAGTTTTCTCTATAACTTTCATTCGCAGACAGTTTTTATTAAAGCAATAACATTAGAGGCATAAGATAAAATGTACTTAGTTCCCGAAATAAAGTTTGTTTCAATTTTCGTCCGATTTTGAACAAAATCTGTTGAGAAGTTATGACATCTTCATCTCATATTTCAAGTTCATTGCTACAGAGTTAGAACGCACTCAGAGTTCCAGTCACATACACACATGACATCATAGATAAATTGGGCAAATCGAGTTCAGGTGACCTCAAAATGTGTAATTCTTTTGAAAATTGATTTCGATTTTTTCACCATTACAATAAATACTTTCTTATACTAAAGTATCAAGAGGCGGTCCAAATCCTCTCCCCGTCGCCCCCCCCCCCCCCCCCCTAAAACTAGTGGATCCGGAGAATGAGAGTCGTCCTTCGAATGGGACATTAAGCGATGGTCCCGAACCTTTACCATATCAGATACCTACTTTAGGTGAATAAAAATTTAGGGTAGGCAAAATATAGGATTCCCATAGTAGAGTCGGGCTCATGTCCACCAGAGTGACGCCTGGTAGGAGGCGATATGACCTCGTAGTTAAAGCCTGGGCATGAGTCACGACAACTATCCAATAATAAAATGTGCCTATATATATAAATAAACTTGAAAGCCAATGAGGACGTAACCTGTCAAATTTCAGCCATATCACCTGAAGGAAAGTGGGCTCAATTCTAAAACACTAATACAGTGAAACCTCTCTACAACGGACACGGAAGGAAGATGTATTTTTGTCCATAATAGAGGGGTGTCCGTTCAGGAGTGGTAGAAAAATAAAGAAAAACATATTTTCATAATTCTTTTATTATGTTCACTATGTACAAAAAGTAAAAAAATAAATAAAAAAAAATTATTTTCATACATTCTTTTATTATGTACATAATAATATTTTGTCTATAGTGTACCTACATAATATGTAGGTACACTATAGACAAAAAGTAAAAAAAAAAAAAAAATTACTTTTATTATGTACATAATATGTAGGTACACTATAGACAAGAAAAAAAAAATAAAATAAATTACTTTTATTATGTACATAATATGTAGGTACACTATAGACAAAAAGTAAAAAAAAAAAAAAATTACTTTTATTATGTACATAATATGTAGGTACACTATAGACAAGAAAAAAAAAATAAAATAAATTACTTTTATTATGTACATAATATGTAGGTACACTATAGACAAAAAGTAAAAAAAAAAAAAAAAAATTACTTTTATTATGTACATAATATGTAGGTACACTATAGACAAAAAGTAAAAAAAAAAAAATTACTTTTATTATGTACATAATATGTAGGTACACTATGGAAAAAAAATAAAAAAAAATACATACTTTAATACCTATGTATGCAGTATTATTATGTAATTAGTAATTACTTTTTTTTTTTTTTTTTTTTTAATCGTTAATTTTCGTCTGTTTTTTATATTTTGACATAGAAATATCATGTTCGTGAGGAATAATTATTATTCGGTGAATCCCATTTCGTCTCCCTTATCTTTATAGAATTCAAGGAATCGAAGTAGCTCTCCCAACACTTCGGAGTTAAGTTCATCAGGACATTGAATAAGTTCCAATTTTTTCTTTAAAGGAAGGGACCTCCGTTTTTTCGAATGCGACATTTCGACGTAAAAGATGATAAAGCAACTAAACTCAAAAGAAAAACAGAAGGTTTGAAAGATTCAAAGCAAGTGAAGGAATGTTTGAGAGGGGAGAGGAAGGGAACTTCCGCGAAAAGGGGGGAGGAAGGTTCACGGTATTTATCAACAACTGTTGTGTCAACAACACGAAATGTAAACAAAAGGTTTTTCTATTGTTTCTCAGTAACAGAATACGCACAAACCATACTATGCCTACCTTTCCTATAACTAATTTATGTATTTTATAAAAAAACAACGATATTTTTTTCTACTCATAATTTTGTGCGTTCTTGAGGATTGATTTCCTCTGATGGGGACTGTTCTCGTCCCGTATTGAGAGGTTCCGTTAAAGAGGGGTTAAAATGCATTCAGATCATATCTATTTTGCCGGGGCTATGCCGAAGTCGTCCGTTAAAAGAGGTTTCACTGTAATTGCTGAAGTAATGAGTTTATCGACACAAAATTTAGTACGAGGATTTAGAAACCCCTATGTAAGTCAATTGTTGAATATTGTCGACTGGTTTTGGAGGGGGTGCGCAAATTTAATTAATTGATTCGTTCTGGGGAAGTACATTGCTGATGTTTCACCGACGACTTATTTTTTTTTTTTTTTCGCCTATTGCATGAAGAGATACATCCACTACGCATCAGCAACTTTACGAACAAAAACTGTGTAGTTGAAGAAACCGTCAGACATGGCAAAGAAGTAGGGTGAAGTTTAGCCGTCCAAGTTGTAGGTCGAAGGGCCCAGTCCTTCCATTCCACATTCTTTATTGATCTCTGGCTCGTTTAGGAACAGATTTAGAGAAAATCTGGGGCTTTCTCTCAAACACCTTGATTTATTGCATCTGAGACCATCCTACCTCCAACCTCAACAACTTTCAGGTCTAGCTAGCCTCCTACCTGCTGGCTATTATGCACTTCCACCAAGACAGATATCTGTATTATATGGGTTAATAACTAAATATTTGTGTTTATTGGGCTTCTCGGGCCACTTTTTTCTTATAATTATATATTTATTTTATAAACTGTTCGAAAAAAATAAGCATAAGTGTTGATATGAGAAAAAATTACAAAATAATAATTAATACAAAATACTTGAAACAAATAATAAGAAATAAGAAGCAATAAAGAATGGAATTATGTATAAAAAAATAAAAAATATTTACAAAAAATAAAAATTTAAAAGTAAATAAAAAGTAAGCATTAATGAAAACGCATGTACAAAGTAAATAATAATAGTGGTAATTTAGTAAAATAAATTTAAATTTAAAAAATACAAAAAAACTCGACGAGATCAGTACCAGTAGGACTCACGCACACTGCCATCTACCACTCTTCAACTAGTGGAGAAGCGGGAGGTCAGCATCGTCCCTCCTACCACTGCGCTACCATTCATTGTCCGGTTTTATTTTATTTTTCAAGTCCATTTGAATTATTTCACAATATCTCTGCAATAATGTCAGTTTTCACCTGATAGAATGAATGTATCGACACAAAATTTTATATGTTAATTCAGAACCGCCTAACAACGACACCTATTGTTTTTCAGCCAAATCGACCAAAGTGAAGGGAGATTAGGGGAAGGCTTAATATAAAAACTTTAATAACTGTCGATAGAATGAATGTATCGTCGTATATGTGTGACCAAAACCCCATAAGGACAACATCTACCGATTTTCGAGAGGAGGGGGGATTAGGGGAGAGGCTTAACTCATAATAACTGCCGTTGTAATGAACGCTTAGTCACAAAATTTCATATATGGTCGACTGGTTTTGGAGGGGGAGCGAAAAATTAATTGATTAATTCATTCTGGGGAAGTTCTCACAGAAAACTTTTATTTTCTAATTTGCGAAATTAGTTTATCTGTTTTTATAGTGTACCGTACTATACGTTTTGATCATAAAGCTGCACCACCAATAATAGTGAAAAGAGTATCAATATTCCTTAATAAAATCAATCAAAAATTATATCAATTAAAAATTTCGTATCTTGGAGGGTTTCGGAGATTTCGGCGAAATATTTTTCACAAAATTGATAATGCCAAATTTTTTAGATAATCCAAAAATCAATTTGCAGATTTATTCTCTCTGGCGTGTAATAAATAGCCATTATATATATATTTTTTTTAACATATCGTGCATAATATTAACTAAGATCTTTGTTTTTGATAAGACACACTGTTCCATCATCCAAAATTAATATATAGCTGCATTTTTATCGTGATGTCTCACGTAGCACGATAAGAGACGAAAACCCTAGTGCGTGTAACAGCGACATTTGTGACTAACCCAGTCCCATATCTCTGGATACTGACTTATCTCATCTTAGCCTTCCGTCGCAAAAAAATATAAAAAAGTTTATTTCTATACGAAAGTTATTTAATCCGTAAAAAATTCGATATTGTGTGATGTATAAAAATAATACACACATTGAAAAGATTAAATTATAAATATTAAAAAATTAATTATATTTATTTTCATATAGAGGGCGCCGGTTTCTGAGGGCGCCGGTAGCTCAGTGGTAAGCGTGCTTGACTTCTGAGCTCAAGGTCGTGGGTTCGTAGCCCGACCGAGGCCCTTAGTTTATTTTATCTGGGAGGTTAAATAAACTTAAGCACGCCGTCCTTCGGATGGGACGTTAAGCGATGGTCCCGAGCCTGTACGATGTCAGGTACTCGTTAAAGACCCCTACCCTAGATGAATAAAAATTTAGGGTAGGCAAAATTTAGGACTCCCACAGTAGAGTCGGGCTCATGTCCACCAGAGTGACGAAAGAGCGCTCTGGTAGTAGGCGATATGACCTCGTAGTTAAAGCCCGGGCATGAGTCATAAAACCTAACCTTTTCATATAGAAAGAAAATATCTATTTAAAACAAATGCCAGTCAAAAAACAAAACACACCCATCAGCTGTTTTTTTTAGTGTGTGTAGAGAGTCGAGGTCTGGGTTCAACGGCGACGGTCTCAATATATATTTTTTTTCATTTTGTTTTTTTATTAACAATTATAAAGCAAAATAAAGAAAAAAAGTATATATTATGTAATGTGAACCGTTGCAGATTTTTCTTAGACCAACCATTTTTGTACAGATCAATCTCCCTCTCATTTTATCATTTTAAGAATTTCGTTTTAGCGGTCTGACCAGCTTTATTATAATGTCTAATATTATTTTTGTAAATATTCCTCTGAAAGAAGACGTGGTTGAGAAATTCCCCTGAAAGTGTAGCCATCCTTTTTATAAATATTAAATGGATATTTTGAACATCAATCTTTCTTTATATATATACATATATAGGCTCCCGATCGATGAATTCTCGGGACTCCCAAAAGAGTTTCCAAGTCTAATAATTTCAAATTGAATTCGATTTCTGATATATCACTTCTGAGGTGATAGGCGACGGAGGCTTAATATGGATTAGCCAATAAAAGTCGTCGGTGAATCACCAGAAATGTACTTCCCCAGAACGAAATATGTTTTCGCTCTCCCTCCAAAGCCAGGTTTGGGCTAAAAATCAATATGTATTTGAATTAAATACTTGCTTATGAATCTTGCTATTATATTTAGTGTCGATACATTCATTACATCGGCAGTTATTAGGGTTTTTGAGTCGCCCCCTCTCCCTCTTGTACCTTTGTGTATCAGTGCACACGATAACTTCCGATAGAATGAATATATTGACACTAAATTGTAAATGCAGATTTAGACGCCCTTAAGGGCAACATCCACAGATTCTCTGCCGAATAGGTCACAGGGAAGGGTTAGAATGAATGCATGTATGAGAAGTTTTACATCTGAATCCGGAAGTCCATGAATAAAACACACGTCATTTTTCAACCAAATTGACCTGTCTTTCTGAGCAGAATCTTAGTTTAATGCAATTAATTCGAGCTGGGGAAAAGTACTGTGATAAAAAAAATTATATAA
The DNA here is from genome assembly GCA_963662175.1 of Aradus depressus. Taxonomy (NCBI): domain Eukaryota; kingdom Metazoa; phylum Arthropoda; class Insecta; order Hemiptera; family Aradidae; genus Aradus; species Aradus depressus. The sequence continues at coordinate 15,761,005 of OY759215.1, forward strand.
AATAATAATTAAATAAGTAATAAAATGAAATGAAATTGTAGACATTTTAGCTGGTATTCTACTAAATTTTGAATTCTACAGTAATTTCCGAAAAGAGCCCTAAAAAAATATCGAAAGTTCAAGACGTGCAATTTTGAAGAAAGTGCTCGTTTTAAAAAAAATTTCAATTAACAAAATTTTCATTTGGATATCTTCTAAATTTACTAAAGAGAGGCCATATTGTTTTTCTAAATTTTGCAAAAATGTTCAATCTAATCCAAAGGTATAAATTATCTTACTGGGTTAACAGTGAAATGAATACCATAGAATAAGAGAACAAATATTGGATATATTTATCTTAGCCTACATTATAAATTGACTAACTAAGAATGGAAATTTAAAAAAAAATAAATTATTTTACAAAAATCTTACGAACTAATTACTTAAAACTATATTTTTTCTGTTTCTATATTTTGGGCATATATATATGTAAATAAAAAGTACCTTTTCTCTTGCACATACTTCCAAATTTCTAATTTTCGGTTCACTTCACCTTAAGCCTAAAAACACTTCTCTCTCTAGCGCCTGTCCACCTCCACATCTTAACCTAGACGTCATTTGTTCTTTATTCATTCGTTCTTCACATTTCGTTCCAAAAAAATAATGCGACTACCTACTCCATCTATGTATAATTTATTCACTATTTAAGTAAGTATGTAAATTTTTTTCACTGGACAATATATCAACAACTCTGCTACCCTTATTTCTCATTATAAGTAATGTTTTGAAACTGTTATGATACTTGCTGAAACAAATTGATGCCTTCTCCCAGACAGTCGCTGCTAAATGAAGCCCATCCTGGCAGGCTGGAATCTCCGGCCTGATTACTTCTGTCGTCAGCCAACTTCAGAGAAAATTAAACGGAGTCCACTCACCAGTTATATTCTTGAAACACTGAATTGAGCACTTCAAGGAAAAATAAGTAAATAAAAGAAAAAAGAAAAATAATAAACTTTTTATAATAAAGTTAAATTTGCTGCGTCCACTAAATTAATTTGATTTTTTTTTACCAATTCCAAGTACGAATAGAGAAAAACTTCTTTTGTTCACTTCTATGTTCCATACATATTTTCTATATAAAACTGCATATAAGTCCAACCTAACACTGGTCGAAAGTATTTCTTTCTATCTGTTTATAATTCTTTGGTGGGAGGCCATAAGAGTACAAGTCAAAAAAGTCAATTTTTGAGGAAAACAGAAAATGTCTTATACCACTGGATAATTTTTTTTTTTAACTGCCACAAAATTAGGTGTACACTACGTCAGAGACATTACCGACTTGTCCTCTTCTCACCACTTCTATAGATTGACTTCACATTGTGAAATATGTAATAATACTGTTTTGGCCAAAAATGGACTCCCGCTCATCAAAAATTTGTCCCAAAATTCTTTACATGTATTTTATATTTCAGTCAATTAGATAAATAATACTGGTAACAACATTTCATAATGTTTCTTCAGTCACTTTTTCACAATTTGCGTTTTAATTTTTAGTCAGTACAACATTTACTTCTAATTAGTTAGTTATTATGACTCATGCCCTGGCTTTAACTATGAGGTCATATCGCCTACTCCCAGAGTGCTCTTTCATCACTCTGGTGGACTCTACTATGGAATTCCTAAATTTTGCCTAGCCCAAAATTTTTATTCATCTAGGGTAGGAGTCTTTAATTAACGAGTACCTGACATCATACAGGCTCGGGACCATCGCTTAACTTCACATCCGAACGACGGCATGCTTGAGTGAAGGGCCTTCGGCCGGGTTATGATCTTGAGATCACTAAGCAAACACGCATACCACTGAGCTACCGGCGCCCCAGAAAAAGAAGTCTCCATGTAAGTCAATTATTGAGTTTTTGTCCAAATAGTCGATTCGCGATGGTCCCGACTCGGGATTTACTTTACAATATCCCAAAAAAATACATGGCTTCCCAGCTTACTTATATAATAGTGCGCCATAAATTTATTAATAATTTTTTTTAAAAAAATTTTGAATATTATTTTAGTATTGTTCAATTTTTTATATGTGTTATATTTCATATTATTTATATTAACATAGTTGCCGATTTACACAATATTGTTTATCAATAATACTCGTACAGATAAATTCATCTGTAACCTCAAGACCTGTTATCTTCTCGAATTATTTGTGTCCAGTCTTTTACTAAATATTACTTATTTTCTTTATTATATGTTAAACATTTTTATGGAGACACCTCTTTGGTTTTGGTTTTAAAACTTAAGTTTGAGATCTCCCCTATCTATTAAAACTTGTCTGGCTGGAAATGTTTGTTAATTACCTTGTCAGATTTGATTTTAAATGCACAGCATCTATGCATGAGATAGATGTCAGCTCAACCGCTGGCATCTCATAACACCTCTTTTTTTTCTTTTTTTAATGAAGTATAAGATTTTCTCTATCCTTAAAAATTAGTCTGTCATCGAAAAAATGTTTTTTACTATGACACTTAATTTTTAAGCGCCTTGCCAACATTTTTTTAATTAAAAAACTTGTGGTTTGACCGTTGCCAACTAAAAAAATGTTTTTTTTTTTCTGAATTCGAAATTAAAGTTTAAGATCTTTTTTATATATTAAAATAGGTTTTTTGTCAAAACAGTTATTTTTATGTAAATATGTAAAATTTATAATAAAAGGGCTGACAATTGTTACTTAACAAAAATTTCCAGCTAGACAAGTTTTAATAGATAGGAGAGAACTCAAACTTCATTTTAAAACAAAAACCAAAGAGGTGTTATGAAATGTACTTTCATGAAAAAAATAATTTATAAGAAAAGGTCTGTTAGATGTTAATTAACAAAAATTGTCAGCCACACAAATTTTTTCAAAAATTGTTGTGTAAATTTCAAGCAGGTGTTATAAAAAATATATATTTTTTTTAGCTAATTTCAGAAATTCATAAAAAATTGCAATTACCAAATTTTTACTAGTCTGGCGGGCGTAACATGTTTTTCAAGCATTTTCACCTTTCAAATTTGAGATGTTCGATGAGGTACCTTTTTGTGCCATGGCAGCTTGGATTAATAACTATTATCAATAATGAATATTGTTTATCTTTTTGATTTTACAGGTTGTATTTATATTTATTTCAAAAAACGTTTTAATAAATTTTAGTTATTTATTATATATTCAGCTACTTTTTGTTCTGTTTTTGGTTATAGTTTCTACCTTCGTACTCTCTTAAAATAGTCAATGTCTCTACATTTTCATAGGAAAATTGAATGTCTCATACTTTTCTATTATATTAAGTTGAACTGTATTGTTTTAAACAATTTTCCTCAAATGTTGCTCGACTGGGACTGAGATAGAATTGTCCTAGCCAAGGTAGGTAGCATCATCTATTAGGCTATATCTATGCAAAGGAGAGACACTGGTGTCTCTTTACGGTCCTCCAGAGTCTGGTGGGCTGTCTTAAACGAAGATCCAACCTAGAGAGAGAGGTTAACGTCAACCTACCCTGCCCTCATTCTCCTTCCGTTTACAATAATGTTACCAACTGAATCATTTTATTTTTTTACGTAGATCATTCTATATAAAGTTTTATTTGTGTAACTTTAATATTCCAACTTCATTTTTCCTTTCGTCTATTTATTTTTATTCAAATCTATATTAATAAAGCTGAAACGGGGTTTGTTTGTTTGTTTGTTTGTATGTATGTATGTATGTATGTATGTTTGTTCCAGCATCACACCCAAACGGTTGGACGGATTTTTATGAAACTTCCCATGTAGCATCCCTATGAGCCCGATTGAATAATAGGCTATGTGGCGTCCCAAAATTATGATCGGGAGGGGGGGTTGTAAGAGGGGCCTAAGTATATAAATAGTACTAACTCATTAACTAATGGTCGAATTGTTATGAAATTTCACATGTAGTATTTTTAAAAGCCAAATAGGAAAAAAAGGTGTGTGGCGTCCCAAAGTTTTGAACGGGAGGGGAGGTTGTGGGGGGGCCTAAGTATAAATATAGAGCTAACTCATTAACTAATGGGCGAATTGTCATGAAATTTCACATGTAGTATTTTTAAAAGCCAAATAGGAAAAAAAGGTGTGTGGCGCCCAAAGTTTTGAACGGGAGGGGGGGTTGTGGGGGTAGGCCTAAGTATAAATATAGAGCTAACTCTTTAACGGTTGGTCGGATTGTCACTGTAATTTTTTTTTTTTTGGGTTGCCGACCTCCGGTGGAGGCCACGACACCATCGCCGAATCGTCGGGGAAACAGGGAGGCCTAACAAATTTATTTACAAAATTAAAATACTAAAATACATTATTTAAAATGCAGAACTTATGATGCTGTGGTAGGCTAGGAGCGACCGCTGCCGACCATCTGCGACGATCAGCGGTCACTCCCAGCCCACCTTAATTTCTTGGCGGGCCGAGAGAGCTCGGGATAAATGTAGGGCGATCGCTAATTGTGGTTCGTTAGGGCGCCGGGGACGACTGCAGGCCTCCCCGGCGCAGGGTCAAAATGCTTGCTTCTTTCTCCGCCAGGAGGCGACAAATCGGCTGAACATTGGGTAGCCGGTTTCCGTCATCAGCTGCCGCTGGTCGAGTCCCAGATACGATCCTGTCCCGCGTATCAACTCCACCCTAGGCCCGTCGTACAGCGGACATTCGAGGACCACGTGCTCCGCCGTCTCGACCCCGCCGCACGAGCAGTTCGGGTTGTTCTTCCTCTTAAAGAAGAACAGCTTGGAGTTGAAATCTCCGTGACCTGAAAGTATCTGGGACATCCAGTGGTCAGGCAGTATCCAAGTAGAGTCCAGACGAACCCGGATTTCCGGTAAATATGCGTAGGTCGTTCGGCCATCCGATGATCGTGACCACCGCTGTTGCCATTTCTCCACTATCCATTCCTGGACTATGTCCCTGCAACGCTCCGGTCTGGACTGTCCGCGCATCTCTTCCTCCAGGGCTAGATGTAAAGGCTCATCTATATCTGCTCCTAAGGGCAAGTTGCGTCTACAATAGTACGAGGCGACAGCCCCGTCCAAGACTAAGTCTATTGGCGGAGCTCCTGCCAGCACCTGTAGCGCAGCCGTAGAGACAGTACGATAGGCCTTTGTAACCCTTAAAAGGGCTGCTCCCTGGGCTTGCACAAGGATAACGCGTCGCCGCTTCGTGGGACGATGCCACCACCCAGCAGCGGCGTACCTTGCTACAGCCTCGAATACTCCAGTGTAGATGATTCTACACGCAGAATAGCCGAGGCCCCACGTCGCGCGGGCTAGGCAGCTCAAAGCGTTGAAAGTGGCGGTAGTCCTTTCTTTAATGGCAACAACGTGGGGCGTCACGTTGAGGCCCGGCCCGATCCGCACTCCGAGATAAGTGACCGTTGCCGGGCTCTCAATGCGGCGTCCGTGGATTTTGATTACCAGGGGGTGTCGGGCGTCGGTTCTCCCTCTCATCAGCAAAGCCGAGGTCTTGCTAGGAGAGAGAGCCAGTTTGTTGGCGCAGCACCAGTTGTCTATATCGTCAATGGCGGCTTGGGCGCGAAGGGTTAGAGCAGTTCGACTATCAGCGTGCACCGTAACAACGAGGTCGTCGACGTAGGCGATTGCCTTATATCCACGGCCCTCGAGATCACGGAGCAGTCCGTCAAAGAGTATGGCCCAAAGTATCGGTCCGAGGACCGAGCCCTGAGGACAGCCTCTAGTGACGTCCACTGTAGTGCTAGCGTATAGCTGACTCATGGTCGCAGATCGATCGCTGAGGAAGCTGGATATCAACCCAAACACATTCCCAGGCAGTCCCACAGCCCGCAGTCGCGTGAGGATGGCAGGCCACCAGGCGCAGTCGAAGGCCGACGCGATGTCAAAGAAGACACACAGGGCATATTTCCCACGGTCATTCTCCACATCCGCCCTCAGCATCATCAACGCATCTTCGGCGGATCTGCCCCTCAAGCCACCGAACTGCCTGTGGGATACAAAAGCATGTACCTGGGCCCGAATTCCATTGAAGATAAGAGTCTCCAATACTTTACCGAATACGGGGAGCAGGCTGATTGGTCTGTGGCTACCTGCCAGGGAAAGGTCCCTATCACCAGGCTTAACAAACGTACACACGAGTGCTCGTTTCCAAGTCCTAGGGAAGTGGCCCCTCCTAAGGCAGGAGTTATAAAGTAGTAAGAGATCCGACTTGATGGCCGGGAAGGCTTTCTTGATTATAGCGGCGTCTATGAGATCGCTCCCAGAGGCGCCGCCACTCTTCTGCCTCCCAACCGCCAAGCTCAGGTCAATCTCGTCCCAATCAGGTGCGTTCCCCGTATCCGGCCAAGTACGGGCAGCGTTCCTGATGTCTCGTTGGCTGGGTGAATCCTCCGCCGGGTCTTCCTCCGGGAAGGCCTCCCTCAAGTACATCCCGCCAGCCTCCTCCAGGGACATGGCATACTGGTTGCCAACCCTGATGGAGGCCACCGGGGCGACCGGCCTTAGCCTCCCGGCGGCGACACGGTAAGGGATTCCCCACGGGTTTTTGCTGCTCTCGTCTTCAACGAACTTCCTCCAGCTCTCCTTCTTCGCGGCCTCGACTCTTCTACCATAAGCCTTGCTAAGCTGCCGGTACTCCTCCCTCCGTATTACCCTCTGGAGTGGGTTTTGGTTTTGGCACCGCTGAAACCTCCTCCTGGCACGATATACAGCCTTCTTGGCGAGGGTAAGGTCCTCACTCCACCAGGGTACCTTCCTGATCCGGTTTACCTTCTTGGGGATGGTCTCATCGGCAGCTCGAAGTAGTATACTACTGAGCCTGCCGACCCCATCCTCAATCTGGCCAACCGGTTCAGAACTCCCGAGACCCTCCCACTGATCGTCGCAGGAGTAGGCGGCAACGGCGGTCACGAAAGCGTCGGAGATGGCCTTGCGGGTAGCAAAGCGCGGGTCTCTAGGCCGGACTGCGGGAAGATGGGCGTCAAAGAGCAGAACATCCAGTACACTATGGTCGCTAGATGTGATCTCTCGGACGCTCCAGCTGCCCACAGCCCGGAATAGTCCGCTCGACACCAGCGTGACGTCAACATGGGACACTCCATTGGAACCGTGGAATGTGGGCGGAGAAAGTGGGTCATTGACTATGCACAGGTCATGGCGGGCGATCAAATCCAATAGCCTGTCGCCCCGGCGGTCGGTGCGAACCGATCCCCAGGAGACTGACCAGGAGTTGACGTCCGCCAGAACTATGACATTGCGCCCCGAGAGGGAGTCCAGTACTAGGTCCAGGTGGCCCAGCTGTCGTTCTATGTTCTCAGACGGCGGGAAGTATCCGCTGATCACGTAGCAGCTTGCGTTGGCGTGCCTGATACAGCCCACAACTATATGGCTGGTGGAGAGATGGTGGAGCGCCATCACATCCACCTGGGGGCCGGTCACGACGGTTGCGGCCATTGGCCGTTCGTCGCTCCGTGCGCCAGTAATAATTTTGTGGCCAGTACCTAGGCCTGCCACGCTGCCTCTAACGCAGTAGGGTTCCTGGAGAGCTAGCACCTGGACGCCCCCCGATGACACTAGTTGACGCACCTCATCAGCCACAATCCTGCGCCTATTCATGTTGTGCTGCCACAAACGAAGGCCCCCGCGCATCCTATTCGCCATAATCAGTGCGTGAGGCCAACAACTCTAACGCACGGATATATGACGGGCAGGTCTCGCTGTCCGCCTGGTGAGCGACATGGGAGCCACGTGTGCCGCAGTTACTACACTTCGGCGGCTTAGACTTATTCGGACAACTGGCCCTGTCGTGCCCTTCCTCCGAACACCTCGCGCACACCCTGGGTCGGTTGCACGACTTTTCGACGTGGCCAAAGACCTGGCAGCGCCAGCACCTCGAGACATCCAGGCAGTCTCGGACTCTACATGAGTACCACCCTAGGGTGATCCTTCCGGCGCTGATGAGAGCCCTCCTCGTCTCTGGGGTCACCTCGACGACCCAATGAACCGTCGATCTGCCCTTGGGGCCCTTTTTATATATTGCTGTGGGGGGGGGGGGGGTGAGATCGGGATATTGGGCTCGAAACCTCCCGGAGAAGTCCTCCCCCGACCAGCCCGAAGGCACATCAAACACAACTAGGCGTGGGCTCCTTCTTTGGAGCGCCTCCGCCTTAAGGCCCGCCTCTTGGAGCTTTGGATCGTCCTTGAGTGCCCCGAGCTCGTCAGCGGAGGAAACCTCCAGGAGAATCCCCCCTCTCCTGGCGGGTTTGCTGGACCTAATATTTATCCCGAGCTCCCTCGGGTTCACCGTGTCCAGGGCGTCCTCCAGCTTCCGGGTCTCGCTCCCCTCCTTGAGTTCGACCATAGCCACGAAGACTTTCGGCTTCCTCTTCGCTTCCGTGGCCGTGGTCTCTGCTAGTTGCCGAAGGACGTCCTGCTTGCTTCTATGTTTCTCGGGGGCCACAGGGGCCGCCGCCGGGACCGGGGCTGTGGGCGCCCCACTCCTCTTCCTCTTCTTCCGCCCCTTCCTCCCCACCACCACCGACCACGTCCCAGGCGGTGGCAGGTCTGGTCGGGAATACACGGGGGGGGCAGGTTTCCCGGAGATTGCCCCCCTACCTCTTTCGCCGCGGTTGTCGTGAGTCCGGGCGCAGCTGGGGGCGCCCTCCCTTGTACTCCCGCCTCCCGGGAGGCGTCAATGGCGGGGACGGGCTTCCGTTCTTTCTTGCTTGGTTGACCCTGACCCCGGAGCCTGGCAGCGATGGCCCCCGCCAGGACATCCGGCCGGAACTCCCTCATCATCCCCAATGCAGCTTTCTCCCTAGCCTCGGCCTCCAGCCTCCCGATGGTCGCCGACACCAACATATCCAGCAAGCCCTGGACCCCACGGTCAACGATGTCCTGGCTTGCTTTGCTTAGTTTGTGATGTTTGTGTATGGCATCGGCGATGGACCTCTGGATGCCGTAAGCCTCCGCCAGGGATACTCATACCCACCCCCTGTCCCCACCCCCTTTTCCCACCCCCTGTCCCCACGCCCACCCCATGTTCCCACCCCCTGTCCCCACCCCCTAATCCCACCCCATGTTCCCACCCCCTGTCCCCACCCCCTAATCCCACCCCTATGTTCCCACCCCCACCCCCTGTTCCCACCCCCTGTTCTCACCCCCTGTCCCCACCCCACCCCCTGTACCCACCCCCTGTACCCACCCCCACCCCCTAATCCCACCCCATGTTCCCACCCCCTGTACCCACCCCTAATCCCACCCCCTGTTCCCACCCCTTTTTCCCACTCCCACCCCCTAATCCCACCCCCACCCCCTGTACCCACCCCTAATCCCACCCCCTTTTCCCACTCCCACCCCCTTTTCCCACTCCCACCCCCTAATCCCACCCCATGTTCCCACCCCCTGTCCCCACCCCCACCCCAAGCCTCCGCCAGGGATACTCATACCCACCCCCTGTCCCCACCCCCTTTTCCCACCCCCTGTCCCCACGCCCACCCCATGTTCCCACCCCCTGTCCCCACCCCCTAATCCCACCCCATGTTCCCACCCCCTGTCCCCACCCCCTAATCCCACCCCTATGTTCCCACCCCCACCCCCTGTTCCCACCCCATGTTCCCACCCCCTGTCTTCGTCCTCACCCCCTAATCTCACCTAGTAGTTGAGCAACGACGCGCCTTTCCCTTCCGGTAATGATTTATAAAAAAGACTCCATTTTTTTCAGCCATCAGGCAATCTCCATTATATTCCGACCTCTTTGGGTTCTAAGCAGATCATATTATTGAAAAGTTGACATAACGTGGTCCAATAACGTAATTACAGCAAGTTAGACATTTATATAGTCCTATAGGTCAGTTTCCGGTGTTTAGCGGTGAACACAGCTCATTCTACAGGAGGAAACACTGAACATTATCTAGGCAACGTGTTTACTTCCCCCCAGCTATAATAATAATAATGATTTATTGTTTAAAGGGATGACCCCTATACAATTGAGTCAGTGACTATTACTTTTACAATATTAACATTTCCAAACAGGAAGCCATGGTGGCCGTGCGGGCTAGAGCGTAGGGCTTTGCATGGTCTCATTATGGTTTGCGGCTTCGTATCCAGTCCGGGAGTGAGTTTTATTTCGTATATAGAACTCCCTCTCGGGGCCATGGATGTCGTAAATAACTAGATAACACAGTGACATGGTTAATATGCATTGTACATAAGGCCAAAAAAAAAAAAAATTGAAAAAAAAAAAAACATTTCCAAAATTATATATTGATCAGCTGAACAATAATGACATATATAAAGGAACCTTTAACAAATTAAATAAATAACATAAATAAATAAAAAAGTATAAATAAAATAAGTAATTACAAATTAATAATAATAATGTAACAAAGACAGTAAATATAGAGTGGGGATGTAGGTATTGAATATCAATATAATATGGAAGTTGAATACATTATTCATAATCTAAGTTTCAGAGCGCTGATCAAATAATAGAAAATGTTTGAGATATTCTTATTATGGGCCAGGAGTTATGTATGAAAGTTGGATCGGTCTATACTGACACTCTGAGGCAGGAAGTGGCTTCTAATGGGGGGAGTATATCGGACAGGATATTAACAGATGGTATACGTCTTCCAATTCGTTTTTATTGCAGATTGTACAAAGTTCCTGGGGATTAAGGGTGTATACATTATTTTTGTAACTGATTTTAAGATTGTACTTGCCAGATAGACGGATCTTCCCCTCCAGCTATACGAAGTAAAGAGGAAGTGATGTAATCGGAAATAAAAAAAATGAAAAATAAAATTGTTGCCTATGTGATAAAATGAATGTATCAACACAATTTTATATGTGTATCCAGAAACCCCATCAGCCAAATTGGACAAAACCAAGGGGGGCTTAACACGAAAATTCTGAAAATTGTAGTTTTTAGCATCCTAAAGCAGCAATTAATTTTCCGCGAAATTGGCTGAGAGGGGGGAACTAGAGGAGGTCGGCTCGACTCCAAATCTCTAATAACTGCCGATTTAATAAATTTATCGGCACAAAATTTAGTATGAGGATTCAGAAGCCCTTATGTAAAGTCAACTATTATTAGCCCTAACAGTTGATTAATTTTGGAGGGGGAACGGAAAGTTAATTGATTAATTCATGCTGAGCTGTTTCACCTGTGACTTTTCCTTGCCTCGGGTTTAGACAAACTTTAGGATTTCCTCACTTTTCTTTTTACTATTCGATATATAAAATTACTGTTCGGATTACCACGAATTCAGTTTAGTAAGTTGTGATAAATATTTGAAAAATGTAAAATAATATAAACATAATAATTGAATTAATAAAATTAAAAATTAATAAATTATTAAATAAAATTACCATATTTCCCACACAAAATATAGCTGGTCTTCTACTAAACTTTGACCGCTACAGTAATTTCCGAAAAGGGCCCTAAAAAAATATCGAAAGTTCAAGAGAATATATAGAATAAGAGAACAAATAATGGGTTTTATATCTAAACCATTATAAATAAAATCAAAATATCAATATCAAATAAAAAATCAAATTACTACTTTAGTCTCTTTTCTTTTTAAATATTGTGGCCTTTCTTTAATTCAATGTTATTTTGGGCATATAAATATGTGGCGTCCCAAAATTTTGATCGGGAGGGGGGGTTGTAAGGGGGGCCTAAGTATATAAATAGTGCTAACTCATCAACTAATGGTCAAATTGTCATGAAATTTCACACGTAGTCTTTTTAAAAGCCAAACAGGAAAAAAAGGTGTGTGGCGTCCCAAAGTTTTGAAAGGGAGGGGGGGTTGTGGGGGGGGCCTAAGTATAAATATAGAGCTAACTCTTTAACAGTTGGTCGGATTGTCACGAAGTTTCACATGTAGTATTCCTGAAGACCAAATAAAAAAATAGGCGGTGTGACGGCTAAAATTTTTTACGGGAGGGGGGTAGTGGGGGGGCCTAAGTATAAATATAGAGCTAACTCATTAACTAATGGACGAATCGTCATGAAATTTCACATCTAGTATTTTTAAAAGCCAAATAGGAAAAAAAGGTGTGTGGCGTCCCAAAGTTTTGAACGGGAGGGGGGGTTGTGGGGGGGCCTAAGTATAAATATAGAGCTAACTCTTTAACGGTTGGTCGGATTGTCACGAAATTTCACATGGAGTATTCCTGAAGACCAAATAGAAGAATAAGGTGTGTGGCGTTCCAAAGTTTTTATCGGGAGGGGGGGTTGTAAGGGGGGCCTAAGTATATAAATAGTGCTAACTCATTAACTAATGGTCGAATTGTCATGAAATTTCACATGTAGTATTCCTAAAGGTCAAATAGAAATATTAGGTGTGTGACGGCCCAAAATTTTGAACAGGAAGGAGGGTTGTGGGGGGGGCTAAATATACATATAGAGTTAGCTCATTAACGGTTGGTCGTATTGTCACGAAATTTCGCATGTAGTATTCCTGAAGGCCAAATAGAGAAATAAGGTGTGTGGCGTCCCAAGGTTTTGAACGGGAGGGGGGTTGAGGGGGGGCCTAAGTATAAATATAGAGCTAGCTGATTAACAGTTGGTCGTATTGTCACGAAATTCCACATGTATTATTCCTGAAGGCCAAATAGAAAAATGAGGTGTGTGGCGTCCCGAAGTTTTGAACGGGTGGGGGGGGTTGAGGGGGGGGGGGGGCTAAGTATAAATATAGAGCTAGCTCATTAACGGTTGATCGTATTGTCACGAAATTTCCCATGTAGTATTCCTGAAGGCCAAATAGAAAAATAAGGTGTGTGGCGTCCCGAAGTTTTGAACGGGTGGCAGGGTTGAGGGGGGGGGGGGGGGGGGGGGACTAAGTATAAATATAGAGCTAGCTCATTAACGGTTGATCGTATTGTCATGAATCGGATAGCCATGAATTTCACATGTAGTAGTAGTAACTATGTATTCGCTGTGGGGTTCACTGTTGCAAGACATTTACTAGCTGTGATGTCCAGCGTTCCTAATATCGTACTAGCTGTGGGGTCCGCTGTTGCAAGGCACTTACTAGCTGTAGTGCTCAGCCCCAGCGTCCCTAACTATGTACTGGCTGTGGGGTTCGCTGTTGCAAGGCGCTAGCAGTGTGGCCCAGCGTATTTAACTACGTAGGTACTAGCTGTGGGGTCCGCCGTTGCAAAACTCATACTAGCTGTGATGCCCTGTGGTTCTAACTACATACTATCTGTGGGGTCCGCAGTTGCAAGGCACCTACTACCTGTAGGGCCCAGCGTTCCTAAAAACGTACTAGCTGTGGGGTCCATCGTTGCAAAAGCATACTAGCTGTGATGCCCAGGGTTCCTAATATCGTACTAGCTGTGGGGTCCGTTGTTGCAAGGCATTTACTAGCTGTAGTGCCCAGCGTTCCTAACTATGTACTAGCTGTGAAGTTCGCTGTTGCAAAGCACTTACTAACTGTAATGCCCAGCGTATTTAACTACGTACTAGCTGTGGGGTCCGCTGTTGCAAGGCACTTAATAGCTGTGATGCCCAGCGTTCCTAACTTCGTACTAGCTGTGGGGTCCGCTGTTGCGAGGCACATACTAGCTGTGGTGACCAGCATTCCTAACTACGTACTAGCTGTGGGGTCCGTTGTTGCAAGGCATTTACTAGCTGTAGTGCCCAGCGTTCCTAACTATGTACTAGCTGTGAAGTTCGCTGTTGCAAAGCACTTACTAACTGTAATGCCCAGCGTATTTAACTACATACTAGCTGTGGGGTCCGCTGTTGCGAGGCACATACTAGCTATGATGCCCAGCATTCCCAACTACGTACTAGCTGTGGTGCTCAGCGTTGCATGCCACATACTAGCTGTGGTCACAAACGTTCTTAAGTACGTACTGACTAGGACGTCCAGCGATGCTAAGTATTCACTTGGTGTGACTTCCGCCGTTGAAAGGCGCATACTAGCTGTGGTGCCCAGGGGTCCTAAAAACTTACTAGCGTTACAACAGCTGAAGGACTATAAGTCTTATTCCGTATGAATAATTGAAAATTATAACACCATGAATGTACTGTCGAGGAACTGAATAGCATTATAGAAGATATTGGGAGAAAAATCAAAGTTCCCCGGGCAACGCTGGGTATTACTGCTAGTCATATATATAAAGCTAAAAATGTCTGTGCGTTGTACCGCTATAACTCACGAACGGCTTGATGGATTTGAATAATTTTTTTTTTAATTTGTTCGTCATCGTCTGTGGAAGGTAATAAGCGTATTAGTACCTCAATATCTGGTCCATCCCAGCATCCACCCACGCAATCTTTGTAACTCAAAAACCACTGCAATGATTAATGAGGAATCTTTTTGAATAGATAAGTTTTATCTACCGGAAGGTTAAAGTCTATTTTTAATCAACCCCTGGTCCATCCCAGCATCCACTCACGCAATCTTTGTAACTCGAAAACCATTGCAACGATTAATGAGAAATCTTTTTGAATAAATTAGTTTTAGCTCCAAAGCTAGCGTTACTACAGTTGAAGGACTATAAGCCTTATTCCGTATGAATAATTGAAAATTATAACATCATGAACGTACTGTCGAGGAACTGAATAGCCTTATAGGAGATAATGGGAGAAAAGTCAAAGTTCCCCGGGCAACGCCGGGTATTACTGCTAGTAACCTATATCGATCGTTATGTGTTTAAAAGTAGTTTTCTCATGATCTTAAGTTTTTTTTTTTTTATTTTCTTATAAGCTTGGTATAAGAAAGTATTGTAATCGTGCGAAAATCTGTTCAACGGAATTCCACGTTTCGAGGCTCCCTTGCGAGATACATGCCGAAATCGTCCAAAAATATCATTTAGAAACTTTTTTTTTTCTTTATACGTATACTAGAATGTTAGTCCTATCGAAGAAAACAAGTTTATAGTTTAGTTAGTGTACAGTTGAACAATTAGTTGGTTAGATGTAAACAATTGCTATTAGTGTTCATTTGATCCAATTTTTTAATGTTGTGAATAGATTCTTTATAATGTAAGTAATGTTTTTTTCTTTTGGAATGGAGTGGTTATTATTATTTATATAAAGACAGTTCCATACATTTATTTGGTCATAGGGAATAAATTGGTAAGTCTAAATTCGTAACTTTTCAGGGCAGCACTTTTTTACTTTTGCATTATTCGCGTTGTGATGTATAAAAATAATATTCACATTAAATTATTAAATTATGAACATTAAAAAAATAATTATATTTATTTATTTTTTTAAAAAGCAATTTTATTTTGAAACAAATGAGTAAAAAACAAAACACGGCCATCAGCTGTTTTTTTAGTGTGTAGAGAGAGTCGAGGCCTTGGTGGAATGGCGACGGTCTGAGTGAAGGTAGACAGTGGCGTTTAGGCTTAACTTGTGATGAACTAAATAGAAGTAAATTGTTGGTGAAATTATTCCAAAAAGAAGGTACTTCTATATGCCCAGAAATATATAATTTAAATTTTAAAAAATGGCCAAAATATAAAACAAAAAAGATTGAATTAGTGTTAAGAATTTAGTTTTTAAGATTTTTCTTTTAATTTTTGTTTGTTTCAATGTTTAGTTTTTTTATTTTAATAATATACATTTAAGAAAATAAACCCAATATTTGTTCTAGTAAATTCTATTCTATTCATTATCCCTGTTGGCCCAGTAAAATTATTTGAAAACCTTTGGATTCGATTTAATATTATTTAAAATTATTATAAATGGCATCTCTTTAGAAATCCAAATGAAAAGTTGGTTAATTGAATTTTTTTAAAAAATACCTGCACTTTCTTAAAAATTGCACGTCTTGAACTTTTGATACTTTTTTTGGGTCCCTTTTCGAAAAACTACTGTAGAAATCAAAACTTAGTAAAACAAAAGAGATACAATTTCTACAGGAAATGTAGTAATTTATTGTTTATTTAATGGTTATTAATTCAATTATATTCATTATTATTTATATTTCTATTAATTTATCATGTATTTAAGTTTAACAATTAACACTTAAACCTTCTTTTTATTTACCACAGTGTATATCCAGTTTTTTGAATAAATAAATTATGTTTGCATCATTATTAATCATACCTACTAAATCTATAGGAGAGAATGAAAATGAATATTGTTAATCCTTTCTTGAATTTTCCCTTAGTTACCTAATCATTCCCCATCACTTAATTAATTATTGACCACATTTACCTAATTATAATTATTACCGAAAACGCCCTCTTCACTTGGAATAGTCTGCCGTAGTGAATAAATGGTTAAATTCAGTTATCTCAAGGATGATTCCTCAAAGAAGTAGATTAAGTTGATTTAACCGAGAACATACACAATTTTACGAGATACCAAGAAACCCACATCTTTATAATTCCGAAAGTATGAGTCCTGAGCTCTCAACTTCTTCACAGTACGCAGATGGCTTGGGAGATGATCACAGTACACTTAACTCATGCTGCTTCGACAGTTTTCTTTTGAACTGGCTGAGTCAATAAGAGTGTACAATTTGAAAATAGTACATAAAGAGTTTCTCACTGTAGAGTGGATTATTTATCAAGTCAAGAAGACTCAGAGTATAGGAAGTTTATGACAGTATCATGCCAGTATCTCAATCTGACCCTTGTGTGAGATCCAGTCGTGTTCTAATTCTAAATCGAGAGACTTTCAATCATGTCTGTGAATAATCATGATGTCGGTTTCTCCATCCCTTAAGCTTGAACTGGTGATTACAAACAAGTTGATCGTCATGCGATTCATTATATTTAGATAATTATTGTGACTCATGCCCGGGCTTTTGACTTCGTGGTTATATCGCCTCTTACCAGAGCGCTCTTTAGCCGGACACTAATATGCGAGTCCTAAATTTTTATTTACTTTGAGTAGGGTCTTTAACGAGTACTTGATATCGTATAGGCTCGGGACCACATATATGCCCAGGGGATTAACCTCCCATCCGAAAGTCGGGAATAGTAAAGGTTTTTTCACCTCCCAGATAAGAAAAATAAAGGCTAATATGAAAAAAAAAAATCTGTGTACACGATAACTCCCGATAGAATGAGTGTATCGACATGGAATTTTATAGGTTAGGTTAGATTTTCTGACTCAAGCCCGGGCTTTAACTACGAGGTCATATCGCCTACTACCAGAGCCCTCTTTATTCGTTCTGGTGGACATGACCCCGACTCTACTATAGGAGTCCTAAGTTATGCCTACCCTAAATTTTTATTTACCTAGGGCAGGGGTCTTTAACGAGTACCTGATATCGTACAGACTCGGGACCATCGCTTAACGTCCCATCCGAAGGACCACGTTAAGTTTATTTTACCTCTCATATAAAAGAAACTAAGGGCTTCGGCCGGGTTTCGAACCCACGATCTTGAGCTCAGAAGGCAAGCACGCATACTACTGAGCTACCGACTCCCTCTAAAAACAAATATATTTAGTGAATTCTCTTCAAATAATGAGACTTTCCCGAAAATAGCCAAATTGCTTATAGACTGTCCTTCCTTTCATTGCATATAGTCCTTGATTTAAATTTCATCAAGAAATAGGTCCTTTCTGTTGAAATCCTCCATATTCAAACTCTAATTAAGTTGCCGCCGGTAACAATAGAGGGGTGAGGAGAGAGGCGCGCGGGCAACAAAAAGGTAATATCAGGAATTGCCGGTCCACTGGATTCGGCTTGGATATTAATGGCAAGAGAGAACTGTCAGTGGCCAGCATTATTACTGCACTCGAACAGGAATTGTGCCACATAACCTATATATAACATGAAATATTATGTATGAAGGGTTGGACCTACAAGGAGCGATTTATTGAATTGGGTAGTACTGTTAACTTAAGGTTCAACTGTTCTTAGGAATCCTCGCAACACTCAAGGATCTGGCATCAGTCAAGGATCTGCAAGAAAATGTTATTTGTTGGAACTTGATAAGAAATTTAAATATGTGGTCATAACAGGACTTTCTTATACCTATCACTTTCGTACAGATCAATGAGGGGGTTTCTTTGAGAGTGACTTTCATAAAGTCAGTAATGTGTATGAAATGAATTTGAGAGAAGAGAGAGTGATATGTACAAAAGTGGTTGGTATACGAATGTTCCGTTATATGGCATATATCTCGCAAATCGAATGACCTATTCTATTTCATATCTCATGATTACAATACATCTTCATGCTAAAGGTGTATGTATGAAAGTGAAGAAGTAATTCACGAACTTGCCAAGAGAGGTTATTGTGTAATAATAAGGATGAATGCTGGTGGGTTTTAGGTGATTTTTAAAGGATTTTCGTTGATAAAAAGAGCTAACTATTTGACTTACACCAGAACCTCGAGTTAAGTATTGTAGCAGCCACGATGAAAGCGATAATCCTAAGCTGGTTCATTTAGGAATAAAAGAAAATTGACAATTATGAATAATAAAATCATGTTGGTCTTGAAACCTTCTAGAAACTTGGCACAAACACAGAGTGAATGAATAATTCTATAAGAAGATTTGTGACTTCTTTTAGATTATGAATCATTATTCCCTTTGAATGGGAAATGAAATGTGAAAGAGTTTTATGGGCTCTTGGGGAAGACAGTCGCTTTTTGAAGCAATGTCTTGAAGAATTCTGCTGTTGGCATGATGGGTCGGTCTATAACAGCTAATGGCGTTTTTAAGATTCTAGGTAACCAATGAGTCTGATTTATATTATTAATACGTAATATGTTATATTATATGTATATACTAATATTACATAATGTTACCATCTGCTTCTCACCGGGGTGTGCTTGTGGTATCATTGTCAAGATTCTAGCTCTATTGCTATTATTTTCACATCTCAAAAGATATTATTAAGAACAATAAATAATAATATAATCAATGAATAAGCTGCAGAGAAATAAGTTATACGAAGTATACGAGAAGTTATGTTTTCTTTAAAAATATAAATAGTATTTATTGCATTGGAACTTTGATATTCATGTATCTTCTATTATTTATTTTGTTAAAAAAGCTGTATGTAATTCACCTTGTATATGTTTATATTCTAAGATTTATATCGGTTGATGTATATAATTTATAAGCTATTTGGTAAAGAATATTGTACGACGTATCCAAGTATGTAGGTACCAAGTTATGGTTCAACGGAAATATGCGAGGTGTGTTCAAAAAGTAACGGGAATTTTGTAATTTCGCGGGTTGTATTAGTCCGATTCGCGCTATTTTTCGTTGTTGTGTACATACAACAACACTGTAATGATGCCCCAGCCTCCATATTTGCCAGACATGGCTCCGTGTGACTTTTTTCTGTTTCCAACAATAAAGAGAACCTTAAAAGGCCGTCGTTTCACAAGCATAGATGAGATTAAAAGCTCATCGCTAAGAGAGCTAAATGCTATCCCAAAGATCGAGTTCCAGGTGTGTTTTGGGGATTGGAAGAAGCTCTGGCATAAGTGTATAATATCTAATGGGGACTATTTTGAAGGGGATAACATTGATGTAGACGAATAAATAAAATTATTTTCAAAAACCGAAAATTCACGTTATTTTTTGAACAACCTCGTATATTGTCATCTCGACATGATTTTTCATTCAGTCCTAGATGATCGATTAGTAGTATAGGAGGAAGTTGGGCCAGACAGCCTTCCAGCACAAATCACCGGCTTTGTACCCTGCACAAATCACCGGCTTTGTGTTGGAATGACTGTCTATGTTTGTCTGGCCAAACTGCCTCCTATACTACTTCGATTCTCTCTCTCATAGGGTTGCTTAGACTTTCTCGAACCTTCCTTCTTCTAGTAGGAGGCCTCCCTTTGCTTCCTAACCTCACTTTGGTAACTACTGGGCCTCCTCTTCGGAATGGGTCAAATCAGTTGGTCGGGTTCCAGACTTTTTCTCCGCTTGAGATATTTCTGGAATTTTAAATAGGTAGGTATAATATTTTACAAAAATTTCTTTGAGAATATTGAGATGTGTATCCATATAAACATATATGGAATCTAAAAAGTACCTACTATACAAGATCAAAGAAAATTACTATGCACTATGTTATTACAAGAAAGAAACAGACTATGTGTCAGTCAGAACAACTGGATTATTGTTATTTTAACAAATTATTATTATTTGCATCAGCACTTCACTGGTCGTCTGCTTATTGACCGCCAACAGTTGTTATAACTAATTGTCGATGTTATTATTGTTTCAGTACTGCTGGTAGTGGGGGGAGCAAGTCTCCTGGTGGAACCACCCCCGGCGCCTCAGGGCCTGACCTCAAGACACCCCCGGCCTCCCACAAAGCACTTCACAATGTCAAGGGGGACCATCCTTCCGTAAGTCATTCTCATAATTAATTCATGTTTAATAATTGTTTAATTAATTTATTGATGGTATAGATTGGTTCAGTATTTTGTTTCCTCTCTATTAAAGTACCATGGAATACCAAATGTCTGTCGAAAAAAAGTTTACTAAAGAAAAACTATTGTACACATGTTACAAACAACAGTTCTTCCTAAGATTATAGTTGCAAACAAAAGTTTTTACATGAAATGGGCATTGCAAAGGAAGAAATAATTTATGAATAAATAATGAGCCCGGCGAATGTCGAATCGATCTTTAAGTTGAGAAACACGGGCATATTGCGGAAAATTATAATAAATAAATAAAACAAACTTATTTTTCAGATATTCTCTTTTCCACAAAACTTTTATGAATATACTACCAGTTTAGGCATTAACAGCATTCCTAGATTTAGTAATAAACTAAGAGAGTTGAGTGTGAAACCGTTCTTATATTAACAGGTAAGGAAGGGGTTGCAATTTCAACATGGAAGTCCCCAATTGAGGAATTTGTTTGACTTAAATATTGTCTTCCTTTTTTTTTTAAATAACAAAAGTAAAACTGAAATTACAAAATAAACTAATTTATATGGGGTATGTTTTTTTTTTTTATTTGTTTTTTTTTAACGTCGCATCGACTGCAGGGTCATTAGCGACGACTATTACTTCTATATGTCCTCGTAGAATGTTGGGTCTTGAAGGAACTGGATGAGTCCGTTGTATTCGTCGGTGGGTGTAGTTTGTATGTTTCTTAATGCGGTGTAGTTTGTACAGTCAGTCAGTATATGTTGTAATGTGAGCTCTGTGTAGTCTTGGTTGCAGGAGCATGTCGGTTGTTCAAGTCCAACAAGTTGGTAGGAATGTGTCAGTTTCGTATGTCCCAGTCTTAGTCTTGTGATGACTACCGCGTCTCGTCTGTTCATGGTGCTTGGAGGTTTCCATGACTTGTTTTCGTCTTTTATTTTTCGGAGTTTGTTGTCTTCCGTCTGAGTCCATTGATTGTTCCAGTGTTGTTCAACTTTTTTTTTTTTTTTGAAGTAGGTCGAAAGGTCTTGTGCTGTGTTAACTGTTTGTTGCGGCTGTAAGGGGGAGAGTGCTGCGTCTTTTGCAGCAATGTCTGCTTTTTCATTCCCAGAAATGCCAACATGGGACGGGATTCAAATTAGTTTTAATTTTTTTTGTTTTTTAATTAATTTTGAATGCCATGAGTGAATTTCTTGAGTGCTTTGAAATGATGTTTGTACATTTAACAAAATGATCACTGATGACATGAGAATAAAATTAAATTAAAATCAAAGGCCTTTCCCATCTTTAAAATAACTACATGTGTAAGAATTTAGATATAAACTGAAATTATAAGAAAATATATATTCAATATTTCATAAATAAGTTGTAAATATGATATAATATCCCTATTTGGTAATTTTATTAATTTATTTTGTTATAATTTCAATTTATATATTTACAGGTATTTTAAAGGGAGGAAAATCCTCTGTTTTCCATTTTATTAATATTCTCATGTTAAATACTCAAGTAATCATTTTGTTAAATACTCAAACACCATTTTACGCATTTACATTATGTGATTAGTTATGACAGTTTATGTTGTTTTTTAATAATTTTATCTGGATTTACATATAAATTTCGTGTCGATATACTCACTCTATCGAGAATTATCTTGTTCACAGACATAAGGTTTTATTAAAAAGGTATATATATTTTTTTTTTTCCATTCATGTAATCAAGTGTACGGTAAATATGAAATTTCGATGAAACACAACATCGAATTTCCATTCGATTACATAACTTCCCCTATTTCAAATTCCGCAAAATATAAGTTCTGTACGATATCAGATACTCGATATCGCAAAATATAAGTTCTGTACGATATCAGATACTAGTTACAGACCTCTACCCTAAGCGAATAAACCTGAGTAGGCCATATTTAGGACTCCCATAGTAGAGTCGGGCTCATTGACAAAAGAGCGCTCTGGTAGTAGGCGATATAACCTTGTAGTTAAAGCTTTAGTTATACATAAGCTTATTTTATTATTTGATTTTCATCATAAGGTTATTTTAGTTTTACCTTTGTTATTGAAAAAGGGGAAAAAATATTTCAGACCAAACAATTCCCTAAATGTACAGCCACGGGGACTTCATGTTGAAATTCCTACCCCTTACTTACCTGATATATAAGAGTGATTCGCACTCAGCAAACTGTCTCACTTTATAACTAAACCTGAAGTACATAATGCACAAACCGGTACCCTTCGAAATACATCTTTTAGGCAAAGGGTTCATAACATACAAAGAAATAAAACTTAGCTCATAATAAACAAACGTGCTTGCCTTATGAGCTCAAGATCGTGGGTTCGAATCCCGACCGAGGCTCTTAGTTTATATTATCTGGGAGTTAAAATAAACTTAAGCACGCCGTCCTTCGGATGGGACGTTAAGCGATGGTCCCGAGCCTGTACGATATCGGGTACTCGTTAAAGTCCCCTGCCCTAGGTGAATAAAATTTAGGACTCCCACAATAGAGTCGGGCTCATGTCCAGCAGAGTGACGAAAGAGCGCTCTGGTAGTAGGCGATATGACCTCGTAGTTAAATGCCCGGGCATGAGTCATCATATATATAAAGCTGAAAATGTCTGTGCGTTGTACCGCTATAACTCACGAACGGCTTGATGGATTTGATTAATTTTTTTTTAAATTTGTTCGTCATCGTCTGTGGAAGGTTATAGGCGTATTAGTACCTCAATATCTGGTCCATCCCAGCATCCACCAACGCAATCTTTGTAACTCGAAAACCAATGCAACGAATAATGAGAAATCTTTTTGAATAAATTAGTTTTAGCTCCAAAGCTAGCATTACTACAGTTGAAGGACTATAAGCCTTATTCCGTATGAATAATTGAAAATTATAACATCATGAATGTACTGTCGAGGAACTGAATAGCCTTATAGGAGATATTGGGAGAAAAGTCAAAGTTCCCTGGGCAACGCCGGGTATTACTGCTAGTAATAACTAAATAACTAACTATTGATATTATTATTGTTGTCAATGTTTTGTAGAGGGTCTTCTCAGGTGTGGGACTGGTCAGTGCTTTTTTCTATAAAAAGCTATTTTCATATAGATTTTTACATAAACCTGTCACGATTGTGAATAGTGAAAGTTTAAATAACTGTTTCGTTTTGCTGAACATAGTTTGCAGTTTACACTTTAATTATATATGTATATTAATTATATAATTAAATGAAGGAGGGCGCCGGTAGCTCAGTGGTATGCGTGCTTGACCTCTGAGCTCAAGGTTGTGGGTTCGTAGCCCGACCGAGGCCCTTAGTTTATTTTATCTGGGAGGTAAAATAAACTTAAGCACGCCGTCCTTCGGATGGGACGTTAAGCGATGGTCCCGAGCCTGTACGATGTCAGGTACTCGTTAAAGACCCCTACCCTAGATGAATAAAAATTTAGGGTAAGCAAAATTTAGGACTCCCACAGTAGAGTCGGGCTCATGTCCACCAGAGTGACGAAAGAGCGCTCTGGTAGTAGGCGATATGACCTCGTAGTTAAAGCCCGGGCATGAGTCATAAAACCTAACCTAACCTAATTAAATGAATGTTATTATAAATTATACCAGACTCCATTCCTCTCTGACGTATTCCATCTTCATTAAGATTAACTTGGATGTCACTTTACCTGAAGCCTTTTCCCCCTTATTCTTTACTTTATTATTCATTATCTCTATTCAGCTTTATATTATTCCATTTTAGAAATCAGTCTTTTGGACTGCAGAGGGCTTGATATCCTCTATCATTACAGAACATTTATATTGTTATACATTTATTTATTTTTTTTTTTTTGGAAAGAAGAGGGATGCCGAAAATGTAAAGTTTTTATAAGAAAAAATTTATTCAAGAATATAGCAACACTGTTTTTGTATAAACTCAACCAGGCAACAGATGTTTTATTCTAAAAAATCTTTTTTAAATTACAAATGAAAAAAAATAAATAAAAGAAGTAAAAGAAAGAATACTAAATAGGGGGCTACGGTGGCCGTGCGGGCTAGAGCGTAGGGCTTTGGTCTCACCATGGTTTGAGGGTTCGAATCCCGTCTAAGAGAAAGTTTTATTTCATAGATAGAACTCTAGCATTTCTAAGGTCGTAAATAACTAGGTAACACCATTATAAGAGTCATACCTATATTATAAACTAAATTGAAAACAGAGGAGCCTGTTTATTGACCTACACTATAATTATATAGAATAAGTTGTACATTTTTCATAAGATAAACTCCCAAATATAATAGCTAGGTAGGAAGTGTTCTGGTATAAAGCAGTGGGGGAGTTAACTTAACTGTGAGGTACGGCGTTGGGTGGAGGTGGACTTAGGAAACATGGCCGCCAACTGGGGCACATGTTCGCGAATATAAGAGAAACCCTGTTAGAATCATTCTGAAAAGACAACTTGGACAAAAGCCATAATCACAAAAATGTATGTAATGAGAAATGATTATTTCACAGGTTACAAAATAAAAATATCTTTGGTAGTGTTTTATGTACGTTTACTTCAATTTTTATAGAAATCTTAATCATTAAAACATTCTAAATTTTGTTATTTTCAAAATTATTTTATCAGACTGTCTGATGATGAGGGCAACTTCGAAAGCTGGCTAGCAAAATTAATGAAATCTGTGAGAAGTCAGACTATTTTTTATTTTACAACCTGTGAAATAATCACTTCAGCCATCTTTATATCAATTTTATGTTTTGTTGTTGCATGTTTATTAATGTAATTAATTTATTATATTTATTTAAAGCAATATATACATTTATACAACATTTTATTTACGTATTTTATCTACTAGAATTTTGTGTCTGTTTTATTTTATTTACTTTATTTATTTACTAAAGGATAGTTTTTTTTAAATAGAAATAATAAAATCTGTACAAGATACACACTTTTAATTTTTCAACATGTGAAATAATTATTTCTCACTACATCACAAAAAAAATATTATTTTGTATAAAGATATAAGATTTGAATCATAATTTAAGAGAAAATAAAAAAAGTCCACTGGCCAATATTAACTGGACCGTCAAAGCCAGGGGTAGGTTTTGATAAATTTTAATTTTAATGTTAATATATTAACAGATTGTTACTGTCAACCAGGGTATCTGAATGTATTTAGTTTATTCATAGCGAAAAAATCAGTAATATTTAAGAAGAAGAAGAAGAAGAAGAATTTATTATAACAGTGGCATTTACAGAGATACAATTATACAATAAGGTTCCTTAACCGTTACCCTTTTACACTAAATACAAATCAAAAATAATCAGTTAAATTAAAAACAATTCTACTGCTTAAGAGTATATTTTAAAAATTCTTAACGAAAAAAAAATACAAAGTAACTGAAATGAATAGAAAATAAATTAATAAACATTCAAAAACAGATATTATAATTTAAAATCGTGAACGGATATTTTTGTGTTTCCCTCCCTGAGTTTTCCGTATTTTCATTACCAAAACGTTTTGATTTGCGTCACACTCAAGTGAAAAGTTTTTACTGAAATTTATTAGTAATATTTAACATTAAGTAATATTTAGCTTGATTTCAACACGATTAAATAACATTTGAAAACAGTGTTTTTTTTTGTTTTTTTCAGGTAATTTTTAGTAAAATTCTCAAGTAGATGTGAGCTAAAGTGGAGAAGTTAGTCTTTGTGGAAATGTCAGGAAATACTTTCCCAATGGGATTTGTCACCCGGTCTCTAACAGCGGAAACTTTTGGGTCGTTGAGTTCCAACCTAGTTACTTGCTTACTTCAAACATCCCCTCCATAGCTTGAGCAATAAATAAAGCATGCGGTAGAGCAAAAAAAAAAAGGATATGTCTGCAACATGGTGGCTTCACTTCAAATTGTTAGCGTTATTAACATTTCACGATCTTATTACCATTGTCAGCAACAGCACTATTAAAGGAGTGGTGGCCTTTCATTTTTCATTTCTTGAATCACCGTCATTGTACTTCCCCAGCATGAATTAATCAACTAAGTTTTCTCTCTCCCTCCAAAGCCAATCGACCGTTTGGGCTAAAACTCAATATTTGACTTACATTATTAGAAAATTCTAGAGCCCCCTCTGACCCCTCCCCTTTCTCCTACGATCGATTTCGCGGAAAATTAATAAGTGCAATAGAGGTGTAAAACTATCGATGGCAATATCGACCTTTTTGAAACCATCGATAGTACTATCGAAATATTACTTTAAACAGAAGTGACGTTAAGTCATTCTATGCTCATGTATATGCACACATGTACCATGTAAGTAATTTAAGGAAGACAAATAAACTAGATGTACAATGTAAGTACCTATATTTCTTTTACGAATTCAACTAATCTGAATGGTCGAAAATCAATGACTATGTATGAAACAATGCGATTTAAGAGAATCCAGTACCTCTCGGAGTTTCTTTCGTATGTTTTTGTTGAGCTCAAGTAAAAACGAATTCCACTTCCACTACCTCTATTCTCTTCTGTATTTGTAGAATTGCACAAGGCCGTTGTAATCGCTGTGATGTTTTCTCAACCAGTGATCCTTCAAATAGGAAATGTTCCCAGAATTTCTGTATTCGGCACTGCACAAACGACATTTAACCAGTTTTTTTGGACCTTATCAAAGTAACTCCACACATCGGACTTCCGTTTACGACTCATTTTTCAGTTCAAAGCACGCTACAAGAATAGTAAATTTTTAGTTCAAAGCAACGAAACACTCTAAAAGAACAGTAAATGTAACCTTCCTTCGATTCTGTGGATCCCAGAAATACAAAGTCCTTAAACTATCAATAGTTTTACATCCCTTTGGTGCAGTCCTTATGGAGTTTTAATTTAAATATAATAGTTATTGTGACCGATCCCCAGACTTTAACTACGAGGTCATATCGCCTACTACCAGAGCCCGACTCTATTGTGGGAGTCGTAAATTTGTTGGAATTTCATGTTTTCCGATTCTCTGTGAACACAATAACTCGCAATAGAATGAATGTATCGACACGAAATTTTATATGTTTATCTAGATCTCTTTAAGGACAGCATCTATTGATTCTCAGTCAAATCGGCCAAAGGTCTTATACTCGTAAGATAGATACTATTAATAAATATTATATATATAATAATAATTCATTTTGACTATCATGAAGAATATTCGGTATTTTTCATTGTATAACTTCTGTGCTTCTGCCTATTTCTTGATGGCTTCCTTGTCTTGAGGCTTTGTAAGTTGTTGGCCTTTGAGCTTACTTCTTCCAATTCTTCTCTCACAATATACGTTTAACCATCGATTCTTCACTACCTCTTCCCTTCTCCTTTTGGACATCCAGCTTCATCTATTGCCTTTCTTTTTTCTGCCCGATAGGACGTCCAAACGATTCTTCAGTTTTATCTGGTAGATGGCTTTGACGTCTTTCTACGGTAAATCTCTCCCTTTAAGACTTTTCTTTGTCCACGCTCATTGCATTTAATCTTTGCTTTCATCCTCACCAATAATGATCCGTATCACCTGTTGTCACACATGATCAATTTGATTAATTATTCTCTTATCCAACGATATCCATTGGCCTTTTTGAATGTTTTTATGAGTGAATTTCGTACTAGCGGTGGACACTCTTCTTCGGATTCAGTGGACTCCGTTATTGTTGCTAACTCCATGCTGCGTAAAACCTGTTTGTCGCTTACTATGACTTTTATATCATGTGCCGGAATTTCGTTCAGAACCACGTCAAGCTGTTGAACCACTTTGAAGCTGTCATTTACAGTGATGAAGGCTAAGAGGGGTTTTCTGGCATGTCCTCTAACCACAAAACCAGTATCTATCGTCTGCGATAACTTTGTCGTTCACTGGCCACTTAACCTCTTGCAGGGCGATTACTTTCACACTGTTCCTTTATCAGAGTGTGTGCAGCATCTGGCCTATACAGACTACAAATGTTCCCTCTTCCAAGTCGTAATCCCTTTAAACGTGTGGGGTCGCACTATAAGTTCCAATCCGATTCTCGAGGCTGGTTCTGATGTTTGTAACAGTTGGCTCTTATGGGACAGGGTTGTTAGCCCTGCGTTCAACGAGAAGGAGGTTGTCGGCAGAGCTGGATAAGAGACCAGGCCCCCATATTAAATTTATATTATTTAATAATCATTAGTCTAAAACTGCTAAAATTCTGAAAATATTGATAACAATACCAAATTAAATTTGGTCCTACATTTATAATAAGGTATACGAGAGAGAACGAAAATCATACAAAAGCTGATCCCATGTAGATTTCAATAATATAATTTCTCAATGGTTTCCTCAGAGTACACCAATAGTTTTTTTATTTATTTACAACTATATATATGCTATATATGTATATATGATTGAATAAACCTGTCTTGGATATTGAAAAATAAATCATTCAATAATGAAACTCCATTATCTTGTAATAATCAGCGGATGAGAGAAATAGAAATAAAAATATTTATTTGAAAAAAATAGTTGAATGATAAAAGAAAGCTATAGCATAAAAAATCTGTAGATGATTAAATTTTCAATTAAATAGTAGGTTTCGAGGCCACTGCCGCCTCAGCCTCCGAACATGAACATTAGGAAGGGTTCTTGTGGCAAGTCTGTGGACTAAAGGATTATTGTGAAAGGAAAGGGTAGAATGGAATATTCTGTCGTGGGATTTAATTACATCCCTTACAAAAAGAATCTGCAGGTCATTGTGAAGGATAGCATTAGAGACGTAGAATGGAGCGTTTGTGATTTTACGATGGATACGGGATTGTAGGGTTTGGATTCTACAAGAATTCGGAGGTTTAGTTGAGCCCCAGAGTTCAGCTCCATACGCCCATATTGGCTTCAGGAATTGGTTGTAAATGAGTCTTTTTTAAGTCATTCTTAATTCTTATCTTTTAAGTCTAGTATGAGGATTCCATGTTAGGCATCTGTATAAGGTAGCGGACACGTTTCGCAACGGGAAGGAGTGAGTTATGAAGAGTGACAAGAGGACATGTTGCACGACGCAGCGCGAAGGTGATTTTTGTACATTTCTTATCGTTGATCTTGATCCTCCACCTTCGGAACCATGTCTCAAGGGATAAAAGATGTTCCTGAAGGGAATCGAAAGCTTTTTGTGGATCACTGTCTGAGGAAAAGAAGGGGAAAGTGCATAGCAAGGTATTAGAACGGGAAGGAATACGACAGTGTATACTGTATAGAGGATGGGTCCTAGGATACTTCCTTGGGGAACACCAGCTAGTTGAGGAAGGCAGGACACCAATAGTTGTGTTTAATGTGTGATGATGATGTGTTTCAGATGGCATTTCTGCAGAGCAGGTCCATCTCCCTGGTGGACATGTACATCGACAATTCAGAGCCCTCAGAGAATGTGGGTCAGATCCACTTCAGCCTCGAGTACGACTTCCAGAACACCACCCTCATCCTCAGGATCCTAACGGTAAGTCCTTAAAAGTTAAATACCCTCCTCTCTTCCGGCGGTCCATTGAGTTAAAAATTACACAGACTACAGATAGTTTTTAGAGGTTGATGACAAAATTTCAAATACTAAATATTTAAATTGTGCAAAGTGAAGTATCTTGGGTCTTAGAGGAGCATAACTTATCAAGGATAATCTAACTCGGTGAAAAGATCAGATTATCGTAGCTTAACCCTCCATCTTAATTTTTTCAAAAAAATGTATGGGGAATCGGAGCTATTTAATTTATCTCCTCTTAAGAAACAGGGTATGCATAATGGAAGATAGTGTTCATTGACTTCAGGCCCTAGTTATATTTTGAGTTTCCCGGAAATCTAACATTGGGAAGGGAGTGCAAAATGGTGTCAAGTAACGTGGACACGCTCATATATCCAGACGTTTCGGACGTCCGAAAGAACGACTCTACAGTTTTAGAAATAATACAAGGATATATTTGTATATCTTTTTTGACAAACTCAAAATTGAATTGTTTTTTCAGAGGTGCAAATTTTTTTTTGTTATAACAAGTGTTCACATATTATCTAATAGGGAGAGAATTAAAAGTGAAACTAACCCCCATGTACGTTTCATCTGTCTCCTGAACATCTAAATTGAGGTTTTTCAGTCAAAAATGTCTACGAGTAGTGACTTAGATACACCATATAGAAACACTTCGAAATTTTTTGAAAATTACAACACCAAAGTCCTGAAATAATTTTACTCACATCGCCACATATACCAGATAACCCCGTCCCAGGAGATGGTAGAGGAGGTGGAGTCCTGATTTACCGCCGCACTAAATTATCAATACTCCCCACTAGACTTACATCCCTAAATTTTTACTTTATCATTGCCATCGTTAATTATATTTTTTATTCCCGTTAACTATATTATCATTGCCATTTTAAATGTTATTCTTTATTCCACCTAATTATTTTCATCGCCATAAGGAGCTGCCGTTGGGTTGTCGTCCTCCTGCATGCCATTTGTACACATATGGTTGTTTGGTTATTGTGACTCATGCCGGGACTCGCCATATCGTCATATCGCCTACTACCAGACCCCGACTCTACTGTGGGAATCCAAAATTTGGCCTAATTAGGTTTATTCACATAAGATAGGGGTTTTTAACGAGTACCTGATGTACAGGCTCGAGACCATCGTTTAACGTCCCATCTGAAGGACGGCGTACTCAAGGTTTTCTTATCTCCCATATAAAAACCCTAAGGGCCTCGACCGGGTTTCGAACCCGTTATCTTCAGCTCAATAGTCTAGCTCGCTACCTCTCAGCTATCGGCGCACACTGGGGCAAACAAAGTTCTGGCCAAAATTATGAAACTTATATACTTTATGTTTTTTGGTGTGCTGAACACGAAAAAAATACTAAAAAATTCCCCGACCCTTCATTGAGTACTGTATTTTGACAAATACATCAGCTCCTCAAGAGGACGTGTTGTAGCTCATACAGCTTATGAGAAATATACAATTCATATTAGGTAACTGAAATTACAAATTGCAATAGCTTCATTTTCTTAGAAAATTCGCTAAAATTAAACGTCTGCGTCTTCTTCGGACGAATTTATAACTTTAAAATTAAGTTTCTCCCAAATTTGCAAATTTTTCCAAAAACGGATTTCATTTTATGGTTATCTGATGAAAATACTTTAAGAATGTGAAATAGCGAGTGCCCGGCAATGCCCGGCGACAACTAAAAAATCAGTTTTTGTAATAAACTACACTTAGTTTACGCATTTACGCAAAAACTATTCGTAATTTACGCATTTTCTAATGTTTTTTTTTACAAAAACTGATTTTTTTTTTTCAGTAGTTTTTTATCAAGCAGTGACGCTAATGACAGTAATTACAACTCAGTACACTTATCTTGAGAAGAGATCTCCGTATTTAAGACAGTAAAAAAATTAAAAAGATTGTGTTTTAACACTTTATAAATATAGACTGAGGCAATGTGGAGGGTATTAAAAGGCTGCAATGGTCTTGTTTATGTTTGTACAGGTGTATGGAAGTAAACACACCTTCACTCCCTCCTTAAAATCTACATCTTTTTTTTTGTACTTTGACCAAGTTTTGAGGCCTCTTGCCCCAGTGTGCAGCGTTCTCAATACACATATGGTCCCACATTGTTGCTGGTTGTTGCGTTGGCTACAGTTGCAACGTTTTAGTGCAGTGTTCTCGCCAATCAGAAAAAAAACAGTGGGCGAGAATATGCCACATTCGCTCATGTTTCATCCACATCTCATAAAAACATATTAAAATTTACCTACTATTGTTAAAGGCTTTGATAAAAATGGTCACTATTGTGGTGAGCTCATTGTTCTTCCTTCGATCAGATATTTTCACATTAGATTTGAAGAGTAGATAGCATACATAATTTAAAAAACATTTTTTTTTTTAATTTTCTCATCACCTAAATCATACAGTTTTTTTTTATGAAATATATTTTTTGTTCAATTAATAGGACAACGAGAAAAATAATAATAATAAATAATTATTATAAGGTGAATAAAAATGTTTGTCTTCTTATTCAAAACAGTTTAAATACACTACCATATTCGAATTTATTTTTTTTGCTGCATAGGGTTGAAGACAAATAAGGGTGTAAAGAGTAACCACACACTCACCCCTTTTCTCCCCTTACTTTTTTCAACCTGATGATGCAGAAAACGTGACACTGGTTGTGAAATAAAACATTATTGAACAGGAAGACAATCATTTGTAGTCGCTGAAACTGGCTGAAAATTTAAAAATTTAAATTCGCAGGTTCGAAGAGAAATTTCTTTTATGACTTAAATTTACTAAATAAATAAATTCTTTAGCCAGTTAGAGGAGCTCCAATTGACCGGTTGCATGAATTTAACCTTTTCCATTGTTTAATCGTCTGCAAACAATGCCGACGATTCTATTGAACATAGGTGAACGTTCAAGATCTTATTCTCTTCAGAGCGAAAGTATCTACAAAATGACTACCAGCGTTTTTTTATTTTAACTGTTTTCTATGTTTTTTTTGCCATCTGACCCCGTTAAAAAAAATGTCTCAACAATAATAATGACCTTCATGAAACTGATACCTGACATTCTTCAGAATTAAAGACAAAAATCTGGGTAGCCAGGAAATGGATTCTACGATTATGGCACTTTTCTGACTGTCGTCCCATTTCGCCTTTAAAGAAGTTTCGCTTCTTTCAGTGTATGTATTTGTCATGAAGTCTCCCCATGATGGTTGAGGCTGACTCACAGACAGTGGAATGAATCTCACCTTCATCTGCACCCCTCCCCCCACCCCACCCCCCACTCCTCCCCCTCATATATATATATAATTCATATTTTGATTACCTTCCCTGTGTGCTCTCTCAAGTGGCCCCCAGGTTTCTTTACAATCCAAATAAGTTGTGCTATTCACCAAGCCTCTGTCATTACCTCTTGCACTGTGCTGTTCTTGTTAATTACTCAAGCCCCCCGCCAGTTTCATGTTGCCTGTTCCCTCATTATCTGAAAACATTTGCTTCTGAACATCTGCTATGAAGTATAGGGAAAGTTATGTAATTGCTCAGAAAATCAATACAAAGTTTTCAACTATAGACACGAAATTTTATATGTCTACGCAAAACGCTCTAAGGACGACACCTATTAATTTTCATACAAATCGGCCAAAGAGAATGGAGGTTAGGGGGAGACTCAACACAAAAACTCTAATAACTGTCGTTGTAATGAATGCATTGACATGAAATTTTATTTGTGAATTCGAAGCCTTATACAGATGCAACCTATTAATTTTCCGCAAAATCCGTCGAAGAACAGAAGGGAATCAGAGAAGGAGGGCTCGGCTCAAATACCCAAATAACTGCCGATGTAATGAATGTGGAGTGAGAATAAAAATGTAATTGATTAATTCGTGCTGGGGAAGCACATAGCGGGTGATCAACCGATGACTTTTTTTTGTTGCCGTTGACTACTATTTTGTACAGTGTTAAAAAAACTGAATTGTGGCAATTATTTCAACAGATAATAGGAGAAAGATTCCCCCCTTAATTTTCCGAGAACTTCCATCCGTGAAGTTTACTTAAACTTTGAATTATTTTTCCTAAGCTTTTTAACAGGATTTTTCCACATTTTCAGACTGCAGAACGTATAATGTCGATTCCTTTGGCGTCAAAAATCTCAAATCATGTTGTAGTAATAAATTCGTAAATTATCTTTACACATTCTAAGTACACTCTAATCCATTAACCGGGGTAATGGTGGGATGGTTACACTAAGAACGGATAAACCAGAATTACAGTTAACGCAAAGGTTAAAGTAAACATGGATATATATCTTTAGATATGTAAGATAATGAGGTTAAGAGTTATGTTTAATTTACAAGTTACCCGTCTTCCCTCGAAGTCTTTTAAGCGGGTTAGTAACTTCAAGTTACTTTATTTTCGATGTTTTGAAATTTTTAATGATTTTAAGATCGGTTGATTGTGACTTATAAATGAAAATTGTGATGCCTCAAGGTCTATGTAAGACTTTTAAGACGAAGTTCTACTCATTGTTCAATCCAAAACTCAAAATCCATTTTAGCAGCGCCTTTCTCCAATATATAGATATGTACCTACGTCAAATTTCGATATGATCTACTACATTTTTCTTCATACATTACCCCCGAAAAGTCAATGGTTTGTGTTGTATAAAATTATACACATTGTAATTATTGAAATAAGATTATAAAATTAATTATATTTATTTGTACAAAAACAGTGAAGTAACTAAATTAGTGAAATCGATGGGCAAAGGAGCTACTTTTATTTATTTATATCTTTTATATGCCCTAAATAACTTTGATAAGAAGAATGGTCAATATTTATTAGTTCATAAGATTTTTAAAAAAAAATTAATTAGGTTACTTCCTCATTGCGTTTTGACTTTGAATATGAAATTTCATGTCGATACATTCATTACGTCGGCAGTTATTGGGGTTGTTGAGTTAAGCCCCCTGACCCCCCCTTCGCTTCCCCAAATTCCGCTGTAAAGTGATAACTGTCGTCCTTATGGGGTTTTGAATTCACTTATGAAATTTTGTGTTGACACATTAATTTAATTGGCAGTTATCAGAGTTTTTATTATCCCCTCCTCTAATTTTTTCATATTTGAAATCTAGAGGTCGGAAAACTTGAAATTCGGTTGAAAACTCCGCATCGAGTTTTTAACCGATTATATAACTTTCCCTACACTTGGTATAGCTGAGAAAGTAATAAAATTGATGAAAAAATGAAAAAAATTGTACATGAAGTGGCAAGTCGGAAATATATGAACTGTTGTTGTTAATGAAATGCTGGTAAGATTTATTGCTATAGAATAATAAATTTTCTCTTTTTTAGAATTATTTAACAGAGAAAAACAAAACAAGAGAGAGAAAAACGAAACCGCGGGTTTTCATTTAAAAACAGGATTTTATTTTTTTTACCTGGGCCGTAGGGTGACTCTGGTGGTTCAAATCCCACAAAGGCGCTCTTGAAATTTAACTCTTCTCACGAGAATGCTAAAAGCTACGATGAAATTTTATTTTATTTTTTTATTTTTTTTTTGTGTCTTTTGACAGTTAGAATAGGGGTTTATTTACATTCAGAGTAACATCGAATTCGTCACAAATATCGAATAACTTTATGTTTAAATGTTCTGTTGCTAAAACAAATTTCAATAAAATGTATTTAAAATGTTTCTTTTTTTGTATTTTATTGATGAATGGAAATAAAATACAACTATAAACAAAAATAAAATGAAAAGTTGTCGGTGAATCATTGGCAATGTACTTCCCCAAACCCAGTCGACCATAGCGCTAATATTCAATATTTGACTTACATAATGGCTCCTAAATCCTCATACTAAATTGTGTGCCGATAAATTCATTACATCGGCAGTTATTAGGGTTTTTGAATTGAGTACCCTCCCCTGAATCCCATCTTCTGTTCGGCCGATATCGCTGAAATTTGACTTGTTATATCCTTATTGGGTTTTGATTTCAAATACCAAATTTCATGTCGGTACAATCATTACATGGGCAGTTATTGAGTTTTTTTATTTATGCCATCCTCTGATTCTCCTCTCCTTTCTCCCCTCCTTTCTGCCAATTCCGCTGATATTCAATAAATGTCGTCATTAGAGGGTTCTGGATTCATGTGTAAAAGTTCATGTCGATACATTCATGCTATCGGTAGTTATCGTGTTCACAGACACAGACAGACTGTATCGAATTTTTGACCGATTACGTAACTGTCCCTGTACTTTGTATAGGTGGGGAAGTAAAAATATGTGATGGTCACTTCAACTCATTACCCCCCCCCCCCCTCTCCCCCCCTCCTGTTATTAATTTCATATTGGCTTTACTGGTATATGAAAGTAATGGCATCGACTGTTTTCTTCTGTTTCAATGTACAGCATAATTCTGAGAGACTTTCTTATATACCCAGTTATGGCCACATCCCATGTATTTTATTTTTTCCTTATTTTTCATGCTTTTTATTAAAAAAACTATCAATAATAGAAAAAGTTATTTTTCGTCCTACAGAAATTTATTATGCATTCTTTAGGGCGCTATAATTGTGTCCTCACATATTGATGGAAATTTAATAAAGAACATGTTTTGTGAGAACCAATTTGTTGATAGAACTAACCGTTTTCACTTAAATCAATCGAACGTCTAGAAAAAAAAAGGGTTTTGTAATGCCATTTTAGGCATGTGTTTCGCAAACCGGGCGTCCTTCGAAAAATAGTAATTCACATAAGACATGCCCATAGTTTTCTCTACAACTTTTATTTCTGGAGATTTTTGATTAGGTCATAATTATAAGCTGTGTCTTATAAAATGTACCTAGGCCCTGATGTAAAGTTGCCTTAGTTTCCGCCTGATTTCTTCCAAAATCTAATCAGATGCGTTTCAAGTTTTCATATTCAGTATTATAATCGTTTTTGAGTTTCAGCGGTCATCGTTCCAATCACATACACACAGACAGACGTCTTTGCGAAAACGTGTTAAGGGAACTTTCAAATTTGGAATTCCATCGAAAACACGATCTTGGATTTTTGCACGATTACAATCCTATATTATACTAAAGGTATAAGACAGTAAATCTATTTAAAATTTAATATTAATGTTGATCTGTGTGGTGCTTTATAGCCTATAGCCCAGCTATGGCGGACATTGTCCCTCATATCCGAGGGTGCTTCCAGTGTCGGGGTCCCTGCGTTGCTCCCATTTCCCCTCGGCCGTTAGTCATGACCACCGACCGATCCCATCCCACCCAGCCTACCTGTCACACTATTCCCCTTATAAATACTCAACATACATCTTTCTCTATGGTCTATTGGTTTATCGCAACCGAATACAATTTTAATCTAGTCCAATGATCCTTTTATCGCTTCCTTTTATAATCCTAATCAATCGCCTTTTAGATTCCAGAATGAAGTAAAGAGCAATATAAACTTAACTTTATTACAAATATGTAAGCACGAAGTTTGTCTCGTCATAGAAAACAAAGTTACAGGACGATCTAGTTAGTTGCACATAAAAAATAGTTTTTATTATTAATAGTGTATAATACACATATTATATACAAATAAATAAGAAAACATATTATATACATATAAATAGTGTATACAGGGTGGCCCAGATAAGCGGGCCACAAGTGAAATAACTCCTTAACGGTTAGAGATATCAAAATTGTGCATAGGGCTAAAGTTGTAGCACTCGCCGAGAGATATAGTATGGCGTCCTCGAA
This sequence comes from Aradus depressus, assembly GCA_963662175.1. Lineage (NCBI taxonomy): Eukaryota > Metazoa > Arthropoda > Insecta > Hemiptera > Aradidae > Aradus > Aradus depressus. The sequence goes on from OY759215.1 coordinate 15,798,586, forward strand.
AAGACAAAAATGACCCTTTTAATGGCTCAAACAGCCCTTCGAAGGGCGGGGTTCCCTTTTGACCCTTAAGTTTCATTACATTTTATTAAAGTACTAAAGAAACAAGGAAGAACTGTGCAAACAGATTTTTGATACGTCAAATAGTTCTCTTAACAAAAACGTTTAAAGTTGCACGTTTTTCTTATTCTGAAGTTAGTTGAATTTAATAACTTCAGAATAAGAAAAACGTGGAACTTTAAACGTTTTTGTTCCGAGAACTACTTGACGTATCAAAAATCTGTTTGCACAGTTCTTCCTTGTTTCTTTAGTACTTTAATAAAATGTAATGAAACTTAAGGGTCAAAAGGGAACCCCGCCCTTCGAAGGGCTGTTTGAGCTATTGAAAGAGTCATTTTTGTCTTTTCGAGGACGCCATACTTTAGCTCTCGGCGAGTGCTACAACTTTATTCCTATGCACGATTTTGATATCTCTAACCGTTTAGGAGTTATTTCACTTGTGGCACGCTTATCTGGGCCACCCTGTATAATATAGACTATTTAGTTTATATTATACAGTATTATCAAGAATATACAATATTTTTCTAGTATATACTGTATATTGTAGTGAAAGTAGAGCCACCCTAAACAAACCCTTAAAACCAAAACTCGCCCCCCGAAGTATATTCCAAAAATGCTATCTGTCTGTGCATACGATAACTCCCGATAGAATGAATGTATCTACACGAAATTTTATATGTGTTCAGGACGATACTTATGGATTTTCAGCCAAATCTGCCAAAGGGAAGAGGGGATTAGGGGGAGGCTAGACACAAAAACTTTAATAACTACCGTTGTAACGAATGTATCGATATAAAATTTTATATTTGAATTCAAAAACCCCATAAGGACAACACTTATTATATTCCCGCGAAATCGACACTAAATTGAGTATGAGGATTTAAAAGCTACTATGTAAGTCAAATATTGAGTTTTAGTCCAAATGGTCGATTAGCTTTAGAGGGAGTCGAAAACTTAATTGAATAATTCTTGCTGGGGACGTGCATAGCCGGTGATTCGCCGACGAATTTTTTATACTCTTACAGTGAGAAGAAGGTAAGAGGACATGCTACAATAATACTAGAACAAGCCTAAAGTGGAAGAAGCTTCAAATCCAATTTTTTTCTGATGGCAGAAAATGAGATATTCTTTTCATCTGCTTTATTTGTTCCACCTGGACATGATGATCTCATGATATACACAATACAACAAGCATCATAGGTAAACACATAAAGAACAAAACAGGTTATTTTAATACAAATAAACAGATGACCATATGAGTAAGCTCAATAGATAGACAATCAGTACAGTTCGAATATCAAGGTTACAAAATGGAACTTCATCTCCCGCCATTCCAGCGCAACGATGAATAAATGAAATTACCAACTGACAAACATAAATCATTCATTTCCTAACTATATTTTTTATCCCTTATAATTATTTTTATCTACTTGAAGAGCTGGTAATGAATTGCGGTCCTCTCTCACGCCATTTAAACCATTTGTATGCATTTGATACCAATGATATTGTTGGCTGCATTCTGCAGCAATTACATTGATTAAAAAAAAAAAATTAAATAATGGTTGGTATAAGAAAGTCCTAATTATGGCCACATTAGATCTATTTTTAATACTTTTTTAATAAAAAAAAAAATTACCAATAATAAAACCATATTTCAAAAAAGTTCAATGCGTTACAATTTTTTTTAAAAAAATTTATATTCTTTGGAGCGCTATAAATTTGGTTGCATTGGTCCTGTCTGAAATCTGAGTTTTCAGTTTTCTCTACAAGTTTTATTTGAAGATAATTTTTATTATAAATATAAGTGGTATCTTGTAAAATGTACTTAGGCCCCGAATAAAAGTAATTTTCGGCTGATTCGACAGGTAAAAATGGTCAAAATGTGTTCAGAAACATGAAATTCCGTTGAAAACTTGATCACGATTACAATAATACTTGTTATTACTAAAGGTATGAAAGAATTTGTGTGGAATACGCTGGCCTATGTGGATTTGATGAAGGGCGGTATTACGATGTTATGTACCCGGACATGGAGCAGTTGCCTGAATGCTTGGTGTGCAACCAGCCGATGACGGGGCTACCAGCTACCTGTACTGTCCAACGTTCCAGCCATCTATGGTATCTGAGGAATGCAATACAACCTCGTGACCGTTCAACCGGACTACCACCGCCTTAACATTATATATTATGTTTTGCTCTCTCTCTAGAAAAAATAAGTAAAAAAAAACCTTTATTTATTCGTTGAAGCCAAAAACTTTACGTATTACTCTCGAAACGAACTTGAACAGAATTATCTATTCACAAAAATCTATAAAGCATAGCATAAGTATTATCACTATAGTTTTGCCAACTTCTAAATAAATGTATATTTCGAACATTGCACAAAAATTGTTCTTGTAAAAATCAAACATACAACACCTTCCACTACATTCCTTTATACTACGCCACATTGCAGAAGCGCCATTTTACGTTTCCAAACTCATATTGCATTATGACGTTAACTAACGTAGAGAAAGAGGAACTCCATCATGACGCCTATTTACTTATTCGACAAATATCCACAGGCACTATCCCCACAAAGGTACCAGGACGCTTCAAGCGGGTATGGCAGAGGGACCTTCTCCAGCACTAGCCTCGACTCCTCTTTGGTCAACTTCCTAAACAGTACAGCCATGCACTTTACACTCCTCAACTCATCCCACTTGCTAATGACGAATATATGACGTTGTAAATATGTAAATAAATAAGTAAAAAGGAAGATTACTTTCGTTAACCGATAGTCGATAAACTTCTCGATAAACGCGGTAACAACTCTCATAACTATCGATTTTCATTCTGAAAGTATATATATAATCATTCTTCTTGAGGGCGCCGGTAGCTCAGTGGTATGCGTGCTTGACTTCTGAGCTCAAGGTCGTGGGTTCGTAGCCCGACCGAGGCCCTTAGTTTATTTTATCTGGGAGGTAAAATAAACTTAAGCACGCCGTCCTTCGGATGGGACGTTAAGCGATGGTCCCGAGCCTGTACGATGTCAGGTACTCGTTAAAGACCCCTACCCTAGATGAATAAAAATTTAGGGTAGGCAAAATTTAGGACTCCCACAGTAGAGTCGGGCTCATGTCCACCAGAGTGACGAAAGAGCGCTCTGGTAGTAGGCGATATGACCTCGTAGTTAAAGCCCGGGCATGAGTCATAAAACCTAAACCTAAACCTATAATCATTCTTTTTTTTTTGTTTGAAAGTATCTTTGTTTAATTTTAAACCCTTTTATTTAGTCTTGTTTTGAAGTAGGTTGCACCCGGCGATTTAAAATTAGGACAAATGAAAAATGGTATTTGCTTCATGTCTTAAGTGAAGTCCTAAGATTTGAGGGGAAAAAAGGAATATCGTATTCAAATTTGGGTTCCACCTGACTATCTCCAGGAATATTTATTTATCCAATCAATATTATTTTTGAGACAGTTTTCTATCCTTATTTGTGTAGTTTTAAAGGAGGGTGCCCCTTGCTATAAAGCAATATCACCCTGTCTAAAGTGGGGAGAGGAACTCAGGATGAAGGGGTTACTGAAGGGCTGGGACCGGCCATCGGCGGAACAATCTGCACCGATCGGGTCGTGCTCTGCCCATGTTACAGTCCCTGTTTATGTATCCACCAGGAGCCGACGAATCGACTGAACACTGGGTATTTGATTTGGGCTGCGATTTATCGTCCTTTTACTAAAAATTATATCTCTTCTATTAATGAATTTATTGACACAAAATTCAGTCACCATGACCTGATGATATTAGGGACATCCCACGTAGAGTCAAGGAGTAGCCGGTCGTCCAGGAAGTATGCGTATGGGCCATTCGAGCATCGTGACCAACGTCGTTGCCATTTTTCCACTATCCAATTCTGGACGATGTCCTCGCAACACTTTAGTTTGGACTGTCCGTGCATCTCCTCCTCCAAGGCTAGACGTAAAAGCTCATCAATGCCTGCTCATAAAGGCATGTTGCATCTGCAGAAGTACAAATTTTAATTTTAAACCCAAAGCAGAAATACCTTTACAATTATGGCCACTAATTCGGAAGTTATGATAGTTTGTAGTTAGTTTTAGCCGATAATAGGTAAATCTCTTTTGTTTGCCTTCTAACGTAATTAACTGGGAAGCTCATTAAATTTCCTAGGCAACCCTTGTCTAGCCAACATGATGGAACACCTCCTCTCAGCCTTTCAATCTTCCTCTTCAGGAAACTTCCTTTCGTCCAATTTCTCCTGAAACATATTTTCGAGTTATTTGTGTTTGAGTTGTTTGTATTCAAGTATCATATATTCCTCTATATTGCACATCATATTCTAAAGGCTTAGAGGAAAAGAAATGCCGATTGGAGCCTTTGGTCCATTTGTCCAGTTTTCGAGCTGAAAGTTGAAAAAAAGTCGTCGGTGAATCACCGGATATGTACTTCCCCAAAACGAATTGATCAATTAACTTTTTGCTCCCCCCTCCCCCCCCCTCCCCAGAAACCTGTCGACCATTTGAGCTAATAATCAATAGTTGACTTACATGGGGGCTTCTGAATCCAGGAAAAATAATTAGTCTTGTACTTATGGGGTTTTGAATATAAATATAAAATTTCATGTTGAAGTATTCACATCGGAGGGAAGGGGACTTAACAAACAAATCTAGTAACTGCCAATGTTACGATTTTATTAATTTTTATATTATATTGTGATGTACAAAAAAAAATACACACATTAAAATTATCTAATTATTAATATTAAAAATTAATTATATTTATTTTTGTATTAAAAGAAAATTTCTTTTAAAACAAATGAGTAAGAAAAAAACACGGCCATCAGCTGTTTTTTAGTGTGTGTAGAGACGAGTGGAGGCCTGGGTTGAATGGAGATGGTCTGAGTATGTCGAGGGTGGTGTTTAGGCTTAAAATATAATGAACTAAATAGGAGTGAATTGACGGTGAAATTGATCCGCAAAGAAGGTACTGTTGTTTGTTTATATGTACAGGACGTATGCCCAGAAATATATAACGTAAATTTTGAAAAATGGCCAAAATATAAAACAAAAAAGATTGAATTAGTGTTAAGAATTTAGTCTTTAAGATTTTACTCTTGATTTTTGTTTGTTTCAATGTTTAGTTTTTAATTTTAATAATGTAGATTTAAGAAAAGAAACCCAATATTTTTTCTCGTAAATTCTATTCTATTCCTTTTCCCTGTTGGCCCAGTAAGATAATTTGAAAACCTTTGGATTAGATTTAATATTATTTAAAATTATTAAAAATGGCTTCTCTTTAGAAATCCAAATGAAAAGTTGATTAATTGAATTTTTTTTTTTTAATACGTGCACTTTCTTAAAAATTGCACGTCTTGAACTTTTGATATTTTTAGGGCCCTTTTCGAAAACTACTGTAGAAATCAAAATTTAATAAAAGACCAGTTATAAAATTTCTACAGGAAATGTGGTAATTTATTGTTTATTACTTATTCTTTTTGTTTTAATTATTATATATATTTTTATTTATTTATCATTTATTTAAGATTAACACTTAAACCTCTTTTTTACCACAATATTATTTTATAGAAGGGAGGGAAAGAGCCAAGGGAGGGGGACTCTACTCAAAAATTGCTGATTTAATGAATATATAGCCACAAAATTTAGAATGAGGATTCAGAAGTGAATTTAAGTGAACTACTGATTATAGGCCCCAAATTGTCGATTGGTTCTGGAGGGAGAGTGAAAACTTAGTTGATTAATTCGTCTTGGAGATTTTGATGGAGAATATCCAAGATATTTTCAAGTAGGCTCTTTTTTTCGTTTCAAATGATAAGAAGTAAAGAGGTGAACTACTCTGTAACGAACTTAAAATAGCTTTTAGCCTAGAAACACCTAATGAGTTGTTATTATTATTAATAACAAAGTTTAAAGAATAAATTCATTAAAAATTAACGAAAAAACCAGATTACGGAAAAAAATCAAATATTATCTAGAAAGACAATTTAAAGAAGCACTGGAGAGTGCAGAGACGTGGTCACTACCAAGGATTTTGCAAATGTCGATGCGACATAAATAAGAATAAAGATCTACAAAACGCTTCAACATTGCTTTGAGCAAACTTAACTACTATATTAATATTGCATAAACGTTAGAAGGTTTTGTAGGTCAACTTTAGGTTTATCTTATTTTATAAGTCTGGTGTTTTGTTCTTAACTATGAGGTCATATCGCCTACTACCAAAGTGCTCTGGTGGACATAGGCCCGACTCTATAGTGGCAGTTCTAAATGTTGCCTACCCAGTGTTAGTTAGTCTTTAACGTCTACTTGACAACGCATAGGCTCGGGTTCATTACATGTGCTATCTTAGATCTCTGATTAGATTTTGGCCAGAATCGGTCGAAAATTGAGATTACTATACTTCTGGGCTTAAGTACATTTTATAAAAGATACCGCTTATAATTATGACCTGATCAAAAAACCTTTTTTGGAATAAAAGTCCAGGTCGTCCGGCTTCCGAAATACGTGCCAAAAACCTCTCTAAAATGTTTTGAAACCCTTTTTTTTTTTAGAAGTTTGCTTCATTTACGCGGGAACGGTTAGTCGTATCAAATAAGTGGTTCTTAACAATCATGTTCCTCATTAATTTTCCAATCGCTAATGCATCCTTAGATTTGATATAGAAACAATATGAACAAAATTTTAGCGCTCCAAACTTTATAGTTAATAAATTTCCGTAAGAAATTTTTCAAAGTAATGTTTAAATTGTGTAACGCATAGCAACAAATTTCAAAATATCTTTGTATTATGGGTTTTATTAGAGCTTGACTTTGATAAAACTTTCAATGGTGCAGAGCACATTTTATCCAGGCATTTTGAACGGGGGAGCGGGCTTAGGCTTATAATTAGCATTAGATCCTTAATCATTAATTAGATTTTCATGAGATTTCCCATATAACATTCTTATAACTCTGTTCATACATATTCCCCTGGGGAATCTCAAAATTATAAATATGAATTGTTCATTTTTCTACTAGGAGTAACACAGAATGTATAAAATTATCGGGAAGCTCTTTATCTGATAGGGCTTTAAATACGGTGCAGATGAGATGTCGAAGTTCAGCTGTTATCCACATGGATTCCAACTGAACCCCGAAAACTGCCGTTTTTGGAGCTGAAAGAAAAGAGAAAGAGACTTTTTTTGTCTACTTGGCATTTGTTATGTCTGTAGAAAGGATGCCATTAGAGTCCATCCGTCAGCTGTTTGAACTGTTGTTATATTGTTACAACTGCTCGCTTCCAAGCTATTCACAACGCACTCTAACTTTAGATACATTTTAGCTTATCTCAAAGCTTTATGATTCAATGGCCAGCTCCATTGAGACCTTTCTCATTCATTTTAGAATGTGTTGAAGTACTTAGAGACAGTATACGAAGTTATGTATTCGAATACAGGAGTTTTTAACGAAATTTCATGTTTTTCGACTTCCTGATTCCAAAAATGAAAAAAAAAAAAAAAAATGTTTATCTGTATGCGAACACGATAACACCCACCCGATAGTACGAATCCCTGCTTTTCTTTGGTCGATTTGGCTAAATTAATACTGTGTCCTTGTGGGGTTCTGGATATACACATCAGGGGATGGCGATTGCATAACTTCCCCCATACTTTGTATAGCTGGTGTAGTTAGTCTAAGTATTTCTATGAAGACCATAACGGTATTATGAATACTTCGTAAAAACCTCTAATGAAGGGCTATCATTTGCACCTATAAATCCTCCCTGTACTTGCATACTGGCAATATTTCTGACTAATGCTATGTTCTTATTTCAGGCTAAAGAGCTGCCGGCTAAAGACATGAGCGGTACCTCTGACCCCTATGTTCGGGTCACTCTCCTACCAGACAAGAAACATCGCCTTGAGACGAAAATCAAGAGAAGGACCCTCAACCCCCGGTGGAACGAGACGTTTTACTTCGAAGGTAATTCTTATATTTTATTTTATTTATAAAGATAGGTCTAATTTATAAATATATAGTTAATTTATAAATAGGTTAGGTTAGGTTAGGTTTTATGACTCATGCCCGGGCTTTAACTACGAGGTCATATCGCCTACTACCAGAGCGCTCTTTCGTCATTCTGGTGGACATGAGCCCGACTCTACTGTGGGAGTCCTAAATTTTGCCTACCCTAAATTTTTATTCATCTAGGGTAGGGGTCTTTAACGAGTACCTGACATCGTACAGGCTCGGGACCATCGCTTAACGTCCCATCCGAAGGACGGCGTGCTTACGTTTATTTTACCTCCCAGATAAAATAAACTAAGGGCCTCGGTCGGGCTACGAACCCACGATCTTGAGCTCAGAAGTCAAGCACGCTTACCACTGAGCTACCGGCGCCCTCAATAGTTGTCGTTAGAGAGTTCCGGCTTCATATATAAATTTTCGTGTAATTAATATATAATTAATTTTAAATTAATTATAAAAAAAAAGTTGTTAACTATTTTGAGGCGTCGCTATTTTGTTTGGACAGCTAGGAGAGATTTTGGATTAGATTTCCGAAATCAGACAAAAATGAAAACCACCTTCAGAGCCTTTCATTTCACAATATACCGCTTGAATTAATGATCTAATTAAAAAATTTTTACATATAAATGTTGTAGATAATATTAAAAGGCATTTTTTTTATGAAATACAATTTTTTGAATATCGTGCGGTTTGGGAGATACATCTAAAAAACCATCCTAAAATGTCGTTTTGAAACCCATTTCGCGAAAACTCTTAATCCTATGGAATAGTTGGTCCTTACTAAAAATGTTCCTTTAGAAATCCCCAATCGCATAAATCTCCTCAATAAGATCAAAATGACCAAAGTTATAGAAAGAATGTACAATAAATTTCCGTAGGATAATTTTTAAATGTAAGACACATATACCCACTCACAGGCAATACTTCCTTATTCGAAAGAATAATTTCTAATAACTAAACATTGTTTCTTTCTCTTTGAAGGAAGTATAACTCATATCCAACTTCCCCACTTCTTGAAACCAATATATTCAATAAAAAAATATTTATATTAGAGGAAACCCTCTGTTGGGAAACGGAATTTTTTCTCATTGTTCAAAAAGGAAAAGAAAGCCATTTATAAAAGTCATGTTACTTATATAAAAGTTTTAAATTTTATTTTCATTTTAGTTTTCTTGGCAGGTCCTCCATCAATATCCTATAGTCGTAATTACTTTTATTTAATATTTGTATTATTAACAATTTTTTTTTTTTTAGTTTTTTATTTATTTTACTGTTATTTTTTATTCCCCTGGCTGGACCTAGTGCAAAAGGTCTTTAGATGAGCAGTTATTCCGAGGTTGGTCTACTTTAGTCGTTTTTCCAAGTAGGGAGAGAGGGGGACATTTGTGCTAGGTACTATAAAATGGATACAGGTCGAAGTATCTTTACATATATGGAGGGAAAAAGCCATCTACTCACTCACTGACCTATATAACTGAAAATTTGCATATAAGTTTCTTTCATGTCATGGGAAAAATCAAAAAATCCCTGGGGATCAGAGGGGGCTCAACTCAACAATGCCAATAACTGCCGATGTAATAAATGTATATTTAAATTTAAAACCTCACAAGGATCGCAACTATTAACTATTGTCCGCGAAATTGTTCGAAGGGAAGGGGGACGAGAGAAGAGGGGCTCGACTTAAATACTACAATAACTGCCGATGTAATGAATATATCGACACAATAAAATACACTCTTTAGTATATATTAAGTACTTTTATGCTGCTCTAATAATCCCTTATTACCAAAAATCGCGCCCCAAGTTTAGGGGAAGTTTTGTGATCGGTCAGGAGTATTATTTATTATATTTTCCAAAAACCTAATTCCAAAAAAGTAAAAACAAAACGGTGTTGGTGCATCACCGGCAAAGTACTTCCCTAGAAAGAAGTAATTAATTAACTTTTCGCTCCACCATCAAAACTAGTCGGCCGTTTTTTGCTGAAAATCAATAGTTGACTTATATCACAGTGGATTCTGAATCCTCATATTAATTTTTGTATCGATAAATTCATTACATCGGCAGTTATTAGGGTTTTTTGTGTTGAGCTCCTTCCCCTGGACCCTCTTTTTTTCGACCGTTTTATATGCGCTCTCCTTACGAAGATTTAAATGTACATATGAAATTTCATGTCGATACATCCATTACAACGGCAGTTATTAAAGTTTTTGTGTTGAGCCTCCCCCTAATCCCCCCTTCCCATTGGCGATTAGTCCTTATGGGGTTCTGGATACTCATATAAAATTCCGTGTCGAAACATTCATTCTTCTGAGAGATATCGTGTTCAAAGACCCGCACACACATACACACACAGATAGAAAGATTGTTTTTTTTTTGTTTTTTTAATTTTTGGAATCAGGATGTCGGAAACTTGAAATGCCGGTGAAAACTCAACTTCGAGTTTTTGACCGTTTACATAAGTTTTCCTACACTTCGTATACCTGGGGAAGTAAAACTTATGTCAACCAGCTTCTGGGTACGGTGTTAGCACTAACTATGTAATAGGTAGGCTCCAAAGGGTGAGAAGTCTCAAATAAAAAATTATATCGTAATCGGGAAATAAAAAATGATACATATATTATTGGACCCTGAGAAATAATGTTTAGAACGAACATAAATATGTAACAACTAATAGCACAATTCAATGTATATACCCGCTGCGGTGCTGCACTAGTCAGGAACCGTGTTGGAACGCTCACGGAACCTCCAACACCACAGCGTCTATAGTTTGGCCTCAGTTCCCCCACAGGAACGCTGCGGTGCCGTTCTTTTAATTATGGGTCTTCCGAATATTGGTATATTTTTTCTCCTTAACTAATTAAAACAGATAATAATTACTGAACCGATTTTGATATAGGATTAGGGTGAGGGGGTCTGAACTAAAATAAAAACGACAAATACAGGAGCGTAGATGAGACGTGTCATAGGACAGGGTGGAAAGTCATAAGGTGAAAGTCTGAGTTAAAGAAAAAAAATACGAAAAACGGGGGGAATTGGAAGGAAGGTGGAGATGAGGGCAGGTGCTAGCGTTACCTTGACTGTGTAGGCGAAATGAAAGAAAGCTGTTTGGGAGAGGAGAGTGTCCAAATGAGTTGAGAGTCTTGGGATAGGTGCGAGGGTTGTCCCTGCTCTCAAAAGGAATACTAACCTAGTGGTACACTACTGCAATGGTTCCCAATTCAGGACAGCCGCCATCTTGCGCGCGCCAAAACCAGCCTTCTCCCTCTACTAATTCAGTACAATAATTTAGAAGTACTTGAGTTTATTAATAAATTAGTTCATTTATTTATGTTTTTAAATAGAAGTACAGTAAACTCTCACTTATCCGGCGTTGCCGGGACCGACGTGACGCCGGATAACGGAAATCATAAATTAATGAGAAAAAATATATCAATTAAAGCATAAAAAAAAGTGTTTTTATGTGTATTTTAACACTTTATAACTTGATGTTTTTAAAAAAAAGACTGTTCACTATCCTGCAGCGGCCGTACAAAACGTCCGTAAACAACGTAAACAAAAACGTCTCATGTGAGTAAAATAAAATTTTAAACATTCAATTTCACTAACGAAAAAAACGATCCAACTATTCTTTTCACTATGAGAATCAAATGAAAACAGAAAAAGAGAACTGGTGTAAAGGAAAAATAAATAGGAGGAGAGGGTTTCTGTGAAAAAAAATTAAACTGACTTTACTAGTTAAGTGTTCATTTCCCGATAAGACGATATTGTTGTGCCACGGACGGGACGGTACCTTTGTTTTTCTATTCTAGGAAACATTTTTTAAAAATGTTTGATTTTCAACTATGTATTTATTATAATTTATTTATAGGATATTAGTGAAGTAATAAAATATTGTATTAGTGTTCCCTCCATTATAAATACAATGTACATGTATGTATGTACAATAAAAATACATAAAAGATTCGTGATTCACGGAATTATTATGTGCTCGTAAATACACGTGGCTCATATAATTGATAATCTAATAATTGAATGTTAATTTTAGTTTAACAAATTTAATATTATTTTGCGAGCGCCGGATAAGGGAGAGCGCCGGTTAACAGAACACCGGATAAGGGAGAGTCTACTGTAAGTAGAAATATATAGGTTAGGGTACTAATAGAGGTTCTCATTATAGTTGCATACAAGGGTAGTTACCTTCATATACACTGAAACATTTGTATCCCTCCTCCAGACAGTAACAATAACGCTAGAACAAAGCCCTGATTTCATTTTCCAACTTTCCCCCTCTCTCTTCTCCCCCACGTAGCTTCAATATTTTTTCTCCTGGCTGTTATCCCAGACTGAAGAAAGTAGCTGTCAGAGTTAGGTTCGGTCTGGGCTGGCTCCTTGGTTCCATTGTTGTCAACTGCTATTGTTTACTTGAGACCATCCAACAAAACCATTGGAACAGGCATGTTTCTCTTCCTTCTTTAATGAACACTTGCGATAATCCATTGATGTGACCATAACAGGTACTTTTTTATACCAACCACGTTTCTCTCCCTCCTCCCTCTTCTCAAAATATTGATAAATTATAATAATTATTATATTGAGGGCACCGGTAGCTCAAAGGTAGCGTGCTAGTTCTTATCTGGGAGGTGAAAATCTTTGAGCATGCCGACCTTCGGTTGGGACGTTAAGCGACCTTTTACCCTAGGTAACAAAGACTGGGTAGGCTAAATTTAGAACTCCCACAGTATAGTCGGGCTCATGTCCACCAGAGCGACGAAGAGCGTTTTAGTAGTAGGCGATATGAAAGTTAAAGCCCGGGCATAAATCATAATAACAATAATTTATTAAAGTTTTTTTTTTTAGACTAGTCATAAGTTACACTTATAATCTTAGGATCTATTATTTTCTTTATAATGTATTCCTTTGTATTCCATCCAATATATCGATTTTATTTTTGTTTATACTCTTAATTTGATTTTTATTTATTTGGTTTGCCCATGTAATAGAGCATGTCGGGAACTCTATCGATCATAGGGTCATCGCACAAACAATAAACTTACTTGAACATAAAAAATGTACAAATGACAATAAGTCAATGAAAATTTTCTGGATATATATAAGACCTGATTTGGCCTAACCAGCTCACTATTTTGTAGCAGTTCGTTGGAATTTCCTCTTCATAAAAGTTAGGTATAATATACATAAACTCAGCAACAACAAAAGCATAACAGCTGGGGTTCCTCAAGATGCTGATCTTGAACCCTCTGATTTTCAATTTGTACACGCAAGACATTCCCTAAGCTCCCACGCCGACATTAGCCACCTCTGCGGATGGTACGATGATCGCCTGTCAGCATAGTGTCCTCTCCCAACAGCTTCAGAAAGCCTTGACAGAAGTTTCTCTCATTGGTATCCAAAATGGAGTCTCAAGCTAAGTGTAGAGAAGACGGAAGCTATGATTTTCGCTCCGCAGATTCTCCACAGAAGAACAAAATCAGCTGCAAATTAATGACCTCCCAATCCTCTGGAACCCTAAGCACCTTCCTCAATCTCTTGGATTTACGACTCACTTGGAAACATTACAATATGCCACTTATATACATAAGTGCCATTCTGCTATACAAGACACTTCTACTAACACTTCTTGTCCAGACTGGATCGGTACCAGCAACACTAACATGAAACGACTACAAACTCCTCTTGTCGCAGCTCAGACTGAGAAGCTAGTGAAGGCCTTGTGCATTGTTCCGTGGCTTTACTTAGTGCGCCGACTCCTAGGAGGCGACTCAAACAGTATTTTGGGCATGGCAAGTATTTTGGTGCTCTAAATTAATGTTGTTGTTGTTATTGTCTGATATTTGTTGTTATGTGAAGCCTATTTCCTGCAAGTCCTCAAGACGTCTGTTTGGTTGTCGTCGCATATCGATTGTCCTTCCCCATGACATGTCACATCGGTCAGCCGCTATCTCTCTCACTGTCTCCATTTCCACTGATGTATAGTTTTGACAGGGAGAGTTCTTTCTTTGACCATCCCATCCATCAAACGTATCTCAACACAGCACTCAGGCCTCAGACTATGTAGGTACATGTTGCCGGAGATCGGCGTTACATACTCCAGAGACTACTTTCTAAGGAAACTAGGTATAGCGTTAATCTTTTAAATTTTTAAGCATAATCATTTTTTCGTTCACAATTCGATTTTCTGTGTGGGTAAAAAAAGAATTATAGTGAAGCATACATTTTAATGTCAGAAGTAAATATTGCAGTTAAGTGTGCTCACACGTTTAATGGTTCTACAGGCCAATTTCGGATTTATCTTCCTTTTTTTTAAATGTATAGATATTCACAACTGTATAATAATATATACAACAAGCAAATTTGCTTAAAGAAAAAAATATAGCATTGTCAAAATGTCAAGAGGGGAGAAATCATCACTGTCACTTCTCCTATACTATGGTCTCTAGGCCATTGGCGCTCAAGTCGTTGGGGAAGTGTGACTGAATAGAGGTGTCCTAGAAGATTACTGTCTTTCAATCTTAGTCGCTTTTTTTTTTTGAGTTTTTTGAAGGGGTTATTGTTAAAGTATACTAAAAGGCAGGGATTTATCTAATTTTATTTTCATTTTATCTCATTTCAGCTGATTTGTTTAATAGCGATGGGCTATCTACAGGTTGCCATTCTGTTCCAAACAACCATTAGTGGTCGGAAGAAATATTAAATTCAAAGTTATATTGATGCCAATGGGACGCTAAAAACTCTCGGTTGGTAGGCAGAAGTTCTATCCACCCCACTAGGTTTTTGGTAGATATTTTAGGCTCGCTGGGAAGTCAATGAAGGAAATAGTTTCAGAACCCCTGGACTAGATCCAATCAGATATAAATATATAAAAGGCGAAGGCTGTAGTATAAGAGGTGGTTGGAGTTGAGGCCGCCAGGTTCTTAATATTGTATACCAGAGGTTCTTGAACTGCGGGAGGCACACCTTCCCTAGGAGCTGTATATACAGACTAAAGAAGAGTTAAGTTGCCCTCTCAACTATACATTGTTATCTTAGGAATTTACTTATACAAAATTCTAGGAAACGGGTCTGGATTAAATCTTGAACGTAAGGGACGTTGAGATCTTTATGAAGGATTTTGCCAGGGACATAGAAAGGAGCGTTTGCGATGCGTCTGGGGACTTTGGATTGAGAGGATTGGATTCTATTGATGTTAGAATTTTTAGCGGATCTCCAGAGATCAAATGGGTCATATAATTATTTGAGCCTAAGTAAGCGACGTAGCAGTCCATATCGTCAATTAAGTTCTATTTTCTTAAACCTCGTGTGTGGGTTCCAGGTGTCTACTGTCAAGGAGGAACCCCAGGTAGATCTTGGTTGAAATAAGGAAGAGGAATTTTTTTGATAGTAACAAGGGGTTATTCAACATCATCTTCATTGTGGGTGATAAAGCTTAAGAGCGTAAACGGTGTTAAAACTTTTAGATACAGCTTGTGTTTGTGTTCATTTCACTGAGTACGCATTTTTTTAGTCATAACTTATTCCTAAGCTTAGGGAGGTGTGGAGTCATAAGATCTTCCCCAAGGGAGGTATGACAACAAAAAGTTTAAGAACCACTGATGACACCTCAGACTTGCTCTGCAGGGAGATAAGATACGAGTATAAGAAGTAGCTCTCATCCGTGGCTTCCTACCCCTATTCAAACTTATCTTGAGACAACAAAGGAGCAAGACTTTCTGGAAAAGAGCTGTGGCATCCGCCCTTGTCTGGCTTTGTCGGAACTCTTTCAGCCCCATCTACACTTTTCTTTTTTTTTTTTTCCTGGAAACATACGATTGACTAACTGAGCAGACGCTAGTCTATGTGCACTTGAATCGTGAGGCACTTGTTTGGATGTGTAATGACCATCATTAGGGATCTATCCAATATCGTTAACCACTCGAGCCAGTTGTAGCTAACCATACTACAAGCAAAAAGGCTATCTTGCTAACTCAATGAAATGGTTGACAGTGACGCTAAGAAGTCGTTCATGCTGCTTACCACTCATTCAGGAGATTGTGTGCTTGGTTAACTACTCTCTCAGATGATGCTCATAACCTCAAAATATAGTTTGAGGATTCGTAAGTCCCTATGTAAGTCAACTATTGATTTTTAGACTAAACTGTCGATTGGTTTCGATGAGAGCGAAAACTCAGTTGATTAATTAGTGCTGGGGAAGGAATATGTGTCTGTGGACACGGTAACTCCCGATAGAAAGAATGAATCGATATGAAATTTTATATGTGCATCCAGAACTCCATAAGGACAACATTTATTGATTTTCAGCCATATCGGCCAATGGAAAGGGGGCTTAACACAAAAACTTTAATAACTTCCATAGAATTGAATGTATTGACACGAAATTTTATATTTAAATTCATGGACGACACCTATTGATTGTCGATTAAATCAGCCGAAGAGAAGGAGGACTTGACTCAAATATATCGACCCAAAATTTAATATAAGGGTTCACAAGTCTCTACGTAAGTCAACTTTTGATTTTTAGCCCATTGATTGGTTTTGGAAATCATAATTGATTAATTTGTTTTGGGGAAGTACATTGCTGGTGAGTATGTACATCTTTCAAAGTACTGGTAGTTTTATTTTGATATTAGGGGTGAGGATTGGGCCTCCCGGCAGTTGGTCAACAGGGACGGAGAACATTGAACATTCCAAGGAGAGCTGCCCTGATGCACGCCACTAGAATAGATAGCAGCCTCAATCCCATTGATTTTCTTAACTCCCACTCAGTCGGTTTACTCTGGAGACTGCCCTCGAGGTCTCCTCCGGGAGCACGCTGTCCTCCAGAACCAGACAGATTAACAAATGGGTCTTCTTAGGAGGTTCTGACTCTAGACGGCAACTAGTAACCTTCTTCCTCTCATTGCAAAGCAACCTCAGTTCCTACTACCACCCAAGTATCGATCAGAAATTCGATGTTGAATTTTCACTGAAATTACAATCAAACTTCCGATAGAATGAATGTATCAACATGAAATTATGTATGTATATCCAAAATCCCATAAAGACGACACCTATTGATTTTCAGCCAAATTGGCCAAAAAGAAGCTGGAGATTTGGGGAGGCTTAACACAAAAATTATATTAAATGCCGTTGTAATGATTGTACAAAATTTCGTATGTTATGTCAAAACCCCATTAGGATACCTGTTAATTTTCGAATCGTTCGAAAGGAAGAGAGGACCAGGAAAGGAGGGCTCGACTCAAAAGCCATAATAACTGCCGATGTAATGAATGTATCTACATAAAATTTAATATTAGAATGTAAAAGCCCTATATATGTCAACTATTGTTTTTTTTATTGAGCCCAAACGGTTTTGGAGGGAGAGCTCATATTCAATTGTATAATTAGTTCTGGGGAAGTACATTGCTGGTGATTCACAAACTCCTTTTTATTTTTGTATTTATGACCACAATAAAGTAATAACTGAGTAGGTGATTTCCAAAAACCAGCCATTTCTCATGTTGAGTGCCAAAAGTAGCTATTAGAAAACTTAAATAAAAAATAGCAAATTTTCTAGCCACAATATATTTGGCAATAAACAATGAAGGAGACGAGCTCTGCTGTGTCGCGCTGCCCTCGTTCTCCGCCTCGGCTGTGGCGCCCTTCGGGGGCCCCCCGGGTCCCTCTCCGCTCCTCTTGGTCATCTCGCTCCGTTCGTGCCGGCCCCATAAATAAATAATGGAAAAAAATAAAATAAAAATAATAATAAAAAAAATAATAAAAAATAAAAAAATAGAAATGTCCCTGGTATATGGGATCTAATAAGTTATTAGCCATCCATGAAAAAAAAAATCGCAACTTCAACTTAAAACGGTTAATTTTTATCAGTTTTTCGTGATTATCCCAAAAGTTGTTTACGGACAAATGGCTGGTTTTGGAAATCACCTACTCAATTGATTTATTTATAAAATCATAAAATATGAAGAAAATGCAGAATTGTTTTAATAGTATACTGAGAACGAAACTTCATTGCAGTTATAAATGTATAAATAAATTAATTATTACATTATTGTCGTTATAAATAAATAAATATAAAGAGAAGTACTATAGTGTATGACCGTTTGTATTTTTTTTTAAATACAAGAGAAAAAATAAATAAAATATGTGTGTTTCTCTCTGGGATGAGTTGTGGCGTTATCGACAAATCGATCGAAGCGCCTTTACCGGCTACTGCTTGAAAGTCCCACTGGATTTGAGTGTCTGAGACTTCTGGTAGATCTTCCCCTTGGCTATAACAGAGAAAAAATAATAAACATGTATATTTTCAGCGGAAAATCTTTTTCGTGATGACGTCTCGGTGAAGTTCGCCCCCTGAGAAATAGATTTTCTTATTTAATTTTAAAGGAAATGGATTTCCTCCCCCATTCCTCCTATCCCATAAAAATTCTTTTTTTTTTCCTCCTCTTACCAATTACATAAAAATGTTTTTCTCTCCGTTTTCCGATTAAATAAACCCCGTTGGAGTTTAACATCCGCTTTTATTTCCTGTTGATTTTACTTCTTCCCTAAATAAGGTATGAAAATTGGTTTAAAATCGTTATTTCATTTTTTCAAATTTTTAAAAGAGTTAAATCGAAGATATGGTGACAAACCAGCTGTACCCTTTACAAAATCTCAATACTCTTACAACAATCATCACGTTCGGAAGTTATGTAATCAGTCAGAAAATCGATGTTGCTTTTTCACCGGAATTTCATTTTTTTTCGACCCCCTCATTACAAAAATAAAATAAAAAAATTTCTGTCTGTGAACCCGTTAACTCTCGATGGAATAAATGTATCGACACGAAATTTTTTATGTGTATCCAGAACCCCCGAAGAATGAAACCTTTTGATGTTCAGCCAAATCGGCCAAAAGGAAGGGAGATTAGGGGGAGCTTAACATAAAAACTCTAATAATTGCCAATGAAATGTATTGTGACAATTAAATTTTATATTTAAATTCAAATCCCCATTAGGACATTTATTTATTTTCCGCTGAATCGGACAAAGGGAAGGGGAGATCAGGTGGGGGCTGAGCTCAAAAACCGCACCCTATAACTACCCATCGGTGCATCCACTGATCGGTGCATCCACTGTGGGGCAAAACGCATAATTAGCGCAAAAAAATTAAAAAGTACAGCTCTCACATTTTACAAGCATCTATATGATAGGAAAAATTATAATTAAAACGATACGTGTCATTGGGGGTAAAAAAAAATGAAAAAAGCACTTGCTTCTACAATAGCAGTTTAGTAATGAAAATATAATAAAACAATTTTAAAAATAATACTATGAATCATTCCCCGAACGGCTACGTTTCAACCATAGTGAAAACATGTAAGAGTTCTTCACTACATTAGAACTTCCTGTAAAAGGAAACAAAAATACTGTGGCTTATCAAGGAGAGTAAGGATTGTAATTTTACAATTAGAATACTAAATTACCAAGTGAAAAATGTCAAGTATTACAATCGCCTGCAATTTTTTGGGTGGCTTTTAGAATGTAAAATTTCCAATAAACAACTTTATACATTGAATTTAATTAATTTATGCACTATTTTGGCAAAATAAACAATATAATTTATTCACTTAGCTTCTCCTGAATCAGACATATTAGCTAAGGTTCGAAAAATAAATGAACTGCACTATACCACTGTCAGAATGTAACTGATGTGAAAAAGCTAATGACGTGTCGTTGCTATGTTTACATGCCGGCTTTGCGTACTTACTGTAAACAACGGAGGCCCATCTCTTGGGTTCAATGTCTACAACTAGTCTACTTCCAATACCAATTGTTCTCGTCTTTCTAGTGAGAGTTTCATAATTTGAATTTTTTCGTGATCAGTTGGTGAATTGCTCCACTGAGCGATGTAATAAATATATCGACATGAAATCTCTTAAAATAAAAGTTTTATAGAAAACTGGAACCTTTATCCTTTATTTTATATCAAATACATTTTTTTTCGAAGGTTGCTCGGTTTGCGAGATGCATGCTGAAAACCGTCTTAAAATGGCATCTTATAGCCATTCTATCTATCTTATAGCCATTCTATAATTACGAACTAAGTTATTGAGCTCCGGCATTACGGAAAACATTCTTATCTTATACTCAGTCAAGCCAGCCGGGATAAAGAGGGGAGGGAGGGGGATCTGTACAAACTTGGTTGGTATTAGAAAGCCATTTGTTCACCCTAAGCCATATTTTTTCTTCTTTTTATCAGTATCTGTAAGCTGTTGAACTGTCGTTATTTTACTAATTGATAAAATTCCATTGGTCACAACAGTACTTCAAATTGTAAGTTGAAAAAAAAAAAAATGTTATTCTTTGCAACATTGAAACAGAACATTACGTAACAAGGGACCTCGTTAAATTGTTTAACAACTCCGCTATTCTTAGAAAATGTTCTTCTAAATTGTTTTCTACATTGAAAGTAAAATATTCCTCAGTCAAACAAAAATTTATAAGACAATTTCTATGAAAAAAAAAGCGATTTTTCGCTATATTGTTTAGTGTTGTTTTGGTATCCGTTTTATTGTTTTGTTTTAAAGATATTTATTGTCTATTATGAGTATTATGCTGTTAATTGCAATCATTATTTGTATATTTGAATCATGCCCGGGCTACTGCTGCTACTAAGGAGCTCTCTAGGCCATTGGCGCTTAAAGCGTCGATGGGGATGTGTGGCTGAATGTGGAGGACACTGACTAGAGGATTACTGGGGGAGGAAAATAACTTTCTTTAGCTACTTTGGCGATGAGGGGGATGCTGAGGTCAGTATAAAGGGTCTTTTTGGACAAACAGTAAGGAGCATTGGCTATTGAACGAAGGATTTTGGTTTGAAATTATTGGATCCACTGCAGATTGAAAACCTTGGCAGATCCCCAGAGTTCAAGTTCATAAGTCCACATCGGTTTGAGTACTGCCTTGTAGAGATAGCGGATATTGTTTTGTGGAGGGACGGGATTATTGTTAAACTATCAGAGAGGGCAGATATATCTACGACTGAGAGTAAACACGATCGACTTATTGTCCTTCACTCTTCACTTTTTGTACCAGGATTGAAGGTATATCAGGCTTCGAGGTGTCTGGATAATAGGACTGGGTCAGGATGAGGAGAAGAATAGCAGTGTCATCTGCAATTTATAAAATTATCTTTTTTAAAGAATAGTATCGGATTTTCTAGCAAAAGAATGTAGATATGCAAAGGCCTGGCAGTCAAGAAACTAAGTAGAACTCAATCAATAGGATACTATATGACATCCTTCTATAGATATAGAGCTTACTTTCTTTTGACTTGATGTGCGGCCCAAAATAAATGAACTAAGCTCTATATCTATAGGAAAATATCATATAATATCCTATTGATTTCTATGTAGCTTCTTGACTCTGCCAGGCCTTTGCATATATAGTAAAATCCGGTTATAACGATATTCAAGGGACTAAAAAAAATACATCGTTATATCCGGAACCAAACTGTTAAACCTATATACAAATGTATGGGCTTGTTAGTGAAAAAAAAGCGTTTTACAATGATCATGACGAGAAAATTTACATACATATTTTTATTTACTTTTTAAAATTGATATAAAATTTACTTACATACATTTGTAACTATATACATAAATTATGTATACACATGATTACATATATATTAACTTTCCATAAAAAAATCAGTTATTTTAGTTTGCTTGCTTTTTTTTAAGTATAAATTCTTGCTTACATGGTTACGAAGTTCCGAAGTCACGATCCCTACGGAGGCAAAGGAAGGACTAATCTGAAAATAGGAATATACTTATGTGCTACGGGTAAAGTTAGATTAACGGTTAAACCTAGGATTACCCGGGTAAACCTAGAAGTACCCGCTGCCGCTTGGTTAAAGTCCGAAATATAATTGAAATAGTTCACGTTTCGGGCTTTACCGGGGTAAAGTATATGTTAAAGCTAGAACCTGTACTACTTCAAATATAGGAACGACTGGAGGGGCAGATATAACGTCCCGCCGGCGGAACGCCGGCAAATACGCCTCCAAATTTTGTAATATTTCGATTTATGATTGTTCTAGGAATTTATGTACCCAGATGAATGATTATCGCTGTTAGACAGCTTACAACAATGGAGATTGAGGTGTGGTCGAGCTAATTAATAAGTACCTAATCTTTATAGTGGAACATACGTCCACTAATGGCCTTGTCATTATTAGTATACCCAACTTTAACCGCGGCAGCGGGTACTACGCAGTTTACCCGGGTAATCCTGGTTTTAACCGTTAATCTAACTTTACCCGTAACATATGCACTAGAAGGGAAGAAGAGAGTTCGAAGAAAATTCGACAAGGGGGAAATGGTATGTTTGGAAATGGAATGACTCATTGCGCTCGGAAAGAGTAAACAAGAACCGTGATTAAAACCCTTTTCTATAATGTTCGTATTTTTCATCCGTTCAAAACTCATACTTTACCCAATTATGGAGGGCGCCGGTAGCTCAGTGGTATGCGTGCTTGACTTCTGAGCTCAAGGTCGTGGGTTCGTAGCCCGACCGAGGCCCTTAGTTTATTTTATCTGGGAGGTAAAATAAACTTAAGCACGCCGTCCTTCGGATGGGACGTTAAGCGATGGTCCCGAGCCTGTACGATGTCAGGTACTCGTTAAAGACCCCTACCCTAGATGAATAAAAATTTAGGGTAGGCAAAATTTAGGACTCCCACAGTAGAGTCGGGCTCATGTCCACCAGAGTGACGAAAGAGCGCTCTGGTAGTAGGCGATATGACCCCGTAGTTAAAGCCCGGGCATGAGTCATAAAACCTAACCTAACCTAACCCAATTATGTATGTATGTGCGTATGTACATACATATTATATCGTTATAACCGGAATGAAAAAACAACTTTTTCTTATGTTTTAGATCGTTTTATACGGAATATCGTTATACCTAACATCGTTATATCCGGATTTATTTCTTCACTTTAAAATAGCAAACCAAACTAGATACGGGTTTTACATCGTTATACCCGGAAAATCGTTATATCAGGAATCGTTATGAAAGGATTTTACTGTACCTACATTCTTTCGCGATCCGATACTATTCTTTAAAAAATATAATTTTATATATTGTATACTTCTTAGCAGATGACATTGCTATTCTCAATTCGTTCATAATTATAATGAACTCTAAAAATTATTTTACAGTCCCGTACCAAGGAAGGAGGTTCATTGGCGCCGCCAGCGTTGAATGTTTTTTGGATCGGCCACTACGAATGTTCCCCATCTTTCAAAAACCCTTCGGGGACAACTTGGTGTTAATATTCTTTAGAAATAAAACAAACTGGAATATGTTTTCCCTATCCTTAAATTTACGACTCACTTGATAGTTAGAATCCGGTCTTTTACTGAAAATAAACTAGGTCACCATCTCTCTTTCCTTTTTTTCCCTTGAATAGTCTCAGAACATAACTAGAAATAAAATTAGTAGTTCCTGGAAGCAAAAAATAACTGCTTTTTTACCCCCAAAAGGGTTGTGTAAGGAGATTTATTGCCTTCGCTAGTTCTTCTAGTTGTGACTAGACGTTTAAATATAGAAGTCGACTCAATAAATATGTTCTTTAAAAGGAAGATTCTGATTGACAGAAGGTAATTTAAAGACACATGTATTTTGTAAAAAATAAAGAAAAGCGTATGTAAACCTGTTTAACTTCCAGTTCGTTGAGTAGTGGCTAAAGATGGTAGCAATACCGAAACGACTTCCAAGTATTATATACATTTTTAAAATAATGAAAATAGTTTTAAAAAACATAAGTTTTTCTTTATTTTTTATTCAGTATTTCACAATATCTTTGCATAAAATGTTACATAACATGTATTATAGATACTGATGATAGGAGTGGTTCCAGAAACGTTTATAATTGCTATTTTTTGTGAAAGCAAAATATGAATGGGGGAAGTGATGCTGTAATAATATATTATATATAAAAAATAACTGATATTCCTCGATATTTCTTTCATACTATAGTTAATGATAACATTAAATGTCAGGTTTCAGCATTCGGCATCATTATTAATGATACAAAGCAATGAAACCCAAATTTTTTATTTACCTACTATTATTATTTTATTTTTTTCATATTAAATCAGATTAAATTCATTAAATCCTATTCGATCTTACATTTTTTTTTTACATTATTTTCCTTTACTTTTATCATCTCTCTTACCCATCCATCAAAATTGTCTTGCAATTCCTTTTTATTTATTTATTCTATTTTTTTTTCTTTATTTATTTTTTCTTTCTGTTCTTGTCCTAATAATTAAGATAAATTTTCGTCCCGAGGACCTATCACTGGGTGGCCTATCTCTCACATGCCATTCACGCCAACATTTCACTACCTACCATCATAGATGCTGGTTGTTGCACCCTAGCAACAATTGCTTCTTTATAAATAAAAGACAAAAAAAAATAGCTATTTAATTTGGTCATTATTATTATTATTCACACGTATTTTATTAATATTTTCTATACATTATTTCCCCAGCTGTAGGAAGTATAGAGAAAGTTATGTAATAGGTCAGCAGTTTGATGCAGTTTTCCGACCTCTTGATTCCAAAAATGAAAATCAAATTTTTATGAGCCTGTGGGTTTGTGAATTCGATAAAATGAATGTATCGACATGAAATTTCATATGTGTGTCCAGAATCCTCTAAGGACGACACCAATTGATTTTCAGCTCAAATCGGCCAAAGGGAAGGGGGGATTAATGGGGAGGCTTAACACACGAACTCTAATAACTGCCGTTATATTGAATGTATTGGCATGAAATTTCAAATGTGAATTCGATGCCTTCTAAGGACATTGCCTATTTTCAGTGAGGCTCAACTCAAAAATTCCAATAACTGCCGATGTAACGAATGTATATAAGTTAAAAAATGGCACCTATCAATTTTTCGACTAACTAGGGAAGGGGGGGGACCAGAGAAGGGTGGACAGGATTCATATACCTTCACAACTGCCGATGTAATGAGTGTATCGACACAAGGTTTAGTAGGAGGATTCAGAAGCCACATTGTAAGTCAAATATTGAGTTTTAGCCTTAGGAGAGAGAGCGAAAACGTAACTGATTAATTCGTGCTATGGAAGTACATAGCCGGTGATTCACCGACCACTTTCTTATTTGTTATTGTATAAATAATTCATTCTTTATTTTTATGTTCATAGTAGTTTCATGATTTTCATTTACACTATTTGCTTTATTATTTTCTCATATCATTACGTTTTACTATGTTATCACTTCCGCTAAATGTTTTTACAAATTGTAAAAATAAATAAATGGGATAAAAAAATTGTTTTTAAAAATTCATTACCTTTGTACAATCCAAATTCAAATTCCATTGATAGGATTTCTTTGAAAAATCTCAAAAGGACTTTTGACAAAAAGAAAGTGTATTAAAGTGGAAAATTATTAATTTACCCTGATGACAGCTCTTTTTTTATGCCCTAAATGGAAAAAAAGTTGGGGTAGATGTTGTGATTAGGTTGTGAAATTTGCTTTGTAAGGTGAACCACAGCTGTTCTGAGTGACGAACCGAAACGAAAAGAGGAGGCGTTGATTTGTGGCCGTTAGGCTGGCAGTGTGGGTTCGTGTTGAAAAAAAAATTAATGAAACAATTTACCAAAAATGCACAAATTCTCTTAGGACTTTCTCAACAAACTCTACTTATATTTATGTACATATGTGTTATTAAGATGTTATGGGACGAGATTGCTCATAGAAAAGAATGCGTTGTCTTCCCACTGTTTTATTTTGAGCAGAACCGGTTTTCAACGCAACAGCGTCATCATCAGTGGTTCATCTGTGATAGAATACATGAAATATACAAATAATAAAAAGTATAAATCTTAAAGCATCAGGTACAGAGTAACAACATAAATAATAAAAATTATAAACTTACTTACCCCACCCACATAGCACAGCGGTTAAAGGACAACTGGCATAGCTCTAAGGGGTGGGGATAGCTAGGTTCACTCACTCTTTCTACAAACAAAACCATTCATTCTAATATACAAAATAACTGAAACAAATCTCTACGTAATAGTAACATAGTAGGTACATACAGCCAATGGAATTTTTGTCATAATATATAATTTAAAAAAAATATATAGGTTAGGTTAGGTTAGGTTTTATGACTCATGCCCGGGCTTTAACTACGAGGTCATATCGCCTACTACCAGAGCGCTCTTTCGTCACTCTGGTGGACATGAGCCCGACTCTACTGTGGGAGTCCTAAATTTTGCCTACCCTAAATTTTTATTCATCTAGGGTAGGGGTCTTTAACGAGTACCTGACATCGTACAGGCTCGGGACCATCGCTTAATGTCCCATCCGAAGGACGGCGTGCTTAAGTTTATTTTACCTCCCAGATAAAATAAACTAAGGGCCTCGGTCGGGCTACGAACCCACGACCTTGAGCTCAGAAGTCAAGCACGCTTACCACTGAGCTACCGGCGCCCTCTAAAATATATATATATTTAAATATTAATGCAGACTTGAAAAATATATAAAATAAAGTACACATAATAAATATGATTATATTAACTTTTACAATACTTCCCTTACAGGACAACTACATTTGACGACACTCATGCATATTTATTCCTATGGTTTAATGCAATTTTACTGTTTTTTTCAACCTCTGTTACATTTTCTCTGTTGCAGGTTTCCCCATCCAGAAGCTGCAGAGCCGTGTCCTCCATCTCCATGTCTTCGACTACGACAGGTTCTCACGGGATGACTCCATTGGTGAAGTCTTCTTACCTCTATGCCAGGTTAGTCCTGTCTCCATCTATATCCTAGCATGGAAGTTATGGAACTGGACAGAAATTTGATGTTAAGTTCTCACTGGAATTTCGTGTCATTTTTAATTTTCTCTAAATTTAAAAAAGTAAAAATAAAGAAAATAAGTACAAAGTAATAGGATAAATAATAATAAAACCATGTGTTCAGATTGGAGTCGACTCGGAACATCCCTTTCCAGGTACTGTCCTCTTGAAGTTAGAGGATGTGACGTGGCCGCGGGTGGTCCCCTGTATCCCCGGATGTGTCAACATAGGCTGACTTAGACCCTATTAAACAAATATTTATATTACAAAACATTTCCCGCATTCCACCACTGGTACACGTAACACAGATTGGGGACCACTGTCTTACAATATATGTGTAGGTATATAATAAAAAGTCGTCGGATAATCACCGGCAATGTACTTCCCCAAACCCAGTCGACCATAGCGCTAATATTCAATATTTGACTTACACAAGGGCTCCTAAATCCTCATACTAAATTTTATGTCGATAAATTCATTACATTGGCAGTTTTATGGTTTTTGAATTGAGCCCCCTCCCCTGAACCCCCCTTTGATCTATATCGCTGAAATTTGACAAGTTGGGTTCTCATTGAGTTTTGATATCGATACATTCATTACATCGGCAGATATTGAGATTTTTGAGTTCAGCCCCCTCTGACCCTCTTTCTTTCCTTCTGCCGATTCCGCTGAAAATCAATGTATCGACCTTGTAGGATGTTGAATTCACTTATATTTTGTCATTCATTACAACGACAGTTATTCGAGTTAAGCCTCTCCTTTAATCCCCCCATTCCCTTTGGTTGATTTGGCTGAAAATCGATAGGTGTCGTCGTTAGAGGGTACTGGATTCACATATAAAATTTCATGTTGTTAAATTAATTCTATCGGGAGTTATCGTATTCACAGAAGATAGACATTTTTTTTCATATTCGGAATCTGGAGGTCGGAAAACATGAAATTCCGTTGAAAACTCCGCATCAAATTTTTGACCTATTCCATAACTTCCACTATACTTCGTATAACCGGGTAGTAAAAATATATAATATATTATTATAATTATTATATTATAATAAAGTATTTGCCGCATACCCCCAGAGGTACGAGTACCACAGATTGGGAACCGCTGACTTTGGTTTGTTGATTGGTTCAACTATGAAACTAAATAGACTTCGACCTGACTCTCCTCTCCAGTGCCCGCCTTCGGCAATCGATATTGAGCCATCTTCTTGAAACCCCCCCAAACAGCTCCAATCTCTTTTCCTCTATTTTCTGAAAGATGTTCATTTTCCTGTTCATTCTCTCCTGGATCTCTTCATTCAGGAACGGTTCTCTTTTTCACATCTTTCTCTGAACGTTCATTTCTGTGAAGGGCAACTTATTTTGGTTCTTACAGGAAATTTAATCGAAGTATCACCCTTATTAGTATCTATAATGTTGTTTGTTGCTACTTGATAAGTCTATTGTTGTTATTTCTTATTAGTGTCTATAATGTTGTTTGGTGCTACTTGATAAGTTTATTGTTGTTATTTCTTATTAGTGTCTATAATGTTGTTTGGTGCTACTTGATAAGTCTATTGTTGTTATTACTTATTAGTGTCTATAATGTTGTTTGGTGCTACTTGATAAGTCTATTGTTGTTATTTCTTATTAGTGTCTATAATGTTGTTTGTTGCTACTTGATAAGTCTATTGTTGTTATTTCTTATTAGTGTCTATAATGTTGTTTGGTGCTACTTGATAAGTCTATTGTTGTAATTACTTATTAGTGTCTATAATGTTGTTTGTTGCTTCTTGATAAGTCCATGGTTTTTTTTTTTTGGTTTTTTTTTCTTAGTTATTATTTAACGTTGCATCGACTTCATGGTCATTAGCTATGACTAGTGTGTCATTGTGACTATATGACATTGCTATAGTTTCCAAGGGAGTCGACAGAGGGATTTCTCGATGATGTTGAGAATTGTTAACATATATTGCCACTCCACCACTAGGAAAGAGTCCATTGCGATTTTTGATGTATTGGTCGTAACATTTTAGCTTCCCGATCCGTTGATCTTGAAAATTTGTCTCCTGGAGGCAGACTACTGACGGGTCATGTTCAGATATTAACACTTGCAGCTCTTTGAGATGGGGAAAGAAACCATTTATATTCCACTGGATAATTTGCAAACTCACAAGGGGGGAGAAGATAATAAAACTAACTAAGTATATTGTTGTTATTACTTATTAGTGACTAAGTGTTGTTTGTTGCTACTTGATAAGTCTATTGTTGTTATTAGTTATTAGTGAATATAATGTTGATTCAACGTGTCTCGTCCTTCAGCATGCACTGCGTGTCACGCACACATTGTCACGGTTCATACGTCACAGTACGCTGTTAATGTTTTTATTAATTACTATTTTTTAATTTATATTTACTTTATCTCGTTACTATTCCATTATCCTCTTGACAATTAGATAAACAATTTTTCGTGTTGTCTACCAGGGAGGGTCCCTTTCCTCATTTCGGTAATGAAACATTGTGTTATTAGACAACATTATATCCACTGTCCGCCCTATCACATAGTACCAGTATGTATTTAATTAGAAGGATTGTTGAGTTAAACCTCTGCTTCTCTCTAGGTATGTACCTGTGTATACCTGTTGATAAATATATTAATGTAATTAATGTAAGCATTATCCATTGTGATAATGCAGTAATATTTACAGCCAGTGACGAAAGGAAAAGCAAATAGCCCCCACTCCCTCCAAGGTCAACATTTCATATTTGGATATACGCCTCTCTATCCTCCATTTCCTTAAAAAAAAAACTGTTGGTGAATCACTGGCAAAATACTTCCCCGAAACGAATTAATCAATTATGTATTCGCTCTTCTTCCAAAATCAATCTATCGTTTGGCCTAAAAATCAAAAGTTAATGTACATGAGGGCTTCTGAATGTTCATACTTTTATGTTGATGCATTAATTTTATCGGCAATTATTAGGTTTTTAGTTGAGCCCCCTCCTTCCCTTCGACCGATTCTGAGGAAGATTAATAGATGTCGAGTATAAAAATTAAAAAAAATATATATACAAAATAATAAATGGCAATATACACAAAATAAGATAAAATAAAATAATAATAAGGAAAACAAGAATAATAATATAAAGTATATACAAATTAATAAATATAAACAAAATAATAATCACAAAATGACTAAATTAAATAAATGTGAAAAAGGTAAAATACATAAAAAAATCATAAAACAAAAGTATGTACAAAATAATATGATAAATCATAAAAAAAAAAAAAAAACTCTTCAGCTCAGATAACCCCCCCCCCCGGAACACCACCGCTTGGTACTCCCCTCATTCCTACAACTAAATGGAGGTAGAGGAGGTCACGAGGGCGCGGGTGATCCCCTGTACCCCCTGGATCTGACTAGCAGTGGAGGCATACCGAGAGATACCATTTAACGGCAGTTATTAAAGTTTCTGTATTAAGCCTCCCGCTTACACTTTTTTTTTTCTGGGTTGCCGACCCCCGGTGGAGACCATAACGTCGGAAAGAAGAACGGTTTATCTATTATATATGTAGTATTATTATTTGTGGTACTCATATTTTCAAGTATTTATTTATTCATTTCATTTTATTTTTTAGTAGTGTTGTTAATTATAATACATGTGTGTTAGACTCTAAGTGGGGTTTCACACCAAAGCCGGGCCGAGCCGAGCCGAGCCGGGCGGAAAACGCTTGAGCGCTAGATACGCAGGGTTTAGATGGGAGTATTCAAACCAAGGCCGGGCCGAGCGGTTTTGAGCAGTACTACCTCCCGCCAATTCGAGCGTTTTCTGCCAAGCCTTTTTTTCCGTCATTCAGTCTAGTTCGGTGTTTCAGCCCAGTGAGTTACATCATATTGCGCAATATATTTTTTTTTATTGTTTGAAGTGGTTTTTGTTTTTTAAATTTTTTAATATTATAATGAGTGTTGACATAGAAATATTAATTAGTTCGATTCAAGAAAGAATCGCCTTCTTTCTCCCACACATTCATCATCAAAGTTGATGACATCATTTTGCACCACGTTTCAACTGAGACAATAGGAAAGAAGAACCTCTCACTACAAGGCTAGAAAACCTACTGAGAGCAAATCGGCTTCGGTGCGAACGCAGGCAGATTCCGCTCGGCTCGGCTTCGCATCGCATCGCCCGGCCCGGCACGGCTCGGCTTTGGTGTGTAAGGGCCCTAAGAATTAATAGCTGTTTATGTATCTATGTCATGTAGCTATGTATATGTTTTTGCCGCCCTTCGGTCTACCGTGCGCCGGTTGGCTGCGCGGTAAGTGGGTTGGGGTGCCGGATTCGGCTGGGGCTCCTCAGGGTTTCGGGTCGGTCGGGCACACATGGAGAACGGTGTACTATATTGGTAACAACGGTGAGAGTGATGGTCACTGGCGCGGGATTAAGTTCCCTCAAAACCTGAATCAGTGTATGAGTGATGGTCACTGGCGCGGGATTAAGTTCCCTCAAAACCTGAATCAGTGTATGAGTGATGGTCACTGGCGCGGGATTAAGTTCCCTCAAAACCTGAATGGAGTTATGTTACCCAAGTTGGAAAGTGATGGTTATGTATTTCGGGGTTGTGTGCTCGACGGGTTTGGGACCCTGGTGGGTCGCGGCCGGTTCGGTGCCTCCGCTCCTCTGCTGTGTGGTCTTCTGGCGTCCGGCTTTTCAGCGGCCGAATCGGCTTCCTGCTTGCCTTCATGACTGTGTTGTGTGGTGGCCCCATTCCTCTTCGGGGGCATTGCGCGTCCGTATCTTGCTTCTTTACAAAATTATTGCTATAAATTTCTGTTTTTTCATATAATTGTTCTTCTTTAATTGCTTTGTCGTTAAACCAAAGTGCCTGTGAACATTTTTCCAAAATGATCATCGTGGTAGGTGGCCGATATGCCTCAGCATAAGGCCGTAACTGAGAAAAAAAAAAATGTATCTAATTTATAAGCTATCTTAATGTAAACATTCTTATGACGTATCCTATTACCATGATATGGTTTAATGTAAATAAATATTATTAAAGGTAGTCTAAAAATACTCAACTTCCTTACTTGAGAATACTTTTGGAGTGAAAAGTGTCAACAAAGGCTTGAATATCTCTATATTATATAAGGCCGGACCAAAAAGCTGTCCATTGTCAGGAAGATCTATTTGATATAGAATCCTCAGAGAAGAGAAACCGAGAGCAGAATGGACCTTAGAATTATGGCGCAAAGTTAGAGGTTTATCTGTGTCTGGTCTGCTGTAACCGAACCGAGACAATTTATGGAAGGAACCTGCAACAGGATCATGGACGTTATTAAAGATGAAGGGCTGTTGTAATAACACCATGTGTGGCACAATTGGCCACGGAGAAATTGCAGGCTTCGTTAATTTAAAAAAAAATATATATTAAAACGTACTCCACCACAACAGCCGTTCGTGCGAATATACCCGAAGTGTCCTTCCATAATGGCGATGGAGTGTTCTAACTAAATATAATAATATTTTCTAATTGTTTGACTCCCTGAATCGTAGAATGTAAAATAAGACTTCTAACAAGTGATTTTCTCACCTTCTGTCCCGATGGTATCATGAAAAATACTAAGTAAAGAAAAAACGTATGTTTTTTAAAAAATATTGTCTATTTCACAAAATATATATAATATGGGAGTACTTTCGGTATTGCTACCATCTTCAGCCACGACTTAACAAATACTAAATGGAAGTTCAACTAGTTTACAATCAAGACGGTACCCTTCCTTCAGTCCCCACGGGCTTTTTCCTGTTCTTCCTGTACAGTTATGTCTTAAAATATGGAAAACATTAAAAATAAAATTTCGTCTCAAATTGAAATCTTAATAATAAAAGAAAAATTTTGAAATAGTATGTTTTAAAAAAAACTTTTCTTTTTATTAAGTGTTTCACAATATCTCTGCAAAAAATGTTAAGCATCATGAAAAATACTCTTCTGAAGAGTTAAAATTAGGTGTGAACATATAAATTAAAACGAGGTAGTGCACCATCAATAGTCAGAAAGCATCGACCTTATTGTATCGATGGTAACATTTTAATATCATTACGTGAAGTGCGAAAAGTAAGAAGCTATATTTATTTTGGGGGCCATGGTGGCCGTGCGGGCTAGAGCTTTGGTCGCATGCTCCCGACATGGTTTGCTGGTTCGAATCCCGTCCGGGAGTGAGTTTTATTTCCTAGATAGAACTCCCTCCCGGGGCCATGGATATTGTAAATAACTTGCATTGGCAATATTAATGCATCGTCATAAGGCGGCCAAAAAAAAATATATATATTTATTTTATAAAAATCTTTATTGCCTTTATAAAAATAGGAGAGATAGAGAAAAAAAAAATACAACTTTTAATTGTGATATCTAACTATATAACCTATTATGTAACAATTTTTTTTTTTTTTTTTTTTTTTTTTCAACTTAAAAATACCAAAATTCTTGAGGAAGTGAATTTGGACCCAACCTTTCCCTCCAGCCTTTTTTCTATTCTCGGATATCAACCTGCATTAGAAAATAAGCACATGTCGAGCAGATACTGGTTATCTCTGAAACTTATAGTGTGAGAGGCTATAGCCTTTATATGTCTCAAATACTCCACGATATTAATAGGATCTAAATCTTTGCATATCCCAGACATAATAACCTGGGTAATTTGTTTACAAAACGCGGTCCCCTTCTAACCATTCAATTGACTTAAAATTATTTATTTTATTATTCCAAACTGAAAACAAATCGTTAAGTATGGACTATTGAGTTAATAATTAGTATTTCTTTTCTACAATTTCATCAAAAATTTCAAAAGAATAACCGAACATGGATGTTTTTCAATCATCCCTGGTTTGAATGACATCGGATGATGGCCTCCTGTGTAACCGCAACCATTACGATTACTCTGTTCTGGCTACGTCTTCAGAACACGTTCCTACTGCAAACTCAACCTAAAAAAGATCTCTTTAAAAGGACCATACATGAATAAAAGATGAGGATCATAAAATCTTTGGTCTCGGTGTAAAAGTACCATTTTTGTAATTTCTTCTAAATGTTTTTATTAAATTTTTTTTTTCTGATTTTTTTTACCAAAGACACGAAATAAAATATATTTGAGAGGTTTTGTGAATTTATGTATTTTATTATTTATTTAAAGTAACTTAGGTCTTACTAACAGAACATTTTCTTGACGTGATTACTTTTACCATATTGTAATTGTGGTAAAATAATATCAACCATCATCAAGAAAATTGCAAATAACAATCCTTGAAGAGGGGGGGACTTCCTTCAGCATATATGTAATGTTGCCATAACTTTCTTATACCAACCATGTTTTTACAGATCTCTTTCTCCGTCCCCCCCCCCCCTCCCAAAGTCATTTCGTTTTTCGCGTCATCTGGTTTCTTTGTTTCATTGTACAGTGTTCTGTTATGTAAAAAATAAATAGAAAAACAGTATATGGCGTATTTATTTCCTTCTTCAGGGACTTATAATGACTAGAGTGGATGTGTGTGGTGAAGATGTGATCGTGTTTGTGTCTGACAGTGAACTAGCAGTTAGTTAGATAGTTCACCATCAGACATAGACATAACACCTTCACCACATTCACTACAGACATTATAAGGCCCTGTACAAAAACCATGTTGCACAGTGACTGCGACTATGGCAGGGCGCAAGTTGAGATGCAGTTCGGTGAGGTGAATCAGGATCTGAATGAACTGCGCACAGGGGAGAGCGAAAGTTGAAGGCGCAGTTCTGGCATCACTGCGTGTCGACCATGTGTGCAATGAGTGCAATATTTGCAAATTGTATATTAAGTTCAGAATCTGATTCTGAAGATGACGACAATGAAGTAATTGCAACTTTATATTATCATAAGAAGCTTCCGAAAAGCAGTTATTTGGAAAAAGAAAGACCCACGGAGGATTCGTCATTAAGGATGAATTTTCTAGTGAAAAATACAAGAATTATTACCAGATTCACCCCAATCTCTGTCGCAACTTGTTCCCATATCTCTGATTATATCTACTTCTCATCTAGTCTCCATGACAGGTGAGATACAACATCTTTCTCCCACGAATTGCCTCTAGAAGTTTTTCTTCCATGTTGAAAATTTAAAAAAACACTGGGGCTGTCGTAACTCACGCCATGAAAACTATAAACGAACACAGGACTTCGCATACTCACGGCACGCAGAAACTGAGTCACTTCACGCTGCGTATGAACATTGACGGTTGTATTCATTTCTGTGTTTCACAGAAACTCGCGGTTAGTCACCCTGCGTCGCCACATCGAACTGCATCTCAACTTGCGCCCTGCCTATAGTCGGTGTGAATTGACGCAGACGCACTAATTTGTTTCAGGAGCAAACATAAAACATATCTGATTGGTGATTGGTCTGAGGAGACCTTAACACACCAGCTTATGGCCTTTTCAACAAAGAATTGTTTTCTGGCAAAAGTAATGCTACAAGAAGTAGGTTCTGTTTGAAGGGAAGGATACCCTTTTACAGAAGTAGGCCAGTGGATCCGGTGATGTTGATGCACGGAAACAGCCAAGCTATAGCCCCTAGAGCTCTGTCATGTAGGGGAGCTGGGAAAAATAACAGTGAAAAACTACCTCTCGCCTCTTTCATCATCGGAGAAAATATCAATCACCACATATCTATCTTCTACTTCTCGGATCATCTGAACATCAAGATCACTTTTGTGAAGTGAAACAAAGAAAGATGTAATTCAATAAAATGTGGAAGATAACTAGAAACATGGAAAGGATAATATAGAATATGGATTATAAAGATGTTAGTTATTATGACTCATGCCCGGGCTTTAACTATGAGGTCATATCGCCTACTACCAGAGCGCTCATTCGTCACTCTGGTGGACATGAGCCCTACTCTACTGTGGGAGTCCTAAATTTTGCCTATCCTAAATTTGGGATCATCGCTTAATCCGCCATCCGAAGGACGGCGTGCTTAAGTTAATTTTACCTCCCAGATAAAATAAACTAAGGGCCTCGGCTGGGCTACGAACCCGCTATCTTTAGGTCAGTAAGCAAGCACGAATACAACTGAGCTACCGGCACCCTCTGACCAGTTAGATGTAAATAGTGTTAGTTTTAGTGTTTATTTTATTCAATTTTTTTAGTATTTTTTATAATTTACTCTTTAAAATGTAAGTAATAGTGCTTCTTTTGGAATAAGGTTATTTTTATGTGATTGTGTGTTTTCTCCATACATTTTGAGTTTGTCAAGTTTCCTTTTGGTCTGGCGGCGGTCATTAAGCGAGCAGAATTTGAAAATAGTGAATAAAGAGTTACTCAAAAGTCTATAGCAGTATATTAAGTCTAAACTCTGATACCTATGAGGACAACTTTCCAGCTTAAATAACTGTGGACTTTATAGTCTCTTATGAAGACAGAAACATTGAACACTGAAACCCAGTTTTGTGGGGAGCGTTATCTTTACCTTTATTTCATACGTTACTGCTCTCAACAACTGTTGGCAGACGGGAAGTGGGTAAATATATAGTGGAACTACAGTAAGCTTTCCATAACTCGAAATTCAAGGGTGCAAAGGGGTACAGTTCGCGGGTGAAAACTTCGTTTTACTTCCCCAGCTATACCAAGTATAGGGGATGTTATGTAATGCGATGCAGAGTTTTCAACTGAATTTCATGTTTTCCAAATATGAAAAAAAAAAAAATTCTATGCGATAATTCCCAATAGAATGAATGTATAGAGACGACATTTTATAACTGAATCCAGAACTCTCTAATGACACCTACTTTTTCTCAGTCAAATCGACCAGAGGGAAGAGGAGGATTAGGAGGAAGGCTTAAAATAAATACTGTAATAACTGCCGATGGAATGAATGTATCGTCACGAAATTTTATGTGTATGACGA
The DNA here is from genome assembly GCA_963662175.1 of Aradus depressus. NCBI lineage: Eukaryota > Metazoa > Arthropoda > Insecta > Hemiptera > Aradidae > Aradus > Aradus depressus. The sequence continues at coordinate 15,835,478 of OY759215.1, forward strand.
AAACCTCGTAGGGACAAACCCTATCGATTTTCAGTCAAATCGTCAAAGGGATTAGGGGAGAGGCTTAACTCAAAAACTTTAATATCTGCCGTTATAATGATTCGACACAAAGTTTCATATGTCCATTCAAAACCCCCGGGTGACTTTTTAATTATTAAATTATTTTTGGTTCATCAGATATTAAATGTTATTATTTTTAATTCGTAAACTCTTTTTAAATCATTAGTAAATTCAGTTAATTCTTATAAATATTTTTAATAAATTTAATTCAATAAATTTATTCATTTAGTTATTTATTAATAATTAACAATCTCTTTTTATTACAATTTGGCAAATCCCTTGTGTGGATATTTAAATTTATTTATTTATATATTTACATAATATCTATATTATTACTGTTTAAACATTTTAGCTTCCTTCCCTCCACCCCAAATATTGTTACATGAAAAATGTAACAGAATTGTCATTCCTTCCTTCTTTTCCATTGTGGACACTCACATGATGTTTACGCATAACTATGAGATTACTAATTGGACTCAGTTTTTTTCTTCTCATAGTGAGAGAGCTCTTCAAGGTCATTTTGTTCCTGAGTCACAACAAAACAAACAAGAACACAGTTAATCAAAGGGCAGGTAAACAAAGGAAGATAAAGAGACTGAGCTCTGAGGGGCAGGGGCGTAGCCAGGGGGGTGCGTGCCCCCCCCCCCCCCCCCTGACCAGAGGAAAAACCAAGATGAAAATTTAATAAACTAAAAAAATCGTTTTTAATAGAAATGGATTACTTGCAAGTTACCGATAGGATCTTCAAATTCCCCGTGCGTCTGATTCCTAAATCAGCAATCAGCTGTTAGATAAATGTACATGTACAAAACAAGTCATATTACATTTATTTTAATGTTTATGAATTCGATCATTTCATTTCCTCGCTCAAAATCGTCATTCATGTTATACTTTATACTATTAAAGCTGATTTTACATGCGCACTAAAAATGCAAAGCGCAACAGCAGCAAATGCATGCTATTAGCTGTGAGTCATTTAATTCTAAAAGCACAGAAACCACCACGTGCATTTGCTGCTTCTGCGCTATGCATTTTTGCTGCTCATGTAAAGTCAACTTAAGTATTACAGTCAGTGGTTACCTCAGGGGGAGCCACGAAAACTCCGCCTTTGCTTGGTCGTACAGAGGACATTCAAGGAGCACAGGTTCTGCAGTTTCGATGCAGCCGCAGGAACAGTTCGGATTCTTGTTCCTCTTAAAGAAGAAGAGCGTCACCATGACCTCATAATATTTGCATTCCATTTTACCGCTTTATGTACAAGGCCGACGCCCTAATGAGTTGTGTTTTTACATTGTACATATGTTCTGCATAAATCAGCCATAAACATAAAATATGTATACTCGTAATATATATTTTTTCACAGCTTTATTTTTTTTCTAATTTTTTTTTTTGTTTTTTAACATCCTAGCAAATAGACGGGAAAAACTCCAATCATCTGTATCTTTAATTTATTTGATCATATTCCATCCATGTCTCTATTTAGGGCGCGTTTTTTAAATCGTAAAAAGCGTCGTGCCAACCAACGTTGTTGCCAATTTTTCACTGTCCAATTCTGAAGGACGATGTCCTTGCAACGCCGTCTGGACTGTTAACGCATCTCTTCCTCCAGGGCTAGGCGATAAGCTTATTAATATCTGCTCCTAAGGGCATGTTGCGTCTGCAGAAATACAAGGCGACAGCCCCGTCTAAGACCAAATTTATAGGGGGTTTCTTTTCAAAAAAATCTAGTTTCAGAATTTGAAAAGAAAAACATTGCGTCGTACCATTGGGATTGGGAACATACCATCGCAAGGACTAAGAGATTTAATTAAAGTCAGTATTTAGAATAGTAAATTGTGTTTGTTTCATGTTTGTGGCATTGAAGTTAGGCCCCCCCTCTATGTAAAATGTAAAGAAGACAAACAATAAGATTAGGAGGCATGAAAGTAGCCTGTACTAGACTTGAGGGCTGTGGTGTTCAAAGTAAATAACAAGTGGGGAGGGTAAGGGTTAATTAGCAAGTTGAACCATTGAAAGGAGTGGGGGAACTGGACGGAGCCAATTGGCCAGTCTGACTGCCAACTCTAAGTAAACCTAGAGAGGACTTCTAGTTACATCAACTCAACAGTCATAATAACACCGACGGTACCTCACCACAACTCACGCACACTTCCTTCTTCAATACAAAATTACCAACGTTATTATCATTTCATTCATATCCCCATGTAGGTTTTAAACCATAGAATTATAATAAAACGCTACAATTTCGCAGACGCCCTGGCGGTACTGTCGCGCGATTGTAGACAGTCCGTGCATTTCATCGGAATCAACGATAATAAATAGGGAGACGTGTCGTTTCAATGATTCCAGATGTTGACAGGAGGAAGTTTGCTAGCCATTGAAATGGATGGCGCTTTTCAAATCCCCCCTCTGGCTACGCCCTTGATCTATATGAGGGAGATTTATCGTTTCAAGGATTACAGATGTTGACAGGAGGAAGTTTGCTAGCCATTGAAATGGATGGCGCTTTTCAAATCCCCCCTCTGGCTACGCCCTTGATCTATATAAGGAAGATTTATCGTTTCAAGGATTCCAGATGTTGACAGGAGGAAGTTTGCTAGCCATTGAAATGTATGGCGCTTTTCAAATCCCCCCTCTGGCTACGCCCTTGATCTATATGAGGGAGATTTATCGTTTCAATGATTCCAGATGTTGACAGGAGGAAGTTTGCTAGCCATTGAAATGGATGGCGCTTTTCAAATCCCCCCTCTGGCTACGCCCTTGATCTATATGAGGGAGATTTATCGTTTCAAGGATTCCAGATGTTGACAGGAGGAAGTTTGCTAGCCATTAAAATGGATGGCGGTTCTCAAAGACCCCTCTGGCTACGCCCTTGATCTATATTTCTTATCCAGTGGTCCCGATTTTCCTCTAGGGCACAAAAAAAATAAGAGGAGTGACAAGGAGCCTGATGAAAAAGTAAATAAATAAGAAGGTGGAAATACCAGAAGAAAGAGAAAATGGCTTTCTCTCTTGAAACAAAAAAAAAATATGGATGAAAGCGAAATTTTTATTAGGATCCTTTGTGTCATCTGATCTTTTTTAATAATCTGAACGTGAAATTGTTCATTGTTTTGTGCGCTATTTTTTTTAAATGAAAACAGATGTTTGTGGCAAGGAAAATGCCTCTTATAGGATGAAAAATGTAACTTTCCCAGAAATTTCATAGGAAAAGAAAAGTTGAACAATAAGATTATAATAATTGTATTAAGTTACTCAGATCTTTCATTTAATTTTGTTTTTTTCTGACTTATTTTAATTAGGCGTTGTACGCATGTATAGACGACTCTCTTCGCATTACATAAGAAAGTTACGACACTTTTAGAGTGGTTTTCGAGGATTATTATTTTGAAAATTATATTTTACTCAATTTTAAATATAAACGTATTAGCTGTAGCACGCGGCGTTGCCCGGTAGAGTTACTAGGAACCCGCAGGATCCTACTGGAGTGCGTCAATGCGTGGTATGCGTGCTTGCTTACTGAACTCAAGATCGTGGGTTCGCCGAGGCTCTTATTATCTGGGAGGCAAAATAAAATTAAGCACGCCGTCCTTCGGATGGTCCCGAGCCGGAATGATGTCAGGTCTCATTAAAGACCCTTAACCTAGGGGAATACAAATTTAGGGTAGGCAAAACTTAGGACTCCCATTGTAGAGACGGGCTCATGTACACCAGAGTGACGAAATAGCAATCTGTTAGTAGGCGATATGACATAGTAGTTGAAGCCCTGGTATGAGTCATAATAACCAAACCAGGATCCTACTGGCCATTACCCACCCTGGCATTATTAGTCCGTGTGGCTAACCACTCGAACCTACTATTTTTTGCCATTCTAAAGCCCTTACCTCTGGACCGGACCATTGAAGCAAACTAGTCGGCAGTACCAATATACATTATTTTTCCCCGGTTCCGTTTAATATATTACATTATAATACACTGATACTAATATAGAATTTAAAAGTGACCTATTTTCCAAATAAATGTACAAATACATATTAAAAGATATTTATAATGGAACATTCATCAAAAATAATATTCCTTATTGTGGAGAATTTCATAATAATTTATATGATTCATTAGAGCCCCCTTGACAACATTGTTAGCCATGAGAGCGGGAGGAGAAGATTTATTCTTAAGAAGCTGTGAGGAGGGAAATAAAAGTGAACTTAACAGAATGATAAGTAGTTCCTCTCCTCTCCGCCTGGGTATTGACCAGACAATGTTTGTCGAATTTCGCCGACATTTTTCCTCATTATATGTAAGGCCGAGGCCCTAACGATGTGTGTTTACATTGTACTATACGTTCTGCGTAAATCAGCCATAAACATAAATTATGTAATAATTTTTACTGGGGGAGGGGGGGGAGCTATACGAAGGGAAATTTAGGTAATCGGTAAACAATTCTATGCAAAGTTTTCAACGCAATATCATGTTTTCCGACCTCAGATTCCAAATGTGAAAAAATAGTTCTGCCTTTCTATGTGTGTCTGTGAACACGAGAACTCCCGATAGAATGAATGTATACGCCTTAAGGACAATATCTATATCTATATTTTTTTTTTTTAATGTTTGCTTAGCTCAACTCAAAAACCTTATTAACTACCGTTGTAATGAATGTATCGACATGAAATTTCATATTAGAAGTCAAAATTCAATGAGGACATAACCTGTCAAATTTCAACGATATCAGCCGAATGGAAGGGAATTCAGTGGAAGGGACTCAATTCAAAAACCCTTAAGGAGGTCATACACGGTCAGTTTGGCTTGAACACATCGAACTGACACACCAAACTGACGTGTATGGGGTAGAAATGGCATGACATCATGCCAAAAAAATGAACTGATGGTTTGATGAAATTTCATCAAATGGTGTGACACATCGAACTGACGACAAGCCTATTTGACTGTGTGTGGGATTTGAATCAGTTCAGTTCTTCAAACTAGCCATTCTGCTGATGTTATCAATTATCAAAAGTTAAAATAATTATTTTATGTATATTTTGATTTCTTTGTTTTCAATAAATAAAATTAAGTTTTAAAAGTTTATTAATAATTATTGTTTAGTGTGTGTTGTTTTTTATTAATTTCTAAGTTGAGGAACGCGGACATATTGTGGAATTTGTAATAAATAAATAAGACAAACTTATTTTTTGAAATATCGTCTATTCCACTAAAGATATTTATAAAAATAAAACTACCGGTTTCGGCCTCACACCATCGTCTAGAGTTCATAACTAGACCTGACGATGGTGTGAGGCCGAAACCGGTAGTTTTATTTTTATAAATATCTTTAGTGAAATAGACAATATTTCAAAAAAATATATTTTTTTTATTTATTTTTTTTTTATAATAAAAAGACGAATTAATTATGTCTACTTGGAGTAAAGACTTTTTAATTGAGTTTATAGATTTATTGAGGCAAGAAGAATGTTTATGGAAGGAGCTATATCAAAAGATTACCACAATACATTAAGAAAGGACGCTTCCTACGAGTTGCTTGTAAATAAAGTTAAAGAAAGTGATGCCAAAGCAGGTAAGGAGACTGTAACAAAAAAAATAATAGTTTGAGTTGCTGTCAGTCTTTCATGAGTGGTTATTGCATTTCTCATTTTTGTGTCTTGTTTTTTTATTAAAGGAGAAACTAATGAATAGAGTTGAAGATAAGTTTCTTCGTCCATTCTCAAATAATTATTCCAATCTTTTGGATGAAACCTGAGCTCCTCCAAAATATTTATATGTGAATATTTCGCCCTTTTTGAAAGCCAGTCTTTAACCCAAATTCTTCGATTTCTTTTTTTGGATGCAACAATGTAAATAGCCACAGCACCATATAACAACAATTCCTCATTACTTGACATTTTTAATTTAATTTATTATAAATTATTTAAAGAAACAAATCGAAGCTCGAAATAAACTTTTATTAAAAAAAAACAAGATGATGTGACGCACTTAACTGACCGTGTGTAGACACCAGACCTGTCAGTTCGATTTGATCAGTTAAAACTGATCAAATCGAACTGACCATGTATAGGGGGCCTAATAACTGCCAATGTACTGAATTTATCAATAAAAAATGTAGTCTGTGATTCACCGACAGCAGTGGTAGGTTGTTGTCCTATGGGAAGAGCGGTAAAGATCAGAGGAACGGGATCTAGTGGTTTTCTGATGGATTTTGGATTTAAATTGGGGCATTTGGAAGATGTAGGAGGCCTTTTGGGTAGATATGGTTTGATAGAGGAAGGGGCCTAGGATTATTATCAACGAGGGGATGAGAAGATCCATTTTTGGTGGATATAGGTCTAACTTTCCCTTATACATCGTCTAGTTAACGTCATAATATCGTCTAGTTAAGTCACCAGTTTCAGAGATCATACTAAATGTGATCAACTGAAAATTCAAATAAAACATTTTATATAATTAAAATTCCTATCTACTTTTTTTTTTTTTTTTTTAAATAAAACGGTAAAGGGGAAAAAGTGAACGATTTTTTTTTTTTTGTGGGGGCTTGTCCAGATTGAACAGAGGAAAGTTAATTGAATCGAGGCAGAGTTAATTTTCATCAGCGAGTGAAAAGAGCCTTCTCTATAAATGTTCAGACTGAACAGAATACGGAGAAAGGCAAAATGGCTCCACAATATGATTAGACTTTTTCGCCTTTTCGTCAGAATCAAAAAAAGAAGACATGACTCCATCAGGTGTCATTATTGGTAGGTCCTTTTGCCTAAAAGCAATCCTTTTTCTGTAATATTCAATAAAGACTTCCTTTCATCCTCCGTCTTTTCACAAAATATTATACATTTTCTCTTATCTGTTTCAATTTGACACAGATAATTTAAGATTATTAAAAATTAAAAACATCTAATTAATAAGCGGACTGAGAAGCTTCAATATGTATGCAGCCATCATCATTAGACTTACATTTGAAGGGTTAAATTACCAGCTTTCATTTGAAATGAAAAATTGAAAAGATAGATGTTGAAAGAAGGCATGAATTAGTATGAAAGCTGAACCATGTTCTGAAGCTCTTTTCTGAATGAAACTATATAGTATAGCACCAGCTATACAAAGTACCTATATAGGAAGTTATGTCGGTCTAAAATTCGATGTTGAATTTTCACCGGAATTTCATATTTTTCCGACTCTCTGATTCAAAATAATGAAACAATAAGTTTTGTGCGAACGCGATAACTCCTGGTAGAATGAATTGTATATGTCTTTCCAGAACCTCATAAAGATGCCACCTATTGATTTTGAGCCAGACTGGAAGGAAGGGGGAGATTAGGGAAGAGAGGCTTAACACAAAAACTCTAATAACTGAATGTATCGACATGAAATCTTATATTTAAATTCAAGACCCCATAAGGTCGGCACCTATCAGTTTTCCGCGAAATCGGCTGAGGGGAAAGGGGTAATAAAAGGAGGAGAACTCAAAAAACCTTTTTTCAAATATTGTCTATTCCACAAACATTGATAAATATACTACCGGTTGTGTGCCAACCATTCTTATATATCAGATACGTGAAGGGTTTGAAATTTTAACTGTGAAATTCCCTTGCTGTATTATACAGTTAGACATTTTTTTGTTCTTAAATATTAATATAGTAACAGTGGTAAAACTGAAATTAAAGATGAAATTATCAAGTTCTTGAGTTGTTGGGACGTCACCACTTCAACCTGAACATAATATGTTCAGGTTGAAGTGGTGACGTCACAACAACTCTGTGATATAACTTATAACCTGCATGTAACCTTCTCCTTGAATAATGTTTTACTTTCCAGTTGTTCCATCTTGTGATTCAATTAGTGTTGTATTCTTATTACGGCTGATATCAAATACAGATTATAGTGAAAGATCAAATGCGTGCTTTTATCATACCTTCCTGTTTTCAAATATTAGTCCTAAATAGACCTAAATTTTCAAATATTAGACCTAAATAGACACTTTATGAGTTTTAACAAGATGTGCGTGAAATGATGATTTTTACTTTTGATAAAATCATTGCTGATGGCATGAGAATATGATTAGAATAAATAATTTTTAGGTTTAGGTTTTATGACTCATGCTCGGCCTTTATCTAGGAGGTCATATCGCCTACTACCAGAGCGCTCTTTCGTCCCCCTGGTGGACAGGGGCCCGACTCTACTGTGGGAGTCCTAAATTTTGCCTACCCTAAATTTTTATTCACCTAGGGCAGAGATCTTTAACGAGTACCTGACATCGTACAGGCTCGGGACCATCGCTTAACGTCCCATCCGAAGGAAGGCGTGCTTAAGTTTGTTTTTCCTCCCAGATAGAATAAACTAAGGGCCTCGGTCGGGTTTTGGACCCACGTTCTTGAGCTCAGAAGGCAAGCACGCATACCACTGAGCTACCGGCGCCCTAAGAATAAATAATAACAGTTGTTTTATTAACACAATATGTCCGTCCGCGTTTCTCAACAAATATTAGAATTATTTTTTCTAAACAAAACATTGAATTAATGAACCTTGTTTAAAACATTTACAAATTGGAAAGATGGGGCCAGAGAGTTGAACTGGGAATCAATGATCCTGTTGGAGCCTTTCTGCCCAACCTGCATTTAGAAGGAAACAAACGGTTTTCAAACTCGTTTTTATTGATTGTACAGGTCATTTGAGAACAACTAAAGTAAAAAACGTTGAGCTCGCCATTCTTCGGATGGGACTTTAAGCAATGGTCCCGAGCCTGTACGATGTCAGGTACTCGTTAGAAGATCCCCTACCCTAGGGAACTAACCTGAATAGGTCTATAGTATCTCTCCTCCACAGTGGCTGGGGAAAGAAACTCAGTTTCCGGAGACCAGCTGCTTGAGGCGGTCGGTAGGAATGAATCTTGTAGGTTGTACCTCTTGAGGGTCTGAGAGCCATAATGATCTTTCACTGATAGCTGGGTGTCAAAAGCGTGTCGCTCATGGGGGTTGTCTGTCTTGCAGAAGATCGGACGGTTGTCGAAGTTTCGTACCATAGAGAAATGCACCTCTTATGTAGTAGGCTCTTCCTGCAGGTTCTGATCGTTCGAGCTACCCTGAAGTCGAATCTAATCATATGTTATGAAAAATAAGAGTATTGTTCCGTTTGAACCTTTTGTGTCCGGAACCTTAAAAATACTCAATACAGATCAGAGACGACATTATTATATTTTGCGCTACCCAGTGCCAAGCTTTACACTTGTGATATCAAAATAAGCGATAAACTACTACGACTTATAAAGTTTTGCAATCATCATTCTATGTCCATTTGATAGCTATCCTTTCCCATTCGATAGCCATTTGTTTGATAGCCAGCTTCAGCTGTGTTTACAATAGAGTCGTCTGGAAGTCTTGTGTAGATAGGTACCCACTGTCTCTTTCTTTCTCTTCCTATTGTTGTTCACTCCATATAAGCCCTTTATATGATATATAAAAGATAGTTGTGCACACATTAGAAATTGGAGATCACTTACCGGAGGCTGTGATTACGAGAAAACATCCACGACAACACTTGAAGATGTATTCCATTTTCCGAATGCTGCTAAAAGAAAATAGTAGAGACTGAAAAGTAGAGATAGAAGTGAAAAAAGTGAACGTCTGGTATGAGTGGCGGGAGGGCAATAGGAAGCTGGGACTCATTAGCGGAGAACAGAGGGCGTCTTCCAGGCTTCTTTCTGTCTCTGTCTGAGGAGCTGTCAAATCCTTCCTGCCTCTCTATCTTTCTGTCTAGCCTGGATACTCGAGTGGAATAGACAATAGTCCAGCAATTGAGTATGCATTTCTATAATACTCGATTTTTCAACAATATTTTTATTTGAAAATACTAGCCTATAGATGCCCATCGTTTGCGTCCTACCGAATAGTCGAGAAAGGAAGCATGGCCCCGCAAGTTCTATTAGTTCACAAATAACCGAGCTTTTCCAGATGCTGGTCAAGTCCCAGATCATCCCCTAACAGTAGCAGTGTGTGGTCCTCTGGTGGAATGGAAACCGCCTTTCCTCTTCCCCGTTGAGCATGCGTGATTCTAATATATTGCCCTCTGTCTACGCACAACTTTGTAGACACGGCAAGCTCTCTGTAGTGGACTGTATTCGATAGTGCTGGTTCCGGGAGAAGACCAGCTTAACATAAATTGAGGCAACTCAGGACCAAAACATTGATCCTTAACATGAATTGAGGCAAATTCTATTATTCTAATATTTCCTTAAACTATGTACTTACAGATTGCAGTCTGCACTGTGGTCCAGTCGAATCTATAAGATACATAAGGTGGGGGAACACTGATATAATTGAACTACTTATATATTGCCTGGCCAGGCTATACAGAAAGAACAGGGCTTTACTATAACACTATGAGTGGCTATGACTCCACAAGAGATGGCATGTAAAACCGTACTCTTACACGATAGGCACACTTTGAGTAACCATTAACTATAATACAGAACGGGACGACCGTCCTACACCCACAACTATTAGTTTGGTACTTCTAAACACATTGAGTAACCATTAACTATAATACAGAACGGGACGTAAAGCCGTACTGTACCCACGACAGTTAGACTGGTACTCCACTAGACTCACACAAACTTGAGACTAACACGCGAGAGTAGGCTGGGTCAAGCTCACTTGTTGACGCCGGGGCCGAAACTTAGATGGCTAGGGTTGTACTCTGTACCCTAGGTGCAAAGGGTGGGGAGAAATTCACCTATGTATTTATCCGCCTTACCCATAGCAAAAGTAGGCCCAAACACCCTCATTTGATAGTTATTCTTGAGTTCTAGCCATTATTCTTTTAGGTACTTTCGGGGTCGAACTTCTGAACAATTTATGGATTCGACCTTGTTGGCCGTAAAACACACATATGGAAAGGTTCTCACTTCTAGACTTCTGAGAGGATGCACTAACAAATCGTTGGAATCATTACCGTTAATATCGGATGCTAATATGCACCGTACATAAAGCCCAAAAAAAAAATAATAATAAAAAGTGAATCTATTATTGTACAATTTTCTGTTGACCTTCGAAGAAATGTTTTTCCTCTCTGGTGAAGGTGGCCCCCCTCCCCTTAATAACGTTATCTAGCTTCACCAGAACAGGTGTCTACCATGTTTTAGGAGTCCATCTATATGGAAAGTTGGTTTGGTATAGGCGGCTATGTTAGTCAGAGCCAAGAAGCAGGTTGAGTGAGAGGCCCTTTCGCCATCAACTAAATGAATAAACATGTTTCAGGTGGATCTCTCGGAGAAGCCCTCCTTCTGGAAAGCCCTTAAACCTCCTCTCAAAGACAAGTGCGGGGAACTTCTCGTCTCCCTCTGCTACCATCCCAGCAACAGCATTCTGACCATAACTCTACTCAAGGCCAGGAATCTCAAGGCTAAGGACATCAACGGAAAGTCAGGTAAGAACCTTCATTATCACCTCAATTTTTATTTATTTGAGAATTTGGACACCATACTTGGAAAGTGTCGTAACCGAAAAAGGACAAAGGAAGATCAGGATAGTTCGCCGAACCTACAATGAAATAAAGAAACCCGCTGATGCGATAACTTTCATAAGGAAGTCTGGCATGTTAATGGGTATAAATTAAATCTAGTGATGCCAGTTTGAAATGAATTGGAAAGGGGGGGGGGGGGGGGGGGGGGGGGGGGGGGGGGGAGGGATTGATCTACAAAAATATATGATATATAAAAATATTGGTATAAGAACGTCATGTTAAAGACACTTCATGCATTTGTTTTCATAACTTTATATTAGATTTGGCAAAAACAATAACTACTTAAAATATAATGTATAACTTAAGGTACCTAGGCCCAGGCGTTACCCTGGAATCACTGTCATTCATGCCATGTCAAGTATTTATCAATAACCGTGATCATAGAATAAAGATTAATGTTTTACACAATGAGATACTTCAGGAACTAGATATGGAATGAAGAAAGACAGTAAATGTTTCTTGGACACGTCGGGCACTATTGCATGATACGTTATAGAATCCATCCTTAGAATATGAAGATTTGACACTAAGCCTCTTTCCCGAATGGGTTCAAGTAAATCCTAAAGAATAAATTGTGGATGTGACAGGAAAGTGAGGCAACATAAAATATATTTTCATATCAGTATCTTGAGATTGATCACCCAATGCCCCCCCCCCCCCCCCCTCCCCCCCTCCTGAGCTAGGATGTTTACCTTTCAAGAAATACTCTATTGTTGTATTATTTTTTTAATCGATTTTTTAAAATGTCGATTATATTAAATTGATTTGAATGAAACAAACTGTATCATGATCAGATAAAAGCAGCTCTTCTGCAGAGGTATTATGAAACAATTAATTAACTTTTTTCTCTATACTTACTTATTATTGTACATATTGCCATTTATTATTTTACTTTGTCCTATTATCCATAATGTTCATCGAATTTACTTACGTTTTCTACTGATTCTAGGTAAATATACTTAAATACGATCGTCTCGAACAGTTTCTTTTATTATAAAGAACATCCCTAAAACAAAAACGCGAAGTCATACTTAACATTTTTTTTGCAGAGATATTGTGAAACACTTAATAAAAATCTTTTGAGGGGGCCGGTAGCACAGTGGTATGCGTGCTTGACTTCTGAGCTCAAGGTTGTGGGTTCGTAGCCCGACCGAGGCCCTTAGTTTATTTTATCTGGGAGGTAAAATAAACTTAAGCACGCCGTCCTTCGGATGGGACGTTAAGCGATGGTCCCGAGCCTGTACGATGTCAGGTACTCATTAAAGACCCCTACCCTAGATGAATAAAAATTTAGGGTAGGCAAAATTTAGGACTCCGACAGTAGAGTCGGGCTCATGTCCACCAGAGTGACGAAAGAGCGCTCTGGTAGTAGGCGATATGACCTCGTAGTTAAAGCCCGGGCATGAGTCATAAAACCTAACCTAACCTTAATAAAATTTTTTTTTTTTTTAATATTGTTTATTTCACAAAATATACATAATAGGTTTTCAGTAAGGCAGCTTCTCATTTTTTCTCCCAATTTATTTTTAAAAAATCTTTATAACATTGTCAAACGTTTCGGGACAAGTCCTCCCATCATCAATGACTTAACATTTTTTGTTAGATGCCTAAATGAGCAAAAATCCTTTTTTTTTTGTGGTGGAGCATGGTTGGTGCCAAGTTCTAATCTGACCATGCGGGTTGTCTATCATATATTTCATTAATATTACCTTATACCAAAAAAATGAAAGGGTTTTTGCTCATGTTAGGCATCTAACAAAAAATTTTAAGTCATTGATGATGGGAGGACTTGTCCCGAAAAGTTTGACAATGTTATAAAGAATTTTTTGAAATAAATTGGGAGAAAAAATGAGAAGCTGCTTTACTGAAAACCTATTATCATATAATTTGCTCCTTACACAACATTGAAGAAAATATATATAATACGGGAGTACTTTCGGTATTGCTACCGAAGGAATGAGTCGTGGCTGAAGATGGTAGCAATACCGAAAGTACTCCCGTATTATATATACTTTGTGAAATAGACAATATTTTAAAAAAACGCAAAGATCTTGTTTAGCGAAAGATACCTACAATAAGTTGTCTGTAATGAGTGATGGCATACTCTCTCAAGTTTATTTATCTATCCCATCATCACTATCTATTATGTTAACTATTCCTTCTGTCCATCAGAATCTTCCTTTTATAGAACATATTTATTGAGCCTCTATATTGAAACGTCAGAATATCAAAACTGACAGACTTGCTGTTTCAAGAACTCAATAAATATTTGTATTATATACACAACCCAAAAATAATATTACTGTAGATATACTCGTAGGTACATACTCAGTTTTTTCTTTGATTTTTTTCCTTTTCTTATGTATATATAATTTATCTAGTTATTGTCTGTTTGTCTAGATCCGTATGTGAAGGTGTGGCTTCAGTTCGGGGAGAAGAGGATTGAGAAGAGGAAGACCCCCATCTTCAAGTGTACCCTCAACCCTGTCTTCAACGAGACGTTCAGCTTTAACGTCCCCTGGGAGAAGATCAGAGAGTGTTCCCTCGATGTGATGGTCATGGACTTCGACAACATTGGCCGCAACGAGCTCATCGGCCGTATCCTTCTCGCAGGTTTGTCATTCATCTTCCAGGGCTTTAATTCGAAAAAAAACATTTAGACTCTTCAGTTAAGGGATTTAATATATTTTTTTTTGTTTAAAGTGTGCGCTTTTGAAAAAGAATCGCTCAAATGTGAGGGTTTTTTTTGTTTAAGGCATTTCGACCACGAGGGTCATGGATGCCTGCTGGATGCAGGTCTGTGGGGATCCTAGCGGGCTAAGTTTAATAGGCGCAGATTAATAATAATAAAGGTCGAGATTGCTGTATAAGGAATAGAAAGGCTACCTGATGACAATTTTGTATTATAATTTAGATAAGAGGTTTGTGAAGTGCAAAAAATGAAATAGTTGGGTAATTTGGGAGCTATTATTAGATAGAATTTCGGAAATATCCACAGCAAGGTTGAAATTCTCACGCTGGGGACTATATGTTATGCATTCAGTTAGAATGTGTCTAATAGACAGTCCGACCCCACAGAGGAGGATCAGATATCCATGGGTCTGCCCTATACGTAACCGAGTCAAAATTACTTCTTCTTTACTTTTTATTGAGTTGTTCCAAACTCGAGTGGAGCTTTTGATGATCCTTAACTTATTATCGGTCATACCGAGTCACCGAATCTGCCATTTGATCCAGACTCTTTCCTTTATGTAGGCAACGTAGTCACTTACAGGGATTTCGGATGTGGGTAGTCCTTCTAGTATGGCGCGCCTGGCATTCTTATCTGCTGACTCGTTACCAGCAATGCCACAATGACCTGGGATCCAGAGGAAAGTAACTGAAGTCTGGTTTCTTCTTATTGACCATAGGGCCATCAGTATGTTTTGGACAAGGAGATGTTCTGAATGTGAGGTTTAGGATTACATGTATGATTTTTTTTACCCAAGATTTTTAAATTGCGACCGCCAATGATGGGACAGCATCCGGTAAAGTCCCAGCGTTAGAACATAGGAACATGAGATTCTGTCTGTGAATGTATTTTATTAATCCAAAGGCAATGTAGATCCCCAGTGGGAATTTATCGACAAGTTGTCGCTCTTCCTCTGAAACCATATCTACAGATTTGTTGGAAATAAGTGTCTTACTTAGGGATCTCAATACTTTCATTACATCGGCAGAAATAGGGGCTTATGTGTTCATCCCGTCCTTCTCTTTGGCCGATTTGACTGAAAATCAATATGTGTCCTTGTGAGATTCTGGTTAAACATATAAAATTTCATGTCGATATTTTCATTTTATCAGGAGTTATAGTTTTTACAGAAAATACATTTTTACTTCCACAGGTATACGAAGTGTAGGAGAAGTTTTGTAATCGGTCAAAAATTTCGACCTCAAGACTCCAAATATGAAAAAAAAAACTCCCGATAGAATGAATCAATCGGGACGATTGACCGAACGGGGGGATTAGGCAGGAGGCTTAACATAAAAACTATAATAACTTCAGATAATGAATGTATCGAAACTAAGTTTTATATGTGTAACAAAAACCCCATAAGGACAACACCTATCGATTTTCTGTAAAATTGGCCAAAGAAGAGAGATTAGGAGAGGGGCTTCTTTCTTAACTCAAAAACATAATGTATTTATCGACACAAAATTTAGGAAGACCTATGTAAGTCAACTATTGAATAATAGCGCGAATAACAGTCGACTGGTTTTGGAGGGAGAACGAAAAGTTAATTGATTAATTTGTTCTGGGGAAGTACATTGCCGGTGATTCACCGACAACTTTTTTTTGTTAATTTTTGGAATCAAGGGTCTGAAAACATTAAATTCTGATGAAGACTCAACATCGAATTTCGGACCGATTACATAACATAAGGGATGTTATTTGCGCTTATTTTTACATATGATCCCCTGAATTAACTCCCTTATTTTTTACCTACTATCCATTAGTATTCATTTTTGCCTCTCTTGCTCTTACCTTGACAGACATTGTAAAAGACAATAAATTTGAATGAGTGACAGGTGAATGATGCGGTTTAAACCTAAACTAATCCCTGTTGTCCCAAGTTTGAAAAATTGTTATCCAAAATTTGAGCTATTATTCAAATTTTTAAGGAGATTTCATGGATTAATGATTGGTGCTTGTAGTTTAGTCATTGAACTCAGTAATGCTGGAACATTACAAATTTAGTCGTACATAGCAATTTTGACTCCACGTGGTTGCGTCTGTTGGCTGAGGGCAACCTCCCAGTCACCACGGACATGCCTTCATTTATTGCTTAACCCTCTCTCTGATGTTTCATCAAAATTCAGAGATCGATACTTGGAGCAAGGGGGATCATTTCAAGTGTACTTTTGGCACCCCTGTCTATATATCGTAATAAGAATCGGTTACACTCAGATATTTACACGGTTTAGAGCCACGTTATTGAGTTGCACGTCGTTTTTAAATAAGATTCAACATGCTCTCATTCAGGTGACCGCACAATCTCTTTCAGTTCAGATGGCGTTTGCAGGGGGGTCTCTCGATATCCAATCGACCACTTCACTAAACGACCCTTTATTTAAAATCTTTTGGTAGCGAACCCTTTGACAATTCTGTGGGTAAGTTAAAAACTAAAGCATCTCTTTAGCTCTTCAAATTGGTTTAAGTCGACGTCTTGAAGAATCTGTTAGAATTGATTGATGCATAAACTGTCTCATTTTGGAGTAGTTGAGCTTACTTGGCGTAAAAGAAATCGCGCAAGTTTAAATCCTTTTTCAGTATTTCAGTCGTGGGTGGGGCGTTCTCCTCAGATTGCTTTGGGAGCCCTCCGGGCCGCGGGGGCTTGCCTCAGGGGAGAGGCTTGTAATGAATATATCGACACAAAATTTCATATGTGAATTCAAAACCCCATAAGGACGACACTTACTAAATTTCAGCGGAATCGGCAGAAAGAGAGAGGGGGATCAGAGGGGGGTTCAACTCAAAAACCCCAATAACTGCCGATGTAGTGAATTTATCGACATAAAATTTCATATTTATTATCAAAACCCAATGAGGACGTAACCTGTCAAGTTTCAGGATATCGGCTGAAGGGAAGGGGGGGTTCTAGGGAGAGAGCTGAATTCAATAATCCTAACAACTGCCGATGTAATAAATGTATCAACACAAAATTTAATATGAGTATTTATTAGCCCCTTTGTAAGTCAACTGATTATACGAGCTAACGGTCGACTGGTTTTGGAGGGGAAGCAAAAGTAAATTCATTAATTCGTAGTGGGGAAGTACATTGCCGTAGATTCACCAACGACTTTTTTCTTTTACCGATTTTAAATATGCCAAATAAATAATTTCGAAAAAAAAAAATGACGATCCAAAAAACAGTTGTGTTGAAGGCTATTTTACTTTCATTGGTTTTATATGTAAATTTTAAAATATAATTTTTTCCTCTTCTCAATTTGGCGGCACACTAACGTTCGCAATAGTCGAGAATCATTGTTATAAGAGATCAATGCGATCATGTTGAAACTTCAAGATAGAAGCAGATAAGTCGACCCTAAAGAGATTGTTAATTTAATGGCTTCACATTTAGCCTCTAAAACTTTATTTTATCGAACGCTAACTGCCGTGACCTTGAGTCCACTAGTTCTTTGTGGTTGGAGTATTGAATGTTTTCACACAAATATGAGCATGTATCTTATTTCTAATCTTGTACTAATAGAACGATCAGAAGTAAATAGAAGTCGACGGTGAATTACCGACAATGTACTTCCCCAGAATCTGTTAACTTTGAGCTCCCCCGCCAAAATCAGTCGACCGTCTGCGCTAATATTCAATAGTTGACTTACTTAGAGGTTCCTAAATCCTCATTCTAAATGTTGTATCCATAAATTCATTACATCGGTCGTTATTAGGGTTTTTGAATTGAGCCCTCTCCCCTGAAACTCTCCTTCCCTTTGGCCGAAGTTTCATTGTGATGCATTCTTTACATCGGCCTCTTATGATCCCTCCTCCTCTTCTGCCGATTCTACTGAAAATTGATGTGTCGCCCTTATGGGATTTTAAATTCAAATATGAAATTGTGTGGTGATACGGAAGTTATTGAAGTTTTTGAGTTAAGCTTCTCCCCCTTCTCTTTGGCCGATATTGCTGAAATTTGATAGGTGCAGTTTTTATATGATTCAGGTCACACT